>OY986438.1:135093021-136293021 GCA_963920525.1 Dichetophora obliterata | reverse complement strand
TGGCCCCTAAGCTAAAGAACCGCGGTAGCCCGGTTCAATTCCAGCTCAGACAGAAAGTTTTTTCAATTGAATTAATTTTTCTGTTCGGTCATCACCTCTCTGAAGACAATGGCAAACCTCAGAGAGTAAAAATTGCCATGTAAAGTTTCTTGAGAACATAAGCCGTTCGGAATCGGCATAAAACACGTAGGTCCAGTTCTCGGTCATTTGTGATCAAACATTTAATAAACACGCACAACACAATTGATCAATAGAAGCTAGGTCAAAGTCCAAGGGCTGAAATGGCCAGTTTATTTTATTTATTTTTTTTAAACATTTTGGAAAATCAAAAAGATTTATTTCTTCATATATTTAGTTTCAATATGAAAACACTAAAATTAATCTATTATTAGTCATATTTACACAGCGAATAGTATTCCTTACATAAATCTCGCTCATAAAAATTAAGCTTACCTGTCATAAACGCTGTTAAATTTAAATCATCAAAATATTAATAGAGGATTTAGGCGAACAATTTTTTTGAAAATCTATTTTTTTTTTATTGATTATTGTTGTAAAACTATTCAAAAATATGTCAAAAAAAATCAATCAAATCCATTTATAATTTAGATTTTACAGTGCTAAAAACCCGGTGCGCCAGAGTACTTTTAACTAACCAGAGTAACTTTAAATTGGTTTCTGTTGAAACATACTTTTTAAAACGGGCCACATTTTTCATTTTAATCTGTTTGTAATGTAATTCTACACATCTTTTACCAAAATAAGCGTCTTTGTAAAATTTGTCTCATTGTTACACGAAACAGTATGGTTAAAAATAGCATAAATTTTATTACTTTTTCTACGCTTCATATTTTTTTTAATTTTCATTCCATTTCAGTAAAATATGTGCATTTACTGAGAAAATTAATTTGCTTGAATGCAAATGTTTTAAGCAAATGTTTTGCTTAAAACAAATTAGCAAACTTTTGCTCAATCACAATGTGATTTTAGAAAAAGATTGCTAAATTGCAGTCACTCCTCGCGTATTTAGAAAAAAGCAACATTTTGATTAAATTCAAGCAAAATTTTGCTAAGTTATAGTATGAATGGCAAATTTTTACTTAATTCAAGCAAATATTTGCTTAGTTATTATAAATTGAATTAGCAACTTTTTACTCAATTCAAGCAAATTTTTTCTAAACACACGAGCACACTTTTATTCTTTATGAAGAAAATTAGGCGACGATTGGTTAACAAATCCTTACACTCACGCGGCCGAGGTTCAAATCTCCAGATGGTGGTAATTTTTCAATTTAATTAAATGTTAATAATTATTTCACTTCAAAAATATGCTAGATTTTAGCAAAAACTAGTCAAAATTTGCTATTTTAATTTATAATAACTAAGCAAATACTTGCTTGAATTAAGTAAAAATTTGCTTTTGCAGTTTATAATAACTAAGCAAAATTTTGATTAAATTCAAGAAAATATTTTCTTAGTTATTATAAATAGAAATAGCAAATTTTGATTAGTTTTTGCTGAAATTTAGCATAATTTTGAAGTGGCTGAGAATCAAGCGCAAGTTTTGCTTAACCACAATACAAATTTAGCAAACAGCTTTCTCCGTGTTCAATAGTCTATTTTCAAATGCATTTTTTTTTTGTTTTGAAACAATCTTGAGCCGAACTATGATGTGGGTTGATTTTTATCATTTTTTAAGCACACTAACTTTAGCGCCATCTTTATATATGCAGAATATATGTTTAAAAAACAAAAACATTTTTTTTGTTAATTGAACTGATGATGTAAAATTAACACGCAAATTAAGTTTTTCGAATACATGTTATACTTTTTTAAGAAACATCTTCTAAAATATACCTTAATTTTAACCGATTTTGCCTAAAATCTCCCTTAAGTGTAATGAAAAAAGCATAGTCTTTTAAAAAAAGTGTAGCAAAAGCAGAAGTACTTTAAAAAAAAGACGCAGCAAAACACTGAAATGATACTTTTTTTGGGAAGACTACACAACACCGTTTGTCATTAATGTCAGAGAGAGAATATGTGTTTGTTTACACAAAATAAGGATATGTTAAATATATACTTAACCTTATTCTGATTGAATCATGGGCTTCCCTAGCTCAAGTAGACTCCTCGAGACCCTAAGGTGGCGAAGAAATTATCTGGCCAAATCGTTAGATTTATAACGCCATTACAAATTACGAATTATTTTTTATTCCATTTCAAAACTGTACTTTAATTGCGTCATTCGCATCAGCGGATGAACAAAACACAATTACCGTTGTTTGGTCGCTCTTCACGACCTCGGTGCTGAAACGACGCGAATCGAATGAGCGATATTTTCAAGAATATCTTAAAAAGGACGTTTCAAAGTTCGAACTATTTTAAAAGTTATAGCCATTTTAGTGTTGTCAGTTAGACAGCCTGAAACCTAACTTTAAAACTTTAAACGCGTTTTTTTCGAAACTGCTTTTTCCAACACTGTTGACATGATATCTCAAGTTCTAATGGACCGATTAGCTTAAAATTTGGTGTGGGCTTTTTTTATATATATCTCTCTATGGCCCGAACTGGGGTTATGTAAAAATTGTGTTTTTTAATATTTTTAAAAAAATTTTAGCTTAAAAAGACAAAAAATTACCTTGTTTAAACAGTCGCCTTATCGCAAAATAATGGCAATGTCGCTATATCCCTAGTTGGGGCTATAGCGACATTCTTTCTAATTAACAATTTTTTTAAATGACTAGAAGGCACCATGGAGGCACCCTTTTTTAGCACCCCCACTCCACCAGCCTGTAATTTTTTAAATTTTTAATTGTTTTTATCATTTTTTTATTAAAATATTAATAAATACATAATATTAACTAGTAAAAATATTAAGTAGTTTTTTTTTTATCGGCCGTCAAAAGAGGCCTGAAATTCGAGCTTCTACACTAAAATGCTGCCTTAAATTTAAAAAATTAGTACAATGGCTTAAAATTTTTCAAATAAGTTTAACAGCAAGGTTCCAGAAAACGAGTGAAATCAGGTCGAAAGTGAAATTGCAATCGAGTGAATTTGATTTTAGTGTTCTGCAATCCGAGAGATTTGATGTTTTCGAACTCGATTCAATTTCACTTTCGAAACAGCTGTAGCTGTCAGTGTGGACTTAAATTAATTTATTTTGGCAAATTCTTTATTTTAAGGGATCTTAAGTTAAATTTATCAGAAATTAGTTTAAATACTAATGCAATTTATAATGCTGACATAATGAATCGCCAAAGTATGCAAACTAAAGAAAATATAAAAAGAAGACCAAGTTTTAGACATTTTCAGCCTTTTGAAAATTGCTGATGCTGCAATCAAGTTAGCTGCAATGTAGCTTAAAATAATTTCAAAATATATTTTACTTTTGGAAGTTGCAGAAGTTTCTGAAGCGAATAATGATGCCAATCCATAGAAGTAAAATATAAGGAAGCGGTGTAGTTGAAGTGGAATGAAGTATTTTACAAACACAGTGAAGTTGACACAAACACAAAAACATTCAAACAGGGCCGCATTCAATTATGTAGTAAATAAAGGCGTAAATTATTTTTTATTTTTTAGATGTATGCTTACTATGCAATTTTTATATACCACCGTTATATAATATAAAAGCGTTGCTAAAATAATGTAAAAGACATGAACTCAGAATGAGACTGAAACGACAAAAGTTACTTTTAATGAATTTTTAAAAATTCATTTCAAAAAACTATTTTTTATAAACTATTTAATTGATATTAAAATAACACAAAAACTTAACAACTAAAATACATACCTAATTAAACTCTGTTAAAATAAATATTTTTGTGTAGTTTTTTCCGAACTGTGGGCTTTTAATTAGTTCTTTTTATATAAAAATACCTAGTTATAGCTTGTAACCTTAGGTTGCTAATCCACTTTAATTTCATGTCAAGTTTTCAAAGAAATTGTTAACAAATAAATAACTATTAAAGCTTATCCCAATATGAAAAAAAAATTAAGGCCCTTGCCACCCTAAATAAAGAATGCGCTCATGAAGCAGAACTTGTGTTTTGACAGATGCTCTTCCTCAAAAATAGATTTTTTTTCTGCTCGGGAAGGGCTTATGTCAAATAACGACGCTCTATCTCTCTTCCTCAGCGACGAAAATTCCTTCTACACACGTATAGTGTGTGTGAGTATAACACCACTTCCTTATCTTTTATTTCTATGTGCCAATCAAATAAGGGATATCATGGCAAATGCCAGTGTTACCAATTCCCAACAATATTTATCCCTAAAGCTTTATAGCAAAATTACAATGCGGCAGCGTCAGTGGCAGTAGCAGTGATCAGCTGTTATTTTAGAAATAATGTTATTTAATGGTAGCTCTCACATAACAGCAGCGGCAGTAGGCAGTACTGCTGAGGTTAGCTCCATGGTGAAAGAAATAGAGGTGTTAGTGAGTTTGACACTTCTCTCTCAAAATGATAAAATTATGTTTCCCCGCTCTTGTCAAAAACAGCTGATGGTGAATTGCAATGAAAACAAATTTTGTTATATTCATGTTTCCCTGGAACTTTGTAGGATTTTTACTGAGATTAAAGTGAGAATAAAGTGATATGGAAAATAATAAAAAATATTTGAGACGCTGTGCGTTATTAAAAAAAAAACGATGTGAATGCAAGACAATTTGCATGCTGGCCAAAGCTTCATGTTGGCGGCACCTTCCAGCGCACGTTTCTAATAAAATAGCCAAAACATTCAATGCCAAACCTGGCAAATCGGCGAAGAAGACTGCAATAACTTTTTGTCAACACAACACGGCTCAACAAATTGCATTAAATATTTATTTGTACTTAATTCGCACAATAAAAACTATAGCACATCATCTAGCAACTCAAACAAATAACACAATTTGACAACTATCAACAGGTCCACTCTTTTGCTCACAATTTTTTGACAGAAGCGAAGAAATTCATGGTGTTATCAAAAATTCACTAACACCTGGTTTTCTTACACCATGGTTAGCGCTATTTCTAAATTTACTGCCACTGCCACACTGCTGCCAATATAATGAATGAAAAAACAGAGTGGCAACTTGAAAAAATAAAACAAATATTTACATTTGGAGCCAAAAAATAAAACAAACAAAATGTTATGGCGTTTTCTTTTCTCGAAAAAATCCAACATTTTTTCTGCCCTTTTTGGAAATTCTGCCCTCTTGAGAATAAAAATAGCGACCACTACAATTGAATCGTGTTCTTTTCGCGAAAATGTTGACCTGGGGCCCTATTCTGTAACTGTGAGTTTTAAAGTGTACACGAGCTGTCACAAAAACTCACTGCTTTTAAGTCGATGAGTTCAGTCAGAAAAAATGTACACTTTAAAACTCACAGTTAGAGAATAGGGCCCCTGAAAAGAAGAAAAAAATTCAGATTTCTTAAAGATGGCAGAAAGAGGGCAGAAAAAATGCAACATTTTTCGAGAAAATAAAACGCCATTAGACGTCAAAATACTGCTACTGCTCACTGCTGAATTGTAATTTTGCTGCAGTGATATATTAAAAAAACTGCTCACTATCACTGCCACTGCTGCATTGTAATTTCGCTATTAGTCAAAAACCCCTCAAATCACTACAATTACTTGGAAATATCCCCAAAAAAATATCAATTAACATTTTTTAATAATCTTTAGTATCTTTTATTTAGTAATAATCTAATATAAATTATTTAATATATATTAAAAAAATTGTGTCTCTTCGGTTTTTATTCAAAACAAGGTGAACGCTTGTTCAAAAATTAAACACTTGAGTTGTCAAACCGTACAAAATCAGCTTTTCTGTATTTTTCACTCATTCACAAGTCTTACAGCTATTTATAGCAAAAGCTGTTTTACGTCTAAATAGCAAAATATTTAGACGTCACGTTCACTTTGCTTTCTTACACCGTTGTAACGAGCAGGGAATAAAAAAGGAAAAAAATTGCTGAGTAAATGCATAACAAAATTGGAATAAATTCAAAAAGTTCATAGTAAATTGGATTATCCAATTCGTAAGATTTGCAAAAAAAGACCCCTGAATATATTATACCCCTAAGAAATCCCATTCCACTTCCTAAATTTAGGTGGAAAACCCAATGTTATCTTATTATTTGAAATTAAATTAGTACTAATTATGTTTATATTAAGTTTTAAATATACGAGTGTATTTATTACCTATTTAATCACTAACGATAGAAGACAGAAAAAACGACTATTTAATCAAATCAGATCAATTGATCTTTAAAACTTCTGTAAAAGAAGATAAAATATTAAAGTTTCTAAAAATAGAATTACTGTACAAGTCCTTTTAATTGAAACATTAATCTGAATGCTGGTCCATAGACATCCTCATTTCTCCTTTTTAAACTGTTCGTCGTTTTAATGAAACTTCTTCCATGCGACATTTTTTCATCTGCAGGTTTTTTCTTTGCTCCTTTCCTTTTAAGTAACGTTTGAATTTTCGATGGACTTTTGTACTTTTCGTATATATGTTGCTTTCCATAAATTTAACTTGTTTTACTAAGTTCTTGGACCTTGTCAAAGTCTCTTGACTATATCCTGCACTATGGGTTATTTAAGAGGTTTGGTAAATATTTTATTCTGCGCAGAATTTTTTTAACCCCAAAACAAGATAAGAAAACATTACCACTTTCGGGTTAAAATCGTAGCACATCAGAAAATAAAGCATATTAAAATCCCTCCGATGCACCTTTTCGAAAGAGCTAACGACACTAATAATCTCTACGCGAACGCACTCCGTGTTCAAATGTCAAAATTGACAAGTAACAGCAGTTCTTATTCTGTGGAAATGTCAAGAATTTTGTAGGAATTATTTTAAAAATAGTGAAAAACAAATAAACTTAAGTTATATTTAATAAAAAATGCTAACATCCAAAACCACACACTATTTGCGCCTCGGTCATGCAGCTGTCGTTGGTCGATTACAGCCAAAGGTTAGCTTAATATTCTGGCTTAAAAAAGCGGTGACATAACCTGTAATAAACTCTTAAATTCTTTTCAGTTTACCTGCTTGAGTGTAGCAGCTTCCCCTGCGCCACTGACGAACCGGCGAGACATGCACATTTCCACGAAACATGGCAGGCTGCCATGCAACATGTTAACACATCGTCAGCTACAACCAGCACTGGCTGGATTGACTGGTTTCAACAGTGTTCGCTATTCCAGTGCAGATGCGCCTAGCAGAACAATTGTCGACCTGGCCAATATTCCGGAGCCACCTGTAGCACCAGCGGCTCCTGTTGAAGATATCGCCACACAGCTTATTAATGCTGCTGGTGAACCAACACTCGCATCAATTGGCCTAGGTGGTTGGTCGCCAGTTGGCATGGTGCAAAACTGTATGGAGTTCCTGCACATAGGTTGCGATCTGCCTTGGTGGGGTGCCATAGCTTTAGGTACGATTTTTGTGCGTACTATAATATTTCCACTGGTCATTATGTCGCAACGTAATGCGGCCAAGATGAATAACTATATGCCACAGATGCAAGTGCTGCAGCTGAAGATGACAGAGGCTCGTCAAATGGGTAATGCCTTAGAGTCCTCACGTTGTGCACAGGAAATGGTGATGTTTATGAAAGACAAAGGACTAAATCCGCTCAAAAACATAATAGTGCCATTTGCACAGGCTCCACTCTTCATTTCCTTCTTTATGGGTCTGCGTGGCATGGCCAATGCGCCCGTAGAGTCTATGCGTGAGGGTGGTCTTTTCTGGTTCACAGATCTGACAATGTCCGATCCCACGTTTCTTTTGCCGCTGATAACCAGCGCCACACTGTATCTTACCATCGAGCTTGGTACCGATAGCGCTCGTCTGTCTGCTCAGAATTTGAACACAATGAAGTATGTCTTGCGTGCTCTGCCCGTTATCATCTTCCCCTTTATGATGAACTTTCCTGCAGCTATTCTGACCTATTGGGCATGCAGTAACTTTATTTCACTGGGACAGGTGAGGTCACAAGTTAAATAATGTAAAAAATTTAATAATTATAGTATTAAACAGGTGGCAGTTTTAAAAATACCTGCTGTACGGCAATACTTTAACATCGATCAACTTATTATTCACAAATCCGAAACCTTGCCCGCGAAAAAGAAAGGATTTGTGACAGGCATAAAAGAATGTAAGTTGTACTGCATCCTAACTGCCACACTATTTCAAGAAAATAATAAATTACAGCTTGGACAAACATGAAAATTACAAGAGAACTCGAGGAGCGACAACGTTTGGATGAGATACGTTTTAATAGAGCTGGCAAGGGCCCATTAGTCAAAACCTTTAAATACGATCCAACCAAACCCCAACCAACATCATCGGCGATACCTAATCAGACGACGTCAATGTCAGCTCAAAAGAAAAGCAATTAGCTGTGGCGTAAGATTTATTTACTACAATAGATTTATATTGTTTAACATGCGTTGGTCGATAATAAATACAAGAATTAAGACGTTATCCTTTCGCAAAAATCGCCTTGCTTTTCTGTTCTTTAACCCCTGGCTGCTATGCATTGGTTGATCACTTCGGCCACGTGTTTATTCTCCAAGGCTGCTGCTACGCGTTCCTTATCGGCCAGCTGTTTGTTCACCGCATTCTCGGATGCATGCGTGCCGGGCGTTATCTCCACGGTGACCTTAAAACGCGGTGGCAGTGAACGCATCAATTTTATGCGTATCGATAGACCGATCAGCGTTGCCATCGAACAGTGCGGTATAGTTGGTGTGAACTGTATGGAAACCTCGTTCTTGGCATCGCATACTGAAATCAGATCCTCCTGCACCACATGCAGTTCTTCCAGTGTCAGTGGATGCTCAGGGTCGTTGATGTTGCGTATTAAATCTACGTGCCGCAATGCTCTTAATAAGTTATTTTTATTTTTGAGCCAGTAAATTTCACGACTCACCAAAAATTTCACGACTGTCGAATGGATCTGTTACTGTTTCATCAGCTTCGGTCTCTGTCACTTGGCGTTCCTTACATTTCCCATAAACATTTGGATTAATATTTTCAATTGCATTTGGCATCTTGTAGTTTACTGTAAAACGTTGTGGTTAATTTAAGTATGAAACGCAATCAAGGTTGCATAAGTACGTACTTTCGTACCATTTTGGACACGTTTTTATTCTTCACGTACGAGGTACAACATTTTCCGTACTAGTACACTTTTATTTTCATCGCTTTTCTGTGTATTTTCTTGGTGTGGCCACACTCGTTTTTTTTTTTGTTCGCATTATAGAGGTTTGGCAGCACTTCTAGCATTTGGTTGTTTGTTTACGTATGAAGTGCAAACAAACAAAAAGTGCGAATGGTACCAAGGTACCAATGGTACTCGTACCTATAAGCTTGTATGAAAGTTTCATATAAATCAGAGGGTACTAGTACGTCGGTACTTTTGCTTTATGTTGGTATTCATAACAATTTGCCATGGCTTTATTTTTCAGTTTGTTTACAAATAATTCGACAAAAACAAAAGCTTTTTTTGATCCTTCCTTTGTTTTTAGCAAAGCTTGGCATTGGTTGCATTTCGCTGTTCCAGTTCTTATTTCTGGTAAGAAAAAAAACCAAACTGAACTTTTATCTTCCGATTTGCTTTTGTGCAAGATGTATCGTTTGTCCATCCTAGCACCTGAGAAATCTGTTGGAAATAATCTAATTGTGCTATTGCTTGTAAACACTTTAGATAAATAACTTCAAAATATCATTCATTTTTGTTAAAGATATGTTTTGTATCCTTTTACAGCTGAAATCAGTAAACTTTGTTTTGGACAGCAGCAGGGCTGAAAACACTTTATAAGGTGGGCTCAGACGATACTATATGTTGCCAAGCCTGGTTGTACGACTGAATAACTAAAAATTAAGCTTTGCGTCTAAACGATCCCATTTGTTGTTGAACCTCATTAAGCTTAAAAATTTCGAATGGACAGCAGCTATAGCGCTTTGGCAGCAGTGGTGATAATAAATTAATTATTAGAAGATGAAGATAATTTTTAAAGTTAACTGTTCCTAAACTAAGCTGCCAAGAGTGGTAGATATATGAAAAAACGATGTTGTCATGTCGTTATGTTAATTGGGCAATTCACAGTTCATTGAAATGTTTTAATATATTAATATTTAAATGTATTAATTTTTTACAACTGTGAGCACAACTAAAGTGAAAAGTATTGATTTGCAGTTTCAAAACAGTGCTGTCATCTTTAATATGCAGCTCAGATTTTTCTAAGCATATTGTTATCGAAATTTATAATGTATTTTAAATTCTGCCTTTCTTCTTATCAAATCTGTTCTGAAATTAATATTATGCATTAATAGACATTTGAAATTGCAAATGGTTTGCATTTAAATTAATGGAAAACAATCAGCATTTTCTGTGAAACTTTAAGTTCTGTTTTTCTTCTTATCAAATTAATTCTGGAATGAATAAAAGAGGGGTTTCATGCCAGCAAGTGTAGAGCAAATTTTTTTCCTAGGGCAAAAAAAAGGAACCGTTAGTTTAGATTGCAATTATAAGTGATCAATTAAAATTTCATAAGTTTGTTTATAAAAATTGTTTATAAAAATGTTATAAAAATAGACTTGATTCAGATAAAAACAAACTAAAGAAAACAAAATAAAAGATTGACAAAAAAAAGAATTTTAAAAATGTTATCGATGCGTTTCTAACGCCTTTTTAAACACTTGCTTTTGTAATTGGATTCAGTTCTAGTTGTTATACCAAACTAAAACGGACCGTAGTTTGAAATAATTTTTTAATTCTCAGCTAAATGGCGAGAAAACCGTAAATCTATTTATAAAAATTTGTGATGTGAACATTTTAATAAATGAAAAATTCAATTATTTTTTGTTATAATGGGACATGGAGTGACAGAATTCATTTTTTATATATGTATCTATTTAACAATGAAAAATGTTGTTGTTGTTTCGGCCTTCTGTCGTTTGTTGCTATTATAAATTGGGCTGTGGTCGTATAAAAATATACGTTTTTTATTAACTTTTTGCTTTTTTATTATCCTATTTTTCGATATTTGGCTCACTTTGTGGGCCTTAGTCAGGGCATGAAAAATAAAAAATATTTCTTTAACACATTAGAGATTATATAAAGCACAAATGAAAATCTTTACATAAAAAGTTTAAAAAGTTAGCGAAACTAATAGCAAAGCTTAACAGATGGAATAAAATCACGATAAAACATTTGATATTTGATATATGTATTTTTTTTATAGGTATGTACTGTTCTACGTTAAGTGAGGATGAATGTTTTATAGGAAGGAAGAATAGGGAATTACAAAAAGGATATTTTGTCGTACTACACAAGAATATTTTATATATTTTGTAGCGATCTTTTTTTTTATTTGCTTGTCAAACTTGTATCTTTGTTTAGAAAATCCCCACACTTTCATTGTCTGTTGCGACCTTTTTATATTTTTCATATATATTTTATTATTTTGAGAGTACTTTTTTATTTTCTGCCGATGCAACCCTGAACGCAATACATAATACAAAAAACAATTATTTACATTTAGCAATATTGCAGTTACTCTCAAGCTTTGAATTTTATATATTAGATGCTGCCAGCTTCAAATAATTCACTTATTCTTTCTTAAATACATACACTCATTTTACACGGTTCAAGAATTAAATTAAGTTGTACGACGAAAAAATTTTGTTGTTGCTTTCAATGGTTGCGTTTTTTTCATGGGAGATCATTTGCTAGATTCCAGGATTTGCTATAGCTAAAAATCGCTAAAATGCTTAAAATCTTATGTTATACAAAATTTCAGCGATTCTGAGCTACACATCGCTTAGCTGAAAACTAATTTCTTTATCCGAAGTAGGTGCGCATAAGACTTTCTATTATAACTGTCATATTTTCTGCTAGTTTGTGCAAGCATTGATGTTAAAACCAAACTAATAAAATTTGGATGAATCTGTGTTAGAGAATATTTACATAATAATTATTTAAATTTAAATTATACGGAAAATTATGTCTTACATATCGTTGGCAAAGTCCCTATGCTCTAAATATTGGACTTAAAAATGTTGTTCTCTTGTTACGCGTTTTCTCTTGGCGTCTATTTCCTTAAAATATTTTTCATAAATTTAATAACACACAGTAGCTGCGTTCCTTTCGCCTTAATATCATCGCGATAACAAATTTTCTCAAAGGAACGGCAAGAAAAACTACTCGTAGAGGGCACTACCGTCGCAGTCAAAATTAAATTCCAACAAGCAATCATGATACAATAACCATTAGGTGTCATGAGAAAATGTCGTTCAAAACCATTGTGAGCTGTTATGGTAGCGATACCTTAGTGAACGATGTTTTTCTCTGAATGTGTTTACTCTAAGCGTCAGAAAAGTTGTAAATTATTTAATTTAATTATTAATATTATGCAATTATATAAATACTGTAAGTGCAATTGTTGGCTCCGCTGAATGCGTCCAATGTGTGTGACACACGCGGTTTGTTTTGTTTTCTTTTTTTAACATTCGATGGTCGCAGCTCGTGAGAAAATAGGTAGCTGCCATGGCTACCTAATAGTCATTGTATCAAACAAACAATTAATTCAAAAAATGAAATGTCAGCTCATAAAAATATACAGGAGCGGCACCTGTGTTTCAAATTTTTTAAAGGCTATATCACAATTTTATATAGGCTGTATTTCTTTATTCATTCTAGACGTTCGGAATGACTGTTTTTGTTTCTTTATTCAGTTTTGATTATCCGGAATATTCTTTTTGTATTTCTTTATTCTTACGGAATATTCCAAACGCGTTCTTTTTATACTATCAGCTAAGGTAGAATAAAAAGAATATTCCTTGTGTGTGAGGTTATATTCGATTGTTTGAAGTAAATTGTCGCTAAATGAAAATGGAAAAATTTTTTAGTTTAAATGTTTTAGATTGCTTTGTTGCATTTTTATTTTGTAAATTTTATCTGGTGTATTTGTTGACTTTAATTAAATACGAAAAATATGTTTCTGGTTTTCACAAAAAAATGTTCTTTCTTTTCCAATACTGATTCTTTATTCATTCTGTTCTGGATAAACAACAATCTATTCTATTCGTTCTCTTCTTTATCCGGAATGAATAAAGAAATACACCCATGGATAGCAAAAATAATCCTATTTGTTATAGGATTATTATTTTTGTTTTTGCTTTGCATGTAAAAAAAAATAATAATCTGGATTATTTTGAAGCGAATGGAACGCAGCTAGTATAACGCTATTAAGAATTAAAGTTTACATTTTCTTAAATGCTTTTTTTTATTGTTATTTAATTATTTATTTATTTCCGTCTATGAATAAGTTATCCTTACAGACAATAACGAATCAGGATATAAAATAAGAACAAAATTATAAACTGCTTAACAATAGAGTAATAGTAGTTTTAAAGGCATTTTTAGGCATAGAAAAATCAATAAAGTTATTATTATACATTCTGTTTATAGCTAGCTATAAGTACTCTATGAATTGGCTCATTAATGGCATAATTGGTTCTATGGCAATTAATTTAAAAATAATCATAGTTACGAAGCATTCTTTGTGAAAAATTAAACGATAATAATTCAAGTAACTTCTCACAGATGATGTTTCCGTTGATCAAATCGTAAATGATCATAATACTTTCTAGCTTCAGGAAAAGACAGACCAATAAGCAGGCAACGCGTTCTATAGGACGGAAGAGGATTCGACAAACTAATTGAACGTAAAGCAAATTTCAAAAATCTTTTTTGAACTTGTTCCAATCTAGTAATATGCACTGAATAAAATGGGCTCCAAATAAATGAAGCGTACTCAAGGCTAGATCTTACGAGGGACGAATATAAATTTTTAAATGTGTATGGGTCAGAGAAGCCGGTACTATTTTGCTTAACAAACGCTAATAGGGAATATGCTTTGGGGATAGTATGATTTAAATGACAGCTAAAACTAAGGCCTGAATCAAAAATAACGCCTAGATCACGAATTTCAGATAACCTTACAAGCTTAGTGTTATCCAAGGTATAATCAAACGATATAGGAGAATTTATCTTATAATAAGAAACAACAAAGCATTTTAAAAGGTCTAGTGACAATTGGTTTTGATTAAACCAAGAAAAAACTTTACGAGATCAGCCTGAAGACGATAAGCATCCGATTGATTTTTAACCTTATGGAAAACTTTCAAGTCATCTGCATAAAGTAAAAATTGGGCATTATTAAAACATTTGGAAACATCATTTATAAAAATGGCAAAGAGTAATGGTCCAAGAATGCTACCCTTAGGAACCCCTGAAGTTGCTAAAAAAGGAATTGATTTTACATTTTCAATCACTACATATGAAACTCTATTTGAAAGGTAAGATCCCAACCAAGAAAGAAATGTAGAATGGAAGCCAACCTTGGCAAGCTTGAGTAGTAAAATATCATGTGATAGTTTATCAAAGGCTTTGGATATGTCGGAGTAAATGACATCCAGCTGGTACCGCTTTTCAATTGTGGTGATGCAGTAATTCGTGAATACACTAAGATTTGCTGTAGTTGACCTACCAGAAACAAAGCCATGTTGATTGGGACAAATAAAATTTTTTAATGCAAAGTACATTTTATCTTTGTAAGCGATGTTTTAAAATTTTAGCGCCTAAAATTTTGTGTTGCTAAAATCTTCATAATTTTAGCAATTTTAAGCAAACTAAGAACACTTATTATAGCAAATTAGCTACTTTTGAGCAATAAGAAAATGTGAAAAATAGCTGTTTTTTATCCGGTTAGTTTTATTCATAGCTTAATTATAGCGGCTTAGTTTTTGTTTTTACCGTTCAAGATTTAGCGATAGCAAATCCTGAAATCTACTTGCAGGATCATATCGCATTTGCAAGCAAAGCAAAAACGTTTTTAAGTGTTTAGGGCGCAACTGTTAAAGTAGGCAACGTTTAGCCGTTATTGACAGCTAGATAGAGTTGCAACTATAAAAATTGGAAGTAACAGTTTTTAAATTCTTCAGCGGAATCTTCGCTACTCAAACTATTCGACTCCATAACCAATTGAATAAATTGTAGTGTAGCTTCCATTATTAAATTTTTTTCGCAAAACTTATCTGCCAGCTAAAAAACCAGCTATTAATCTTTATGCAAAAAATAGCACCATCTGTCTGTAAGTAGAAAACATCGCACAAATTTATCTGAAGCGTTTTTCACACAAATGATCTGATTTCCCATGTAAAAACGCAGCTAATGTGAAACTGGAACCCATACATGCGACAATAGTGCAAATATAAGGGATTTTGTATTCGCGAACGAAACAATCGTATGGTATTTCTAGAATGTTGACTCTTTCTTCATATAGTTTCACAAAATAACAGTCATCTACTACGTTTCCACACGAGTTGAGCCTGAGTTGGTTTTTCGTCAAGTTAACAAAATGGCGTCTCTAGCTCAAACGTTTTTCCATGCACAACATTAATTCGAGTTGGACTTCAGCCATTCTATTCGCCATTTTGTTTAAGTGTAAATATGTGTGGAAATTAAATATTTCCACGAGAACGAGAACGTTCGTATGTTTGAATAATAATTTATTAGATAATAATGAAAAATTTTGAAATATTTTTATACATTTAAAATATGAAAACTTAATTCTAAAAAATACAAAAAGAACTTAAAAACTAAGTGGTTTTAAAACAAAGTGTTTTACATACAATTGAAACAATATTAAAAATGTAATAATAAGATAACACTACATTATTCCCCCTCCAAAGAATTCGGTATTAGTCTTACAGTGTTTGCTAATAAATTAAAATGAACTGTCTTAGCTGATTTATTTGCATTAAAAAGTGTTTTTGAAACATTAATGTTAACAAAAGCTGGCTTAATTCGATCAATATTAACCGTTATAATATTTTTGTTTTTAAGAATTTTAAAAAATTTTGGAGACTTTTCTAATACTTTGAATGGTCCGTCGTATGGCTCTTGAAGTGGTTTTTTAATAGTGTCATTGCGAACAAATACAAACTCACAAGTTTTGAGTGATTCTGGCACAAATTGTTTAAAATTCTGATTATGATGTGAAATATGTGCTTGATTATTAGCAACAATATCTTTAAGTTTGAACAAAGTTTCTGATGGACTGAATTTTTGCTCACTAGGAATGACTAACTGACTTGGCAATCTGAGTGTTTGACCATAAACCATTTCAGCAGGGGATGCTTTAACATCTTCTTTAAACGTGGATCTTAGCCCTAATAGAACTAGTGGTAATTCTGAGTACCAATTGTTTTGGTTATTGCTCGCTATAAGAGAAGCTTTGAGTTGACGATGGAAACGTTCTATCATCCCATTAGCTTGTGGGTGATAAGCTGAAGTTTTGATGTGTTTGCAACCAAATTTGGTAATAAAATTTTTGAATGTAGTTGATGTAAACTGAGGTCCTCGATCAGAAGTAATTTCCAGAGGAACCCCAAAGCGTGATATAAACTCTCTTTGGAACGTGTCAACAATAATATTAGCCCTTGTATCTTTAAGAGGATAAACCTCAGGCCAACGTGTGTTCCTGTCAATTATGGTAAACAAATATCGGTAACCATTTGAAATCGGTAATGGGCCAACCAAGTCAATATGAATATGTTCAAAACGACCGCTCGGAATGTTTATCTTGTGAGGTAGTGTTTTAGTGTGTCTATGTACCTTAGATTTTTGACATCTAATACATTCTTGAGTCCATTTGTTTATTTGTGTGTTCATGTTAGGCCAAAAATATCGTTGTGTGATTAGTCGTCTAGTACCTCTAGTTCCTGGATGTGAAATGTTATGTATTTGATCAAAAACTCTTTTCCGTAGTGTTTGGGGAATGTATGGTCTTGTATTATTTGTAGAATTTTCACACCAAATTTTTATGTTTAAAAACGGAATATCAACTTGTTCAAACTTGTAAGTTGTTTTGTCTGTTATGCTCTTGAGTTCTGTGTCAATGATTTGTTCCTGATGTAATTGTTTGAGATCAAGGTCGGGTGTTCTAACTTCTGTTACCTCGCATCTTGAAAGTGCATCTGCTACTGAGTTGTCTGTACCCTTAATGTGTAATATTGTGTTAGTGAATTGTGCTATGTATTCAAGGTGTCGTGTTTGTCTAGGACTACGTTCGGTTTTAGAAGATAATGCATTAACTAAAGGTTTGTGATCTGTGAAAACTGTAAAAATGTTACCTTCCAGGAAGTGTCGAAAATGTTTAATAGTTAAGTAAATCGCAAGTAATTCTCTGTCAAATGTACTATATTTGGTTTCAGCAGGTGAAAGTTTCTTAGAGAAGAAAGCTATAGGCTCAAGTTTATTGTTATGTTCTTGTTGTAAAACGCCACCTATTGCGGTAATGGATGCATCTACAGCAATCGACAGTTGTGCCTTACTATTAACATGGTTAATAAGTGTTTGCGTGGCAAAACTGTCTTTGATTGTTGTAAATGCATGTAAAGTAGTGTCTGTCCACTGTAAATGTTTGCTTTTAGTTTTCGAAGCTGTTGTTACCATGTCATAAATGGATTCAAGCATGTGTGCGAGTTTAGGAATGCACCTGTGGTAGTAATTTGTCATACCTATAAATTTTTGCATGTGTTTGACTGTTACCGGTTGTGGATAATCTTGAATGCATTTAACACGTTCTTGTGACGGACGTATTCCGTGTTTAGATATGTTGTAGCTAAGAAAGTCAATGTTATCAACTCCGAATACACATTTGTTAGGTTTTATGTTTAAACCGTAATCATTGAGTCTTCTAAAAACTTGCGTTAAATGTTCGAAATGTTGTGTTTCTGTCTCACTAGCAATCAAGATGTCATCTAAGTATACGAAAATAAAATCTAGTCCATGTAGCACTTCATTAATGAACCTCTGGAATGTCTGGGCTGAGTTCCTCAATCCAAATGGCATACGGAGGAACTCGAACATCCCAAAAGGTGTAGTGATTGCTGTCTTGTGTATGTCGTTAGGTGCCATTGGTATTTGATGATATGCTCTGACTAAATCGAGTTTTGAGTAAATGCATGTATTGTGTAAATTTAAAGAAAAATCATGTATGTGTGGTAATGGATATCGGTCAGGTACTGTAATTGTGTTAAGTCTTCTGTAGTCGCCACATGGTCTCCAATCATTGGGCTCGCGTTTAGGTACTAGGTGTAATGGAGAGGATGTTTGAGAATTTGACGGTCTACAAATACCAGAAGTAACTAAGAACTGAAATTCTTGTTTAGCTACTTTTAACTTTGGCAAGTCTAGACGTCGTGGTCTTGTGTAAGGTAATTGTCCTTCAGTGACAATGTGATGTACAGTGTGATGTTTAATTGGTGCTGTGTAATCGGGTTCTGTTATTAAAGAAGGAAATTTTTTGAGTAATTGTGTATACTTGTTATCTATAGTAAATAATTTAGGTAAAGATGTTTCAGAAAATGCTGAAATTGTATTGACAGATAAATTAGTTAAAGGGTCAACGAGACGTTTGTGTTTAAGGTCAATAAGAAGGCCATATTTTGTCAAGAAATCTGCACCTATAATAGGTTTGGAGATGTCAGCTATAATAAATGAAAATGGTAATTCACGTCGTAAATTTAAATTAAGTGTCAATAATTTTTTTCCAAATGTAGAGATTGCTGTGCCATTAGCAGCTTGTAATACCAAATCTGATTTTTTGTTTGAAATTTTGAATTTTGAGGAAGGTAGAACTGATACCTCTGCTCCACTGTCAATAAGAAAATTTAATTTACTAGAGGGGTCAAATACAAAAAGACGACGTGTATGTATGACGGGTCTATTATCAGTCGTCGCGACAACAGAGTCTTTTAGTTTGTTGAATTGTGTTGTGTTATGTTGTGTGGTGAAAAGTTGTCGTTTTGAACAAATGCACATGGTTGTTCACATTTACGTGCGTTTTTACCGAATCTGAAATGGTACTTACATACCCAATTGGAAGGTCGTTGACCTGAAGAGGACCTATAAGACGATCGACGTCTTGAAGTTCCTCTGGAACTAAATCTTCTGGAAATTGGACGACTGAAACGTTGATTCTTAAGTTCATCAACATCAAGCGAGAGTTTTTGAAAACATTCAAAAATTTTAGATGTTTGTTCTGCAAAATGTTTAGTAATATTTGCTATCTCATTAGAATTAGAGATGTGTTTCGATACATTAAAGTTATTCTTGATTGCAGATACCTCAGATTCTGCTAATACCTCCCACAAGTTATCAGCGAGTAATAACAACTCATCTAATTCCTTATGACCAGATCCTGTCAAAGCAATGTTCAGACTTTTAGGTAGTTTACGTAACCAAAGCTTATAAACTAAGTCTTTGTTGACTGTTGAACCAGCTAAAAGAAGCAAGGATCTGTAAAATTGAGATGGTTTTTGGTCACCCATCTCAGTGTCAGATAGCATCTTATCGAACCGTTTGTTCTCACTTAAAGTATGTCTATTTATCAGAACTTTCTTCAAACCTTCATACAAGTTGGTTGAAGGTGGTTGTTGTATGAAATCTAATACCGTAACTATGACTTCTTGTGGAAGTGCAGTCACAAGATATTCATACTTTGTTTGGTCAGTGGTAATCCCTTTAGATCGAAATTGGAATTCTGCATGAATAAACCATGCATCAGGACTATCAGTCCAGAACTGTGGGAGTTTGACTGACGTTGCATGAACTTCAATGTTAGATGATGAATCATCGAAAGGGTTCAATAAAGGAGGCTCAAAATTAATTAAATGGTTATCTCCGTCTCCTGAGGTGGATAACCGAGTAGGAGTACGTTGCATTGTATTGTTTTAAAAAAAATACTAGCTTTATTACAAATAAATTTCTTAAAATAATATTAATAAAATTGAAGTGTGCCTAGCGTGCAGTGTAGTGCCTACGGTAAGCCGGCGCTTATCGTTTTACATCCGCTAAAAAGCTAATTGTGTAGTGTATATAAATAAATACCAATCCTTAGTCGCTGATTTACTGACGTCGCTGCTTGTTTCTGGCGTCACTGCTTGCTTTGGCGTCGCTGCTTGCGTCGGTGGCGCTGCTTACTTCAGCGTCGCTGTCTGCGTCGGCGTCGTTGCCTGTCTTGGCGTTGCTGCCTGCGTCGGCGTTGTTGCCTGCGTCGGCGTCGCTGCCTGCGTCGGCGTTGCTGCCTGCGTCGGCGTTGCTGCCTGCGTCGGCGTTGCTGCCTGCGTCGGCGTTGCTGCCTGCGTCGGCGTTGCTGCCTGCGTCGGCGTTGCTGCCTGCGTCGGCGTTGCTGCTTGCGTCGGCGTCGCTGCTTGTGTTGGCGTCGCTGCTTGCGTTGGCGTCGCTGCCTGTGTTGGCGTCGCTGCTTGCGTTGGCGTCGCTGTCTGTGTTGGCGTCGCTGCTTGTGTTGGCGTCGCTGCTTGCGTTGTTAATGTTGTTGCTTTTATTAATGTTGTTGTTGTAGATGTTGTTGTTGTTGCTGCCGACGTTGTTGTTGTTGTTGCTCTTTTCGTTGCGGTTGTGGTTGTTGTTGTTGTTACGGCTGCTGTTATTGTTATTTAGTTGTTTACGCTGCTGCTTTTGTTGTACGCAGTGACCGTGTCTGCTGCGTTTTGGTTGTTGTTGGAGCGTTTGTGGCTGTATTAGTGCGATAGCTGCTTGACGGTACACTAGTATTGGTGCTTAGGTGAGCGTGTGACGACGAGTAGGTGAGAACGTATGAGCTGCTGCTGCTGCTGTGACGACTTGTGCTGGGCTCTTCGGATGAGACTGTTTTTTGAGCGTGTTCGCTGTGCTACGCAGTCATTAAAGAGGTCGTTAGCTGGTTTTGTTGTTTCTGGTTGCGAAGTTGTAGCAGAGATGATGGTTCTGCAGTAATTCTTTTTGTTATTGATAACAATATGTTTTCCAATATGATTGAAAACAGGAACGCAGGATCGAGCAGGATCGCCAATTGTGGGAACGCAGGATCGAGCAGGATCGCCAATTGTGGAAATTAAATATTTCCACGAGAACGAGAACGTTCGTATGTTTGAATAATAATTTATTAGATAATAATGAAAAATTTTGAAATATTTTTATACATTTAAAATATGAAAACTTAATTCTAAAAAATACAAAAAGAACTTAAAAACTAAGTGGTTTTAAAACAAAGTGTTTTACATACAATTGAAACAATATTAAAAATGTAATAATAAGATAACACTACATATGTGCGTTCAGAAATTGCGACATTTACTAAACATGTTGAGCCTTTCATCAGTATTCGATTTCGGTACTTTGTGTGCCTGCCGAATCGTTTGTTAAATTTTATGTCAGCGCAGTGGCAGAAATAAAATAATAGCTGCGTTCCGTTCTCTTTAAAATAATTCAGATAATTTTTTTAACATGCAAAGGCAAAACAAAAATAATAATCTTATAACAAAAAGGAGTATTTTCCTATCCATAAAAATTATATATAATCCATAAAAAATTGTGATATGGCTTTCAAAAAATTTGAAACAGAGGTGCCGCACATGTATATTTTTATGACCTGTCATTTAATTTTTTGAATTATTTGTTTGCTTAATACAATGACTATTAGACAGCTACTTCTTTTCTCACGAGCTGCGCCCA
The DNA here is from genome assembly GCA_963920525.1 of Dichetophora obliterata. Classification (NCBI taxonomy): domain Eukaryota; kingdom Metazoa; phylum Arthropoda; class Insecta; order Diptera; family Sciomyzidae; genus Dichetophora; species Dichetophora obliterata. The sequence goes on along the minus strand of OY986438.1, from coordinate 136,271,428 downwards.
TCGAATGTTAAAAAAAGAAAATAAAATAAACATATTGGCTGCATTCAACGGAGCCAACAATTGCACTTGAATTATTTTTATAATTGTATAATAATAAAAATTAAATTAAATTATGTTGACTTTATATGATTTAAATACAAATTCTAAATGTTTGATAGTTTAAATCATACTTAGCATAGAAACTAAAGTAAAACAGAAATACAACAACAAATGTGACATTATGAAATTGAGGAAAAAAATGAGAAATTGAAGCTTCAAAATCTCATCGCCCCGATGGTGCAGTGCGTTAACGCGCTTGCACGGGCAATCACAAAGATTTCTGATGACGCGTTTAGCACCGCAGAAATTGTACAATAAAATCAATTGCTAGTGGTTTTTTTTCCTTTCATATTGAAAAACTTTGTTGTTGTTGTTGTTTCTTTGGAAAAAAATTCGTTAGAACAATTAATTGTTCTAACTTTGACCTTAAGCTCGATAAACGATTTTAAACTGTCAAACAACTAGAATTTGTATTTAAAATCAAGTATGATTTAAACTATCAAACATTTAGAATTTGTATTTAAATCATATAAAGTCAACATAATAAATATAGAGGTCATTTAGAAAAAACTTTAATTAAATTAAATAATTTACAATTTTGCTGACGTTTAGAGTAAAACAAGTTCAGAGAATAACATCGTTCACTGAGGTTTCGCTACCATAATAGTTCACAGCAGTTATGAATGACACACTTTCTCATGACACCTAATAGTTATTGTATCACGATTGTTTGTTTGAATTGAATTTTGACTGCAACGGTAGTGCCCTCTACGAGTCGTTTTTCTTGACGTTCATTTGAGAAAATTTGTTATCGCAGTTATATTAAGGCCAAAGGAACGCAGCTAATATAACAAGTAATCAATAAATTCAATAAAAACTCGCTCAACAGTTAAGTAACTGTTTCATCTTCTGAACGCATCCAATCTAATACAACGTTTAAACCTCATTCTGAAGTAATTTAATAATTAATCTCCTTGTTTATCTTCTAAAAAGCTTGCAACTCTGTCAATATTGGAAATTTCTTAAAAATTGCAACACTACAAGTGGAAATAAAGAAAACTGATTTATTGAAGGTCAATAATAAATGCTATATTATGGTGGCAATCATGTGATATTCGGTAACGTGCTTTCATGCTACAACACGAATGCTGTGAATAATTTCAAACCGCAACCTGCTTTGACCCCATGATTTGGCAAAAATTTATTCCCTTACTCACTAAGGGACAATTTCCCATTTACATTGAAACAACCACAATTCATGACGTGCCCTTGACCGCCACCATAACATACACCTTACCTAAAACAAAGCATAAGGAAGCAATGAAATGTCAAAATTAATCTCTTTAACACTGGTGTCATCAGTGTAGATTACAAAAAGGGATTTCTTCATCTAGTTTGTTTTAATTTCGCATGTAAATGTAGTATAACTCAGTTAAATCTAACAAGTTTCGTGGAGTTTCAACTCAACTCGCTTTTCCATGGGGTGCTAATCCCTGGCCAACTCCGACTCAACTCGCCATGGAAACGCAGGAATCGTCAATGTGCCCAAGATATGAACCTGCACCAGTCATGATACGAAACTACACAGTTGGAGAGACATTTCATTTGGCGACTACTGAATGTAAAAAAAAAGAAAACAAAATAGGGAAAACAATAACAGCTGATACAGAATAGAGATAGCAAAATTGTTTCAAGTCACACACAATGGCCGCATTCACTGGAGTCAACAGTTAGCAACTGTTTTGTTAAAATTCACTGAATAATACAATTATGGCAGCGCTCACCACAACTGATCAGGATCCGGACGCCATATAATTGATCAAAACAAATTCTATGCCACACGAACACATCTGTTGGGTGTTCAACTGTCAGTTACTGACGCTGCTAAATTAATAAGAAATTTAAAAAGGAAAAAGAATGCTACGTTTACATCCGAGATTAAAACAAACCAGATTAGGAAAATCCCCTGTTGGAAGCAGCAACAAAATTATTTTTATGCCAAGCAAACGGACATCGTGTAGTATGGGCATTTCACACTAGTGTATACAGTGTGGATTACAAAAGGGGATTTTCCTTATCTTGTTTGTTTTACAGCCCTATTCTGGAAATTTGACAAAAATCAACCAGTATTTTTAAAATTTCTATGTGTTTAGGCCCAGCCAAAATAGACGAAACGAGACGATAGCATTTTAACGAACGTCTGCACTCGTTACGGATGTTTGCGGATTTAACCCAAAATTAAACGATTTGCTCAACTCGTCTGAAACAGCTGATGAGTAGGCAATCGAGTATTATTTATTTATGTATATTGTGCATTTTGTTATTTTTATAAAAGATTTGTGAAAAATGAGTGAAATAATGGCAAAATTGAAACAAATTGATGAAAATAAAAACGCACTCTGTACAGCTGTTGTTGACGAGTTGCTACGCTAGCAGTTCGGTTCTTACGGAATAATACGTCAGTCAAACTGTTTCGTTTAGTTTCGTTCAGTTACGTTTGCTCATTTTGGGTAACAACATTAATATGTATTTAACCGAACACTTACGTATATACTATTTACGGAGCAAAACGTCTTTTTTGGTTGGGCCTTTTGTTGTAATTTTTTATTTTAAAACAAAATTTGCAGCTCAAAAACAAAATTGTCACTATACGAAAAGCAGTTGAATTTCTCTCAAAATTTATTATTTTTGAGCTAAAAATTTTGTTTTGAAATAAAAAAATTACAACAAACACATAGAAATAATAAAAATACTGGTTGACTATTTTCGAGTTGCCAGAATAGTGCTGTTATTGAACGTAGTATAACCTCTGGTCAGTGGTTAACTAATAGGGGCTTTCAGACCATCGTACATGTGCGATGACTTGGGCATGCTCGACGACATGTACGATCATTCGAAAGCAAATGAGACTGTCGGACCAACATGTCGGACGAAAATCAAAAATTTTTGATTTTTCTGCCGGTCGGACCGACAGAATGACGATTGTTTAAAAGCTCAAGAAAATATTCCCGTTATTTTGTCGTCGTACATGTCAGCGTACAAGTACGTTCGTCTGAAACCCCCTAATGGTCGCGAAATTGCCACACATCTAACACAGCGTCTCCACGGGCAATATGTCCGGCAATGAAATATTGCCAGAATGGGAATTTTCTAAATATTGCCCGTGGAGACGCAAAATTGCCAGCAAGGAAATATGTCCGGCCACATTGCCAAACGCTTGCAGGGCAATATTGCCATGCATAGAATATTGCTCTTGCAAGCAATAAAAATGGCGACAAATGAAGATTGGTGGAAAAATAAAACTATGAAATAAATAAACTTATATAGAAAACGAGAATGTTTGTGGAAAATAAGTTATAAAATGTATGAAAGCATTTTATACAACTTTTTAAGGTTTTCTAGAGACTTAAATATTTTAATGCAATAATGTCTCTCATTCAACGCCATTTCATATATTACCCATCAAGAGACAGGATCCCAGTGTCAAGCACTGCGATGACACCTCTAGGCACTGCCGTCATAAAGGAACCAGTGTCAGCTACTTTCATGACATCAATAATTGACCTCGACTTACCGTCCAACTAGAAAGTTGTATATAGAATGACAGAAATCCAGATGTTATTTACTTACTTTCGATCTTTTCTATCAATTTTTTAACTAAGCCTCTTAGCTTTTTACTGGATTCATCAAGCGGCAATATTACATTAAATACAACATTAAAATATTGCGGCAATATTTTGCCCCACCATCGAAAAATTGCCAGATCAAGCAATATTTCCGTGCTCGCAATATTGCGCGAAACATTGCTCGTGGAGACACAGCGTAATATAACACCAAATAATAAATTCGTTCTTCATACGTGTTCTATAATGTATACGCTGCGTAATAACATTTGCTGTTGCATGGCGGCTAGAAGCATAGTATGAGAAGCACTGCATCACTTTATTTTATCCCTTTTGAAGTGTCAAACGCCAAAGTGTTATACCAAAATGGGGATACTTTTTAAACAACAGTTTTTCGACATATTCAATTCAGTTGCGTTGGTTGTCGGATGTTTCGGTATCGTTGTAAATTTTTGCGTGGTTTTCTAACAAAATTTTTAGTAAAGTCGGTTGATGTTTTTAAAATTATTCATAATAAAATAATATAATAAAAGTGTGCACATATAAAATAATTACAATATCAGTCTTTTTAAACTATTAAAATCACGATAAAATACAAAAGAATACCAAAGAAAAAAGCATCAATCCTTGGCAGAATTTTTCATTCCTTTGTCACTTGTTCTTTCGTGTGCTTTCTTAATCTTCATCCTCGTTTTCTTAATGTCTGATTGTGCTGCTCCACCCTCAACGTCCTTGCTGTTGAAGTTTTCTTGTGGTTTCGTTGTGTTTTGCATCGCAAACTAAAATTAAAATAAATAGAAAAAATTGGATGTGATAAAAAGAAAAGAAAAACAAGTAGGAAAAAGCTTAAAAAGATAAAGGCAGATTTAGAATCATTTGCATTGAACGTGCAGCAGAATATAAATCTGTAGGTTTCACAGCAGCAGCAGCAGCAGCAGCGTTGAAAAAATATTCTACTTCATCGTGTGTCCTGTCGGCTCTAGCTTAGTATGATTACGAGCAACGGTGTTCTTCATCGTTCATTCGTTGTTTGTGCGAATGAGGACATGTGAAAGGTGACTGTAGCTGCAATTCCCGCCCACACCACTTCATTCCACATAAATGTTACCAATTTATGCGTAAGCGATGCTGCTGCTTGTGCCGCTGACGATGTTGATGGCGATTGTAATCACGACCAACACGACGATGTCGATGATAATGAAGTTGAAGGCGTTGTGATTTAAGCAATTTATTGATGAAATGCGTAAACAGAAGGTAGGTAGCAGTCACAAATTCAAATAAATTTATTTAAAAACTTAAGACTTACATATTCAATGACTAATTTTACAATAAGTGAAGTAAAAATTAAAAAAGAGTGTGTGCGGTGTGTGCATCAGTAAGAAGCAGCTAGGATGCAACATGCTGTTCACCATGTTCACTTAAATCTAGGCGTAGTCCTCGGGAGTACATTAACATAAAATGTCCTTGAAATGCTGCACTTCGTTTGCAGCACAGCATTTTAAAATTGTTGCTGCGGTTCGTTCGGTCTAGCTTTTAAATTGCTGCGAAGCAAATTTTTTATTGGATTATATTATTCTTGTTTCAGTTTTAAGTAATTTTATTTTGATAGAATGACAAGATGAAAATTCAAAAATATTTGCTTTAAAATTGTGTATTTTAAGCATGGCCATAGCTACATATCCTCAGGCTTCCGTTTTGTTTACCTAAAATCAGATTGGTTTTTAGTTTTTAAATTTTATAAATTTAATTTTTTTTTTATAAAGTAGGAAAGAAAATTCATTAATAAAATTTGATGTTACACTGAAAAAAATGGGGAGATTACGCTTTCCGGGGCGCCGCGATTTGACCATGTATTCAGAAAGTCTTTAACAAAAAATTAGAATGGTCGAAGGAAAAATCGATTACTCGATTTGTTTTAAAGTTATCGATTTTTAAGAATATTTTTATTTTTTTAGATGTTTTAAGAAAACTATATATATTTTTCTTAGTGTATAACCGATATTGCTGGATAAGATGTTATTTGAAAGGTAGTACATAAAGCTTTTATACTAATTTTAAATGAATCAAATCCGTTGAGTATTTAATATTTTACACCTATTTGTATGCAAAAGTAAAATATGTGCTTACATAAAATCTTTTTTTTTTCAAAAACTACCGTTATTACTATGGATTATGAAAAGTTAATGCTTGAAACCTGAAAATTTATCTTTCATTTGGTATATAAAACATATGATTTATTTAATTTTTGATGTGTTTTTTATGATGAAATGATTTGCCCTTGTACGAAAAGTTGTTAATTCAAGCATATTTACCATAGTTGTTTTGTATTTTTATTCCATATTTTTTTATACCACCATTACAATAAATTACTGTTCTTAAGGCAACATTGCAGCTGTAGATTTATATGAATGATTAGGATTTTCTAGCTAATGATTTGAAATTTTTAGTTGATCAGTTTTGGACAATGCAATAGCAAATAGTAATTTTTATTAACTTTATGTAATAAAGTGTAAATTGTAAAGAATATATATATACAGTTGTGTTCATAAAAATAGTAGCGCTGTTATTTTCAGACATGTTTGGATAAATATAACTAGCCTACAAATTTCGGATGCGGTAAACCCATTACCATTCCTATATGTGCTTTCAACGCAGTTTCCAAATCTGTTTTCAGTTTCCTCCTACACTGTACAATTTTCAAGAAACAGGGTGTTTTAAGTGTTTGGCAGATGTTTAAAATCTAAACTACTATAAATAACTTAAAACTGTGCTACCTCTTTTTAGCTACTTTCGTTAGCAATTTTAGCTACAGACTCAACATTTTTTTGGCAGCACTGTTCACATCAGTTGACTTCGCTGAATGCGGCCATTAAGAATTGTGAGCGCTCTCTCTGTGAGTATATTTTTTGACAGGAGATGGTTAACAACTTTCAATGCTACCAGGATAATTATATCATTGTTTGTTTAATCACAATTTTTTGTTTATTTTAATGTAAAGTTAATGGTAAATTAATAATGGGTTTGCAGTTAAAAAACAAGATAATTTTGTAAAGTTATTAAAAAAATTTAGTAAATTTAACAAAAAATTTAGTTTATTAATAAAACAATTGTGTTATATGCGTGTACATACGTTGTGCATATAAGCTATCAATGTGGATGGATGAAATACTGCAGAAGACACAAAAGACACAAGACTTCTGAAGAGTTGATGTAGCGATTAACGAAGCAACTGTCTAATTTGCTGCAACCTGTTGTTTTATGATCTTATTTGGCATTACGCATAGTACTTGGTTCAGTTTCATGTGAAATTCCACTCAAATCTCCATACAAAAAGTTACAGCTGCGAAACAAGCGTGGAAACTTTCACAACATGTTCGTCAGAGCAGTATTCTGTTACGCTGCGTGAAATTATTGCAACATGTTTCTGAGCAACATTTTTTCACAACAATTTAATTGTACTGCCTATTTATTTTGAAGTGAAAAGAGACAGATCATATAAAATCTCCCATTTTATTCTCTGAGTCTCTCTGAGAAACGTTGCCATAGGAATTCCTCGCAACAAACTTTAAGTCAAATATTTCATGCAACAAATAAATAGATGTTGCCAGCGAAATTTCACGCAAACGAACCGAGTACTAGGCTTTCAGCTCAAATATAATTTAAAAAATATTTTTTTTTTGATATAAAATAAATAGTTACTAAATCAACTTGTTGTTGCAACATGTTTCTATATAAACTTATTTGGCATTAAGCTCAAACATAATGCTAAAAAATTATTTTTGGAATTATAAATTAAACAGTTATTAAAAGAAGTTATTGTTGCAACCTGTTGCTTTACGAATTTATTTGGCATTAAGCTTAAAAATAATTTAAAAATATAAACAGTGCACTCGCGATAACATGAACTCTGCATTACATGAACAATTTTCTTTTGAGTTTATTAACTGTTTAAGTTGTTGGTGTTGTTTTCTTTCATAGAATTACTTGACTAAAGCTCATAAAATCATAACCTTGTAATTTTATTTTCCATTAAATTTGTACTTTCTTACTTTTGAGTTGAATTCTTTAAATAAATCTTTCCTTGGTTTCTTTAGAAAAGTAAGCTTTAATCTAGACATATTGCATACGTAGGTCGTAATGATGATAACATGGATAAGTTTTGCTCCAGATTTTGGCATTCGCAAACGTAAACACTTCGCTAACGTGAACTCTCTTGGTTTTAATTAGTTCACATTATCGCGAGTGCGATTGCACTATATTTTTTTTTTGGAATTATAAAATAAATAGTTATTAAAGTATGACGTCATTAATGTTTAAGTGCGTGTAGATAAATTCGTCAATCCGACGCTAACTTAGCGAAGACTCAAACAAATACTTTCGATCCTCAAAATCAGGGAAATTAAATTCGTTCTTTTTGCACAGCACGAATTTAACTTTTGGGAGGAAATTGAATTTGTTATATTTGCAAAGTACTAATTTAACTTTTGTTTCGAATATAGCTTTTGGCAAGAATTTTAAATTCGTACTATTGCAAAGAACGAATTTAACTCTTAGTATGATTTTAAGTCATGGCACCAACTTCTTATGAATAAATAATTTTATCAAAACTATGAACGATATGTATTGCATACAATTAGATAGGCAATTAAACCACTTTTCCAACAATATATGTCTTATAATTGCACAAGACTTTTGCCATAAACATTTTTTAAAAAGTAGTGAATGTTAGGTTCGAAGTACTAAGTTTCTAAGCAAAATTCTCAAAATCTGTGCGAACAGGTGATTAAACCACCTTTATAACGATATATAGCTATAAGTGCACAATAGGTTTTGTTCGGGAAAGCTTTTCAGTATTCTGCACTTAAATTTGTAGGTAAAAACTACAAAAAAATTTAAAAAAGACAGAAAAAATACAAAACAGTAGTGTACACAGTACCAAAGCGCTAAGCCAGAGGGCTGGAGACTGGATACAAATTATAATGTTTTTCTCTGGCCACTGAGTCTCTGTCACGTCCGTATGTTTTGATTTTAATACTAAAATTGAAGAAAAATAAATTTTTCTCAATTTTTAGTATTACAATAATTTGTCAAAATGTTCTCTACTTATAATTCCTATTATAATTTTAAGAAAACATTTTTCTTAAAATGCCTACCTAAATATGACCATGCTATACAATTTCACTTCTATAATCCGAAATAATACTATAAAACATGCTATACAATGTCATGTCTATAATCCAACATAACACTATACAACATCAATCATAAATAAAATAAAAAGTCTAACAAAACCGGAAAAATAATATAAAAACCTAAAAAAAACTAATATATTAAAAGATAATCAAAACCAACCAAAAGATAAGTGAAAAAACCAACCTAAAACCTAATCCTTGCCGTGTAGGCACGTAGGCTACCTTAAAGTAGTCATCATCAGAAGGCTTTTTAAAAAAAATAACTATACAAAACCTAACCAACCTCTAATCCTGAATGCTACGCATTCGAAATAAGCTAATCTAATACAAATTATATATTTAAAAAACATTCACATAAGCAGCACATTCAATTAGTACATTTAAAAAAATACAAATAAAAACCCTGAAATAAATTAGTAAAAACCTAATAAACCTTAAAAAATAAAACCTAACAAATTATAAGGTTAGTAAAACCTGAAAATATGTATAAAAATTATATTGCTCCAACAAATCCCACCGAAAACGTCCCAAAATACGGAACCGTCTGTAACGGAACCCGCTGAAAAATTACGCTTAAGAAAGTTAAGTAATCTGTGTGTGAAAGGCAATAATTTTTATTGCTAAGGAGCGTCGCACTGGTTCTCCTTAGCCGCTTTCTAACTCCCCCAAAAAACCTACAAGAACAATTAAAAACGGGTAAACACCCCCACTTTCCCTATATGATTAATTTGCCAGTGTAGACAAACAATCATTTAATTTTTACATCCATAGTCACTCGCAAGCATGCAGTGATTAATGTACCAGAGGAGGATATTAAGGATATGCTAGTGCCTAGGGGCGTGGATATGTAACCCAGAACTTAGGGAAACTAGTCCATACCCCCTTTTATAAGCTAGTTTTTGGGCTAGTAACAATGTTTTTTATTATAAACTTAATTTACCTTAATATTTACTATAAATTTATTCTAATTCCACCATCAGCGGGTCCATTCCCAGAACTAACGCCCCCGACGACAGACAATTAAAAAATTAAAGTTTAACAAACCCCTGACGTTGGTCATCATGGACCCACCCCCATTTTTGTATGTTCTCTCCTCTATTGTGCATACCTACTCCCATCGTCGCTTATTGTGTAAGGTAGATGTCATCAGTCTTTTAGCGACTAAGTTCGAACAAATGTAATTCAGAATTGTATACAGGTGTTGGAGGCCTCGCAGCGACATTGTATTTAAGAAATAATTGGTTACGTCATGTGCCCATTTACTACTGGGATGAACCACATATCGTTGCAAATGCAGTTAGAAAATGTTTATGCCAAAAGTCTTAATTGCGCACTTATAAGCTATATATATATCGTTGCAAAGGTGTTCTAATCACCTGTCCAATGATATGGATTTCAAAAACATTCTTCGCACAGATTTTAAGAATTTTTCCATTGAAACTTTGTACTTTGAACCTTTCTATTCACTACTTTTTAAAAAATTTTCATGGCAAAAGTCTTAATTTTTATTTTTTATTTATTTACTTGATTGCTAAACCTTAACAGGTTTTATAGCAAATTTAAAATTATAAAATAAGATATTTAATACAATTCAAAAATATAAGTATGATTTTGATTGAAATCATGTATTATTAACAAGCTAAAAAGTTTTAATAAATTGCTTAAAGTATATAATTTTATTAAAGTATAAAAAAATAACAAAAAAAAAAGTTAAGTCAAAATCGATAATATCAGACAGCAAAGCAGGATTGCGTTTTCAAGACAAACAAGGTATGCGCTTATAAGACACAAGACATTGTTGGAAAGGTGGTTTAATTACCTATCTAATGGCATGCAATACATATCGTTCATAGTTTTGATGAAAGGATTTGTTCATAAGAAGTTGGTGCCATGACTAAAAATCATACCAACAGTTAAATTCGTTCGTTGCATTCGGATCAAAAGTTTTGGTTTGAGTCTTCGCTAAGTTAGCGTCGGATCGACGAATTTATCTTCACACTCTTTTAATTTTGTATATATTATTTTTTGTTGAGATGTAATCATACAATACATTATTAATGTTATTTGATTAAGCTAATTTTTTGTTTGCACAATTAGGAAAAGTTACATAATATTTTTTTTTTAAATTAAAGAAATGCTTCTGAATAAATTGTCATATGGCGACTAATTCCAAAAGATGTTTTAAGTTAGAAACATTCTATATTTAAAAACAAATTGCTTTCACAATTGGAAGTATTAAATAGTACTTAATTTCTTCAAAGTATACTAAAACCTGTTTTGGGCTTAGGACGCAATATCCTACCACGAGGATTCTTGGTTTAATATTTAAACCATCTAAATCTGATTTCTTAAGTTGTTTTTTCATTTCTGTCACTGATTCAGCAATGAAAACTAATTTATGGCAATTCAATCTCGTATACCTGATAAGGTTTTTTTCCATTGGAATCTTTGGTGGTATTTTTTTTTTGTTGGAGCCAAAAAGGAGCGAAGCAGACAAAATATTCCAGCATGTCTTTCTCTAACTATAACTTCTTCTTAGAATTTGTAAGGAAGGAATATATTTATATCATAATTTTTACGTTATATTTACCTTTCAAAATAGAATTAAGATTTAAGAAACTCAACTTGTTTTTAGTTTCAGCACATCCCAATTTTGATGGAAACAAATGAAGTATTTTAGAAACAAATTATTTCACTGTGAGAAATAAGAACTGTGATGATCCTTTCATAAAGATTTCAATCTGCAAGTTAAAAAGTAATTATACATTTTTAATAGGGTTCAAAAGTTATAAAAAAGTAACGTCCTTAGTACTTACTAATCTGTGACCATATAATTTTTTTGTAAAGTGGTCTCAGGTTGCCAGTATTTAGTTGACTATCGATAAAATACTTTCTTCAATAATAAGTGAAGTGCTGGAAGAGGATTTGTTCACTTTTCTAGATTGTTTTTTTTTTTTAACAAAAAAGTTCGTAGTTATTATTAAAATAAGAAAAACTTATAAACTTTTTTCTTTAAATAAATTTCTTTGATCCACGGGTATGTCATGTATATTTTAAAAATAACTTTCAAATGGATGAGTTTAATATATTTCATTGAACCCTCTTAGCCTACTTCATGTAGCAAAAAAAAAATCATCACTCACAAGAGTTGAAATTTTTGAGCCGTTTAAATTAGCACCCTCAGTAGTGTTGCCAGATTTTTATTTCATCAAAACGGGGAAAAAGTAGAAAGGCATCTATTACCACAAGAAATAGAGCAAAAGTGTATTAAAAAAATTGCAAATATATAAAAATATTCATTGAATTTCCTGATTAATTTAGTTTTAAATTTCCTACAGCAATCGCATAATCCCGGAATTCGGATTTTCAATGGCGATAACTCCGGAAGTATGAACATTTTCCAAGATTGGACTTCTTCCTGGAACAAATTCAAGGCATAGAAGTTTAAAATTGAAAAAAATTTAATTTTTATGACTTTCTTAACAACACAAATGTTTTTACAATAAGGGTTCTCAACTAAGCAAGTAAACATGTAAAACATGTAAACTTTTGATGAACTGTATCGCTATACAGTGAAAATAGCGTAAGTGTCGACAAAATGACAGCTGCGGTTAGGGTTGCGAAATCACATTTATTTAATTTTTAATCTTTTAAAAACCTTTATTAACATAAAAAAAAATAAAATTTGTATTTACTGCAACTACTTTAAGTATGTAAAGATTTGAGCCAAAAGGCAACCCTGATTAACGCACGTAGATTTATTTACATGCTAGTTTATACTCTAAAATAGGCTCGGAAATGACGTAAACTCACTCCCATACAAATTGTGACAGATAGTTTACGTGCATGTAAGTTAACAAGGTTCACAATGTTTACAGGTCAGTTACATGCTTAGGTGAAAACCCTTAATATCCTTTTGAAAGGCGGAACATTTTAATTTTAGGGTAAATACGGGACATATCGCAACACTTACCCTTAGGCTGGCCGCATAGTAAGCGCCGAAGCAGGCAGGCAGGCAGGCAGGCACAGACAGCAACCCGCTCCACAAATAACCACCGCAGAGTGAATGCGAGTAGCAGATCAGATCAGTGCGACATAGTTTGTTATTGTTTTGTTTTTTTTTCGCATTTCTTCTGTTATGAATGCTTCTCCACGAAAAAACATTTAACGTGGATTCACTGATAACCTTCAGCATGTTTTCAGCATGAAGTTTGTGCGCTTTACGCTCAGAGGGAAAACTTGCCGCACGCTCTTCAACTTGATTAACATTATTTTAATTCACACATAAACTTGCTGAAATTAGTCAGTGAATTCATCTTTACCAACAACAACAGCAACGCAAAACACACACTTGCGCATGCGCACAACACAAAAAAACACTCACTCAAAGCATTGCTGTACCAAACAACACAAAGCAAGGAACAAGTTGATACTTTTGTTGTTTGTTTTTGGTTTCCTCTTCTTCAGCTTCTATGTCAACACCCATAACTTTGTCTATATAAAGTTATCCAAAATAAATTTGTCTATGATTATCTAACAAAGGACTCAAATTTCGCAAGAATTGAGAAACAAAATTTTTTTATTTTGCTTTTACTGACTTCATGTCAATCAGTTTTGTTGTGCTTATTGAAAAACCAAAAAAAGAAGAGTAAATTGCACGAATTTGTCAACAAAAATAAAACACAAGTTTCAATCTATCATATGCGCCGACTCAGCCGCTGCTGTTGTTTGTATGTGTGTTTCGACGAATTTATTCTGTTGTTGCTGTTTTTTTGTTTTGATTCTATTTTCACTCCAAAGATGATGAAAATAAAATCAAAACAGTCCTTTGAGTTCTGATTCCACAAAATGTGTATTAAATGCGAACAACAACGCATTAAAAGAATTATTTTTCATCTGTTTTACATGTCCAACAATTGGTAATTCCATCAACCCATAATTTTCGTTGTTTCAGTTATGCACAATTTATCACCAACAACAACAACAACATAGATGCACAAGAACAAAAACAATCTTCACACTCGTTGCTATGTTGTGTTTGCATGGTGTTGTTTTTGTGTGTTTATCATAATATATACACATGCGCTGATGCTTATTATGTTTGTGAGTGTGTTTCGTCCAACGAAAAAATAATAAACGTAAAATGCATCTAATATAAATTCTTCGTTGCGTTAAAACTGCGTTTAAAAAAATTACCCATCAATTTTTAACAAAAATTAGACAAACACGCAAAATCAGCTGCGAGAAACCAGGACAAAACTCTTTTCTCGCTGTACCTGCTTTGGTCTGCCTGCCGTCACTATGTGGACTTCGAGCAGATTTATATGAAACTGTATGAAGCCACTTTTCTCGCACTGGTGCCTGCCTGCCTGCCTGTCTGCCTGCCTGCCTGCTTCGGCGCTTACTCAGCGGGCAGCCTAAGGCTGCCCGCTGAGTAAGCGCCGAAGCAGGCAGGCAGGCAGACAGGCGCAGTCTGCAACCCGCTCCACAAATAACCACCGCAGAGTGAATGCGAGAAGCAGATCAGGTCAGTGCAAGGTTGCCAGTATTGTGGGAAAAATCCCATTTGTGGTAATTTTTAATTTGTCTTGTGAATTTTTTTTATTGGGAATTCCCATGGTATTTTTTAATTCAGCGTGGTATTTTTTAATATGCATGGGATTTCAGCGTGGTATTTTTTAATTGCATGGGAATTTGGGAATTTTTTCTTAAAAATTTATTTTTTCACTTTTATTAAGCAAAATCTTGATCATAGTATTCGATGATCGACGTATATATACAGAAGAGTATATATCAGGGTTGCCAACTCATACCATTTGGCCCGGAGTCTCCGGTTTTGAAGGGTCGATCTCCGGGCTCCGGCCCTCACAGATTTTCTCCGGCTTTCGCCCTTTAAGAATTTTATAAAATTATTTTCTTTGAAATTTTTTTTGAAACTAAGGTCCGTATGCACTTAAGCTCTTTAAAAGCATGACAACAAAAAATTATTCTTAATGATGTGGTTGGAGTTTATAAAAAAGGTTAGTGTATTTTAAAAAAATTTAACAATTTTGAGGAAAGCTCCCAAAAAGGAATTTCTATGGAAATTCCAAATTATTTATATATTGTGAAGCACGAACTCACACTCGAACGTGTATAAGAGGTCTCGAAAATTACACAGTGCGACAGCCAAAACGTGAGTAAGAAACTGACAAATGTGTTCAATTATTTCCGGACTCCTTATCACGAATCTGGCACCCAAATTTTTCCATCACATCAGGATTTTGAGAAAATCGTGATTCAAGGTCAAAAAATTCTAGTAAGAGAAATCAACTTGAATCGTCAAAACTAAAAGTGGTACGTGATTTTTCTATATGGCACAGATGTTTGTTAAAAGTTAATAAAAAATTGTCTTTCATACTTCCATCCCCCCACCCACTTTTTTACCCTTTTTTACGTTTTTCAAAATGAATTTATTTTAGCATTGCTGTATTCTACAAACCATTGAGATATGTAATATTACGTGTTGGCAAAAAATCATCCCCTTAAAAAAACATATAGGGTCTTGCAACAACAAAATTACCCTAGATCCACTAATCAAAACAATTCACCCCCAAAAGGCAAAATTAATTCTATTTCACTTATATGATGTAAACTGTTGAAATATGGACTCAAAAGTTGCATAGGGTTGTCAAGATCTCCCAAAAAAATTTAGGAAAAAAGAACATGTCTCCCTCTACTGCAAGAACACAGTTGTTTTTTGAGGAAAACAGGTAAAAATGTAGATATCAAAATGCTTAGAAAACCTACATATGTCTTAAATTAAAAGTAAATACAGACTTTAACTAAAAATATTTTGCCAAACACGATGCCTTTCTTAATTTTTACCCAGAGTGTAAGGTGTGAAGGCTATTCGAATCTAAAGGTACTCCCGAGATAGCTCAGAACTTTTGATTGTGGTCTGATTGTCTAAATTTTGGTGGTATTGATTAAAGTGTTTACGTTATCCTTAAATTTGGCGAATTAATAATTTGCGTATTTTTGCATGTGCATTTTCTTGTTTCTGAGAAATGTATGCTTTACTGCAATTTTTCAACTTTTCCAAAAACATGAATATAAGGTGTTATATATCGAGCACCAGAAGTGGTACCGAAGGTAATTTTCTCATTTTTGATTCTTCAAATATTTCTGAAAAACACCCTTTCCAAGAGTATCTATTAAAAACACCAGGATAAAGACCACCTTTTTTCTATTTCGATAACTTGAAAAAAATGTTACTTTCTAGCATGAAATTTATAATTTCCTCAAAACACCCCACCTCAGCATTGACAAATATGTTATACTAAAATTTCGAGCTTCTGAGTTAGCCATCCGATGGGTCTCAATTGACTTATTGTTTTTAAGAAGTGGTTTAAAGAAATAATTACCATAAAGGAGATATGAACATAATAGTTAAATTTCATGCAAGGAAATATTTTTATTTAGATATAAAAGTAGGAAAAATATTTTTGGCCTTTTCCTGGTGTTTTAAATAAATATTTTAAGACAGGGTTTCTTTGAAAAACATTTGAAAAATCCAAATTGAGAAAATTTTTTTCGGTACCACTTCTGATGCCCGAGATATAACACCTTATATTAATATTTTTGGAAAAGTTAAATAATTGCGATCAAGTATACATTTCTCAAAAACAAGAAAATACATATGCGAAAAATATGCAAATTATTAAATCGCCAAATTTAAGGAAAACGTTGACACTATAAACAATACAACAAAAATTTAGAAAATTAGATAACAATCAAAATAATTGTGCTATCTCGAGTGTACCTTTAGATTCGAATATCCTTCTCACAGGAGACTGTGGGTGAAAAACGAGAGTGGCATCGTATTTGGCAAGATATTGTTAGTGAAAGTTTGTATTTACTTTTACTTTAAGACTTTAAGACTTTTACTTTTCTTACAAAAATCTAAGCATTTTGAGATCTATATTTTTACCGGTTTTTCTCAAAAAACAACTTTGTTCTTGCGGTAGAGGGAGACATATTGTTTTTTCCTAAATATTTTTTGGGAGATCTTGACAACCCTATGCACCTTTTGAGACCTCTTAGAATGTGAAATTCGAGAAAGAAATCTAAATTCTATACTCCTTATTGTCTATATCTCAATAATTGGAATTAATTTTG
This sequence comes from Dichetophora obliterata, assembly GCA_963920525.1. Lineage (NCBI taxonomy): Eukaryota > Metazoa > Arthropoda > Insecta > Diptera > Sciomyzidae > Dichetophora > Dichetophora obliterata. Next base: position 136,254,414 of record OY986438.1, on the reverse strand, counting down.
CATTTTGGGAGACTAAAGTTTGGATATGGTGGATCGAGAGTCATTTTTTTGTTGGCAGATCTTATAAGTTTTTTAATAGGGATGATTTTTTGCCAACACATAATATTACATTTCTCAATGGTTTGCAGAATACAGCTATGCTAAAATAAATTATTTTTGATAAACGTAAAAATAAGGGTAAAAAAGGGGATGGGGGGGATAGAAGTATGAACAACAATTTTTTATCAAGTTATAACAAACATCTTTGCCATATTCAAAAATCGCGTACCACTTTTAGTTTTGACGATTCAAGTTGATTTTCCTTAGGAGAATTTTTTGACCTTGAATCACGGTTTTCTCAAAATCCTGATGTGATGGAAAAATTTGGGTGCCAGATTCGTGATTAGGAGTTCGGAAATAATTGAAAACATTTGTCGGTTTCTTACTCACAAAAATAAAGGCTCTTTTTGGTGCACTGTGTTATTGATGTTGAATAAAATGTTGACGAAATTTTTGATAAAGTTAACTATATCAATAAACCTTTGCCAACATTAAAGAAAACCATTTCATCGGTAGCTGATATTTGCATAGCAGTTTTAAAAACCAATTAAAAACTAGAAATTAAACAACTTGGTATGAAAGTGTTCGGCATACCAATAAGCAACGCATTCTTTGATCGTTTATTATAATTGAGTCTGTATGAAGAGCCGACAGAAACATAATGAGCACTCGTTTGGTAAAAGAATAAACAAATAAAGAACGAATGCATTTTTATTTTGATTGACAACACCCGGATCAGCAAGAACTTGTTAAAAGCTCAAAATCGCAACTCAAATATAATTTTTAAAATGTGTTATATTGACTCAGATTTAGTCTTTTTTTTAAATATACAAATTGTTATGCACTTTTTGTTAAAACAATAAATTATAAGATTGTTTATTATATTTACGTGTAAAAAATTAAATTTTTATTCTAAAACAAATATAAAAAATAATTAATTTGAGAAAATAAAAAAAAAATTTTACTAGAAAAGCTCCGGGCGGGGAGCTTCTAAGAGTAAGTTCGAAGAAATGTACAGCGTAAACTTATAGCTTTACTCTACTGTATATATACGTCGATCATCTAATACTATGATTAAGATTTTGCTTAATAAAAGTGAAAAAAAAACTTTTTAAGAAAAAATTCCCATATTCCCATGCAATTAAAAAATACCACGCTGAATTCCCACGCCAATTAAAAAATACCACGCTGAATTAAAAATTACCATGGGAATTCCCAAAAAAAAAATAAATTCCCAAGACCAATTAAAAATTACCACGAATGGGATTTTTCTTACAATACTGGCAACCTTGTGTGCGCCGACTCAGCCGCTGCCCGCTGAGTAAGCGCCGAAGCAGGCAGGCAGGCAGACAGGCAGACAGGCAGGCAGGCAGGCACCAGTGCGAGAAAAGTGGCTTCATACAGTTTCATATAAATCTGCTCGAAGTCCACATAGTGACGGCAGGCAGACCAAAACAGGTACAGCGAGAAAAGTGTTTTGTCCTGGTTTCTCGCAGCTGATTTTGCGTGTTTGTCTAAATTTTGTTAAAATTGAAGATGTATAATTTTTTTAAACGCAGTTTTATCAAGGAAGAATTTATATTAGAAGCATTTTATGTTTATTATTTTTTGGTTGGACGAAACACACACACGCACAAGCATAATAAGCATCAGCGCACGTGTATATGTTATGATAAACACACAAAAACCACACCATGTAAACACAACATAGCAACGAGTGTGAAGATTTTTTTTTGTTATTGTGCATCTATGTTGTTGTTGTTGGTGATAAAATTCGCATAACTGAAATAACGAAAATTATGGATTTATGAAATTACCATTTGTTGGACATGTAAAATAGATGAAAAATAATCCTTTTAATTAGTTGTTGTTTGCATTTAATAGACTTTTTTGTAGAATCCGAACAAAACTGTGAACTATTTTGATTTTGTTTTCATCATCTTTTGAGTGAAAAAAAGAATAAAAACAAAAAACAGCGACAACAGAATAGATTCGTTGAAACACATATACAAACAACAGCAGCGGCTGAGTCGGCGCACATGATAGAGTGAAAGTTGTGTTTTGTTTTTGTTGACAAATGCAATAGAATGAATTCTGAAAGATTTGTTTCTTCCCATAACAATATAAATTGCTGCATTGGAAATTAAAAAACATTTCGTCAGATGAATCCATTTTTTCTTAATTTTTTAAGTAAGTAAATCAATAAGTAATAAGAATTAAATAAATGTATAGGTTACCCAAACAAAACAAGCAAAGTGAAAAAATATCAACAATAGATACTTATTGCTGCCCGCAATATAAGCATATTTATGCCCGCTTTTCTGCACTCAACACAAATTTCGAGGAAACCAAAAACAAATAACAAAAGTATCAACTTGTTCTTTGCTTTGTGTTGTTTGGTACTGCAATGCTTTTAATAAAAAAAGAATTAAAAAGACACATTTAATAACAATAACAAAACCTATAAATCAATCTTGGATCATTGATGCGCAAGTGTGTGTTTTGCGTTGCTGTTGTTGGTAAAGCTGAATTCACTGACTACTTTCAGCAAGTTTTTGTGTGAATTTAAATAATGTTAATTAAGCTGGAGAAGGTATCATAACAAAATAAATGCGAAAAAAACAAAACAATAGAAAAAAACAAAACAATAACAAACTATGTCGCTCTGATCTGATCTGCTTCTCGCATTCACTCTGCGGTGGTTATTTGTGGAGCGGGTTGCTGTCTGTGCCTGCCTGCCTGCCTGCCTGCTTCGGCGCTTACTATGCGGCCAGCCTTAGTCTGCGGACAGAGTAAACGCTGAAGCAGACAGGCAGGCAGGCAGGTTTGCTTACTTGTCCCAGTGCGAGAAAACTCGCTTCATACGATTTCATATAAACCTGCTCGAAGTGGTCAGAGTGAAAGCAGGCAGGTCAGATCAGATCAGATCAGGTTGTTGCGAAAAATCAGGCTGGCGCAGGTTTCTCGCAACTGAATTTGTTCTTTTTGTATTGTTTTTTTGTTATATTTCAAGGAAACTGCGTTTTTTTATTATCTTTAGAATACAAGACCAATTACAACAAAAAAATTCAACAACAACAACGCATTGAACTAAACAAACATCAACAGCAGTGATCGCGCAATGTTTATGTGAGTGTGAGGGTTGTTTTTGGTGGGTATTAGGAAATTTGGTTAACGTCGATTAAGATTGTGTTGTTGTTGGTGATAAGTTGTGCACGCGAAAATGATATATTGATCGAATGGGCAATTGTTGGGCATGTAAGAAACAAAAGAAATACATATAAAATAAACAAAACAATAAAAAATTAAATTGCTTGGTTTTCTGGGTCCAATACGTGGGTAGCACTCAAATTCCAAAATTTTTGTAATACAAAAATCAAAAATATTTAAAAAGCATTAATTTTAAAGTCATTTCAAATGAGATATAACATTTTTATGATTTTTCTATGATTTTTTTTTGTGTTCGAAATGCCAAACACAGGCACTTTGCGGATTTAAAAAAAAATTAAGTTTCAACAGCTATAACTTTTTTCTTAGGATTTTGATTTTTAATTTTGTGCACAAAATAGCTCAAGATTATACTTTAAGCATTGTTGTTGTTATTGGTTAACATTTTGCATTTTTGAGAATTTTTTTCGTAAAAGTACTCAAACTCGACATTTTCAAAAGGGTACGCTTTTAATAAAAAATTCCATAACGATCAAGTTATTCAAAGTAATGACAAAAATTTTTTGTGTTTGTATTAAGTGTTGTTTCAGAAAATTGTTAAACAACATTTCACTGCAGTTTTTTAAAATTTGGATTTTTACGATTTTTTATTACAAGAAAATAGAATTTTTTTCGAAAAGTAAAATATCACAACTCTGGTAATTTTCATCCAATTTTTCTCACCGATGACACGTTGTAAAGACATTGAATCTGCTATTGATTAAAAGTATAAATGGAATGATTAAATCAGTTTACAGAATTTTAAAACACATTTTAATGACGAAACACCTCATTTTCGCCCTTTATACCAATGTAATGAGATTCAATCGCAATGAGCCTTACTTTATCTGTGTCCGATTTGGATATAATTTCTGGAGAGTTATCTTATCGGCCAATGAAACATTTCTAGCCACCGGAAGAAACGCTAATTTTAGTTTGAATTAGGCTGGCTTAGTGGCACAACATATCACACACCTTCTTCAAAAGAGTCACAACTCAAAATGTTTAGATATATAGTTTTTCGTGTAAGACTATTTGTAGTGATCATATACATCGGCTATCATAATTTTTTACACATATTCTTAGTCTTTAATTAAAAAAAAAATTTGTGTCTTTTTTTGTATGGAGTCCATTGAAGAAAAAATTGTTTTTTGCTCTTCCTGAAAATTAAAATTTTTTGAGTTGTACCTTTTTTGAAGAGAGTGTGCTATTTATGTATAGAAAATTTCATAAACGCTATTAGCGGAGGATTCAAAATAGAAAGCAATTGGGGAAAAAAATAAACAATAAATTTTTACTCGCACTGATCTGATCTGACCTGCTCGCATTCACTCTGCACGGCTTATTTACTGAGCAGGTACTTGACTGCGCCTGCCTGCCTGCTCGCATCAGCGTTTACTCTATCCGCAGACTTAGGTTGTTGTACTAAACGATGTAGTTTTTCAAAGCAATCTAAGAAAAATTTCAGAATAAGTATCAGTAAATTCTTTTGGATCAAAATGAAAAGTGAAATATCTCAATTGATTCCATTTAATGAATAACTTAATTGATTTGACTGTCCGTCTGCCCAATCACATAAAATACAGCAGATAATTTTAGCATTTGAGTCAGCTTTTGCGTTGAATAACCTTAATCATATTTGTTAATATTTATTTACATTTTTTAACCTACAAGCCAAAGAGCAAAACGAACGAATACAATAACGAACGTAACTAAAAGAAAAAGTAAAATTAAGTCAATGAACTAAAACTTTAGCAGTTTCTACTAACTTAGCGAAAGGTCTTGTTAAAACTATTCACTAATAATTTCCTCAAGCATATAAAAATATACAGTTAAAATAATATAAATAACTAAAAAATGTGCAAAAAGAAATGTTTTGAAAGCATTTCACTTTCCCAAGAAAGTTTGAATAAAAGCTACACATACACATTGGCTGGTTTGAGGGTCAGAAAATGTTACGTCAGATAAGCAAGCTTATAGTTGCTTCAAGTTTTGGCTTAACCATCGTGGCAACATAGGTGGCAAAATATGTTTCAAGCTCCAAAACAAGTTTATTAAAATACATATTTGCAAAATTTAGAAACATTTGGTTATATTTTAAGTTTAATTAATGCGACATTATTTGAATTTAAAGCATGTTTTAAGATTAACAATCGCTATTTAGAGTTTGAATATTGTATGTCTATGCCAAAGCAGGTTTTATTTTTGTATTAATTTGCTGCCAAAAAAACAGCAATTGAAAAAATGCTTAACAAAAGTATCCAACAAAGAATTAAAAACAAGGCAGCAAAAAGTTTGCACAACAAAAATCAATTGACTCAGTTGTCTTTGGCTGTAGTTTTTTTGGTGTTGTTGTTCTTGTTGTTGTTGTTATTGTTGTTGTTGTTGATGTTGTTGTTGTTATTGTTGTTGTTGATGTTGTCGTAAATAATAAAAATCATTTAAAATACATAAAAAACAACACAAAATATAATATTTTATAAAATCAGGTACAAATTAATTAAACTTGATCTCAAAATTGACCTATATGGGCTAGTTTGACAAGATGAGAATGAAAATAGTTAAAAAAAACAGCATGTATACTGAAGCGAAACTTCTTCAAATTAAGAATTAGGCTGGGGCCAAATAACGCGGTTTTGCCGTGATCGCGGCACCGCTCACACGCTCTTTTTTCGCAAATGCGGCTGAAAAATACTGAATTTTGTTATGTATTTTAATAAATTTATTTTTTTAATGTATTAAATAATTCAATTACATACAAAATTCAGTATTTTTCAGCCGCATATGCGAAAAAAGGGTTTGAGAGTGGTGTCGCGATCGTGGTAAAACCGCGTAATTTGGCCCCAGCCTTACAGATCGATTCTGTCACGGTAACTAACGTTAATCTTATTAGCGAAGAAATTCAGGAGTAACAGGGACAAATATATATAGTCAATGCTCTTAATGCGCATTTAGCACTCAATGTGAACATAGCATAGGACTGGTAACGAATTTTGGTCATAAGAGTCGTAAGAATCGATCTATAAGAGAGATTTTTGGGAAAAAGACAGAGAAAGAAAGGGAAAGAGCATCTCAAAAAATGCAATACAAATTTGCATAAGAAATAATCTTTTTATTTAATATATACACTGTCATTGGTTGGTGCTTGAATTGGTTATACTGATTTAATGGTTTGTGATAACATAAATATGAGATATATAGTATATCCCTGATTCGCTATTTTCGATGTGAAAATTTGCATCTACTGTGGGTGTCCCCATACAAAAAATAGAAAAAAAATTTCTATTATAGTTCATATACATTATACATTATCGAGTTCTGCGTGCTACTTTTGTTAAATCTCATAAGTCTGAAGTCATTTGCTCTTCTTAAGTTGTACGGTTGTATGTCTCTGACAAAAACAAGCTCATCTTGTAGGTACTCTGAAAACACACAGTGTTTAACATTGAATACAAATATCAGGACTCTAAAGGAAAGACGTTGTTTAACATTTAACCACATTAACATTTGTAACATATAGGACGTAGGGGGTGTAGATATTGCACTATTTGTAGTCTTTTCTTAATATTGTTATTGCACATGTATAAAATAGTTGCACAGTAGTCAAAATGTGGCAGTAAGATTGTATTCAAAATCATTACTGCATTTTGGAAGTTTAACCTGTTTCTAATTCTGCTTAAAAAGCCCACTTTTTTACTTATTTTGTTGCATATGTAATCTGCATGCTCATTAAAATTTAATTGTTTGTCTATTATCTCACCCAAGTATTTTATTGAATTAACTTCACTTATATTTTTACTGCCGATTTGCAAAAGGAAGCTTTCATTCGAATTTAAAATTATATATTTTGTTTTGTCCATATTTAACTTAAGCTTATTCATACAAAGCCACCTCTCTAAATTTCGTAAGTCTTCTTGCAATTTGTTCTGTATATCACTTAAGTTTTTGCAGTTTATATATATTAATGTGTCATCCGCAAATAACGCAATATTGCACCATTTTAAGACAGTGCTAATTTCGTTAATGTAGAGCAGAAAGAGATCCACCCCTAGTGTGGTACTCCGATATTGACAGCTTTTTCTTGAGAAGTAACATTCATAATTTTTGTGCTCTGGGTTCTTCCACTTAAATATGATTCAAACCATCTCTTTTTGACGCCCCTTATTCCTTAGCTTTCCAATTTCTGTATAAGAATTTCGCGGTTAATAGTTTCAAATGCCCTTTTGAAATCGAGGAAAATTGCAACAATCTTGTCACCATCATTTATCTTCTTTTTCCATTCGTGAATTGTCCATATCAAAGCCGTTTCACAAGAGTGCCCAGTTCTATATCCTGACTGCTGCTTTATTATGATGTTGTGTTCTTGTATAAAGTTAACGAATTGCTTACTGATGACTTTTTCAGTAACTTTTTCTAAAATTGTCAACATATTTATTGGTCTGAAATCCACTGCAGTTTTTGGGTTCTAAACCTTATGTACAGGAATGACTATCAACTTTTTTAAACTTGACGGGAAGACACCTTCAATAATAGATTTATTTATTATATGGAGAATATCATCTCCCACAATTTCAAAATTTTCCTGCAATATTTTTGAACTGAAACACAATAAAACTTTGTTTTTATTCATTTGTTTAAGAGTTTCTTTTAAGTCTCTAAATGTTATTGTTTCAAAACGAAAATTGCTTTCAATTGGACGAATGTTTGACAAATACGGCACATTTACAATTGATCTATTTAATTCAACGACACTTTCAACAAAAAATTCATTTAAATAATTAGCTATTGCACTCGGGTCCTTTTCTATTGCACCATTTACATTTAAACTATAAATATATTTACGATAATCGCCCAAGACTAAGCTTTTGATTGCACGCCGGATAACTTTTTGATCACCACTTTTAGAAGCTACTTTATATTAAACATATTTTTAGAAGTATTTTATTTATTTATTAAAGTTTCAATAAATTATACAGGAAAAAATCAATTTTGTGTGAAATTAGGTTGGCCTTATTTTAATTAAACAATTTAGTTTTATTGAAGTAATCAAAATATTGCAAGGAAAAAGATTTATGTAGAATCTGGACTGATCTGTGAACGCATTGAACAATAATGACAATTTTGTTCGTTTGATCGCCCCTTTATAGTCATAAAGCTCATGCACTGAGCTTTCTAAACAATACAATGAAGTTAGGTGAAGTTAAAATAAAGCTTTCGCAATTGTAATGAAGTTAGTCCTAATCTAATTTTAAAATAATAATAATACAAATAAGGCTTGACAGCTAGATGATGGCACTGCTATAGGGCGGTTCGGACTGCTACAGACTCCCCCTTTGGCGTGCGGATATCGCCCCTTCGCTAGCACGACAACATCTTAACTGATCTTCTTCTTTGGTCGACCACGTTTCTTTATTGGATGAACAGGAACAGGTGTATCATCATTGTTAGAACCGTTGTATACAGTGATTGCTGACGCATGATATGATCCCAGTGGTGTATCTAAATTATCAGGCGACGCGATTTCATACGTTGTTGACCCAATCTTTCTTGTGATGACATACGCCATCTCGCTTAGGAACAAATTTGGAAGTTATGCCCTTAGATCCTTGACTTAAAACGTGTGTGGTAATTAAGACTTTTGTACCAACATCAAAGTTTGGTTGCGGCCGTCTATGAAGATCTGCTTGAACTTTGTTTCTATCCTGCATACGTTGCTCATTTTCTTTAGCAGTCATAAATGAGTTGACCAGATTTCGTAGATATGGTGTAATTTGTGGAATGAAAGTCTCCCTCTCGACAATCTCTCTGACATCATGCTGGACATCATTAAGTGTGCGTAACTCTCTTCCAAATGTTAAATATGATGGTGTGAACCCTGTGCTTTGACATTTAGCGGTGTTCATTGCGAAACGAATAGCTGCTAGGTTCTTGTACCAAGTTGTGTGATCTTGCTGCACCAAAATAGCTAATTGTGCTTTGAGATCTCGATTTCGTCGCTCTACGGGATTAGCTTCGGGGTGATAGACGGGCGTAAATTGTTGTTCGACTCCGAGGCAAAATGAAACTTTTTGCATAATCGCTGAAATAAACTGAACTCCATTGTCTGACTTGAGGCGCCTAGGTATCCCAAAGCGGAGGAATATTTCTTCGACGAGCAGCTTAGCACACGCTTCTGCTGTTGCTTCTTTCATTGGAAATATCTCTGTCCATCTGCTTGCAACATCTTCTGCAATAAATATCCATTGGTATCCATCGTCACTCTGTGGTAGTGGGCCAAACAAATCCACTGCAACTACCTCAAACCGCTGTCTGCTGCTAGTTTTTTGCAAAAGACCATATGGTTTCATATTTGAGGCCTTGAAACGTTGGCATTCAATGCAGGTTTTAACATGCTTTAAAATTTCAGCCCTCATACCAGGCCAAAAATACCTTGTCACGATTCTAGCAATAGTCCTCTCTCCACCGTAGTGTCCCGCTGTGCTATCGTCATGGTAGCGCCTTAAAATTTCATCTCTCCCTTGAACTGGAACGACATACTGAGCATCATCTCCGTCATCATTACCATAGCAATACAAAATTCCATTGTCCATTAGGTAACCTCTATTGATCCATCGATGCATATTTTCATCTGCAGATTCTAAGGAGTGAATAATTTCTTTAATTTTATCGTCTTTTAGTTGTTCTTCGCGAAGTTCAGAAATACTTTTCTTTGGAAAATCAATATGATTTAAAAGAATGCTTTGTGCTGGTATTACGCCTTGCTCCTGAGTAGGTCGTGAGAGCATGTCAGCTACGGCATTTGTTTTTCCTGGCACATACTCGACTTTAAAATTATATTGTTGTAACTGCAAAGCCCATCGAGCTAAGCGTCCTGAAGGCGTTTTTACTGTTAATAACCATTTAAGAGGTTGATGATCTGTCATGAGAATAATTTCTTCTCCATCGATGTAGCCTCGAAACTTTGCGCAAGCCCAAACAATGGCAAGAGCTTCACGTTCTGTTGTAGAGTAGTTAATTTCAGCTTTCGTAAGCAAACGGCTAGCGTACTCTATTGGATGTTCGTTCCGAGTCCATAAGCGCTGGCATCAGTTTTTATTATAAAAGGCTTGTTGTCTTCAGCTTGCTTCAGAATTGGCGATGTCACTAACTTTTCCTTCAGTGTGTTATATGCGATGCGCTGTTCTTCTCCCCATTTCCATTTAGCATTTTTCTTGGTTAATTCTGTCAGTGGCTTTCCAATTTTCGAGTAACCTTCGATAAAACGTCGATACCAAGAGCACGTTTGAATGAACGATATAACCTCTTTGACGTTCTTAGGTTCATTTCTTTGACATATTGCTAAAGTTTTTTCGGGATCAACGCTAATGCCATCTGAAGTGAGAACATGTCCTAAATATCTCACATGTGAACAACAAAAATTACATTTTGCATTATTTGCTTTTAACTTTAAAAGATTAAGCCTTTCAAAAACAACATCTAGATCCTTTAAATGATCAGAAAACGACGAGGAGCAAATAATTAAATCGTCTAAGTAAGCTAAAATATTTATTTGAGAAATTCCTGATATAAACCTATCAATCAAACGTTGAAATGTCGCTGGCGCATTTCTTAAACCAAACGGCATTCTTTTGAAGCTATATGTTCCAAACGGAGTAATAAAACATGTTTTGGCATAGTCTTTATTTGAAATTTTTATTTAGTAATAACCAGATTGTAAGTCAATTGTACTCATACATTTTGTTATTTTTGCAGCATGCAGCAAATCATCTATCCGTGGAAGCGGATACTTATCTGGGATCGTGATGGCATTAAGTTTGCGACAGTCTATGCAGACTCTTAAACCACCGTCCTTTTTGGGTACCATTACTACTGGTGACGTCCATGCAGATTCACTCTCTTCAATTATGTCGTTTTCCAGCATCTTCTCTACTTCGTCCTTGAGCTCACGAGTTCTCGCAAACGACAACCTATATGGAGGTGATGAAATGGGCGCATGGTCAGCAGTGTTGATGCTATGTTCAGCATATGGAGTTGGCTCATTTATGGCGCTGAAAACGGTTTCATGTTTCTGTAAAATACAATATTTTCTAGCTGCTCCTTCTCGGACAATGAAAGTTGACTTCCGTCAGATTCTTTTAAAATTTTGAAGTCTATTGCAAATAGTTTTGTAAAAATTGCGTCGTCGTACGCTTTTTGGTTGAAGACAACTCCTTCAAATAGGTCGGTTTTCTTTTTTGGTGATTGAATGTGAAGCGGCAGTGCATCTTGGAATATATTATGAATCGAGTTTGGCGAGTAATCGTTTTGCTTCACATTTTGCATCACTATCTCGGGCCCAAAGTTTTCGAAATCAGATACATATGTTGACTTATTTTGTTTATTAACGTTTTCTACGGAGTCTTCTGGCTTTCGTTTGTAAACTTCCATCCGCTAGCTTGATTTCATATTTGATGCTTTCATACTGACATTGCTTCAAGTCCATTATGCGTTTTAAATTTTCACTAGCAACATTTAATCGAGCTCCAGTATCAAAATAGACCAGGCCAGGCACTCCAAACAATTGAGCCTTGGCAGTCGGAATTTTATATTAAATTTTTTTCATCGAAATTGTGTTGAAATGCACTTGCTCACTTTGATTCGACGTTTTCTTACAATTTGGGCAATTGGCTCTTATGAACCCTGGCGTATTGCATCCGTAGCATGCTAGTTTTGCTTTTGCAAGGACTACTGGAGCATTCGCCTGCGTTTCTTTTGCCTTAGCCTCCTTCTTCTTAAAACACACTTCTTGCGTATGTCCTTTTTTACGGCAAAAACTGCAACGCAAAGGACCACCACCAACATTGACCGACGACTGCTCTGCGCTTTTGTCCTTTTCGGCTTGAAACTGTTCTGCTTCTCGCGCATCCTTAAGCAGGTCATCAAAGGTGTTCACTAATCTTTTAACGACATCATAAAACGTTGCTACACCATCTTTCACGCCACGCCACCACTCCGCTGCGTCACCCTCAAGCAACGTCGGCATACCACCAACTGCATCCTTATCCAGCACTTTTTCGACAGTTTTGAACGTTGTGATTGCTGCAATAAATTCTTCGACTTTGGACGGGTCGCGCTCCCCTTTATAACGAGCAGTACACGCGCTGAACGAACCCTGTTTGACGTTGCTTAAACACACCGCCTCCATCAGCTCCTTAAATTGCTCTGCTGTCAAATTTGTCATGCTTGTTGCTGTATTTGTTGTTGCTGTTGTTGTTATTGTACGTTGCGTTGCACTTCTTAGCTCCAGGTTGAATAAATTTCGGGCCTACTGTTGGGCGCCAGTTTTAGAAGTATTTTATTTATTGGGGTTGGAATTAGTTTTAAAGGTTTTCTAAGAGATGGCGTAACTATCAATAGATCGCATCGGGCACACCTGTGACTATATTCATTTCAAAGCACATTGTGTAAGCTTCATTTTTCAGTATGTGTCATTCCACTGAAGTGTAAACAACATATATTTTTTTCTCTCTGAACATGTCGACTTTCGTTCCAACAAAACGCAATTTGCGAGAAGGTTTACTTTTGTGCTTCCATTTGAAGAAAAAAGCGGTTGAAGCACAACGCACGCTTACTGAGGCTTACGGGGACTATGCTCCATCGATTTCTACTTGTGAGTACTGGTTCCGTCGGTTTAAAAGTGGTGATTTTGATACGGAAGACAAAGAGCGTCCGGGCCAGCCGAAAAAGTTTGAAGATGAGGAATTGGAGGCTTTGCTCGATGAAGACCCGTGTCAAACCCTTCAAGAATTGTCAGAATCATTGGGAGTCGACTTATCAACGGTCGGCAAACGCTTGAAGGCCATGGGAATGATTCAAAAGCAAGGAAATTGGGTGCCGTACCAGTTGAAGCCGAGAGACGTTGAACGGCGATTTTGCATGTGCGAACAACTGCTTCAACGGCATAAAAGGAAGAGTTTTTTGCATCGTATTGTCACTGGCGATGAAAAGTGGATCCATTACGATAATCCTAAGCGAAAAAAATCGTGGGGACCACCCGGCCATGCATCAACATCGAGGGCCAAGCCGAATATTCATGGCGCCAAGCTTATGCTGTGTATTTGGTGGGATCAGAAGGGTGTCGTGTACTATGACCTGCTAAAACCTAACGAAACCATCACTGGGGAACGCTACCAACAACAATTGATGCAATTGAGCCGAGCATTAAAGGTTAAACGGCCGGAATATGCCAAAAGACACGACAAAGTGGTTTTTCAACATGACAACGCACGGCCACATGTTGCAAGAACCGTCAAGGAAACGTTGGAGGCGCTGAATTGGGATGTGCTACTCCACCCGCCTTATAGCCCAGACATAGCCCCTTCCGACTACCACCTATTCAGATCGATGACGCATGGCTTGGCTGAGCAGCGCTTCACTTCTTACGAGGATACCAAAAAATGGGTCGATTCGTGGATTGCTTCAAAAGACGAATCGTTCTTCCGGCGCGAAATCCATATGCCGCCAGAAAGATGGGAAAATGTTGTAGCTAACGATGGACAATACTTTGAATAATATACATTGTACCGTTGTTTCTAAATAAATGCTCAAAAACCGATTAAAGTTTCAATAAATTATACAGGAAAAAAATCAATTTTGTGTGAAATTAGGTTGGCCTTATTTTAATTAAACAATTTAGTTTTATTGAAGTAATCAAAATACAAGGAAAAAGATTTATATAGAATCTGGACTGATCTGTGAACGCATTGAACAATAATGACAATTTTGTTCGTTTGATCGCCCTTTTATAGTCATAAAGCTCATGCACTGAGCTTTCTAAACAATGCAATGAAGTTAGGTGAAGTTAAAATAAAGCTTTCGCAATTGTAATGAAGTTAGTCCTAATCTAATTTTAAAATAATAAAGTGGATGAAAGACACGGACATCAACGTGTGAGAGGAGGAAATTCAAAAGGGAATGACCCAGAATTGACGTCAATTCTTGACGAGTATAAACTGGGACATTGCTCATTTACACAAAAATAAGTTTTACTTCAAAACTGATTTCATTTAATCAAACTCTAGATAGTTGCGGCCTCTGATTTTACGATTTCACTATTTATATAAAATACACTTTCGCTGAAAAGTACGAACAAAAACATCGATTTCGGCAGTATAAATTCTTTAAAGGCTAGTAAGATATTATCTTTAACTGTGCGAATTTAAAATACAACACAGTTGTATATATTCAAAGTAAAAATGTAAAAATGTTTTTTGAGACAATTCATTCATTTTTATAGAACTTACGAAGATTTTGTTTTTTTTATGACGTCACTTTGAATGGGAGGTAGAGGAAGTTATCTCTTGATATTTCCAAATTTCATACTCAAAGTACATATTGAAAGCGTATCATTTGCATCGAACGGGTACAAAAATCATAAAACTATTGTTTTTTTTTTAAAAGTATCTATGCAATAAAGAACCACATTCAGTTGTATAAAATTTAAAAGATTTTTAAAATATTTTCAATAATAAATAAATGCAAGGTAAATATCTGATCTACCATTTTGCTGTAAGCAGATTTTATGTCCTACATAGAGGAGCGAAAATATTGGCGAATGACCGATTTCAGGCAACTTTGCACCCGAATATCTTCCAACGTGTACATGGCATCATAAAGAATTCATGACAGGTTGTTTATTATGGCTTAATAAAGAGGTTTGCATACAAAAAAATTGGATGTACATTTTTCGATTCCAATTTAAAAAAAAATTCTGTGAAAAAAATATGGCAATGAAATACAAAAATCCTCGGGCAAAGTCAAAAGGATGCATACAAAATTTTTTTTTGACCAGGAGTATTAAAAAATATATGAAACCGGTAAGGTTAAAAAATCGTTCTACTCTAATATGCATGCATCCAAAAGAAGTTCCCCTAGAGTCTTACCGATTTCGACTATTTTCAGTACACATCTATTATATCTGCCTTCATAGCCTTCTGACCGATTTTCCTTAAGATCGGCCAACTTTTGTACGTACCTCCCATACAAAATCATGTATAAACTAAATAGAAATCCAACGGAAGTACGCCTAGGGTTTAACCGATTTCGACCATTTTAAGTACACATCTATTTTTCTATTTACATAGCCTTCTTACCAAGTTTCGTTAAGATCTGCTAACTTTTGTATGTACCTCCCACACAAAATTATGTAAAAACTAAATAGAGTTCTAAGGTAGGTATTCCTAGAATCTAACCTATTTCGACCGTTTCCAGTACACATCTATTTTGCTATTTGCATAGCCTTCTGACCTAGTTTCGTTAAGATCGGCCAACTTTTGTACGTATCTCCCATACAAAATCACGTAAAAACTAAATAGAGGTCCAAGGGAGGTATCCCTAGGGTCAAACCGATTTCGACCATTTTAATTAAACATCTGTTATTCTACTTGCATAGCCTTCTGACCAAGTTTCGTTAAGATCGGAAAACTTTTGTACGTACCCCCCATACAAAATTATATATAAATTTAATAGAGATCCAACGGAGGTACCCCTAGGGTCTAGCCTATTTCGACCGTTTTCAGTACACATCTATTATTCTATTTGCATAGCCTTCTGACCAAGTTTCGTTTAGATCGGAAAACTTTTGTACGTACCTTCCATACAAAATCATGTAAAAATTAAATAGAGGTCCAAGGTAGGTAATCCTAGTATCTAACCAATTTCCACCATTTCCAGTACACATCTATTTTGCTATTTGCACAGCCTTCTGACCTAGTTTCGTTAAGATCGGCAAACTTTTGTACGTACCTCCCATACAAAATCATGTAATAACTCAATAGAGGTCCAAGAGAGATACCCCTAGGGTCTAACCGATTTCAACCATTTTTAAAATTTTTCTTAAATATCTAAAACTTATTCAGCATACAAAATGTCATGGTCATATTAGCACTCCTATTTTTGTTTAATTTTGTATTAAATGCACTGTGCGCATGTCCAAATTTTCAACTGCAAAGACACTAATCCATACTTTTTATACGGAACAAATTAAAATGGTATTTATTTCAAAATACGAACTGAACTTTTTAATTTTAATTTCGTACTATTGCAAAGTACAAATTTTACTTTTGGTACATAATAACATATTTTTAAAAAGTAGTGCAATTGAGGTTTATGATACTAAACTTCAATAAAAAAAATCCTTTTACTCAATATGGAGAGTGATCATGTCTTGCATGTAGCTGGACAGGTGATTAAGGCACTTTTATAACGATATATAATACATTGGTGTACAATAAGTTTTGGCCATGAACATTTTTGTAAAAATAAGTGAATGTAAGTTTCATGGCACTAAGCTTAAATGAAAAGGTGCTTTAATTACCATAAAATCCATAAAATAATATGCGTAGTTCCAAAATGGTTTTTGAAAGGCGAAAATTCACTGGGGCCCTTAAATGAAAATATTATAAATAATATTTTTTAGCTAATAATTAATTGTGATCTTATTCTTTTTTTAAATTTTTACGTGCATTTAATTGCACGCTTTAGTTCAAGTAAGTTTTGAACATTTGGTTGTGGGAATAGCCACCTTTAAGTTAAAACACTAGCTTCTAGCGAAGTAAAATCGTTTCAATTCTATGGTGAATTTCGGCAGACTCGTCGAACTCCAATGAATATCGAAAAAAAAAAATAAGAAGCCACTTGACCAAACGCCAACCCTGGTAGAGTTAAAGGCTTGTTCTAAAAATAGCTACTGCTTGAATGTCATATGATTAAGTGGCCGATGAGAAAGTTATAGTTCTTACGAATTTGTTCGAACACGTGTCAAATTATATAAGACTTTAACAGTGGTTGGTTGGTCACAGCTGAATCATTCAATGTACTGAAGAGGAAATGTAGCAATTTCCGAAACAGGCTGTCTGTCTAGTCTGCTGTGTGATTGAATTTATACAGAGTTGTTATTATCTTCTTCAAAACTTACTTGAAGCTCACAATTAAATGCATGTTTAAATAATACTTTTTTATTTAGGTTAAGGTCAAATTTTTAAGCCTGCTCTGAATCTTTATATTTTTCAGCTAATAACGAATTTTTCACGACCCCTCTGCTGCATTTTTCAGGTAGGAAAGCAATTGCAAAAACTAGGAAATTCATGAATCTATCATATTCTAAAGTTTGTCTTGTCATCAAATCTGACCAGTGGTCACATCAAGAAAACAAACTTGTCCAATATCGAACGATTCTTCCAACGTGATAATACCGATTTAATGGTGTAACTATTCTGCATTGCATTCAGGACATTTTGGATAATAGTTAAATATTTTGCAACTAGAACAGATGGCAACCCTTGATAGAGTTGATGGCGGTGATCTAAAATGGCCTCCTGCTTTGAAGTGTCATATGATTAGCAGCCATATAATTCATAAGAATGAATTAGAGGATCTGTACATTCACATGCTAGTTTAAACAGTGAGTTGATCACAGCTTAATCACTCAAAGACTACTGATGAGGAATATGTAGCGATTTCCGAAACAGACTGTCTAGTCAGCTAAGTGATTGACTCTATACAAAGTTGTTGTTGTTGTTGTTGTTGCCTTCTTGAAAACTCACTTGATCTAAAGCTCACAATCTTAATTCATTTTGCCGTCATGTTCGATCCGATAAAGCTTAATTAAGTAGTTGTAAAGAACTCTATTTTGAATACTTTTAAAAATATGATGGAAGTGGGGGGTAAATCTGACCCCCTGGGGATTTATGGGCTAATTTTGTGTTTTTCGCAGGTTGTTTACTAAAAGTAGTGCTGTTGCAACGAAAGTTTTTTAAGTGAAGCGTTATGCAAAAACGTTTTAGAAAGATAATTATGGCCTTTCCAACGATATGCAACACTAGTAGATATTTGTGCCACAAATATAAGTATTTGTTGGTTAAATTAGCATATTTTATAAAAAAACACTATTTTTTAAGTTTAAATGTGAATTTTGAGGGAAGGGCGTGGCAGAGGCATGAAAGAAAGACGGGGTGATTGAAAAAAATGTATATTTGCATTCAAACTTATTTGCATTACAGTAAAATACTGAAGAATGACGTGGTAGCTGTATTAATGCACACCAAAAATACACGAAACTGCAAAAGCTAAGGGGTTAGAGCCGAAAACTCCTTGAACACGAATGTTGCCAAAAGTTGCCAAACCTAAACATGTTCAAAATATTAAGTTAATATAATAAACTTTAAGAAATTGTCAAGGACATACAAGGAGGGATCAAATTCCACCTGGAATATAGCAAAAATTACCGTTTTTGGTAGTTCGAGCATATCCTCAAACAAAAACATATTAATAACGAATAAAATAATTTTTGTTGTACAAAGAATTCCAAAAGCATACATCGGCATTTACAAAAAGTGGTCTACCGTTTTTGTGAAGTTCTTCGTTTAGAAATTATGTCATTAAAAATATGAAAAATTGTGATGTAGGGAAGCGAAAATTCAAATTTTCCCATACAAATTTTTGTAACTTTGGTAATATACGGTCTATCTGTAATTTACATGTAAAGAAGATATGCCACTCAATAGCCTAAATCTCAAATTTCCAAATCATTCCGTTCACTCAAACTCGAGTTACAGATTTACACTTTTTCAAAAAAATATATTAAAGTCTATAATCCCTAATATTTACCTACCGTGATGTACGCATTCAACGAAGCCTTAAATTTGTTTAAAAATTTGTAATTCGTTTTTATAACATTCGAGATATACCCTGTACAGGTTTAGTTTCTATTCAATTTAATGATGCCAATCGTCATCGACACTTTGCTGCATGGTCGCTTTTGTTATTTTGGCAAATAAATACAAAACTTTCTCTCTCTCTCTCTCTCTCTCTCTCTCTCCATTGGTTTCTTTCTCTCTGGTTTTAAACCATTTTTTAATATTTTTTAATACCGCTTACTAGACACTAAGTGTTCACTGGAATAACGAGCAGATATCTATCTAGTATGCTATCTAGAAACTTGCAGCAAAAACTATTTCATGTGCTCTTTTTTATTATACAGTCATGTGAAAATTAATAGGGACACCTGTATTTTTATATTTAGAGCTGCATGAATTACATACAAGGTGCAACAGATATAGCATTAATTCCCTCGGGTGGTGGTTTCTCGTGATAAGGAGAGTATAAAACTTTATGGAGTTTCCTCATACATTGTACAACTTTCAAGATACAGGGTGTTTTACGGTTTTCATACGTGTCTAGTATTATTGATCTAGAATCTAAACTACTCACCATAAAATAAAAAATAATATTTTGTATTTTAGAAAAAATATCAACTTTTTCATCAGTATATCAATCATTTTCGTGTCATGTGCTGTAGCGAAGCAAAAATTTAGAGATTATCCAACGAAATATCAACAAATTTTCTATCTTTTGTTTTAGCGGAGCTGTTATTGTCCAATGTTAAAATTTAGAAAAATACTGTTGATTAAGTGTATTTTTACATGAAAAAAAGACATTATAAATTTCGACGATTACAGCTCCGCTAAAACAAAAGATACAAAATTTGTTGATATTTCGTTGAATAATCTCAAAATTTTAGCTCCGCTGCAGCTCATGACACGAAAGTGGTTAATATATTAATGGAAAAGTTGATATTTTTTCTAAAATACAAAATATTATTTTTTATTTTATGGTGAGTAGTTTAGATTCTAGATCAATAATACTAGACACGTACGAAAACCGTAAAACACCCTGTATCTTGAAAGTTGTACAATGTATGAGGAAACTCCATAAAGTTTTATACTTTCCTTATCACGAGTAACCACCACCCGAGGGAATTAATGCTATTTCTGTTGCACCTTGTATGTAAATCATGCAGCTTTAAATATAAAAATACAGGTGTCCCTATTTATTTTCACATGACTGTATGTGCTTGTTTGGAAAATCGTTTTTATATCTTGTGATTTTTAAATTACAGGCGCATATTTTTAACGTTTAAACATTTCTGGATTTTTTTGTTTTTGTTGGAGCAATTGAAAGATGATGTAAGTTTGTTTTTGTTGTTTACAAATTATCACTTTTTCTCGTACACATAGATTTTTTTTCATCCACGTTCTTTCACCAAAGTGTTTGGAGTCTCTACAAACGACGCCTACTATTTTTATCTAGATAGCAAAGTTAATTGATATTGTTTGAAAAACAGTTTTTTCTTGTTTACAATTTTGTTTCACTATTAAATCATTTTAAAATTGTTGATACTTATCTTTACATTTCCGTGAAAAATTGAAACATATTAATTGTTTTAAAAATATTAAATGTTTTATAGGAATACTTTAATTGCACTTAAACTTCAATCGCTTTAACTTCTTTGTTTAAAAGCTTATCAACACACTTCTTTCTTTAACCTATAAACCGCGGCTCTCAAACGCTTAGTACGATTCTTTAAAAATTTCATGTGCTTTCTTATATTGTTCACAGGAACTACAACATAACATTTCAACTTTGTATCTTTCACCGTAGTCGAGATATAAGTTGGGTAAAAGAATACCCAACCGTCGTCAATGTGTTTTAAATGAGCACAAATTCCTTCTGCAACGACAGCATAGTCTTAAGGGAGTATTCCTTGAAAAACTTCTCATTTGAAAACGCAAAGAGTTATTTAAATTCTGTTTTTTTATTGTATTAAGAACATATTAAATTAAATAAAAATTGTTTTTTCCTTTGTACGAGGGCTGTTCAAAAAGTTGTCGGCCTTCAAAGTTGCACAGTAAAAATATGAGCATAAATTTTATACTATTTGGTATGCACATAAATTCAAACCAAAAATGTTTTAAAAGTTATACCATCAAATCTTATAACTTTTTCCAGACCTTTTTTTTCGTCAGACCAATCGAAACCACTATATTTTTCAATTTTCCGATTTCGGTGAATTTTATACTTTCGAACCAGAACATATTTTGATTTACACATGATATCCATATAAAATTTTTAAATTATATTTGTTTTATTATTTTTATAATATTGAGTGGTATTAAATTAATAAATTATTTGGAATAAAATAAGTTTACACCACACAAATGTTAAAAAAAAAGATAAAATTTACCCTCAAATTTTTTACTGTGTGGGCGTCGAAAAAAAAGGTTGCAGCTTGCGGCCCGGATAATTCACTTCGGATCATCTGAAATGAAAAAAGTAAACGTCGTTAGATTCTGTACAGGTGTAATTCTGGTCCCTACCTCAATCATAATTTTGCGATTATTTTTTACAAAAAGGCGTTCATTGAAAAATGAAAAACCTATTTTGGGGTCTTTTTTGTAGTTTAGTGTGAAAAAAAAAATTTAAAAAAATTTTTTAAAATTGTGATTGAGGTAGGGACCAGAATGGTGACAATTCTGAGTCGATTGCACTTTGTTTCATCAAAGTCAGTTCGGAAAACGTGGTTTCGAGATAAGCGCGTTTAAGTTCGAAGTTATTTTTTGCATAAAAAAAAAATTGAAATGAAAAATTTGAGCATGCAGACAATTCTGCGTCGATTGCACTTGGTTTCATCAACATCGGTTTAGTAGAACCGGAGAAAAGTGACTTCGAAGTTAAAAAACGTGATTTTGAAAAACTCAAAGAAAATTTTAGGCAATAAAACATTTTTTTTGTGAAATACTTACATATATCAATCTGCCAGAGTTGTAAAGTCTGCATTCATATTCAGAATTTTAAGTACAATCGAATAACGACATAAGAATGCATTCAATGAATGCAAAATTGATTTATACATAAAATTTTTAATTCACATTCAATTTTAAAAAAAATGATAAATTAATCATTTCAATTATTCATTTTCGTAATTCAGAATAATGAATCTAATTTTTTATTCATTTGAATGCTATTCACAAAGAATGCCATTCGCAAAGAATTACAGAATTTTCAATTATTCTATTTTTATTCATTATTCATTTTTTATTCGTTATTCATTTTTTATTCTTTATTCATTTGTTATTCTTTATTCATTTGTTATTCATTATTAATTTTTTATTCAATATTCATTTTTTATTCATTATTCATTCATTATTCATTTTTTATTCATTATTCATTTCTTGTTCATTATTCATTTTTTATTCATTACTCATTTTTTATTCATTATTCTTTTTTTATTCATTATTCATTTTTTATTCATTATTCATTTTTTATTCATTATTCATTTTTTATTCTTTATTCATATGTTATTCATTTTTTGTCATTGCTTAGGACTCGGGCTGTGTTTTTTTTTTTTTATAACAGCCCTATTCTGGCAAATTAACAAATTGTTAACCAGTATTTTGAATATTTCTATGTGTTTGTAAATTTTTTATTTCAAAATAAAATTTGAAGCTCAAAAATAAAACAATTTTGATAAAAATTGTCAACTGCTTTTCAGTTATTGACAATTTCATTAACAAATTTGGTTTTTTGAGCTTTAAATTTTGTATTGAAAACAACAAACATATAGAAATATTGAAAATACTGGTTAACAATTTGTTAATTTGCCAGAATAGGGCTGTAAGGCTGTTAATTTGACGATATAGATAACAACAGCAAAAATTTTTTTATAAATATCTTAAGAAATCAAAAAAAAAAAAACATAACAGACAAACCTAAATCGTCGTGTCTACAATCTGTTAAAAAAAATTGGTGAGAGAATTCGGTGGCCTTAAAAGCATGTTTCATTTGGGCCTTACTAGTTTCTAAACGTACGCTTGGTCTCTGTTGTCTTAACTTATGAAGAACCAATTCCTCACACCCCGCAGGAATAAGTATATCGGTTATGACATAAAATTTAAGAGTATGTAGTTGGTTACTTCGGTTATCCTTTTACCACTGGGACGAAGAAGCAAGCTCGGCATTAATTCGCTGGAAATAGTCATGATTGCGTGCTTAGCTTACTCTGAATTTTATTAACACTCAACCTACCGATATTTCTTCTATACCTTTTCCTGAACCTCATCATCAAATTACTGGCAATTAACATATTAACATATCCAAACGCAGATAACGGTTTATTTATTATTAAATGTATTTAATGTTTTTATAATGGTATAGAATGAAAAACCATGTATAGATTCGAAAAACAATAATAGAAGGTCAGATTTACCGATTGCGGTCAGTTTAGTGTTAACCAAGTTTGTGTTTGCAAGCGTACGATTCTAAGTACTTGAAGTTATTTCAAGGGGGTAGTTCGGTTACTTGGATCCCTTTTTTCAAAATGTTTATTTCATGTTTCATTCAGATGAGAAACTCAATTTTTTTACATGTCGATGGCTTAATATAGAAAAGGCGTATTTCTATAGAAAACTTTTTAAATGCAGATTTTATATAAAATAGGCAACAAATTTCCAATCGTAGCTTTCACAAATAAAAAAAACGAGCTACGCATTTTCTATATTAAGCCATCGATATAAAAGTAAAAAAATTATTTTGAAGTTCTCACCAGTTTTTGGTAACTTAAATTGTACATACTTTTATTAACAGAGGTTAATAAAAGTTCCTGAAGTTAGAGAACGACGCGTTTTATATCAAGTTTTCTGTTGGATTTCTTAAACCAATTTTTAAATGAAAATATTTTAATTGTGAGCAATTAAATCAAATAAGTTTGAAGAAGGCAACAACAACTCTGTGTTATATAACAATAATGAATAACAAATGAATAACGAATAAAAAATGAATAATGAATAAAAATAAAATAATTGAAAATTCTGTAATTCTTTGTGAATGGCATTCTTTGTGAATAGCATTCAAATGAATAAAAAATTTGATTCATTATTCTGAATAACGAAAATGAATAATTGAAATAAATAATTAATCATTTTTTTAAATTGAGTGTGAATTAAAAATGTTATTTATAAATCAATTTTGCATTCATTGAATGCATTCTTTTTTCGTTATTCATTGATTCATTTTTTTGCAATTTAAATCAAATTGAATGCATTCTTTTACAGCTCTGCAATGCCAGCCCCATAAAGAACTCCTTTCTCTTCTTCAAAAAATGAGGACTCAGCGGCTTTTTGTGCTCTTCTGGCAGTTCTAACTTCTTTTGATGCGGCCAGAGCTCTGGCTTCGGACCTTTTCAAACGTTCTTCGTTCCGAGACATGGCGAAATCATATGTGACGTTGCCAATCGGGACGCCCATTAGGTTCATTATTTAAAGTATTGGCAAAAAACCTTCGTTAAATATGACAGTTGCAATATAATTGGAGTTGCGTTCGTGATCTCGTTGGGCATAGAAGTGCGTCCGTCCGTCCTCGTCATTAATTCATTTTTTTTAAAGCTAGTTGTTTGTCCCGTGGCTTAAATGTTTTGTCGTGTGTTTTGTGTCTAAATATTCACCGCGATAGTGTACAAATTAAATGTTATGTGTTTTTATTTTAAACAATTTAAATAAAATTGAAACTCAACTAATAAACAAACAGCAGTGCAAAAATAAATAATCATAAAAACAAAAACAAATATAATCCAAAGCAACAAACACTCAGCAGCTCCAACCAACAACACAACAGCAAAACCGGCTTTGCAGAGAGCCAGCCGCCAGCTACAGCATCAACACCGTTGACAACATTCGTGTTTTTTTTTTGTCTGACCATGTGAGGGGCTTTTCCATGTTCCTCGTGGTGTAAGTAATTGTTGTTTTTTCGGTTCCGTCAACTCCCCCATCCTTTCACATTAGTTACGTTTGTAAGTAGGGTTGCACAGTGGGCTGAATTGTGCTGAAGTAAGGCCTAACACTTGCTTCAGTACTTTTTATATTGCTCATGTTGTGCAGCTCTCTTGCAGCCGTAACTAATTACCTTGTATGCCCTTATTTGTTTGATTTTTGCATGGTGCAGAAATGTAGGGTCATTTTCGCATAGATTTCTGCAATATGCGTGGACTGAGGGCGAATTTTTTCTCGGTCTATGTACATTGTACTCTACATAGCCATTATGAGCGAGACCCAGGTGGCCGAGGATGCAGATCCACTGGATTTTCACATACCTGGGTATCGCTTACTGCCATTGTTTTCTTTGCATAGGGGCATTGCCCTTTTTATAAGAACTAATGTAGCCTACCAGTGTGAGCGGAGTCTGAACGTGACCGATCCAGAGTTTAGCTCAATGTGGGTTAGGTTCATGCTTCGCTCTCACTTGCTACATTTCTGCTTTATTTATTGAAGTCCGAATCTAGGGAGGGAGGCCACTTTTAACAAACTGGACTCTCTCTGATTCGATCACGCATATTTTGGGGTTGTTTCCTGACAGTGAGATCGTTGTAGCAGGCGATTTCAATGTCCACAACCCGGCTTGGTTACGTCACTCGGGCCCATTGACACCTGTTGGACAATATGTTGAGCTATTTGCTGAATCGAACCAATTGATTGAACCAGTGAAGGAACCCACTTTTTTCACCCAAAGTGGTTTGCAAAGCCATAATATCCTTGACCTTTTTCTGACTTCACATCATTAAAAATATGATGTGAGTGTCAACGCACCTCTTGGTAACTCGGACCATTGTACCATCTCAGCTGTTTTTCCATATTCTAACCCCTGCACCTCTACGCCTAAAGCCCCGAAGAGGACTGCATGGTTTTATGGAAAGGCAAATTGGACTGCGTTAAATAATTTTTATCGCAGCTTCAATTGGAAATTATGTTTCGCTGATAGAAATGTGAATGCCGCGGCTGTCATGGTACAAGAAATTATTTTATTGGGTATGCGGTCTTTCATTCCCAATAAGATGAGAAGCATTAAACTAAAAGATCACTCATAGTTTAATGAGACTTGCAGGATTGCAGTCAGGTTCAAAGAGGAAGCCTTTCAGAGTTGGCGTTCTAACAAGAATACCGACACTAAAATACTTCGCATCGAGGCAAGGAATCGCTGTAATGCAATTTTAAAACGCGAAAAGTTTCTGCACGAAGCTCGCATTCGAGAACAGGTTCTTCTCTGCCCCAAAGGGAGCAAAAATTTTTGGTCATTTGTTAAAAGAGTTAACAACCAGACATTGTCATCGATTCCAGCTCTTTTAAAAAATGACCAAATCTTCACTGACTCAGCTGATAAAGCGAACCTATTGGCTAGATTGTTTGCACAAAATACCACTCTATCGGATAGAAAACAGCCAATGCCCTTCGTTGAGGGTGGATCTTCTGCAATCCAGGAGATATACTTTCAAACGAGTGTAGTTAAAAGGGTCCTTACAAATCTCAACGTAAACAAAGCCTCTGGTCCTGATGGCATACCGCCAATTGTGCTTAAAATGTGTGCTTCTTTGCTGGCTCGGCCTTTGCACAACCTTTTCAACATCTCCTACAGAACAGGAATATTTCCATCTTGTTGGAAGGTGGCAAATGTCCAGCCGGTACCTAAAAAGAGTGATGCCACGAACCCTGCAAACTACCGACCCATTGCGATATGCTCTACGCTTTCCAAAGTTATGGAGAGCGTAATAAACTTCAACGTTATGAACTATCTGGAGCACAACCAACTGCTCAGTGACCGTCAATATGGTTTGCGTAGGGCTCGCTCTACTGGTGATCTTATGGCGTTCTTAACCGAAGAATGGAATAAATGCGTTCATTTTTTCGGCGAGAGTAGGGTTGTTGCTCTGGATATTTCAAAAGCGTTCGCCCGAGTGTGGCATAAAGCGCTCGTGTCAAAACTTGTTGCATATGGTTTTGGTGGTAACTTTGCTCGATGGATCACGTGTTTCCTCAAGAACAGAACGATTCGTGTCGTAGTTGACGGTATTTCGTCCGAGAAGCACGCCATCAACGCAGGGGTACCACAGGGTTCAGTCCTATCGCCAACCTTGTTTCTGGTTTTTATCAACGCCCTTCTGTCGTTGACGCATAACCCAATACATTCGTTTGCGGACGACAGCAGCATTTGTCATTCATATTCATTCAAAAACGCCCAAGCTCTATGCAGATTGAGAGAAAAAGGCAAAATATGAATGACACACTCCTAAATGATCTACAAAAAATCTCCGACTGGGGTCTTGCTAATAGAGTAGAGTTCAATGCAAGCAAGACCCAGTGTTGTCTGTTGACCTACAAGCGTGTGAATTGCCCTTTAGCTTCTCTCATTATGAATGGTGTGGATCTTGTGGAATCAGCCGCTCTTGACGTTCTGGACATATCGATCCAATTTGATCTTCGTTGGAATGATCATATTTTCGATGTGTCGAAAGAAGCGGGCAAGTACCTAGGTTTTCTAAAACAGTGCAAAAAATATTTCACTTCAGCTGATCTTCGCATGATCTACACCTCATATATTAGGCCGAAAATGGAGTACAATTCGCACATTTGTGCAGGGGATTCAAGATCTTATTTGGAGCTCCTCGACCGAATTCAACGTCGTGCGATATATTTGATAGGGGATGAAAGTATTTCATCCTCTCTCCACTCTCTTGGGCATCGACGTAATGTAGGTTGCCTAAGCCTTCTGTATAGGTATTACCATGGGAAGTGTTCAAGGGAGATACATGGCCTGACGCCACCAGCTCGTGTGTTTCCCAGGTCCACTCGGGCAGCTGTCAAAGCCCACCCTTTTACCATTGCATCGATGCCTAATAGAACCTCGCATTACCGTGATAATTCAGTCTTCGTCTAATCGTTGGCAACACAACATCGTCTATTACTGCGTGCAAACATTTTTAATAAACAACACCATGCTCTCGTGAGCTTATACTTTACACAATGTCAGTACCCGCGACGAACTCTGAACTTGTCTATTGTTGTTTTTGTGCTAAAAATCTGCATATTAATTGCGAAAAATGTAATAATCAGTCATATTCTGAAAGAGCGTGAAGATAAATTCGTCAATCCGACGCTAACTTAGCGAAGACTCAAACCAATACTTTTGATACGCAAAAAGATAAATTCGTACTTTCTGCTAAGTACGAATTTAACTTTTGGGACGAAACTTCCTCCCAAAATTAAATTCGTTCTTATTATAAAGTACGAATTTAACTTTTGGGAGGAAATTAAATTCGTTCTTTTTGCAAACTACGAATTTAATTTTTGGGAGGAAATTAAATTCGTTCTACTTGCAAAGTACTAGTTTAACTTTTGAATCAAATTTAGCTTTTGGTACAATTTTGAGTGCACAATTAAGTGGTTGTCATAAATATTTTTTAAAAAGTTGTGAAACTGCCGTTATGGTACTAAGTTTCAATGCAAAATTCTCAAAATCTGATCGAAGAATGTTTTTGAAATGCATATCATTGGACAGGTGATGAAACCACCTAACTAACGATTTATAGCTTATAATCGCACGATTAAGATTTTTGCCATAAATATTTTTTAAAAAGTAGTGAAACTGCCGTTATGGTACTAAGTTTCAATGCAAAAATTCTCAAAATCTGATCGAAGAATGTTTTTGAAATGCATATCATTGGACAGGTGATGAAACCACCTTTATAACGATATATAGCTTATAAGTGTACGATTAAGACTTTTGCCATAAATATTTTTTAAAAAGTAGTGAATGTTAGGTTCAAAGTAAAAGTTAGAAGAAATTTCCTCCCAAAATTAAAAGCGTTCTTTTTGCAAAGTACGAATTTAACTTTTGGGAGGAAATTAAATTCGTTCTTTTTAAAAAGTACGAATTTAACTTATGGGAGGAAATTAAATTCGTTCTGTTTGCAAAGAACGAGATTAACTTTTGATTCGAATTTAGCTTTTGGCACAATTTTGAGTGTACAATTAAGACTTTTGTCATAAACATTTTTTAAAAAGTAGTGAAATTGGCGTTCATGGTATTAAGGTTAAATGCCAAAATTCTCAAAATCTGTCAGGAAAATGTTTTTGTTATGCATATCATTTTACAGGTAATTAAAGCACCTTTCCAATGATATATAGCCTATAAGTGCACAATTAAGACTTTTGTCATAAACATTTTTTAAAAGTAGTGAATGTTAGGTCCAAAGTACTAAGATTCCATGCAAAATTCTCAAAATCTGTCTGGATAATGTTTATGTGTACTTTTAAAAAATGTTAATGGCAAAAGTCTTAATTGTGCACTTATAGGCTATATATCTTTGAAAAGGTGCTTTAATTACCTGTAAAATGATATGCATAACAAAAACATTGTCCAGACAGATTTTGAGAAATTTTGCATGGAATCTTAGTACTCTGGACCTAACATTCACTACTTTTAAAAAATGTTTATGACAAAAGACTTTATTGTGCACTTATAAGCCATATATCGTTAGAAAGGTTGTTTAATTAACTATCTAATATTATGCATATCGTTCATATATTTGATAAAAAAATTTGTTCATAATAAGTTGATGCCATGACTTAAATTCATATCAAGAGTTAAATTCTTTTTTTGCAATAATATTATTTGAAAATTCTTGGCAAAAGCTAAATTCGAATCAAAAGTTACACTCGCACTTTGCAAATATAATTAATATAATTTCCTCCCAAAAGTTAAATTCGTACTTTGCAATAAGAACGAATTTAATTTCCTACCAAAAGTTAAATTCGTACTTTGCAATAAGAACGAATTTAATTTCCTCCCAAAAGTTAAATTCGTACTTTGCAAAAAGAACGAATTTAATTTCCTCCCAAAAGTTTTTCTTTTTTATTTTTCGCAAAGTACGAATTAAACTTTTTGCGGAGCAGAAGTAATGGTTTGAGTCTTCGCTAAGTTAGTGTCGGATTGACGAATTTATCTTCACGCACTTACAAAAGTTTCACTTGATTACTCCCTTCTTCCATTCTTCCATTCTGTGGTATCACAACGGACCACTAATATTTTCTAAGTAAGCTGGTCTATCTGCCGCCACCTTAACCTAACCTAACCTATTGTATATATTCAGAGGTTATTGAGGTAATATAAAAATGAGAAAAGATAAGTCCCTATAAGGCCAACCCTAATAACACTGTAATATATAATTTTTGAGTTTCATATTCAAAACTTTCGATTTTACATTATATGGGCTATGAAAGTTTTTTTTATTAAGACCGATCCACTTTAATGATATGCTTTTTCACTTTTCACTTTAATAGTTGCATGCCCTAGCGGAGACGTTATGTTATTCTGCAAAATGTATGCAATTACTTTGATGAATACCATTCAATTAAATTTTTAACTCATAACGTTTAATTAAAAGTCTCATATTTATAAGACTCTACTTGCAACTGTGTAGTTGTAAAAAAAAACAAAATAACACAACAAACTGCATTGGCGAGTAACGGCCTTAATAAAAATCCATGAGCTAGTCATAAATTTTGTTTGCTTATTGTAACAAAAAGTATAAATATTTATTAAAAAATATATTGAAACTGTGATAAATGATTTTATACCAAACAATAAACCAGCTGACTACAATACTCGTATTTATATGCAATTTTGCAATGCTTGATGAATAAATTTAAATTAAACCCTTTTCGCTTCGAAGACTTTGAGCAATTCTTGAAATAAACTGTTCGCGGCTTAAAGCAACGTTTGGTTGAATACGATTGATTACTGATTGCGAATCTAAGGTCAGATTTTAAAAATGCAGTAATGCAATATGATATAGACATATGAAAACTCTTTTGAAGCATAAAAAAAATCATTCTATAGAAGTAAGTTAACCAAACCATTTCCAATTGTAATTCAGAAAAGACCAAACTATCAATTGAAATTCAAAAATTCCATTCGAAATTCTGTGTTATCCATTTGAAATTCAGAAAATATCAATTATAATAAATAAAGTACACCTAAAATTTAAAATAGTTCAATTAAAATGCAGGAATTCTATTAGAAATTTACAAACGATCAATTGAAATTCTGAAAAAATTAATCTATATCGTAAATACCTATGTGAAGTAGGCAACCCACTTCTCGGAAGGGAATTTATTTTTTTTTCATTCGAATGTACTCGGTGTGTACCTGATTGTACCACCTTAATTTTCGTTTCTACCTTAAGGGGGGAAAAAATATGAGGGTAAGAAAAATTGGTCCGCAACTCATGTTGAGACAAATTATTTTTGTTAACGCTATTGTGAAGGTAATCGTTTGTACCCGTTTGTACCGTTGTTTTTTTTTAAATTTTTTTTTAGACTTTAAAAATATAAATTTTTAGAAAAAAAAAAATTTTTCTTAACAAGTACGAACGATTATACAAATACATAAATACAAAGGTTACAGATGATTTATCGGTGGTACGAACATGTACAAACGGTATATTAGTTAAAACGAAAGGGTACAAACGATATAATCGTTAGAACGAAGGGTTACACACGATTTCTCGTCGGTACAAACGATATAATCGTTAGAACGAAGGGGTACAAACAATTACTCGTTTGGTACAAACGGGTACAAACGGGTACAAACGAATACTCGTTGGTACAAACGGGTACAAACGATTTCTCGGTGGTTCAAACGGGTACAAACGATTTATCGGTGGTACAAAAGGGTACAAACGATTTCTTGGTAATAAAAAACCTATGAACTATGGACATACGTCATAAGCTGTAAGTTCCAAGAAAACGTTTGTACCGGTTTGTTCCACCGATAAATCGTTTGTACCCGTTTGTACCAAACGAGTAATCGTTTGTACCCCTTCGTTCTAACGATTATATCGTTTGTACCGACGAGAAATCGTTTGTACCCGTTTGTACCACCGAGAAATCGTTTGTACCTTTTTGTACCACCGATAAATCATTTGTACCCGTTTGTACTAACGAGTATTCGTTTGTACCCGTTTGTACCAAACGAGTAATCGTTTGTACACCTTCGTTCTAACGATTATATCGTTTGTACCGACGAAAAATCGTTTGTACCACCGAGAAATCGTTTGTACCCTTTTGTACCACCGATAAATCGTTTGTACCCGTTTGTACCAACGAGTATTCGTTTGTACCCGTTTGTACCAAACGAGTAATCGTTTGTACCCCTTCGTTCTAACGATTATACTGTTTGTACCAACTAGAAATCGTTTGTACCCGTTTGTACCACCGAGAAATCGTTTGTACCCTTTTGTACCACCGATAAATCGTTTGTACCCATTTGTACTAACAAGTATTCGTTTGTACCCGTTTGTACCACTTCGTTCTAACGATTATATCGTTTGTACCGACGAGAAATCGTTTGTTCCCGTTTGTACCACCGAAAAATCGTTTGTACCCTTTTGTACCACCGATAAATCGTTTGTACCCTCACATAGGTATCGTAAATGCAACAAATTCCGACACCTTAACCCTTTACCAGTATACCTCAAAAAAATTACACTAACAGTACATTTGGTTTCAGAGACCACACCAACTAAAATGCTAAAAAACTACAAAATTTAGTAAGAAATTCATGTTGTTTTTTTTAAGAACGTCTTAAATAAAGCTATTAAGAAAGAAGTTTTTTAATTATTTTGAATAATTGAATTTAATCGAATTGAATCTTGAATTGCATTAGAGATATATATCGCTTTGATTTTTTGTTGTGGTACCACAGACCAGGAGTACCAGTTCAGAGCTAAGCATACTCAAACTTTCAATGTAAATAATAAGAAATGCATTACTGGTAAAGTTAAATTTTTTAATGAAAACATTATTATTTTTAAAACTAAATATAAAATTATATTGAAACAGATTGCTTATTGTTTGAAATACCTAAATAAATTAATCGATCTTCATGTTTTTTAAAATGACCAATGTTCCGACCAAAAATCTTTGGAATAGCTAATTACAACCCTTCTTGCACATAATTCCGACTTTGAACTCTAATAACGATAAATAGTGATGTTATGAAACTTTTTAAATGACACAAATCAAAATTTGTGCTCTCATATATATTTGTAAGAAAAATACATTTTTTAAAAAAAAAATATTTATAAAGGAATGATAACAATATAGCAAAACCAATGGAAAACCATATTAAATATAAATAAATTAAACAAAGCAAAGTTACAAATTCTACTTATTACATTAGTTAATTTTTTTTCAACATGTAAGAAATTCAATCAGTTAAGCCATATGTTTTAATTTTATTTTTTTTTACAAAAAATTAATTTTTTCATTAATAACTGTAATATATTTTTAGTTATACTTTTGGTTTTAAGCAAATAAATTTCCGGTACTTTATACTGTCCTCTGCTATTCATTAACATTGGATTTAAATAAAAATGTTCATGTCAAAAGTCAATGTAAAGAAAATTTTTTGAGGTATACCGATTGACATACGCTTATAAGAAAAAATAACTAATGGGCTCTCCTTCCGATCTTATAGTAAACAAAACTCTTAAGCCACTCTTTTTCATCATTTGTAATTTTGTTGTAATTTTTTTTGATCCTTTGCCAACAATAATTTTGTCAAATTTTGGGGCTGCATAAAATCAACTTTCATCACAATTAAAAATATTCTTTTTGGATCTTGTAAAATGTTGAGACACTTTTGTTCGGAAAGTACATCTCAACTCTTTTGAACCATGCTTCTTCTATTGATTCTTCTGAAACTTGAGTACACGAGCCTGTGTAAAATGTTGTGGTATTCGTTGTTAGAGATAAGGATGTCTGGACAAAAATCCAGTGTACCAGTGTCGGCCAGGAATTCCGTTTTGGAATGAGTTGGGGCGATTAATTTTGCCACTAAACAACCTTCGCTCTCCACAGAAACCTGCGTTACCTAAATTTATTATCCATTCCACGATTCGTACCTCTTCGTTTTTCTTAAGAATTGTTGGCGCTCTTGGCATTTTTTTATTTTTTTTTATTTTATCGACAAGAGCTGTTTTTGGTATATTGAATTGTTCTAAAGCCTTTGTGCAGCTCATTCCATTCCTTATTTCTATATATGTATATATTTTATTCCTTATTTATCTTTTCCATGCTTAGCTAAAAATAAAATTTATTAGCTATAGTAATAAAACTAATTTTCTGTTTGTTTGTTTGGCCTTTATACAAATCTAAACGGCTCAACGGATTTCGCTCAAACTAGGTACACATATTAAGTCCGTCCCAACTTAAAACGTAACATACTTAGTTTTTGCCACGCCCCCTCCGAAATTTTTCAACTTTGGCTGCGTTCATAGTAAGCGCTTTTAGCTTAGCCGAGAGGTTTAGCTGAAAAACGCTTTGTGTATAATCATATGGAAAAAGCTCAAAGTGTTCATAGTGACAGCATAAAGCTAGCATAAAGCTTATTTTCAAATGCTTTTCAGCGCTTGTATATCCATCTCGCTTGCTCTCACAGCAAAATAATTTTGTTTGTTATGCTTTGTTGTAGAGCATTTTTAAAATGCTTTTCGGCGCTTTATTCTTGTTTGATCTTATAGTTTCAATTTGTTTGTTTAGTTTTATTATTTATTGCGTCGATCTTAATTTTTAATTACATTTCGGCACTTGTTTATCAATTTTGCCTGTTAACAATATTTTCGTTGATTTTGTTTTATATGTTTGATATTTTTTTCCGCTGAAGTTTTACCCGTTGTTACGTTGTTGTTTTGTTTTGTGGTGCTTTTCTGTTTTATGCACTTCTTACAAGTGACTTGTTGAAAAACAAAATCAAAATTTTAAAATAAAAATCAACACAGTTCTCTTTTCCCTTTCTCTTTGCTCTTCTCCACACTCATTAAACAAAAAATCTTTCAATGACTCCACAAAACGCTATTGAGGCCATTTTTCCAAAGAAACAAATGAAAGCAAAGTATCAGTCAGCTGCAAGCATAAAACGCGCACTATGAACACCAATAAGCTACTTTGTGCAGCGTTGAATAAGCATTCACTATGATCAAAAAAAGCTAGACAAAGCAGCTTTATGCTTCAGCTTCAGCCAAAGCGTCCACTATGAACGCGGCCTAACGGTAATTTTGTTATTATAATACTTTTTACCATCGGAGTTTTTTGTGTATTTAATTTAAAAAAATTTCTGTTATTTTGACATCAAAAATACTCACGTATATTCAAAATTGTAGAAATTTTCAGTACAACGACTTTTTTATAAAACATCGTTACCTAAAAATGAAAAAAAAAAACGACATGAAAATTAAAGTTTGGTCTTTCGATGCAAATATCTCCGTGTCCATTAATATATTTCATTCAAATTTTTTTTTGTTCAAAAGTTCAATAAAATCACTTCACAAAAACAGGCTAAACTGTACCGCTAAGCCAGTGTAACTATGTTTTATAATTATGTCAAAAAAGGTCAAAAGTATTGACTTTTTACTCAAAAAATGACTCAAAAATTGTTGTTGCTGTTAAAATGAAATCAATCAAAAATTGCACATGTGGCTACCTTTGCTTATGACATAGCATTTATTTGCAAAAATTCTTACAGCTAAGCGCAAAAACTATTTTACTGTTTTTGTCATGCAAACAACAAGGGTACCCCCCTTTGATTTTATTCGCGAAATTTATTTTTTCCAAAATGTTGTTTTCATATTTTTTGCAAAAACTTCAAGTCTCAAAAATAATTTATGTGAAAAAATTACCCCAATATCTCTTTCCAATCAAAAGTAATGGCTAAAAAATCTATGTATTCATACCAAACTATTAATAGAACTGAGTTTTGTTTTAAAAAACGTCCCCATTTATCTCTAAGAATGCAGTTGTGTGTCTAGAGTAATTACGAACATTTTGGATTATATAAAATCTTTTTATAGCAATGTACTTAGTTGTTTTGACTCCCCATTTCCCACCAACCGCCAGCCATCAATAACGGCTAAGTGTTGTCTACTTTTACAGTTGCGCTTTCAACACTTAAAAACACAGAATTGGATCAATTTAAATGTCCAGCTCACTTGCTGGATTTTTTGTTGTTTTTGCTTTGCTTGCAAATGCGATCATATGATCCTGATCTCCCATGAAAAAAACCCAGCTAACATAAATTTTAGTACAATCATTTTTGGTACAACGAATTTTTCATAAAACATTGATAGCTAATAATGAGAAAAAATTATATGAAAATCAAAGTTTTTACTTTAAATGCCAATATCTTCGCTGTTTTTAATATATTTCATTAAACTTTTTTTTTTGTTAAAAGTTCAATATATTTTTTAATATAAATCTTTGTTTAGATGTTAAAATATCCATATCTCAAGGACGCATTGAGTTCCACCATAATTTTTATATTGTTGAAAAGGTAATTTTGCTAGTTTTAAGATTAAGTAAATATAAAAAATATTTTTAATTTTTAAAATATGTTTTTCGTATCCCTTTGAATTCAATTAGCTCACCGCAAGAGATGGAACCACCAACAACAAAATTTTTCCAAACTTTTTTGGATTAATCGTTCGTTCAATTACCTTTCTAACGGTAGCTTACAAATAAAATTCAACATGCTTTTCATTGTTCCAGAATTTAAAAAACATTTAATCGATAAGTGTATGTTAAAATGTTTATATAAATTACTCTCGAGTAACACAGGGTATATCAGCTAGTATACATATAAAATAGCAACAGGTTTTATAAATATAACTCGAAACACGCAATAGATTTTAGTGCTCGGAATTTTTTCCTAACATTATTTAGAGTGTTTTCAATTAATATTGAAAATAAAACTTGATAAATTTTTGAAATGTAATCTATTAATTTAATAAACCTTTAAATAGCCTCGTTGTTAATACCAAACAAATGGTCGGAATGCAAAATTTACATCGCTAATAAAATATGTTTTTCAATATACATAACTACATATATTGTAAATAACAATTTCACTTGAAAGTTTTCTATATGACCTTGTTATTTTTTATGTTGATTTTCTATGACTTAAATACAAATTCTAAATGTTTGATTTTAAATACAAATTCTAGTTGTTTGATAGTTTAAAATCGTTTATTGAGCTTTAGGTCAGGTTAGAACAATTAATTTCTCAAACGATTTTTTCCAAAGAAACAACAATATTTACAATCGGTTAAAAATTAATTCCCATCACTTCTAACTACTATTTAACGTATATTTGATGGCAAATTTATTTCGATAAATAAAGCATCCTGTACTAGCAAAATCGAATTTTCAATTTTTACTTTGAATTTGGATTTTCTGATGCCGGTACCCCTCGGGTTTTTTCAGGATTTGGTTCTCCTAGACCAAACCTGAAAAGCTAAAAATCTCAAAGTCCTTGGCCCTGTTTAATTAGTCTATTTGTAGTATCTGGTAGAAATTTCGTCGATTTTGGCCCGTTAGTTTAGGTTCGGGTTGAAATGGGTTAAGCAACAAAACAGGTTCTAAATATATAAACTGCTGTCTTTGGAAGCAAAAATTCACAATCTTAAGGTATAAAATATTAGTTACCAAGTACACTGTAGGGACGTCAAAAATACACACGAAAATGCCGAGACACGTGAACTTATTTTTTGGTCGTAGAATTTGATGGCATATTCAGTCTTTCACAATCAGCTCAAAATCTCGAGATATTTGTGATTGAAATTTAGTCACTTTTAGACCTATTTTTATCTATATTTTCCTTATTTTAGAGACGAAAAATTTTGACCACCTCCGATTTTGCTTAAACTCTCAGAATTTAATCTACTTATAAAATAAAAACACTAATTTGAGTAAAAAAATTTTAAGGTTTTTTTTTAAAGTTTACGTTCAACATTCAAATTTGGTCAAAATGGAAGAAAAAGCGAAGTAGCTTCACTTTTGAAAAATTAAAGATTCAACAAGGATTACTCAATTTTCACGAAGGAGGGAGATATTTTTGAAAAGTCAATAAAAAGTTATTGCTAAAAACTACAAAAAGTTTTTGAATGAAGTCCAAATGAAGATCAAATATCAAAAATCTAAATATCTCAAGACTTTGATCTGATTAGGAAAAACTGAGTATGCCACCAAATTCTATGACCGAAAATTAAGTTTATGTGTCTCGGCGTTTTTTGTATCTTTTCAAAAGTTAGAAATTTACCTAGATTTATATTTATCAACACAACTCATTTCTGATTTGATTTTAGCCGATAAAATTTTTAAAAGTATGTACCTAATTTTGTTGGTGGGGTTGTGCCATTATTATTGTTATTCATTTTTCTTAGGGGCCCCATTTTAGTCTAGCCCACAGCAGCAAATTTGGTTAATCCGGCCCTGAGTGTCGGTATTTGGTACATTTACATTAAATTGTAACCGCAATTTTAGGCAATACAGATAGGGTGCTGATATGGAAAAAAAACCTGAAGAAACCCAAAACGTATTAATGACTTAAAATTAAACAGATAAGCTTAAAACCCCAAATATGCTTTCTGAGTATAAAATTTCTGCTTTATAAAATCGGTAAAATATTTTTAATTTCCACAAAAATTAGTACATGCCTTAAAATTTTGCAAATATAATGTATTTACTATACATTCTACGTTTGGGTAAAAATAAATTGGATAAAATAAAAAAATTGGGACCCATACAAAGTGACGTCATCATAAAAGTAAAACCTTGATAAATTCTACAAAAAATATTGTTAAAACTTGATATTTTACACATAAGCTTTGATTGTCAGAACCCTACGGAGAACAGAACCTGTTCTGAACCTATCACGTGTTGGGCCCCCAATGGAGAGTGCCTAATCCCAATTCTGACACCAACATATGAAACCGACCGGTCATTATACACCAACGTTTAAAATGCATAATAGGGTATATTAACTTTGTCACTCCATTTGTAACGCCGATAAGGAGGCGTGGCCGGTATATAAAAGTATAAAGTGTATCTTGATCAGCATCACCTCCTGAGTCGATTTAGCCATGTCCGTCTTCCGTCTGTGATCACAAATTCGCCAGAAGACCTTCGGGGAATCTGCCTGTCCCAAGCCAGGAATAGAAGCGGTGAGGGTTTGTTATTGGGTGGGCAGTTCATGGGCCGTGCCCCATGGGCCCATGAACTGATCTCATAATGAGTTCATTCTTGAGGCACGGCTCTTGAATGTTCATCTGATAACTGTAAAAGAAAACGGTTTGCCTTGAGCCTTGGTTGTTGGTTGCCAAATTCTTGGAGAAAGCATGATTTTGATATTAAGTTATCATAACTTATGGACGATCAATCCAACATAACTTAAAGAGCGGCGACAATCTTCCATCAATGATGAGGAGACCTGATCTATCGTTGTTCTGCAGACCTTATCTTAGAATAAAGGTTTTATGTAGGAAACATTTAATCTTTGGACCGTTGTATAAGCCAATTGGTATACAACGGCTCATGCTTCCTAGTTTTCCGAAAGAAGCTTTTTATTAAGTCTTAATTAGGTTAACAAAGTTGCATATGTAGAATTGTGGTTTACCCGGTTTTACAGGGAAACCAATGGTTATTTTTTAACCTAGTCATGTACAATTCTAGTGGCTGAAGGTGTCACAGTCAAATATAAATGTTCTAAGAACTTTTGGTCTGTAAGACGGGATGTCGAAAAGCCTTATCAGGTGGAGCCTTGAGCCCAGGTATTGACTGTCGTTTGGGTTTGGCCCACGTGGGGGTTTTCAATGCGCTCTGGCTGTGGTTAGGCCAGAAAGGCCGGTGTGAGTTACACTTAAGTTGAACTCGGGCTAGTGATTCCCTTAAATTACTAAGAGGATGAATCTCGCTAATTTCAAACAGTAAATGTTAGGAAGGTAAGCAGCTACCGGATCAATATACTGTTACCTTTAGAATTTGAGTACAGGCGACGGGGAAACCGAAATAGTCTGAGTTGTGTCCACTGATTGAGGAACCTGATGATATGAAGACAACGGGCCTATGATGTTTCTGCCTTAGTCTTTCATGTCAGAGAGTGATGACCTCTGATATGATGTAGATGATTATTGCGGAACAAAAATAATGGGTTATATTACTGGTATTGATACTGAGATAGCCCAAGGTTATTAAAATAACCAAGTCATGTATAAATTCAAGTAGCTGAAAGTGCCACGGTCATGAATTGCGTCAATCTGACGACAAAGGTGCTGTTGTATATTATTAGGGGAACCTATCAAAAGTGGTCTTTCTTGAATTCCGAATGTGCCTTGGCCGACGCTTCATATTTGTCCCAAGCTTAGGAGCACCGTTGCATTAAGCCTTCGCGGCAGGGGTCAACGTTAAAAACATAGTGGCTTTCTGTCTGTGATCACGGTAACATCCATAATTTTATAGCTATCGTAACGAAATTCGATATATAAGTTTTTTTAAAAAAAAATGGAGGTCAAGTTAAAAAATGAGCCAAATCGGCTGAAAACCACGCCTACCTCCCACACAAAGTAACTTAACCAAACCGGTAAAATATCTTTAAATTCCACAAAAATCAATCTAATGACTTCAAATTTTGCACATAAGCTTTAACTTTTTGATGGCTCCCATCAGTCGAAGCTAAAATGCACTTTGAGTATGAAATTTGTAAAAGTCGAATAAAAATCACGTCTACCTCCCGTCTACTATTTTATGCAATTTTCCATCGGCATCATGATTCGATTTTTTAAACTACATACTTTTCAAGAACTTTAAGCCTTGGAGCTAACTGCTCAATAACCTTCTTAAGCTACTTAAAATCCATTTGAAAATCTTCAATAGAAGGCCAAAACTCATTTAATTCCACATAGAAAATTGCACTGTCTTCATTAATTTTATAAAATTCATCTCATGTGAATACAACTGTAATTTATAGTTTTAATATGTATTCTGTTGATGTGACACATTTATAAAATAGTCCAGGGGAAGATGATCATAATTCATCTCGTCAGCGGGAATTGTTGTTGTCACTCGGGTGGTTTTGCAATTGCATGTCAGAGTTTCCTGCAAATTGTTATTATTGCACTTTTCCTGCCACGCTGCGCTGCTGGCGTTTTCATATGTATACGTGTGTAAACACAACGAAACATTCAAGCATACATACATACAAACATTTGTGCCTAGCAATGGACTGGGGCATCGGCTGGTAACCAAGATATAACTACTTATTTGTATGGAATATGACAAACGCACTTGCATTTATTTTATCATTTTGTGCCCTACAGCAAGCACACTCTGCAGATGTTGTATATTAAATTTTAAAACAATATATAATTTTTTATTTTAAATATAAGCTAGACGTTTAAATTGATTAAATAGGAGAGGAAATGGTCCCAAAGAGATTTTGAATTCGCTGCAAGCATCATGCGACTTTTTCAAAACAGTCGCAATGCCACTCTTCTGATCGCCTATAAATGCCCATTAATTGTCCCACAAATCTTGCAATAAAAATCAAGTTTTCGACAACTAATTTAGCAATTTGGGAGTCGCACGTGTCTGCGACATAAAGCATTGAGACCGGAAAGTCATGCTAATCATGCCACCACATACAAAACTGACAAACATGTTATGATGTATGTACCTATATTCACTAAGTAGATAACGTTATGGTTTAGATGATTCCTCCACTAAACTTAACCTTAAATGCTGTCTGTTGAGTTGCAGAGTGTGTCTGTAGCGTAAGTGGAAATGCATGCAAACGACACTGCCGCCAGTGTATTTGAATATTTTAATTGCACTTTTGATGCATGTACATCGTAATGCTCAATTTGCATCCTTTGTGCAACAGCGTAGCATTTATTTTTAGTAATTTTTTTGTTTGTTTGTCACTCTTTGTTTGTACGATTGTTTTGTGTCATTATTGTGCCACATGTGAGTCGCATGTTGTCAGCACATTGTTGCATTCGGTCCACTGTGGATTAAACGTGGGTGCACTCTGTACATGGCCTCCAGTCAGTCATTGCTATACTATGATGTTCTTAACATTTGTTGTTTATTTTTCTGTTTGTCTGACTGCATTGTTTGTCGCTATCGTAAAGTTGTCTGAATAAAAGATAAAAATAATTTGCCTTTGAACTCTTGAGTGGCTATAACCTTTAAGGGACATCAACTGCCTGAGTTAAACTCTTGAAAAAGTCTTATGGTTATTTATGAGTTGCACATGTGGTTAAATATTACAATGGAATAAGAAAACGACACAACATTTTTCAGGAGGGGACTGTACCACAAC
Source organism: Dichetophora obliterata (assembly GCA_963920525.1). NCBI lineage: Eukaryota > Metazoa > Arthropoda > Insecta > Diptera > Sciomyzidae > Dichetophora > Dichetophora obliterata. Next base: position 136,212,315 of record OY986438.1, on the reverse strand, counting down.
TAAAAAGATCCTTTGAAAAGATCTTTCCTCGTCAAAATTACAATTAAGAACGAGGGTTGATGCCTGTGTATTATTCATTAGCTTGTGCGTTAATGACATTCTAGATTCTATATTTCCCGGCACAATCCCGCATTTTGTAAAAATATTACAATAAATTATTTTTAAAATATAACAAATCAAAATAATAATAAAAAAAAATTGTATACTAAAAAATTTGAGAGGTTCGTATGTTGAGGTCTATACAATATGAAAAAATAAACAAAATTATTAATTACTTACTTACTTACTTAGTTGGCGCTACAACCGTATGTCGGTCTTGGCCTCATCTAAGAATTTGCGCCAGCCATTTCTGTCTTTTGCTTGCTGGCGCCAGTTGGAAATTCCAAGCTTCGTCAGGTTGTCCTCTACTTGGTCTTTCCAACGAAGATGCGGTCGTCCTCTTCTGCGTTGACCGCCGCTGGGTACCGAATCGAATGTTTTCTTCACTGGAGCATCGTCTTTCATGCGCTGAACATGACCAAGCCAGCGAAGCCGCTCGATTTTAATGCGCTTGACTATGTCGATGTCAGCGTACAGCTCATACAGTTCATCATTCCACCGTATTCGGTACTCGCCATTGACGCAGATTGGTCCGTAGATCTTACGAAGAATCTTTCTCTCGAATGCTCCTAAAGTCTTTTCATCTAAACTGCTCAGCGTCCAGGTTTGTGATGCGTAAAGTAGGACGGGCATGATGAGCGATTTATAGAGCGTGATTTTCGTTCGTCGAGAGAGGGCTCTGCTTCTCAATTGCCTACTGAGCCCAAAGTAACACCTGTTGGCAAGAGTTATTCTTCGTTTGATCTCAATGCTGATGTCGTTGGTTGAATTAATGCTGGATCCTAGATAGACGAAGTTCTTCACAACCTCGAAGGAGGTATTGTCAACGGTAACGTGGGTTCCAAGACGCTGGGACTGTTTGTTTGTTGACACTAAGTATTTCGTCTTATCTGCATTCACTGACAGACCCATTCGACTTGACTCTCTTTCTAATCTGGAAAATGCTGCACTGACTTCGCGCGTATTATGGCCAATGATATCTATGTCATCAGCATACGCAAGCAGCATAACACTCTTGTAGAATATTGTGCCACTACGTCTCAGATCAGCAGCTCGGATGATCTTTTCCATCATTAGGTTGAAAAAGTCGCACGATAAGGAATCACCTTGTCTGAAACCTCGTTTGGTAATAAATGGTGGGGAGAGGTCCTTCCCGACTTTAACTGCGCTGCTGGTGTTGCTCAGTGTCATCCTGCAAAGTCGTATTAGTTTTGCAGGAATACCAAATTCAGACATGGTGGAGTACAGGTGCTTCCTTATTGGGCTGTCGAAGGCGGCTTTGTAGTCAACAAAAAGATGGTGGGTGTCGACTTGTTTTTCTTGAGTCTTCTCCAAGATTTGTCGTAGCGTGAAAATCTGGTCGATGGTGGACTTTCCAGGTCTGAAGCCACACTGATAAGGTCCGATCAGTTCGTTTACAATGGGCTTCAATCTTTCACATAAAACGCTCGACAGGACCTTATATGCGATATTAAGAAGGCTTATCCCACGGTAATTGGCACAGATAGTGGGATCGCCTTTCTTGTGGATTGGGCAGAGCACACTGAGATTCCAATCGTTCGGAATGCATTCTTCCGACCATATTCTGCATAGAAGCTCGTGAATGCATTTAAGTAGAGCTTCGCCTCCGTTCTTAAACAGCTCAGCAGGTAAGCCATCAGCTCCCGCGGCTTTGTTATTTTTAAGCCGAGCTATAGCTGTCAGAACTTCATCATAGTCGGGCAGCGAAACCTCGACGCTGTCATCCGCAATTGGGGTTTCCGGAATATCATCTCTATTGGCGGGATTGTTGTCAGCGTCGCCATTTAGAAGCTTAGAGAAGTGTTCCCTCCATAACGTCAGTGTACTCTGGACATCTGTCACTAGATTCCCGTTTTCATCCTTGCAGGAAGAGGCCCCGGTTTTAAAACCATCGGCAAGGCGTCTTATTTTTTCGAAAAATTTTCGGGCCTCATTCCTGTCACCATACATCTCAATCTTCTCCTGCTCGCGCTTTTCTGCCTCTCTTTTTTTCCGCCTGAAAATATGTCTCTCTTCCCTCCTCTTTTCTTTGTATCGCTCCTTAGCAGCGCGCGTTACAACCGACTGCAGGGTGGCTTTGTAGGCGGCGTCTTTCTCTGCAGTGGCGTCGCGACACTCCTGGTCGTACCACTGGTTTCGGCGAGGGCGTTGGTAGCCAATCACCTCTTCAGCAGCCGCACGCATGGAGTTGGAAATGTGTGTCCACTGCGCGCATATATCATCGATTGGAGGAGTGCTTTGAAGCAGGAGTGAGAGTCGAGTGGCGAAAGCATCGGCTGTCTGTTTCGATTGCAGCTTGTCGACGTCTAGCTTTCTCTGTGTAGGGTTGCGTGTATTTTTAGCTGCGCACAGACGTGTACGGATCTTGGCTGCAACAAGATAGTGATCCGAGTCAATGTTTGCACCACGGATCGTGCGTACATCCAATACACTGGAAGAGTGCCTTCCGTCGATCAAAACGTGATCAATTTGATTTTTTGTTTTTTGATCAGGGGACATCCAGGTGGCTTTATGAATATTGAGATGCTTGAATCTAGTACTACTTACGACCATGTTTCGTGCTGCGGCGAAGTCAATCAGCCTCATTCCGTTATCGGAGGTGTTGTCGTGGAGGCTGAACTTTCCGACTGTTGGACCAAAAATATTTTCCTTGCCCACCTTAGCGTTGAAGTCACCAAGCACGATTTTTACGTCGTGGCGGGGGCAGCGCTCGTAAGCATTTTCAAGGCGCTCATAGAAAATTTCCTTGATCTCATCGTCCTTGTCTTCTGTCGGAGCGTGCGCACATATTAGGCTTATATTGAAGAATCTAACCTTGATGCGGATTATGGCAAGTCGTTCGTTCACAGGTGTGAATCGCAGGACGTGGGGCCGTAGTCTCTTGCCAACTACAAATCCGCATCCAAACTCGTGCTTCTCCGCATGGCCGCTGTAGTAGATATCACAGGGTGCATGCCGAATGCAACCCTGTCCCTTCCATCGCATTTCTTGGATAGCAGTGATATCAGCTTTGTATCTTTCCAAGACATCAGTCAGTTGGATAGATGCACCTTCCCAATTAAGGGTTAATTAAAAAATTATTAATTAACTTGATTAAAAGTGGTCCGTTTTGTGGCGGCTCATCTCAAAATGTATATAAACAGCTACCGAATTAAAGTAAAAATTAAGGATTTTTATTGTTTATGAATACTTATGTTGTTTTTTTTTTACAAAACTGAACCTGTAATAAATTAATGTAATGAATTGAAAAAAGTATAAGTCATAAAGAACAATTGCAGTAAGAATTCAGGTTTAAGTTTATTTTTAAAAAAAAATTTTTTATTATTTTTATCCAATTTCCAAACAACAACTTTAAATGTACAATCGCATATACATGACGTTTGAAAAAAAAAAAATGTGAGCCCATGACACCAATAAAATATCTGGCGTATACACATAATATATGTCAAAAAATAATGGTGGGCAAACCTACGTATCTCTTGATTAACAATAAAAACAAATTATTAACAAAATAGTTAATAAAAAATATAATTATGAGTAAAAAATTATAAATATAATAGCAAATTATTAATACTAAATTTACTAATACATAAAAATCGTAAATTTTAAATGAAATAGATAGAAAAAATGAAAAAAAATACAAAATAAATAGAAAAAAAAATAAAAAAGATAAAACAACTAAAAAATAAAAAATTTAAAAATAAAAAAATTTAAAAATAAACAAATTTAAAAATAAAAAAATTTAAAAAATTTAAAAAGTTTAATTAAAAAAATAATTGAATCAAAAAGTAAAAAATTCAATCAAATAATTCTAATTACTATTTATTTATTCATATCTATTCTAAGCCTTAAGGCAGTATTCTAGTCTAGAAAATTCATTTTTCGATTGTTTATATTGAAGGTATTTCCACAGAAAAGTCTACCGTGACAAAAAATGAAAACTTATTAAAATCTAATTATTTTATGATATTATTAAAAAATTTTGTGGATCGATAGAATAAAAGAACAAAAACTTCAAATGTACAATCGCATATACATGACGCTTAAGCAAAAAAACAAAAATGTGAGCCCAAGACACCAATACAATATCTGGCGTATACACACAATGTATGTCAAAAAATCATGGTGGGCAAACCTACGTATCTCTTAATTAACAATAAAAACAAATTGTTAACAAAATAGTTAATAATAATTATAATTATGAATAAAAAATAAATATAAAAGGAAATTAGTAATAGTAAATTTATTAATAAATAAGAAATTGTAAAAAATTGATAAAAAATCAAAGAAATAAAAAATAAAAAAAAATAAAAAAATAAAAAAATAATAAAATAATAAAATAAAACAAATAAAAAAAAATAAAAAAAAATAAAAAAAATAAAAAAAAATAAAAAAAAATAAAAAAAATTAAAAAAAAAATAAAAAAATAAAAATATAAAAAAAAAAATAAAAAAAATTAAAAAAATAAAAAAAAAAATAAAAAAAAAATTAATAAAAAAATTTCAATTAAAAAAAATAATTGAATCAAAAACTAAAAAATTAAGTCAAATAATTGTAATTACTTATTTATTAATTTCGATTCTAAGCCTAGTGTAGAAGATTCATTTTTCGATATTGAAGGCATTTCCACAGAAAAGTCTGATGTGACAAAAAATTAAAACTTATTAAAATCTAATTATTTTATGATATTAAAAAATTTTGTGGATCGATAGAATAAAAGAACAACAACTTTAAATGTACACAATTGCATATACATGACGTTTAAAAAAAAAAAGTGAGCCAATGACACCAATAAAATATCTGGCGTGTACATATAACATATGTCAAAAAATCATGGTAGGCAAACCAACGTACAAGGTCCGCCAAATAACAATTTTTTTTGAAAATTCTATAAAAAAAACTACTGAATATTTTCTTTCATTTATTTTTTTGTTTAAAAGTACAATCCTTCCGGTTATTAATGGAAAATAATTTCATTCAAATGGCTGCCTCGGCTGGCCATGCAGTAGCCTACACGATCGGTCCAATTTTTAAGCACATTATCGATTGTGTGCAGCTGTATTTCACCAATGGCTTCACGAATATTGTCCTTTAAAGCGTCAATTGTCTCTGGCTTGTCGGCGTAACACTTATCTTTGAGGGCACCCCACAAATAATAGTCCAACGGTGTCAAATCGCAGCTCCGAGGTGGCCAAACGACATCAGCTCTGCGGCTGATAATGCGATCTTCAAAAACAGGGCGCAAAACATCGAGTGTAGCTTCGGCTGTGTGGCACATAGCGCCGTCCTGTTGAAACCAAATGTTGCCAATATCCTCCTCTTCAATTTTTGTGAACAAAAATTCGTTCAACATGGCCCGATAACGATCGCCATTGACTGTAACGGCCACTCCTTGCTCATTTTCGAAGAAAAATGGCCCAATTATGCCTCTGGACCAAAATCCGCACGAAACAGTGACTCTTTTTGGATGCAGCGGCTTTTCAATGTATGCGTGCGGGTTTTCTGTGCCCCAAATGCGACAATTTTGCTTGTTTACATACCCGCCAAGATCAAAATGAGCTTCATCTGAAAAGATGATTTTTTTTGGGAAAAATGGCATCTTCTGCATCAAAGTAATGTCCCAATATTTCCCAGCGTTGTTCAAGCGTATACACAACCATATTCGTTCAGCGGAAGGATAAAACTAATTATGTGTCAAATCAGACATGAGCTAAGTGTTACCATTCACGAAATAAGCACTAGTTGAAAAAAAAAGTTATATGGCGGACCCTTTATAACTTATTAACAATAAAAACAAATTATTAACAAAATAGTTAATAACACAGTACGACAAAATCAAAATTTTTTGAGTACACATGAAAAATGTTAACAGAATATGAAAATAGAATAGGAATAGAAAATAGAAATAGAAATAGGAAATTAAAATTGGATTTTTTTATTACAAAAAAAATTTTTTCTCTTCTAGATGGCGCTTTAATTTTCATGTAAATTATAAAATAACCAAAAATGTAATGTAATGTTATGTAATGTAAATGTAATGTAAAATACAAAAATTAATATGAAATCTTAACTATTAGTTATTGGATTTCAAATTAACAACATTGTATTTTTAATGAATTTCGTACATTTTTGGTTATTTTTTAACTTTACATGAAAATTAAAGAGCCGTCTAGCGGAGAAAAAATTATTTTTTTAATAAAAAAAAAATCCAAATTTAATTCTCTTTTCAAAACTGGCTCAAGCATTAAAATCGGTTCACCCATTCTGTTTGTATAGAAATTTTTATGATAGTATTACATTACAAGTGAACCTCCAAGGTCATTCGAAACTTAAAAATCGATTTTCTCAAAATTCTGACGTGCTACAGCAAAACGCCGAGACACGTATTTCTTTATTTTAAGCCTTTTTTCATATTCTGTTAACATTTCTCATGTGTACCAACCACTGTTGTACTGTGTAATAATTATAATTATGAATAAAAAATAATAAATATCATAGCAACTTTGTTAAACTAAAACTATTAACTATTTATTAAAGTTATCGGGCTCAAGGTCTTATTTATAAATAAATAATTAAAAACTTTTAATGTTGTTTTTATTAATTTATTGTTTTTCCAATATTTCGACTTCCATCGGAAGTCATCCTCAGGGAAAACTGTTGGAGTAAACTTGTATACATTAGAAAACTTACAATTTTTCACATTAAAGTTTATCTTACATAAATAATTTTTTGAAACGTTACATTAAACAATTTTTAAACGCGATTACATATAATACTGAATTAAGCACATATAAAACATTAAACATTGAAAAACGATTAATACAATAAATTTATAATAAATAATAAATATTTACACTTCGTTAAAAATTATGTTAATTTTCAATTTTGTAAAGTCTTAAAATATAAATAAATAAGTTATAAAAAAATGGTTATTTAAAATATTAATTGGTTTTTTTTATCGACCGTCAAAATTCTATTATACACTAAAATACTGCCTAAAGCCGTTTTCATCAAAAAATATACCCCCCCCCCCCCAGCAAAGAACCTCTGACATGCGACACCACATAACTTGTTTGTACTTGCTAATGACGCTAGGGTGGTATCTAAACCCACATGTCAAGTGCCATGAAACAAATACAAAAGAAAAACAATTAAGTTTCTGTCATAGCAAGCCATTTGTGTATAAATACAAATCCACAATAAAAATGAAAACAAAAAGAAATAATATCCATAAAGTCTGACAAAAACATTCGCGTGCCTTCCAATGTGCAGGAAGCTGCATACGAATTAAATAGAGAATGTAAATATTTTCATACAAACAGATGCAAAACACAGATGTATGTATCAAGGAGGTTTTAGGGGTTAACCGCCCCCCTTATGGTCCAGAAAGAAACTGAGTCTCATTCACTAAACCTGTCTATTTCAAACTCATGCTATATAAGCTGTATTCGAAGCGATTTTTGGGACCTTAAAAATAATATTGATAAATTGTTCTATACACCTAGATGGGTTGCAAAACATGAATTCAATAAATACTTATCAAGAGCAACAGCATGCTGTTATTGAAGCTTTAGGCATCGCAACCGAATTTCGCAATATTGCAGTATCGTCTCTCGCATTTTAACTTTTAAAAACAATAAAAACTTTTGATTTTCAAATTGCTATTTATCGCTGACATATTGTGTCGTATTAATAAAGCGAGTGGAGTGGAGTGACCTCAACACCACTCGCTTTTACTCTGATCGGTATGAAAAAAACATATTAATAAAAATAACTAAACTCCCTCTACTCATGTTAAAATTTGACGTTGAGTGTTCACTCAGTTTTTGTTTATTTCGTATTAATAAAACTTGAGATCACTCAATAAAAGTTGAGTATGCTATCTAGCTGCCTCAGCCCTACTCAAGCTGTACAAATATCATATTTTGCCCATTTCACAATGAAGTATAACATCTATTGCACTTACCATTTCCTGTTTAGCTTAAATTGTTTTCTTAGAATCCGACGTTATAAATTTTTAGAATCAATTTTCGCAGCCTAAATAGGGTATTTTTTGAGACAACGTAGTTCAGGCAATTTAAATGCGATTTTCGTAAAAAGGGTATCATTGAAAAGGCTAATTCGTCTATTTGAAGGGAAAAATTTAAAACTTCTGAAAAAATTGCAATAAGTTTACACAATCTGTGACGTGGTTTTATCAGAGGCGGAGGCAAAACTCAGCGGCTCTAGGGTCCTGTGAAAAGGTCCACTAACTCTCACAAATTGTTTTGAAAATAAAAGACGCAGGGTTTTCAGTAATTCACAAAGTTACTTGATTGAATACGTTATCCTTATTATAAACTCTTAATTATGCAGCTTCTGGTAGTCGCTAGTGGGCTTAGTAATCAGTTGTCAATCGCTTTAGCACTTGGCTTGGTCATCAGTTGGCAATTGCTTTAGAAGCCGGTAATCAGTTGGTAATCGCTTCGGTAATCGGTAATCAGTTGGTAATCACTTTGGTAATCAGTAATCGGTAATCGGTTGGTAATCGCTTCGGTAATCAGTAAATAATTGCTTCGGTAATTGGTAGTCCGTTGGTCATCGCTTCGGTAATTGGTTGGCAATCGCTAAGAAGGAATGCTTCGTTAGTTCTAATACGACATAAAAGAGTAGATAGGTCAACTGCAGACGGTGGTGGCGTAGCAGAGAGTGCCTGCGTCACAGTCCCGGTGATAAGCCTTGCGGTCAACCGGGGTAGGGACGTGGCTTCATGAAACAACAAAATCTTATTATAGTCGACGCTCTAGTGGCGTGGCAGCGATTGCAGCCCCGGTGATCAGTGTGACCAGAGTGGAATATTATATTCCACTTTGGCATATTTTAGCTTCGGGAAGCATATTTTTATAAAAAAAAGCGTCGACTATAATAAGATTTTGTTGTTTCATGAAGCCACGTCCCTACCCCGTGTAAATTTTTATAAAAATATGCAGCATAAAAAGTGGAATATTTTTCGTATGATTATATTTTTCAAAATTTACAAAAATTGCAATAAAAAAATGTCTATTTGGTTACTAAATGGGTTTTTTTTTGCTATCGGCATTTTTTTTGTTTATCTCTGAACCACCTTGTAAATTCATGTAATAACTTCACGCAGCTTAAAAAGTGAAATAAATTTGCTTATATGTTTGTTTGGGTAGATTTTTTTATGGATTATGTTGCAGCAGTAAGTAATTTACTTGAGAAAACATTAGGGGTATTCACGATGTGTTGTATTTTCCCTTGTATTGTGTATTTTTATAAATTTGATATATGTAGTAAATTTTTTAATATAACAAAAACAAAATTCAGTTTTCAAAATATAACCTTGTGGAGAATATACAAGTTGTGTATTAGATCAGCTGATTGTACAAGCATTTCTACTCAGCATGGAGCAAGCTAAAGGCTACGCTGTGAGTTTATTTAATAAAAATTAATATAATTGATTTTAAAAATACAATATGTATTATTGCTAACAATAGCCATTTCTTTTAACTATTTTAAAATGTGGATTCAAAACAATAAAGCAGAAAAAAAAGTTATTGATCAAAGTTCGGAATCTGAAGATTTATCAAAATTTGGGTTTTTTTAGCTTAGCTTACCATTTAGCAATGCTGAGGTTGAGAAAATTTTTAGTTATATGAATCTTTCTTATTTAAACGAAAATTCGAAATAGAATGCAAGAAAAACTCTTAAATAATTTTTTGAATGTAAATACATGGCTGCATGTTCAAAAAAAGTGTTGAAATGCTTATCAAAACCAGATAGCTTAATAAAAAATTTAGAAATGCGAATTTCTATGATAATAATACAAGCAACAATTTAAGATTTGACCTCGAAGATGTGCCTGAATTTTAGTTTTGTATATTGAATATCGTTACTTAAAATTCAAAAAACCATAACAATGTTTATAATTTTTTATAGGAGAAGAAAATAAATTTAAGTGCGATAGTAATCAAATAAATAAATGTTTTTAAACTTGCTTCTGTGTTTTTTTTATATGCATATTTAGACTTATTTAGATATATATCTTTGAAATTTAAATTGAAAGTGGAATATTTTTGTGGAATATAAAAATTGAAGATGGAATATTTAGCATATTTTTTTTTTAACAAAAAGCATATTTTTTCAAAAATCTTCTGGTCACACTGCCGGTGATAGGCCTAGCGGTCAACCGAGGTTGTGACGTGGCTTCAAGAGACAACAAAATCTTACTTTAGACGACGCTCTAGTGGCGTAGCAGCGAGTGCCTGCGTCGCGGCCACGGTGATAGACCTTGCGATCAACCGAGGTAGCGACGTGGCTTTCGAAAGAAACAAAAAATAAATAATAAAATAAAAAAAAAATAACTAACTACACTTAAAAATTACCGTTCGCCACCCTCCCCGGACGATAGACCTGACGGAACTCACCTAAAAAGGAATGCTACCTTAGCTGTATTTGTCGTGCCTATTTATATGCTTTCAGGAAAAACTACTTAGGAATTATATAAGACGTCTGTTGTATGGCGTATGAAAAGAATGTTTGGCGGCTGTTTTATGGCTACTAGACGGTAAGTCTTGTTGTGGCTGGTAATTTATGTAGGTCACTTTGTTGTTGTCAAAGTTACCTACACTATGCTGCATATATAAGTAACTATACTTAATTTATCGTAAGCCTAATTGAAACGTCTTGTTACACAATCTTAATTTTAAAGTTTACTTATTAAAATTAAAAAAACCCTCAGGATCTTCTTTAAGCATTTCGTTATCTTGAACTTCACCAAGTTCTAGCGCTGTATTTTCATCAAATTCTACATTGAAATTGCAAACAAACACATATGAACGAAAATTTTGCATACTTTACAGTTTATTTATTACTTACCTATCCAAGGTTCCATCCAGGCTTCGAAAATTAAATCCATTTTAATTAGAACAAAAAATTTATAAAAATGTACCGTATTTTGTCGAATGACACAAAAGAATTTATAATTGAGAAGCAAATTTGGCTGTCTGACAGCTGCTGACATGAGTGAAAACTCAAACGATGTTTTTTTTTTGGCCTTCAGAGTGGAGTGGAGTTTATTTAATACGGATTTCACACTCCACTAAACAAACATCGCACACTAAAAATGCACTCTCAAGCACTTCACTTCACTCGTTCACTCAGTTTTTATTAATACGTCCCATTATCAGCCACCCTTTCGCTCGAAATTCTGTGAAAACTCAATTCTAAATAAATAAATTTATGATCAAGATTGTCTATTTACATTCATTGAATTTTTTTTTCCCCAAAAATTAACGACAAGAAGAGAAAAATGAAATAAGCAAGTTTAGTAACGTCAATTGAAATGCTTAAGGGCCAGTTTCACGACCATTAGTTAACCAATTGGTTAATTTTAGAAATCTGTTAGAAATCTGTTAGAAAAGCTGTTAGTTAACTAATTATTTAAACCACCACCATTGATGGCTTAACCTCTAGTTAACTTTGATTGTGAAACTCAAATCTGTTAGTTAACTTCTAGTCAGTGGTTAATTTATGGTCGTGAAACTAGCTCTAACAGTTATATTTCACTTAGGTTATGTTGTAGAGTTGTCGTTTTAAAATACTTTAAAATTTAAAATTACTGTAGATATTAGTACAGAAATTTTCTTTTTTTAAAAATGAAAATAAATGTTTTTTTTAAATTATTGAGTTAATTTTCGATGATATATAAAGCTCTTTTAAATTTCTTATGATTTTTTTCTTTGTGTTTGAAATGCCAGACATAGGCACTTTGAGAATTTTTTGAAAAAGGTCAAGTTTCAACAGCTATAACTTTTTAATCCGAATTTAGGTTTTTGTAATTTTTTTCACAAAATAGCTAAAGACTACGCACATAAGCACCCCGTTATTTCGTTTTTTTTTTTAATTTTTAAATTTTGCATTTTTGAATTGTTGGGAATTTTTTTTTGGGGATTGAGTAAGGAACGGAATCACACAGTTTCACAGAATCACAGTTTTATCTCAAAACACGTTTATGTTCTCTTACTGTTCCATTTTTGCTTTTATTTTGCTCATTTTCGTGAAAAAATTATGCTTTGACACTTGAGGTGTTTCCACCTTTCATTTTTACCATGATATGTTTCGACCTTTACAGTGTTTTAATGGTGTTTTATAATAAAACGCGCTGTGAGGTGTTTTAATTTTCGTATGGTAAAACAAAAACACAAAACACGTTTTGAAGATTTGGTGTAAATGCACTTTAAGTGTTATTTCAGAAAATATTTCAACAGTGTTTTCTAATTTTAATTTTTACGATATATTTTTCATTGTAACAAGAAAAACAATTAAATTTTTTTTGAGTAGTAGCGAATCACAACTTTGGCATTTTTCATGCGATTTTTATGTTTGATAAATTATTTCAAAGAACAATTACATTAAAATCGAAATGCATCCCTGTTTTTAAAAAATTTATTTCAGGAGATCTTTTATATTAGGAAAAACTCTTGTAAAACGCTTCTCCATTTATTGGGCTCTTGAGTGAGTTCTAAAATTTTATCAATCGGCATGAAACTTTATAGATTTTATTTTAAAAACCAAATCGACTATTTTAAGCCTATGGCGTCAACAATTTAGGGCAAACATTTAATATACATATAAAAAATGCCTTTTTTAATATATTGATATTTTTTTTTAATCAAAAGTCCCTCTTGGGTTAATTCTGGCTACGGGCCTGGTATGTATTTTATTTATACTGTTTATACTAGATTACAATTTATTTTACAAATTGTGCATTTGTGTCTGTTGCAAATTGCAAAGTTTACCAACATTTACCAACATTTCACTGTGGTTGTGCACCACATTATTATTCGGCGTACTTTTGTGTAACCCAAATAAATGTAGCGGTTACAACTTTTAACGCTGCGTTGTAAACGTACAACAGAAACTTGTATGTATTTCACATGTTTTGGACAAGAAGTGGCTGCATTTATGTATATAATGATGTGTTTTTTGTTTTTATTTGCTTTCATGTAAATGTTTCAAAAGTTGGAAAAGTAGTTAAAACTGAAATTTTTTGTTTCTTGTTAGCATGCAAAACCATTTTATTGACAATTAAAGAAAAAAATAATAAAATATGTGGTTACCGTCAGCATAATCACACTAGGCAACAACCCAAATGTGTAACAACAACAAAGGCAACAACCAAGACAATATATTTTTTATGTGCTATTCTGCAGATACATTTTTTCAAAAGTTTTTTTAGAATGTCGATTTGGAAAAAAATAGACTGAGAGCCAGTGACAAAAAACAGCACGCATTTTTAAACGATTTACTTTATTATACATAGTTGCATTGTCGGAAAGTTAACGTCTGGCTATTGAGAGTGGTTGCGTTTAAGCGGGAAAAAAGTCGAAACTTGCAAAAAAATTTGCAAATGGAACCAATTTTTAAACGAAAATTTTTTTGTATGTTGTTTTCGGTGCATTTATGGAATACTAATTCATAAAACCACTTCTGGTGCTCGAGTTAAAAAACCTTATTTTTTTTTTTTTGAAAAAGTTAAAAAATTGCATTCAAGTATACATTTCTCAAAAACAAGAAAATGTAAAAGCAAAAAATGTGCAAATTATTAATTCGCCAAATTTAAGAAAAACGTCAACACTACAATCAAAAACGTCAAAATTTAGACAATCAGAGGCCGGATTCTGAAAATCGCCTAGCTAAAGCTAAATCTCTATCGTTAAAATGCTAAAAAAAATGCTTCGTTCAGTTCCTTAGCGATTTCGCTAAAATGCGATTCTGAGTTTCAAATCGCCTAGCTAAAATTGTTGCTTCTACTACTCGCCACAGGCAGCGTTGTTTTAGCGATTCTTATGTCAAAAAAATTTATTTGGTTATGGCTGTGTGCCATTTGGAAACTTTTCACTATTGGTTCTATAGGAAAGAAAATGTTGAGTTGAAGAAAATTTCTATCTGTTGTTATTAAATTGTCATTTTTTGCTGTGCCAAATGAAACATGAAAATGTTATCCAGAAATTTTGACGTCTTCTCAGCGAATGAACGAGTTTTTTTTAAGACGCATTTGACTGCCACGTTTTCTACTACTTTTTTTTTATTCAAAATGATATTATGAGCTGTAAGGAATGTAACTGTTTTAAAGAAAATAACTTATAAGACCAAAACTTGTGTAAACATTAAAAATTTTTAAAAAAATAACAATTTTTATTCATGATTATTTTGATGTATGTATTTTACCTAATTAGCTTAGAGATGGAATAAATGTTTGTTTTTTCTTTGGATACGCCCGGAGGTATGAATTTTCCAAAGATACGTGCACCCGACCTATACGCATGCACGATTTACATTCTAGATCCTGCCCGGATCAGCAGGGACATACGGAATGCACCTATGTACTAAAACATTGGCAATTAGGATTTTCCACTAAAAATAATTAAGATTTTCCACTAATAAACTAAATCCACTAAAAAAAAAGCATTAATTGGCTTTTCAGCAGAATTTAAAAATTTAATATACAGTGTTGCGCAAAACAATAGCAACATAATCAGTACGCTGCTAAAAAATCGTGTATCTTTTTAAATATTAGGTACACACAAAAATGATTATAGGAACCAAAGCATATATTCATACATCATATTAAAAACAAATCATATTCAAATTTGGTTTGGTTTTCTTTATTAAATTTTAAATTAATGTGATTTCATTCAGTTTGTCTGAGAGCAAAACAAAAGCAACATAAATATTTGGTGTAAGATTCATTATTCCTGATAACCGCTGCACATCTGAGCGACATCGACTCTATTAAATTAGATATGTTGGTATTAGGTATATTTTCCCAATTAACTTTCAGGGCTTCATACAGTGCAGTCTTATTGGAAAACCTTTGACCAGAAACTTTTACCTTCAAAATCCCAAAAAGATTTTCAATGGGATTCAAGTCATTGTGCCAATCAAGGACTTGAATCCCATTGCCTCTAATGTAATCTTTGATGAGCTTTGAAGTGTGCTTCGGGTAGTTGTCGGGCTGAAACGTTCACTGAAGCGACATATTCCACTCTGAATGTGGTTGCATCTTGTTTTCTAAAATGTCATTATATACAAATCGATCCATAATTCCATCGATTTTTTTAAAAGGTTCAACTTCATTATAGGAAAAATAAGTGCAGACCATAATGCCACCGCCTCCGTACTTAAAATTTATTTTGCAGTTTCGGGCTTCAAGTCGTGTACCTGGGTGGCGCCGTACCGTGCACATCCCATCTGAATTAATCAAGTTGAACTTTGATTCATCGCTAAAAAACGGTCTTCGATTTTTGAACGGTCCAATTTAGGTCTTTTGCAAGACTGAGTCTAAAAAACAATAAATTGCAACTTGTTGTCAGAATTTCAGACAGAATTGTTTAAATTGTAACACCTCACCTTGTTTTTGATGCTAAGCTGTAAGCAAAGGTTTCTCTGCCGGTCTGTAACTTCTTTAATCGTTCTCAACGGCTGGTCTTCAAACAGTGCTGTGATGGATATCTAAATCAAGTGTCCGAACAACCTCTTTGGATGTGGCCAATGCATTTCGTTTGAACATGCCACAAATGTTCCTGTCATCACGCAGCGATGTCTTCCGCGGCCGCCCTCTTTAATGTACCGTTGTTACGTCTTTTGTGATGGTATATTTCTTTATTAATCTGCAAACTATTAACTGATTAATATCAAACTGTTTCACGCTAGATATTTGTGAATTTCCGTTTTTATATTCGGAAATAATTTGCAATTTAAGAGCTTCACAGTATTTAAAATGTGCCATTATAAATGGAACAGTCAATGTCACAACTAGTGCAAAAACAAAACTAAACTTAAATGTTTATGACTTACAAACAACACGTGCTTTACAATAACGGAACTTTTACCGATAATTCTTGAAACTTCTGTTCTCTTTTTACATTTTTCAAGCTCTGTTGCTTTTGTTTTGCTCTCAGACAAATTGAATGTAGCCACATTAATTTGAAATTTAAATATGCTTTGATTCCTATAATCATTTTTGTGTGTCCCCAATATTAAAAAAGATACACGATTTTGTTGCAGCGCACTTATTATGTTGCTATTGTTTTGCGCAACACTGTATATCAAACGCGAATTCAATTATATTTAATTCTATATAAATAAGCAACATCAAATTAAAATATAGTGATTATCAATTTAAGGTACTCGAAAAACAATCCTGAAACATGTTTTTAAATTATATGTTTAGATTTTATTCCACTTACAAAATATACTGAAGTAAAAATGTATCAGTGTTAAAGTTTTTTCTTGTCAACTGGACCTAAAAATCCTAAACCTAAAATATGCGCGAGGATAAAAATCGTTCTATACCTAAAGGTTGCCATACCCGAAAAACACTTACAGCCAAATTTTGAGTTCAATCGATTGTTATACGAAAGAAAAATATTGACTTATACTCAGTCGATTAATCAGCTAACCATAAAACTTCCTTGAAACGTTTTAACTTTTTATCGGTCATATTTATAAATATTCAAAAAGTATATTCAATGCAGGTTGAATGCAGTAAAGAAAAACTTAATACATTGCGTATGTCAGAAGTAATGAACTTCCAAATTTAACATAAATATTTATTTTAAACCCTTGTAGTAATTTTTATTGACACAAAAATAAATTAAAGATGACTGAAGTGACTCCATGCTTTTTAATTGCTTCTCAAGCCTGAATTTTTAGCCTAGTAAAAAATCTTTTCTAAATATTAAAAGCAAAGCACAATCCTTTTTTTTTATACGGAAACATAAATAAAACTACTTTTTTCAGAAAAAAGACACAGCAAAACACTGATGCTAACAATTTTGTAAGGGCAAAGCACAACCCTTTTGCTTCACTCAAAAATTCTTGTGCCGGTTGTCAAAATTTTTACTAGTCCCCGAGGCTACATAAATTTTTGACAATAAAACTCACCTCACTGATGTCAAAAATTCTCTTTCCGACTGTCAAAAAAAAATTCATCATCCTAGTGAAAAGTTTTTGAAAACTTTTTAAAGTTTCTTTCGAACCTTAATTTAATTAATATAATAATAAAATAAGCTTGTTTCTTATTTTTAAAATGGTTTACTAACTGCACCAATATCTGTGCAAAATAAAAACTTTCAGTTATTTGAAAAAATTTTAAATAAACTTAAGTTAATATACTTAAAAATTTGTAATTAATTTTTAAGTATATTTACACGAGTACTTTATGATTTTTCTTATAATATTCTCGTGTTATCATAGAATAAAACTATGTAAACTAGTAAAAACTAGTGCGGATTTATTTTAAATGGTTCAACTTTAAATACCAAAACAGTCGTGGCTTATTGGAAGCTTATGCTTGGTTTTCACTATGTCATTTTCAGTGGTCTGTTGTTGTGAATGAAATTGAAAATAACAACAAGTTGGCATTTTTTCTAAATAAATTAAAACCAAATAAATTATTAAATGGAGCTATGCAGAAAATGTTCAAGAGGTTCTTAATAGAAATGTTCTATTAATGTGATATTTCACGTGATAAACTTTTGTGTCGTCATAAAAATTACATAGTGAAAACCAAGCATTAGGTTTCAATTAATTCTTCAAAATTTTGCACTCAAAGTACATTTTACATATTAAAAAGTAGGTGCAAAATTTTTTGTCAAATAATGACCAAATTGCAAACTAACTGCTTTATTCTGTATAACGAAGAAGCACACCAATGATAAGAAAGACACGAGAAGCAATATTTTCTTCCATACAGAATTGTTTTGTTTCAAGTGTCTTTTTTATCGTTGGTGTGCTTCTTTGCGATACAGAACAGAGAACTGCACAAGCCTACTTAAAGTCTATTTCAAGTACTTGCTTAAAATACAAGTTCAAGTTAGCTTGAGCTTGATAATTTTGAATCAAGTATAGCTTGTAATTGAATATAAATAAGCCCACGATAGCTTGCGACTTGTAAGTATGCTAGCTTACAAGCGAACGGCACGAAGTTTCAAGTAAAGGAAAGCTTGATGCCTTCGGCAAAAAGCTTGAAAAGCTTGAAATTGAAGGCAAGTATCCAATTAAAGTAAGTATCCAAAAAATTCAATGAGCTTGTTTAGAGAGAGCTTCAGCGTAATAGGACTTTTAAGGATTCTGTGGACTACGTAGTTGGAAGTTTTAGGGGTAACTTATTTCGAAGATGATGTTAAACTTTAAAATTTAAGATGGCGGATAGAGTTGCCACCTAGATTTCTTTTAATTTTTGCGAATTCTTGTAATTTTGAAATTCTGACAACGAAATTGATTTCGAATATAATGTCACAGTTTTAAAATTTAAGATGGATTTTAGGGCTGCCACCTAAATTTTTACCACAGTATTGCCACCTAACAATATGTATTTTTAAGAGTTTTAAACATCATTTATCAGTGTTAAGGGGTCGCTGATTTCGAATCTAAAGTCAGAATTTTAAAATTCAAGATGGTGGATAAGGTTGCCACCTTAATTTTTTGTAGTTTTATGGATTCGACGCTGGCAAAAAAAAATGGTACGCCAAAAGTGGGTCGCTGAATCCGAATCCGTTGTCAGAATTTGCAAATTATAAAATTTTGAAATAATAGGGTTGCCACCTAATATTATGGCAATAACAACAGAAAAAAGTTACATGAACTCCGCATAATAAATGAAACGAACAACGAAACAAACTATCGTCAGTCGCTTCCGACGGCAGTGCAGTCGCATAAAGTCGAAGCCAGAGTTGAAAAGTAGAAAACTTGACTTTTTCCACCAACTCATGTGGGTTAGAAACAAAATAAAATCACGTCAGACATATGATTTGTTTTTCAGAAGCCAGTCGCGAAGTGTAAGGAAAAAAATATAAGGAAAAAATCAAGTTCCTGCAATTCAACTCAAAGCTTGATATTTTTTCAAGTAGCTTGATTTTCAATTTACTTGTTGCAGATCTCTGATGCAGAATTATCACATAAAAGTGTGTCACAACAATTAAAGCTTATTTGTAAGCTACCAATTCATTTAAAAAAATTTTATAGAGTTTTAAGAGATGAAACCTTTTTCTCAAAGCTTGTTATATGATAACAATAGGGGTATTCACGGTTCAGTGTACTTGCCAATGCAGTCGAGGACTTGTGCATTTTACAAAATCAAAATACACGTGTGACAATAATTTGCACAAGTGCTTTTCTACTTTAGCCTAAAATTTGAGGATTTGAGCAGTTGTGCACTTGTGTGCATTGAAAAATTTGACAGCCTAAAAAAATTAATAGAGGTTTGTTCACGAAAACCTAACTGCACAGGCAAGTACACTGAATCGTGAATACCCCTAATATTAATACAACTGACAAATACAAACAGCAAGTTTTCGGAAAAGTGCTTTAAATTGGTATAGTTTTCTTTGAAAACATTCAAAAGAGACAAAGCATTAATTTTTCTTAATAAATATATTAAAAATTACTATTTTAATTGAAAAATCTTTTAATTTTAAACTTAGCGGCAACAAAATATTGGACTCCAAAATTATAGCTAAAAATAAAATTAGAGTTTCTGTAAATAGCTAAAAAAAGTTTAGAATAGCATCAATCGCTAAAAATTTAGCAATCACAGCTTTAACTTTATTCTTCGTTAAAAGCTCGTTCAGTCTCTAAATTTTTAAGAATTTTTAGAATTTTTTTAAGAGTTTTTAAGAATTGCAGTATCGCTAAAAACTATAAATTTAGCTTTAGCAGTGGAGATTAAGCTTTAGCGTTTTTCAGAATCCGCCCTCAGATAGCAATCAAAAGTTCTGTGCTACCTCGAGTGTACCTTAGATTCGAATATCCTTTATACAGGACCTTGTGGGTAAAAATCGAGAAAGGCATCGTGTTTGGCAGGATATTGCTAGTTAAAGTCTTTATTTACTTCTACTTTAAGCCATATGTAGTTTTTCTTAAAAAAATCAAAGCACTTTGAAATCGTGATTTTTTACTATATTTCTTAAAAAACAAATTTGTACTTTCGGGAGAAAAGACATTCTTATGTTTACATAGTTTTTGGTAGATTTTGACCACCCTTTGCAACTTTTGACACCTCTTAGAATACGATCTAAATTTTTCGATACGCCCTAATGTACAGTACTATAGTTATTTAACTATTTTGAACTGTTTGTCTATTTTTGTTAATAGTTTTTTATTTTACTAAATAATTAAATATATACCATTTCCGATGTTCCATGTCGAAAACAATGAACTAGGGTTTGTTCAATTTCTCAATAATGCACAATTACTGCTGCAGTTTTCAAAGCATTGCGTTCTGTGAAGAAAAGTCTGGCAACGTTGCAAGAGTTCAACGTTTTAAGAGATGCAACCCTGCTTTTTTGATGAGGAAATGTCAGCAGTAGAGGTGGGTAATAGCACAATTTTTTGTGTGTTGAGTCACCAGCACATGTGCACCCTTGTGTGTCAGCACACTGTGCTAGCACAATTGTGCCACAATCGAACAAAGCACTAATAAAAGTCTCGATAACAAATAGAGTGCTAACACCCTTTTCTATTGATTTGTTTATAATAATCACAAATTGCATATTGTCAATTATTGCAAGTAAACCAAAGTAAAAGCAAAATCAACTGTACTAAGCAAAAACTTACAAAATGTAAGTAATACAGTGCAAAGTAGCGATAACCAATGAGTGTCAGTGAAGAAGCTTAGCACAACACTCTGCTATTCATCCCAACACAGCATACAAAAGTAACTTTAAGTGCAAAAGCTCGTCAAAGCTCTGCTCTTTGCGTGCTATTGTGCCACTATGTAAGTCAACGTAGTGTGCTAGCACACATGGCACACTACAGGGAGTCAGCACAGTGCCATAGCACAGCACTGAGTTATCCACCTCTAGTCAGCAGCAAAAGCAACATAAAATTTAATGCTGCAAAATAGGATGCTAAGTAAAAATTAATATTTTATGATAATTGAACAGTTTTTGATGGTTTTTTAAATATTTTATTGTTATTTGAAATAAAGCTAAAGTTAAATTCTTAATTTGACGCTCTGTGAAAGCAGGGATGCATACGCAGAAAGGCAATAGCAGTGCAGAAAAGCAAGAATGCGGCAAAGCATGATGTGCAATATTTTGTCGATACTGAACATACCCATAATTTGCCAAGTTGGCAACGCATCGTTTCGTTTTACACTGAATATCAGGGATGGTAAAATTATGATAAGAACAGAGATGCTACAAATGTGACTTTAACAAATTTTTTAGAAAAAAAATGTTATATTTTTGGCCGGCCATTGATATTACTTGACATTTTGAAAAATTACTGTCGTACTGTCCTACTGTATGAGCAGTCAAACTACTGTAGAAAACAGTAATTAATGTGCCGTTAACATCAGTAGGCTGAGGGACTATTTTAACTTCGGCACAATCGAAGATAATTCCTTACTAGTTTTATTTTCTTCCGATTCAAGAAACAGTACTAAAAAATTCATTCAAACTTAGCCCTACAACAAGAAAATAAAGAAAAAAAAAAAAAACAGAAACGCTGAATAAACGTTAAATATGCGTGTGATAATATAATGTGTTGACAATAGATAATTAAATATTTCTTTTGGACAACTGACAACACTCAGGTGGTGACATTGCTCAAGTAGTCATTGTATAAAGTCGATAATTCAATTAATCCATTAACAGCTCTTCGTATAAGTTATAATTTGATATAATTAGAGAAACTTTTTGAAAATTGCTGATTAATGAGACAATTTTCTCCCTTTTAGTAATCGTTGTTGTTTTTCGAGTAAATTATTTCAGTACTCCAAAAACTAATTTGCTCAATATCAAGCTTTAACTGAAATATAACAAATAAATTAGCAGCGAAAATTTACGGGATCTTACAGTTTCCCAGCACATACAGTATTTGTGTTTCAGTTATTTAAGTTACCGGAAATATGTGCTCAATTGTAAGTAGTACTTTTTACAGAAACGTTAAAATGCATTAATTAATTACATAAAACACGCTCCAGTTTCAAGTAAACAATCAAAGCAAAATCAATAAAAACTAAAAATATATCAAATCTGTAAATATCATGCGATGTTTGTTTTGAAATAGAAAAGAAAAATGTTAAAAACTAATTTTTAAGCAAAAATAGTTGATGTTCAAAAGTTTCTTTCAGAACGGAATGAAATATCTTACTTGTCATGTCACAATCACTACAGTCTAATAAAAATCCACGGAAATTTACAGCAATTATTGCTGGCAACAAATTTTCTACATTTAATATAGTTTCATTTAAGAGAGCCAAATTCTAAATATTTTACGCCACAAATGCGTAAAAGCTGTATTGTACAATTCTTGATCTCGCACTCTCTTTAAAAAGCACTCTCCAAAAACTATCTCTTTCAATCTTGTCTTCTCCATGGCGAATAATAAGGTAGGGTAAGTAGCCTTGAAAAGACCTATCGTTAATGTCAAAGTGTGTTTTAGAGTTGCCAGTTTTCTTTATTGATGTTATTTCTGGGATAAATACTTGAAAAGGAATTTTATGAAGGGTAAATAATATTTAAATGAGGATTTATGTATCTGTTATGAAATAAATATGCTTTAAAGTAGTTTTATAGCATAATCTTGACTAATTTATTATTGCCTACAATTTTTTGTATGGCTTTTTGAATTTTTAATTTTTTATTCAAGAATTTGATTCTCACTTGCTCCTGTATCTTATAAAGAATTTCTTTATATCGTTTGCTAATGCAATAGACGAGCATAATTCAAATTTTTTTTTTTAAATTTGGACAGTGCTCAATTTTTAAACCATTATAATTTACCAATTTACCTGCAACAACGGCAATGTATTCGTCATCGAACGTTGTTTTTTGCAACATGGACCACTTTGTACCAAATAACTGATATGCAACGACGGGACTGCATTCGGCATCAAACAAGGTGGTTGCAGCACGAATTACGTGAAGCGTTGATGAAATCGGTTTCTGACAAATGTTTTTCACAAACTTTTACTGTAAATTCCAAGTCTAAGCCACAAGACTTCGCCTCTTCACATCATCACTTAAAACACTAAAAAAACCTGAATTTTCTTTATTCCAGTTGTCCGACAAATTGCACAACTTCTGTTTGCGATTTTTATAATTTGAAAAGTTATTAAAATATATGCCAACTTCACAAAAAATTCACTATGAAAACCACAAGTACACGCTAATATAACCAAAAATAAATTTGAATTGGAAGGCTTACGCTGGATCATAACATACAAAAATATTTCGCAGAATAAGTCCGCTTCAAGATTGCCTAAAACAAAACCCGTACTTCCCCGTTTTGAAGTATTTTTAGTAAAGGATTTCATCAGAAACGCTTGGAAACAAAGTATGGATTTTTTATTGGATTTTATTTTGTGATATGGCATCACTATATTTTATGATTTTGACATTAACTTGTCAAAGCTACTTACTTACCCTACCTCAGTATTCTGCCATGGTCTTCGCTTATAAAAAACGATAGAAATGCATTAGTTTTTAGTTTTTAACAGATTTACTTCAAATTGTATACATTTTATACTCCAGGCGAGATATAAATAAACATTTCTTACGCCACGCCCCCTTTCACGCCCCTTTTCACGCCAAATTTAAGTTTTAAACTTTTTGTTCTCTGTACAAATTTGTTCCTTCCAACGGATTATTTTTTATTTGGTAGTATATTGCTCTTAATTCTGTTAACTTCGCCATATTACTATGAACCACACCCACTTCATCGCCCCCTTTTTTTAATTCAGATACTTACTTATACCACTAACAATGTTTGCTATACAAAATACTTTTTTTGTAATATGTATTTACCTAAAGTTTTATATACTTTTTATCTACAGGTAAGGTAACCATAGATTTTTTTATTACCAAATCCCCCTTTTTCGCCCCCATTTTACTTTAATTATAATTAATATGCTTTCAATCTATTTATATAAAAATGAATGTATGTCTGTCTGTTTGTTTGTTTGTTTGTGTTTTATAGGAGGCCAAACCCTTGGACCGATCTTCCTGAAACTTTCACAGCATTTTACTATGACTCTGAAAAGAATAATAGGCTATATAAAGTTTTTATTGGACAAAGGGGCGTGGCACTGCCCATATAACCCAAACATTTAAATCGCCATATTTTGGGCATTTTTGGCGTAATTAGGAATACGTACCAGGAGAAAAGTTGGTGGGACCACGCCCCTTTTTAGGAAAATTAAAAATCGCAATATAGTCTTAACTACTGGACCAACCGTCATTAAATTTTCACAATAGGATATTCTTACGAAATAATAAATTCTTGACTATATAAAGTTGTGAGTGGACGAAGGGGTGTGGCCTCGCCCATATAACCCAAAATTTAAAATCGTCATATCTTGGGCATTTTTTGACCAACGGCGGCAGTATTTGCTATAAATGGTATTGGCATGAATAGAAATACGTACCAAAAGAAAAGTGGGCGGAGCACGCCCCTTTGTTTGCGATATATTGGAGGCTGGACCTGATAACCGATCTTAAATTTTCACAGCGTTCAGCTTTGACTCAGGAATACTTATTACATGATAATATTTTTCGACCATGCACACTTCTGCACCTACTTTTTTACTACGTTTATTAACGGCTTTACCACAAATTTAAAATACATATTAATAAAAATAGTGGGGTAGCCCCATTCTCTTTCTTCCACCACTGTCTTCAAAACAGCTGATTTTATAATACGTGTTAATTAAAATAGAGAGTGGGGTAACCCCATTCTCATTCTCCCACAACTGACTGCGAAACAGCTGATTGTGTAATTGCTGCTTTTTGATTGGTCTAAAAATAAAAAGGGGGAGCATGAAGCAA
Organism: Dichetophora obliterata; assembly: GCA_963920525.1. Lineage (NCBI taxonomy): Eukaryota > Metazoa > Arthropoda > Insecta > Diptera > Sciomyzidae > Dichetophora > Dichetophora obliterata. The sequence continues at coordinate 136,187,356 of OY986438.1, read as the reverse complement.
ATTATATGCGATTCAGTGCTGAATTCTAATTGGTTTACAACAAAAAAAGAGGCGAAGCATTGCAATAATTAAATTAAATAAATAAATTTTTGTAAATATATAAATACTTTTAATTTTATTTTTACGAGGGGGGTAGCGAAGCACACCGGTGTCAGCTAGTTCAATATATTTATACTTTTCATAGCGATATTTTATTTGTGTTGCTCAACGAAACTGAAAAGCTTTATATGTCATGTTTTGTCGAATAAGTCACTTCGAAGTATGAGCTCGTCAGAATAAATTTTATGAGTTAGTCAAGACGTTAAAAAAATCAACAAGAAACAATCGAGATGGAAGTTGATTGAACTGACCCTTTTATGCATTACCTTGGGTCAAAAAAGTAGCTAGTGCGTATAGAACTATTGAAGTAGCTAGCGTGAATGGGCCAATTGATACTTTCGATACTGGCGTGAGAGGTCCCCAAACACATACTACTACAATTTTCGGATTTTGTGCTTATGTGAGTAGCTCTCTCGCTCTCTGCACTGACAAAAATAGTTGTGAAGGTATTAAGCAACAATTGTATTATTATTTATTTATTTATTGTGAAAATAATTTTATTTTTATTGCGCCTTTCGAAAAAAATATTTTTCAATGTGCCACAGTGCGTTGTCAAACCCAGCCTTCTGGTTTCAAAATTAATTAATCAAAATTTCTGCAAATAAATAATCATATTCTGATTTCATTTTGTGCAGTGGATAGATAAGCTGATCAAGCGGCGTAAACCTTTTCGTTTAAAACACATATAACCAGATAGGAACTTTCGATTTTACAGTCGAAGATCAGCTGATCTGAGAATGGAGTTTGGATTTTTTTTACAATTTGGGAAACTCATATATTGTGTTCGTGTATTCACCTTTTTTTACCTCATAGCTGTCGATGTTGTTCACTTTCGTATATAGGCTATGTGCCAATCTGAAACTTTTCACTCGAGTGAATTTTTGACAGTCGGAATGAAAACTTTTGACCTCAGTGAGGTGAGTATGATAGTCAAAAATTCATGTAGCCCCAGAGGCTAGATTAAATTTTTACAGTCGGCAAGAGAATTTTTAACTGAAGCAAAAAAAAAATCGCTAAGGTGCATAAACGAAAACGAGGGTTGTGTATTACTCTTAAAAAAATTTTAACTTTCAGGAAAAAGTAGTTTTGTTATATGCTTTCGAATTGTGCTTTTCTTTTAATATTGAGAAAATATTATTTTTTAAAAACTGAAAATACAAGGCTTAAGGATCAGTTAAAAAAGCATGTACACATAAGCGAAGTCGTCATAGTTTATTTAGTGGTTGCCTACACCAATAATATCGAACATAGGTCATGTACACAAAACAAAACTGGTTTCACGCAGACTGACCAGTACATTGTGTTTTTAAATAACTGACTACTCACGCAAAATGAGCAATACAGTGCATTTTGGGACCCTAACAACTACAAAACACATGGTGTGCTATCTTCGGAAACAGCACACCAATCGATTATTTAAAAACCATAAACTTAGAAAACCTTCAAAAAGTAACAAAATATTTAATTGAATGTATTCTAATACAGTTAATTTAAATCTTTATCTAGTTACCAATAATTAAGTATTTTTATTTTATAATATTACTATAAATATTTTATGTCTCTAACTTATAACCACTTATATTAAAATTCTGAACCGAAAGCCCTGGCAGCTAGTGTTCTTGTACTTTTCTTAATTATAATAATTAATTATTGTAATTACTATTATAAATAAAATAAAATAACGGGTATTCACGTTGTGGTGTATTTGTGGAAATTGTAAGAAAATTCTAAATAAAAATGGCATTTCTCTTGTAATACTTCAATTTCTAAAAATATAGAACAAGAAATTACCAAATTTAACTTTTCGCACAAGTATCTTTCTTTTTTTTTTGTAAAAAATTAGTTTCTTATTCATTCCATACAAAACATGCTAATGAATGAACATTTCGGAAACGCAAATCGCAGACGAATGTAAATTATGCTAACAAGCAATTCATACGTCATCACATGATGTCACGTAACTAAATACATGTTTGTACTGAGATGTGTGGGATATGTAATGTAGGTTTGTGTATTTATAAATGTAAATAAATAAGCAAACATGCTCTGTTCAAATCTGTCTAAGAATAAACGAATGATACGTTTATTGAATCGCACCTAATTTTAAAGTAGGTGCCTTTGCTCAGCAGTGCTTTTATTATTTGTTTCAATTAATCTTTTGTTAAATATTTCACATTGCTTCGGGAGCAATGCTAAGTACTTAGACTCTGTACTTTGATTTAAACAGTTACAATAATGATGATAACAATAAAAGTGTTTTTGTCACTCTAAATAAATTAAACTCGTATATATATGAAAACCATTACGTTAATTCAAACAAAAAAGTATAATTATGAATTCATTTTAACAGCTAAGTGTATGTAATTAATTGTTTTGAGACATCACCAACTTATTTACTTAGTTACACTTAGTTAACATTATCATTATCCCTTAACTAACATTATCGCTTCTGCCTTCATTTAAAAACCATTTAAAAAATAAGGGGAATGGGTTAAAGAAAATTGCAGTTACACTGAAAATATCCACATGGTTTTGTCAAATACAGAAAATTTTTTTATTGTTATTTTAATTTTTTAAAATATTCAGATATATTTTAATACACTGACGACAAGTTGTTGTGTAAGCTATTTTTAAAAGATACCATTTTTTAGGAGAGGGAACCGGAGGCAAACCTTTACATGGTAACGTGTCTGACTCAAGGTTGCCAGTAATGTGGGAAAAATCCCATTTGTGGTAATTTTTAATTGGTCTTGGGAATTTTTTTTTTTTTGGGAATTAACATGGTATTTTTTAATCCAGCGTGGTATTTTTTAATTGCATGGGAATTCGGGAATTTTCTTCTTAAAAATTTAAGCATTTAAAAATGGTATTCGATGAACGACGTAAGCGTAAAGCTGTAAGTTTACGCAGTACATTTCCTCGAACTTACCCCTTAATAAAAACGTTTAAATTATTTACTTGTTTTCCATTACAAAATTGCATGAAAACTTAGTTAACATTTTTTGACATATAGCAATACTATCCTGAATTTTTTATTTTTTTGCAAGCGTAAGATTTACAAAAATTATATTAAAATGCCAAAAATAAGTGAAAAATATAATTATTAAAATAACAATAATAATAAATATTTCCAAGTTTGCTTATCGAATCCATTGGTTTTCAATTATCTCTTAAAATGAAAATGAAATCACAGTTGCCATTATACGCATTTTACGCTCTGCTTACACCGCATTGTCGTTAGGTGCGTATGTAAAGTCGCTTACATTTTTGTTATTATACGCATTATACGCTCGTATGTAAAGCGTATGGTGCGTATGTAAAGTCGTTTACATTTTTGTTGTTGCAAAATACGCTCCAGTTAATAAATCGCTCTAACGCTATTCACATCGTAAGTACGCCGTTCATTGAGTACCACTATTATTTCTTTGTGGTATTACTATTTTTCTAATTTTTTTTCATATGGGATTTATTGAGGTATATTTTAATGCATATGGGATTTTTAGTGGGATTTTTGAATGCATATGGGATTTTTGGTGGTATTTTTAAAAACTGGTATTTTCGTGGATATTTTTAATGGTCATGGTATTTTTTTTTGGTATTTTTAATTGCCGTGTAAATTTTGGTGGTATTTAATTTATGTTACTGTGGAAAAAAGGTAATTTTCGTGGGAATTGTTTCGAATTTTGACTGGCAACCTTGGTCTGACTATCTTAACCAGTGTTCGAACTTTACTGCAATTGCAGTAGATCTACTGCGCTTTTTATCAACATTTATGGTTTTACTGCGTCACAACGGTTTTTCTTAATCTACTGCGATTTACTAGCCACAAACATTTTTATGGTTATTTTTGTGATATTTTAGAAATATTTAAGGGAGAGTTGTCTAAAGTGGGACCCGAACCTCTCCGATATTTTCCACAGGCATCACCAATGTTTTGACATTGACAGTGTAGCTTTGAAGCGCCATAACTTTTCATATGGACTTGGAGAAACAAAATTTCAGAAAAAAATTTTTTGCAACATTTTTGGCAGTGAATTTTGTCATTATTTTTTTTGGTCTAGCACGATTTCATAGTGATTTCTGTTCAAATGCAAAAAAAAAAAATTCTTTGAATAAAAAAATATTCATTATTTGGAGTTTTCATTTCAATTATTTTACGCTTTCTGTGATTTTATTGAATGTATGATAGAGTCCCACGTTAGAAGACAACAATTTCTGGAGCCGATCTTAAGCCTTTTAGATTTTTGGAAAAATATAATGAAACTTTCCAACAAAACTAAAAACTGTATTTAGCAAAAAGATAGTCATTTTATAAGCCAATCCATTGATATATTTGGCTCTCGAAAATAATTTCATTGTGAAATATTATGATGAAAAAACACAACCGGTCCCACTTTAGATAACTGTCCCTTAAGCATTGATGTTGATTATGAAAATGTAGTTTCAAGGGCCCATCTGTACATTACATCTATATACTGTGGTCTAAGCTTTAAAACAGAAGAAAGTTATTTGTCAGATGAAGCTGTCATTGCAAAAAAAAAACAATTATTTTAAAGTTCTACATAAGTTTTTGCCAATTTTTAAAGACCGTGATTGAATTTGTTTACGGCAAATATATTTTGAATCAGTAAGAAATATGTTTCTGCAACATGCAAATATAAAGTATATAGTTAAGTGTATATTATGTTATTAGTAAAAAATGTTCATACATTAGTAGTAAATGTACGTACATGGTTGTAAATAAAAAAAATCAAAAAAAGCTACTGCGAAAATGTTCGTTTTACTGCGTTTTTTTTCAAAATTTACTGCGATTTACGAATTTCCAAGTCCGAACCCTGGTCTTAACATTACGAGGCCAGCCGACCATGTAAAATTGTTTCAAGTCGACTCAAACCGCCACGCGGTGTTTCCTGGGCAACGTCAAAACTGGCAACAATCAGTTTGGCGGCTTATCTGAGCGGCGGGCCAACTAGGCTTAAAATAGGTTGTGCGTCGGATTTGAAGCCCACCCGTAAAACCCCATTTCAATGAAAACAAATAAAAAGAGAAGAAAACTTATTCCCAAATCTGATGACGACTACCGCAAACGAAAAACTGATAATGATTTATGGATATGCCTGGACCTGGAATGTCCGAACCCTTAATTGGGAAGGTGTCTCTATCCAACTGCCTGATGTCTTGGAAAGATACAAAATTGATGTCACTGCTATCCAAGAAATGCTATGAAAGGGACATGGTTGCATTCGGCATGCACCCTATGATATCTACTACAGCGACCATGCGGAGAAGCACGAGTTTGGATGCGAGAAACATTCTATGAACGCCTTGCTCACTAACACAGCCCCCGTCACGACGTTAAAGTCGTGCTTGGTGACTTCAACGCTTAGATGGGTAAGGAAAATATATTTGGTCCAACAGTCGGAAAGTTCAGCCTCCATGACAACACCTCCGATTGACTTCGCAGCAGCAAGAACATGGTCGTGAGTAGCACTAGATTCAAACATCTCAATATTCATAAGGCCACCTAATCAAAAAACCAGAAATCAAATTGATCACGTTTTGATCGACGGAAGACACTCTTCCAATCTGCACGCACGATCTGGGGTGCAAACATTGACTCGGATCATTATCTTGTCACAGCCAAGATCCGTGCACGTCTGTGCGCTGCCAAGAATGCACGTAACCCTCCACAGAGAAAGTTCGACGTCGACAAGCTGCACTCAAAACAGACAGCCGAAGCTTTTGCCACTCGACTCGACTCTGACTCCTGCTTCAAAGTACTTCTCCTGCTGAAGAGTTGATTGGCTACAGCCGCCCTCGTCGAAAAAAGTGGTACGACCAGGAGTGCCGCGACGCCACTGAAGAGAAAGACGCCGCCTACAAAGATACCCTGCAGTGGGTTGTAACGTGCGCTGCTAAGTAGCGATACAAAGAGAAGAGGAGGAAGAGAAACGTATTTTCAGGCGGGAAAAAAGAGAGGTGATGTTTAGCGACAGGAATGAGGCCCGAAAATTTTTCGAAAAGATAAGATGCCTTGCTGATGGTTTTAAACCTGGTCCTCTTCCTACAAGGATGAAAAAGGTAACCTAGTGACAGATGTCCAAAGTACACTGACATTATGGAGGGAACACTTCTCTGAGCTTCTAAATGGCGACGCTGACAACAATAAAGAAAAAGAATAAGCTTTCGGAGCCATGGCTAGACAAAAATCTCAGATTTTTGAGGAACCAAAGATACAAAATTTACAAACTTCTCAAAACCACCGATAATGTAAGCGATGAACTGAAGCTAAGATGTGACGAGCTATCCAAAGAGTTCTCTATCAAGTCAGAAAAAGCATACAAGTTGTACACTAACCTTATCGGAGAAAAAATTGGCCAAGAGCCACAAAAATTTTTTGACTTCGTTAACATAAAGCGAAAATCTAGCGGCTATCCATCTTCTATGTTTAAAGGTGATTTCAACTCCTCCAACCCTCATGAAATCAGCAACTGGTTTTCTGTGTCTTCACAAGTAATACTAAAAGTTTTCCTCCCTTTTCAGGAATTTGCCCTAAAATTAATCATATCCAACTAACGCGTGATGAGATATCTAATGCGATTAAAGAAATTGATAAAAAAAAGGACCCGGCCCAGAGTTGTTGCCCCCGCACTTACTAGTCCGATGTTTAGACACACTTACACCCTTGTGCAAATTAATATGGACAAATCAGTTTTACTCAAAAAATGTGTTGTATTCATGAAAAATAAAAATATTTAAAAAACATTGCAGATTAATATTTTATGTGTCCACCTTAAGCCTTGAGAACCATTTTAATGCGTTTTGGCATGGATTCTATAAGCGATTTACAGTTATTACGAACTTTGGGATCCCTATACCATACTTCAATAACTGACTCCATCAACTTGATTTTGGTTGTGCAATCCATCTTTCTGAGCCTAGTTTTACATATAGACCACAAATTCTCGATTGGATTGAGGTCAGGTGAATTACCAGGCCAATCAAAAACTGTAATTTTGTTTTCAATGAGAAATTTTTTAACTATTTTGCATGCATGACAAGGTGCCAAATCTTGTTGAAAAATTGCATTTTCCAAATTTATCTTTGACAACTCAGGAACCATTCTTTCTTGGAGCACCGTGAAATATTTTTGGCTGTTCGTCATGCCTGTTATGGGTACTAATGATCCTGGACCAGAAAACGAGAAGCAGCCCCAAAACATCTGTTTCACGGGATGTTTGACTGACTGTTGAATGTGCGCTGCTGAAAGTGGTTCCCTATCAGACCGTCGAACAAACTGGTGGCCCTGCACGAAAAAATGACTTTCATCGAAAAACAACACCTTCTTCCAATATTCTGAAGTACAGTCCTTGTACTTCTCAGACGAAGCAATCCTCTTCTTCTTCATTGCGGCAGTCAAGAGTTGTTTCTTTACGGGTTTCCGAGTCCTTCGGCCAACTTCTAGTAAACGACGCCTAGCAACAGCTAGGTCTTTCTGTAAGTCATCACTGGTCTTTGTAGGGTTTATTTTACTGTTTCTTAATAACAGTGCATCTTCTTTTTTTGTGGTTTTTCTTTTACGGCCACATTTACCCTTCCTCTGAGGCAAAATTGAACCAGTTTCTCTGTAAACCTTAATCAGCTTGTTTACTGCACTTTTGGAAATGCCACATTTTTCTGAAATCTGTCTTTGTGTCATTTTAGAATGTTGAAAATAGCGTAATTACTTTTCAACGTATTTCTGCTGCTATATTCATTTTTCAAACGCACCCGAACTGTTTCTTTTAATTCAATAAATAAGTCAAAAATGTTATATGTAACCACTAAGAAGCAAAATGTTAAAAATTTTATGATCAAACTTCCCGAATCATATAAACACGAGCACGTTTTGAGGTTAGATATACAATTAACTAAAAGCTTACAAAAAAAGTTTCGTATTGAACCATTAAGTAGCGTTGCCATACCTGAATTTGTAAAAAACGTGAAAAAGTTTTTTGTCCATACTAATATGCACAGGGGTGTATCATGCCTTTATATATAATATTTAACAAATCTCTGTTCCAAGGGTCTTTTCCGTCGTATAGGAAGATATCACACCTAACACCAATATATAAAAATGGCGATAAAAGGTCTGTTGAAAATTATAGAGGAATCGCCATATTATCGGCTATTCCAAAATTGCTCGAAAAAATTATATGCGCAAAACTAACATCCATTATAAATACTCTGCTCAATGAACAGCAACATGGTTTCCGTAAAGGTAGATCAACCACAACAAATCTAATGACTATGATCTCTGATGTTTTAAGTAAAATGGAGAAAGAACATCAAGTAAAGGCATTATAAACCGACTTTAGCAAATGTTTTGATAGTGTCGTTCATGATATCTTGGCTTCCAAATTGGAAAAGATTGGTATCTGAGGATCTTTGCTCAGTTGGCTGAAGTCCTATCTCCACGACAGGGCCCAATTCATAAAATTTCATTCGTACCTTATCCAAAAAGATTTTAGTTACATCTGGCGTACCACAAGGTAGTCACTTTGGTCCACTTCTCTTTAATATTTTTATCTCAGACCTATCTGATATTCTTTGCGATATCCCACATCTAATTTATGCAAATGACCTAAAAATGTACCATGTTACTAAATCGGAAACAGATGTAATTTACTTACAGACGAAACTCTCATCTCTTGAGCACTGGTGCAATCAAAATAAACTTTATCTTAATGTTAAGAAATGCTGCGTAATAACCTTCTCCCGTAAAAATTTAGTAACAAATGACAGTCACTTCCTCAATAGCATTGAACTTGAAAGAGTCAACCATACTTTTGATCTTGGTGTGGTCTTGGACAACAGTTTGCGTTTCAACTTACGTTATGATAAAATTGTATCTAGGGCCAGCAAACTACTTGGTTCTATAAAACGGCGTGCAAAAGAGTTCAAAAATGTTTGGGTCACGAAGGCATTATACTGTGCGTTAGTGCGCCCTCTTCTTGAATATGGATGCAATATTTGGAATCTTGCTTTCGAATCACACAGTGAAAGACTTGAATCTATTCAAAAGCAATTTCTGCTTTTTGCGTACAATATATTGCCACCTTATGATTATAGGCTTAACCTTCTGAATTTAATGCCCCTTTCAACAAGAAGGACTTTACTTAGTTCATGTTTTACCTTCGATGTCATTAACAGTGTTGTTGATAGCGAGTATATATCAAACAAGATATGATTTAATGACCCGATCAGACGTACACGGTATACACGACTTTAAATGAATATCAACTTTACACTGTCTACGCAAGAAATGAGCCGATAAATAGGTGCTGTAGAGAATTCAGTAATATCAGCGAGTACTATTCACCCTCTTTGTCTAAATAAACTTTCAAGAAAAATCTTTCCAAGTCCCTATTTCCGTCATAATACCTAATAAGCTAAATTCAAATTTATTCAAGATAACCTTGCTTGGGTTAATAAATAAATATAGTATGTATAAATATAGTAAAAGAAATATAAATACTTGGCTTTCTTATAAATCTAAATATTTGAAATCTTAATCTATAACTAAGCATACCCTCTCCAAATCTTTTTTCCCTACTAAAAGCCCAATAATCCTGCGCTCTTCCTCTATTGTCCTTTTAGTCATTAAGAATTAAATGCTAAGATAATAAATAACCAGTCAGATCTCGCCTATTCTTATCAAATAAAATTCTTAGCTATGCTACTATGTATAAAATATGTTAGTATGTAAGTTCCTTTTCTTTTTTCTTTTCTTTTCTCCTTTTCTTTTTGACGTGTTCTTGAATTCATGTCTATCAGGTGGGCGGATTACGCCCATATCTATTTACATATCTTCGAACATAACAAAACAAGGAAATGGGATAGGAAAAAAAATAAACAAACCGGTAAGAATAAGTAAATTGCCTTGCTTGGCCAATAAATAAATAAATCCCGCTGATAGAGATGATATCCCGAAAACCCCAAATGCGGATGATAGCGTCGAGGTTCCGTTGCCCGACTATGATAAAGTTCTGACAACTATAGCTCGGCTTGAAAATAGCAAAGCCGCGGAAGCTGATGGCTTGCCAGCTCCGTTTAAGAACGGAGGCGAAGTTCTATTTAAATGCATTCATCAGCTTCTATGCAGAATATGGTCGGTAGAATGCATTCCGAATGATTGGAATCTCAGTGTGCTCTGCCCAATCCACAAGAAAGGCGATCCCACTATCTGTGCCAATTACCGTGGGATAAGAATTCTTAATATCGCATATAAGGTCCTGTCGAGCGTTTTATGTGAAAGATTGAAACCCATTCTAAATCAACTCATTAAACCTTATCAGTGTGGCTTCAGGAACTCTTTTTCGCAAATCAAATAAAATCGAGAATGGCCCACAAGTTGGCCATTATTAAATTTTTAAAAATGGAAGCATTAATGACCTTTTTTTATGGAAAAATTCAAAGATAAAGGAAATATGTCAAATTAGTAAAATCATAATTGGTATTTTATTTTGTAAACTAGTGTTAAATGTTAGCTTTGACGCTATCTTAATTTACTTAACAAAGACGGAACTTCAAGAAAGAAATAATAAATGAACTCTGAAAAGAAATTGCATCTGTAGCATGGCAAGAATTCAGTCAGAGTCAAAACGGAGCCTCTGACAGATACTTATAAAATAGGACTGGATTTATTTTATTCATGTATTTATTAAGATTTGCACGCATACACATTTATTAGACTCAGTGATTAAAAAGCCAACCCACTAACATTAAGGCTGTAAACTGCTTCATTTGGAGTCGCATTTAGTGTTGCTAGAAAAAGAGAGAGTGGTGGGGAGAAGACTGAGAATTATATTACATACTTGTTTTATTAAATCAACAGAATCACACCAACAACCGCCTCAAGCTCATCGATCCGTCTGCCTTCGAAACACGCAATGCTCCTTTAGCATTGAATGTTTTGGACGGTGGTGCAGACCACAAATATCCAGAGTCGCCCTACCAAGTAAGCACTTCACTTTTAGCTACGTACTTTTGACCTTTCGTGAACTAGTCCATCACTTATTCAAATGATTTCGCGCTAGTGTTCTGGGCGCTGTTTTTTTTACCTATGAATGCAATCAATGTATGCAAAACTCCCAAGAAAGCCAACTCCCAGGAGTAAAAATACAAATATGCATCATTCCATTTTGATTATAATGGGAAAGCTGAAAAAAGCAGGGAAACTTGGTTTTGCAATAAATAAAAGAAGCAATCAATAATGTTCAAGACACCTCGCCAGTGCGACGAAACGAACATCATAGCAATGTGTAACCATAACGGTGTTGTTGTTGGAGAGATGTTAGGTATATTTTTTTCTTTTTAAAAGCTGCTTTTGATTCAATGGTTTTCCACATGCAAATGCTGGCGACAAGGTGGTAGACACAATGCTCTTGAAAAAGCACTAATACTTACTTCAAACATACTTATGGTTTTCAAGTCGAAGGTCATCATTATCGAAGAACGTTACCGAAATTCTTAAAATTCTTGTTTATAGCTTTTATTTTTTCTTTGATAAATATTGTTTTTTTACTATTGGCAAGTTGCCAAACTATTTTTCCTGCAGTTCAAAGAAGTTTTTGTTGTTGTTTGGCTTGCAATGCAGTGCATTGAAGCGGTATAAAGTTAAGCAATAAACATAACTGAACTCTGATAGCGTAAATGAGACGCTTAAGTTTTAGAAACGAGACTATAAAAAATGTTGTAAAGCGAAGCGATTAGTAAAGGAACACTTTAAATTTATGTTGTTTGTATTGTTTAGTTTTTCTAAGATAGATATATAATTGATCTCTAATGAGAATATATGTTTCGAAGAACAAATTGGTTGCCGAAATTTTTTAAAAATGCCATTTTCCAAACCTTTCATTCTTGCTAATTTCCTTCGATGATCAAACGAAAGTCAAACAGAAGTCATGAGTGTTAGTTATACTACATACACTACTTTAACAACAATCAGTTCGTGCGCCTGAACATTTTTAATATAAGCACTTTCAACTTTTATTTATATTAAGAAATCAATGTTTTTGATTAAACAAAGTTTGTTGTATTCTTAAAGATTGAAATGTCATTTCTAAGGCCGCGTTCATAGTAAACGGTTTTTGCTGAGCTGAGAGGTTTTGCTGTTTGTGTATAAGCATTTGGAAAAAGCTCAAAGTGTTTATAGTGTAAGCTGACTCCGAGCATAAAGCTACTTTTTAAATGGTTTTCAGCGCTAATATCTCCATTTCGCTTGCTCGCACAAGCAGAAAGCGCACACTATAGACACCTATAAGCTCAAGAAGCTACTTGGTGAAACGATGAATAAGCGTTCAGTATGACCAAAAAAAGCTCGACAAAGCTGCTTTATGAATCAGCTTCAGCCAAAGCGTCCACTATGAACGCGGCCTTAGAAATGACATTTCAATCTTTAAGAATACAACAAACTTTGTGGTATCAAAAACATTGATTTTTATATATACAGTGTGAACCAGAATAAGTGTCACTAAAATAATGCGCCATAAATACTAAAGTAGTCAATGAAATTTCATAATTTCTTTTTATTTGCTAAAAAAATATTACAAAGTTAAGGGAATCAGGCCGTAATTCAAATCTTTCTTCTTTCTCTTTGATTGTTTGACGCAAACGTTTGAAGAATGATTTGCAAGCGGCACGCACCATGTCTTGATCCATTTCATTCCAAATGTCTATCAGCCGAGCTTTGAAATTATCAATGTTAAGACCTTTTGTGTTGCCAATTTTGCTCAACATATAGCCCCATACACAGAAGTCGAGAGGGTTAAGATCTGGCGACGCAGCTGGCCATTCTTTGGCTGATATAAAATCGGGAACATTTTGCTGACACCAGTCTTGAGTGCGTTTTGCCTTATGTGAAGGCGCAGAATCTTGCTGGAAACAAAAATATTCATCGCCATATAAGTCCTGGGCATGAGGTTTTAAATGGCCTTCCAAAACGTGTTCGATGTAATAGTTTGTATCAATTTTGACCCCTCGATCTATGAAAAGTAGCGGTAACTTGCCTTTTGTTGATATTGCTCCCCATACCATTACTTTCGACATATTCTGGTAACGCTCCACGGCCAATTTATCTCTGGGAGCATCTGCGAGACTTACTGCATACACGCGATTGTTTTGTTGATTGTGGCTATCTTGTAGTAGAAACATTTTTTCATCAGAAAATAAAATTTCATCTCCTTCATGCCAACGCAAAAGCTGTCTGCTTTTTTCAACTCGCAATTTTTTTTGCGTGTCAGTAAGGCCATGCACGCGCTGCTTCTTATAAGCTGTGAGCCCAAGATCATTTTTCAATATCCGCCGTATTGATGACTGGGATATCTGCATGCCCTTTGCCATAGATCGACCCGATTGAGCTGGATTTCATCTTATTCTTTCTCTGACGCATTTTATGGTCGCTTTTGTTCTCACAGTTCGTTTGCACCCAGATTTCTTTGCAATTTTACAACTTCCCGTTTCATTAAACCGTTTTACAGTTCTATAAATAAATCTCTTCCCGATATCGAGCGGTTTAAGCTTCTTAATAATCTCGCACATTTTTAATTTTTTTTTAATACAAGTTTACAACTAGCTCCCGTTTAGCTTCCATTGCGATACTGATTTAAAAATGGCTAAGCTCTGGAAATGTTTAATTATTGTCTGTTTGTAATTCAATTTCAAAAAGCTTGGCCAACTTAAAAAGTTTTTAAATTGAACTTCTTAAGGTAGGGAGCAAACCAAAAAACAGTGACAGTTATTCTGGTTCACACTGTAAATAAAAATTAAAAGTTTTAATATTAAAAAATGTTCAGGCGTACGAACTGATTATTGTTGGGGTAGTAGGATCTTTTAGAGAAGATCATTAAAGCCGTTTTGACCCCCGACCCACACTATTTGAATTAAGGGAATTATGTAAATTAAGTGGACACCATTCGTTACCCAACTCACTACACTCAAAGGTAAAAAAAAATTTACAATATATCGTGTATACAGTACAGAAGCGAAACTTCTTAAAATATGAATTAGAGAGATTTTTGTTTAAGAGGCAGAGAGAAAGAGAGAGAGAAAGCATCTTAAAAGAAATACAATACAAAATTTACATAAAAAATATTCTGTTTATTTAATATTTCCAGTGTCATTGGTTGGAGCTTCAATTGGTAATACTGATTTTAACGGTTTTTGATAACTAAAATATGAGATATATGTTCGTTATTCGCTATTTTAGACGTTAAAAAATTGCATCTATTGTGGGGTCCCTGTACAAAAAACACAAAATAACAAAAAAATGTATTATAGTTAATATGAAGAAATTTATGACCCCTATGAGGGTCAAATATATGAGCAGATCCTATTAATTTTACTCGCTCAACATTTCTACTAAACACACCTATACTCTATCTGCCACCCTACTGGGGGTTTTCATAAAAACTTGTACTCTTGTTTAAGACTTATTCTTCCTTTTGACGCTCTTTGGGATTTTTTTGCTGATAATCATCCATTGCACTATTCTCCGGATACTAACGCAGTCAAACTTTCCGTGTTTTTAAATGTTATAAATAAACATAAATGGACAAGAACTAGACCTAAGCTTTTTATGCCGACTCCGGACGGCTCATGTTTTTAAGAAGCTTTACATGGCAGTCTGTATTCTCTAAGGATTGCCAATGTCTAAAATAGCTAAAAAAATTGAGGTATTTGTAAGATTTATTTTTAAAGGTTAAAATAATGAACTACGATATTTAACCCTCCGTTTGGCACATGGGTCTGGCCAGAACACTTTCGATTTCAATTTTAATTTAAGTATATTTTTAATTAAGCTGGTGACTTGAAATTTTCATTAGCTGTCGTTCTATCTAACAATCAGTATGAAAAAACCAATGCAAGGATTATTATAAGGATTTTATAGTGTACACATCATATTCGTACCACATAGGTCTGGGTAGACCCACATATGTTTTGTATGAAAAATAATGCAATTTGAATAAGTTGCTTTGCTTTTGATCTTTCTTTTGGAAAGTTGCCATTCCAACTGCAATTTATTCCCTTTGAATTTGTATATTTATGTGTATTCTTACTAGAAGGTCTTTTTCCGTACTAATGAAGTTACTTGAACGCGTTTTTTTACAAATTTTCCAAGCCCGAGAGACAAGAGACTGAAACAACGTTCAGACTGTTCCCGTAGTCTATTCAAGTAGCTTGAAGTTGCTTGAGAGCTTTATTTGGAAGCTCAAGAGATAGGAATAACATGCAAAGTGACACTCTCTAATCTATTACAATTAATTGAAGTTAGTACGGGAACAGACCTAAGAAGAGCAAGCAAAATGTCACTCTCTATTCTGTTACAATTACTAGAAAAAGCTTTTTTCTATTCGTTGACAAGCTAGTTGACAAGTAAATAAGTTGTTTAGTTCGATTAAAGTTACATTTACCGTTAGTTTTCATTTTGACATGACTTCATCTCATTTGACTCGTTTTCGTTTTTTCGTTTTACTTCAGATTGCACCAGAAAAGTAACTGACATAAGCGGTGTTAGTACATTTGAAAAGAAGAAAAGTTGCAAAATTTGTGCACAAGGACATGATAAAATACGCCGAAAAACTCGTTTCTTTTGTTCAAAATGTTCAAACGCAGTATGCCAACAACACTCAAAAGTCGGGTTTATTTGTTTTTCTTGCCATAAAGATAATTAATAAAAATATATGTAGTATATTTCATCAGAAATTTAGCTGAAAACAGAATTCTAAAAAAATAAAACATACAATATAAAAAATTATTTTTTTTTAAGATTCCAAAAATTTCTCTTCAATATTTTTACCTTCACAGGTAGTTCCACACATGCGAAAACCACCGAGACAAAAAAAAATGTTAAATATATATCTACATTATATATAAATAAGTCTTAATTCATCACCAAAAACTCATGTAAATGCTTGAAAATGTATGTGGGTCTGACCAGACCCATGAGGTACGAATGTGACACGCCGAACTTGTGCCAAACGGAGTGTTAAGCTTTTAAAGTATATTGCAACACTCGTTCCACATAAACTTTTTATTTTTTATTTTGAATATGCTCAAAATGAAGCTCAATGAAAGAAAGGGGCCTAAGCGATGTTGTAGATTTTTACTCTTCTGAAAAATAAAAACCAAGAATATTATTAATCACTGTGAGTGCAGTTATGGCCAGGACTAGAAATAAACAATATTGAAAATTGACAGAATGACGCGCTTTTGAAAATTAAGTTCTTAAAACAGGTTTAGTGTAAAATATACGATGTTTTAAAAATAAAATGCTTGTCTCTAGCGGAGTATAGAAGTGGGTTCCTTCACTAGTTGAATCAATTGGTTCGATTCAGCAAATAGCTCAACATACTGCCCAACAGGTGTCAATAGGCCCTAGTGACGTAACCAAGCTCAACGATCTCACGGTCAGGAAACAACCCCAAAATATACGTAATTGAATCAGAGAGAGAGAGAGAGAGAATCCAGTTGGTTAAAAGTGGGCTCCCTCCCTAGATTTCGACTTCTATAAATAAAACAGAAATGTAGCAAGTGTGAGCGAAGCCTGAAACTAATTCACATTGAGTTAAAATCTGGAGCGATCGGTCACGTCGACTCGTCTCATAGTGGTACGCTACATCTGATATTATATAAAAGGCGATGCCCCTATGCAAAAAAAGCAATGGCAGTAAGCGATACCCAGGTATATAAAAATCCAGTGGATCTGCATTCTCGGCCATCTGGGTCTCGCCTAGTGCCATTATTTGAGACTTATGCAGAGTACAATATATATAGACCGAGAAAAAATTTGCTCTCAGTTCACTTTGATATCTAATATACACATTGAGTATGAAATTCAATCAAATTGGACGAAAACCACGCCTACCTACGCCTACTGTTCACAGTAAATTTATCAAAACGATAAATGTCTTTAAATAAGCAAAAAAAATTATGACTTCAAATTCTTAATATATATTTTGATTTTTAATATGCACTCTGAGTTTGAAATTTGGCTCAATCTAATGAAAACTTCGCCTACCTCACATACAAAATGACGTCATCAAAGTAGTAGATTCTTCATAAATTCCTCAAAAAAATAATTGACTACTAAACATGCGTTACTTTAATACTTAAAATGTTTCTGAGTTTGATGTTTGAAGAAGTTGAAAGCAAACCACACCTAGTGACGTCATCAATATAACAAAACCTTAAAAACTTTAAATATACTTACCCGAATATAAGTGTCTGTACCCCCACAGCTTCGGCCCAGTCGAAGATTATTCCTTACTAGTTAAATAACTATTTTAATAGCGTATATACCAAATATTTTAAGCATTTGATACATACATATCTTTTATGTATATTGTTATAATCTGAAGACTACATATCATAAAATAAAGACATAAGACGGAAAAAAAGAATATGTAAGTTGACTTATTGCACCTACTATTATCAAAAATATTTGTACTCTTCCCTATTACTTAATTATGATGATTTACATCACTTTTTGTTATTTTTAATGTAGTTTTCATTTTGAAGATATGTACGCTAAAAATAATAAAATAATTTGCTTTTTAAATTATATTCCACGAGGAAAAATCACATAAAACCCCATTTCCGGTAAGCCCTGGTGGCAAGAACCATCTTTTTCTATAAATATATATATTTTTGCATACTATTTTGAAAAATTTGGAAAGTAGTAAAAAGTATTTTGCAATATCAACAATTTTAATTTTTTTCTATTTATGGCCACGATCTCCCACTGTGTGGCGCCTTAATTTAATTGAATTGAATTGAAAGATTCTGTCTGAGCTTGGGATTGAACCCGGGCTTCCCCGTTTTAAATACAAGTTCCTTCCTCAAAGAAATTTTAAAATTTCGTTATCCTTGTCTTGTGTTACTAGTAATTTGAACATGCATTTTAAGTTTTGCGAAGTTGAAACTAAAGTGCGCCACCTTTTTGTGCAAACCATTATTTCTACATATAAAATTATAGGAAATCATAAAATTGTTTACTCACTTGTTTACTTACTGAAATTTAAATAACTGCCTATAACTAAAGTGAAAATAGCGTTTACTCATGTCGACGTAAAACTGCTAAAATAAACATACCCCTTCCACCCCCTGTTTGTTTGAGAATAATTTGAATTTTTGAAAAGGTCTCTGTACTTCAAAATAAATCGATTAAAGTGCGTCATTACTTTGTGTGTTAAATTAGAGACCGATATTAAAAAAATTTCCTTGCATATTTTACCTTGAGTTGAGTTTCAAATAACAATTAATAAATTATTGTTGTGCGTTCGTTTGTTTGTTGTGGAAGCCACTTGCTTGTTTTCGAATCTTTGAGCACAACCATTAACAGTTGATTAATAACACTGGTTTACAGCCAGAATGTACAATGAATGCCACTATCCATTTCTAATGTAAAATAGGTCGGTGCTACCGAAAAATCTTTTTTTCGAGATATTGCCCACTGTGGTTTTTTAAAAGAAATTGATTCCACTTAACAGCATATATCTCCAGAACCAACTACAATAATCAAACAAGTAATATGCCAACTTAAAGCTTATAACATTCTCTACAAACAATGGCTACATTATTTTTTGATTTAACTGCTAGTTTCGGCGAAATAAATGAAAGTTTTGAGGATTTTTCACGTTTTTCAGAAAAATTTACAAAAAAAAAATCAAAACTAATTGCAAATTTTGTTCAGAAATCAAAATATTTTTTTAGTTTTGATAATTTTTGCTTAAAAATTAACTTTCCGAAATAAAACTTTTCCGAAAAAAATAAGATATTGTTGAAGAAAATCTATTGAGAAATGGAAAAGTGGTATTTAATTGAACGAAAGCACCCAAATTGAGTGATTATTTATGCATTTCGCCTTATTTTATTGTCATAAAAATATATAACAAGTAAGGATTGTTGTAGGTTAAATAATTTATTTTTAAAACTTTTATTTATCAAAACGAATAAGTGTCAAATCAGGTGTTTTAAGAAAGAAAACAAAATATACAAACATGCTGCAACTAAACCAGGCTCACGACTTAGAGCGCGATCGCCGAAACGGAACACATTAGTTTGCTTGGTACAATAAAACAGGTTGGCTCGTGACTGAGCGTGCAACCGCCGATGCTCTCAAAACAGAACGGAATGCATTAGTTTGCATGGTACAATGAAGCGTCATGACTGATAATGCAACCAACGAGATATTGTCAAAACTAAACGGAATACATTTACTTGCATGCTACAATAAAACCAGGCAGGTTCACGACTGAGAACGTGACCGCCGAAACCGTCAAAGCGAAACGCCTGTTTATTACGCTTGTAACGGTACGCAACATATATTAAAACTACTTAATACCTATTATTACATATTACTTATTTTTTATCATTCTTATTACAAATTATATCAAATACATATATAACACAAAAATATTAATAATAAGCTATAAGTTGTAATTTTCAATTAATGAATTAAATTATTTCTAAACTTATTAGAAATAAATTTATTTTTGATTACTGTTGGAAATATTATAAAAATAAAAATAATAAAAACAATTCAAATATAAGAAACATAAGGTTTAAAATATTCATGGGCAGCTGCCGGATTCGAACCTTGGCCGCCAGCGCTCTGCACTTATATTGAAATTAGCAATTTTTAATTAATGATTAAAAATATTTCAAAACCTTTTCTTTTCGATTTTCTTGCGAATTAGTATTATAAATAGATTAAAAAAATAAAAGAAACATTTAAAATATAAAAGTTTAAAATATTCACGGGCAGCTGCCGGATTCGAACCTTGGTCACCAGCGCTCATTCAATAAACAATAGCATTTAATATAACTAGAACTAATTATAAATAGACCATAAGTACATGTAAAAGACAACAACAACAAGAACTACAGACACTTCATACTTTCAGACATGAATTATCTTAAACAGGTACTGACATATAATTCACAACAACTTCATGACGACATGTATAAAAGAATGTGAATAAATGTCATATCGAGAGCGACTGGAAGTATTCAGAATCGCTCGAAATATCAACCTCTGCTTCCTTGTTCGAGCCTTACCGCTTCGACCTAAGCATGTTGATATTTATTTTTTGTTGTTTTCCTCTATCTTGCCTTCCTTGTATTCTGCTCGCTGCGCTACCCACCCTTGCAACAGAATAGAAGCCTCGCAGTCCAACTCATTCTTTTGCATTCCATATGCGTGAATTTTACTCGCCGTGCTATCTGCCCTTACAACAGAATTCAAGCGTCGCAGTCGAACCTTGTGATCGTCCGCTCCGTAAATTCTTCAGATTCTGCTCGCTGCGCTGCCTCGGGGGCCCTTGCACCAGAAATCAAGTTTTACGTAATTGGCCCTTGCAAAACCTTTAAGCTTCTGACTGCGTAATTCTGCTCGCTGTACCGTCAACCAATTAGCATCGTAACAGGCGATTACCGACATTAGAAGCGATTACCGTCCGATTACCGTCAAGCGATTCCCGTCGTAAGAACCGATTACCGTCATAAGCGACTGCTGTCAGCCGATTAGCATAGTAAGAACCGATTACCGTCATAAGCGATTACCGTCAACCGATTAGCATCTTAAGAACCGATTACCGTCAGAAGAAGCGATTACTGTCAACCGATTAGCATCGTAACAACCGATTACCGTCATAAGAACCGATTACCGCATAAGAACCGATTACCGTCGTTATAACCAATTACCAACGAAAAAAAAACTGATTGTTATAAGAACCGATTACCGTCAATTGCTTATCCGTTATAAGAACCTTCCTTCAGAGAATCCTGGGACGGCTGAGCTTGACTTCAGCCTTAGACAAAATCACGTTATACACTAATGGCTATGAGAAGGAGAGCACAGTCAGTCGTGAGCCTACCTGGTTTTATTGTACCATAGCAAAAAACAAAGCAAATAAAAGAAGCGCACAATTTGTAACTAAAGAAAGAAAATAATAATAATCAAAACAAACTAAAAAATAAAATGAGTAAAAGGCTGCGAGAATTCCAGTGTACGAACGATTCAAATATTTTCTGCCACGTGTGCGGTGAATTTAGTTTCGAAAAGAAGCGATTAAATTTTACGAATTTACTGCATTATTTTGGTATTGAGGATGAGTATATTTATGAACCATTTCAATTCAGCCGCGTATTTTGTGTCAGTTGTGCAAATCAATATTATCTGAATGGAGCTCGGGGCAAAAAACGATATATGAAATTTAATGTACGGATGATATGGAGACGACCGTTTTGTCACCTAAGCGATTGCTATTTTTGTATGGCCAAAGAGACTGGCGTTGGAAGACACAAACGAGTGATATATGCCACTGTCAAAACTGTTTTATTGCCAGTTCCTCATTCTGATGATGTTTCATATCCTACTTGTATCAATTCAACACGTGAAAACAATCGGAAATCTTTCGAATCAGTGAAGTCGGGAGGAACAACTGTAAAAAACAATGTAAATCATTAAAAGAATAAAAACGAAAAAATAAAAATACATTTACAATGTCAAAAACAGTTTACAACAAAAATATTATATTACAACAACCTCCACTTGTTATTTATTAATCTATACTATTATATAAAAGGCTTCTCACGTATCTGCGACGACGCCAAACTTAAAAACTACTGAACCGATTTTGGTAATTCTTTCACTAATATAAAGCTACATGTTTAACTTAAAATCTTGCATCCTTTATTTTTTTAAAAGCACTCTTAAAAGTTATTAAAATTTTAATTTATAAAGTAGCCAAAAAAACCAAACATAAAAATCATTGCTTCATTAAATTGTTAGACACACAAGCAGCATAAAGCTTTATCTCTCCTTTCCTCTGCATAGAGTTTTTCATTGTTTCATTCATTGGGTGTCAGGTACCCAGTGGGCAAAAGCAGAGCTTCGAAGCGCTATTAATAGGCCTTCATACGGATTTTATAGCCCTTCCGCACTCATTGCCAACCCCATTAACTTTTTTATATGAAACGATAAAATTTTCTAGGCGACCCTAAAGAGGCCTTTGCGAGGGTCTATAACAGCATTCTCAATCCAAGCCTTATTATAATACTTAATTTATTAGAGCTGATAAGGGTGCTTCTTTAGAAAACCTACTCGTACCTCTTTTTTAATGAACACTTCCCCGCAAGGGATAAAAAGATTCGCTTCAAAAACTGTCTCATTGTTTTCCATTAATAAATTCAATCAACAGTAATTTATAAATAGAAAAATATTGAGTATAAATAAGATCAATCAATATTCATGTACATTATTAAAAATTCAATACAGCAATATAGCTTTGTACATTCCCAGTGGGCATTTTAGCGAGTGCTCCGCAAAAGAAGGCATGCTAGCGCTGCTATTATTGGCGTCAATACACCTTCTATGATCACTGCATTGATGAGTACTTCTGTAAGGCCTACCTTTTCATACCTTTCACACCTGTAAGGCCCAGATTCTTTTCTTATTATTTTATATGAAAAAATTTACAAAAAAAATTTCAAAAAAATTTTAAATACACAGAACAGTTTGTAAAAAAATTTAGATTTAAAAAAACAACAAAAAAAATTTTTTTTGTCCGAGTTGGGTTTCGAACCTGGGCTCCCGAAAACTAACACATTACATGTTATATGAAAATATTTATATGGCAAAACTCCAAGTTTTTTTGTATGAAGAAAATTTATAAAAAATTTAAAAAAAAAAATTTTAAATACACAGAACAGTTTGTAAAAAAATGTAGATTTAAAAAAAACAACAAAAATTTTTTTTTCCGAGTTTGGTCTGGAACCCGGGCTCCCGAAAGCTTACTTTCATTTGTATTGATGCAAAATAAGCTATTGATTTTTAACAACCACGATAGACGAGTGGGTAAGATGTCGGACCGCCGCATGAGAGGACCATGGTTCAAATCTGAAATTGTTAGTCGTTTTTATTTCAAGTTGATATTTATATTGCTTTTCCTTCTTACGTGATTTCTCAAAAGAGCGCTTCTGGTAGGTCTCTTTTGAGCAAGTTGAGCGGAAGGCCTGACAAATTTACCCGTCTTATACAAGAAGTAAAACGGTGTTTGTAAGGAGTGTGGAAGGCCTATAAAAACCTAACGCAGGCCTGCTAGAAGGCCTTCGGACTCCTGCAATTGCTCACTGGGCATATACTCTCCCATATTGAGTATGTATTAGTGAGCGCTTTTAAGAGCATACTGAAAACAACCCATTGGTAAATGGACACATGACGTAAACAAGTATTTTTTAAATACAATGTTGCTTCGAGGCCTCCAACACCTGTACACAATTCTGAATTACATTTGTTCAGGCATGGCCGCTAAACCACTGACGACATCTACCTTACACAGTAAGCTGCTTTTTGCAGAATTCTTATAAGACTTTAGGAGATTTTTTTTGTGCTCTGATTTATATTGCAAAATTAATGTGTAGTGGATGGACTGCCGAAAGGAATTTACCGACAAACGGATAATGTGGAATACAGGTAAACAGACGGACATGTTAAAATGCAGATGAATAGTTGAAAAAACAAATATTTTTAAGCTGGAACAAAAACTGGCATATGAGGTGTATGACAGGTGTAAGGTGGATCGAAAACTATTTGTTTTTTCCAAATTTTATTTTACCCGGCCGCGGCAAAGTTGAGAATGAAAGTAAAACTTATTATAAAGTGTGTACGCATAAGTTAATAGGTATTGCTAAGAAAGTACTGCTAGATGTGGTGTCAGGAAATTCATTAGTAAAATCTATAAACCTAAACTATTGGAACAATGTATAACCCAAAACTACTTATTTTACAACATGATTTCAGACAGTTAGATAAAGACCTAAAATAAAGGCCTTTTTATTCGTGTGAAATAAAACAAAATTAAAACTTTGTTATTAATATGAAAGGAAAATGGATTCCTGAGGGAAAATATTATCGGGATATAGTATATCTATTAGCCCTATTACGGTTCACAACACAACAGTAATTGCTGTCTTCAATGTGTAAATTTCTATTACGGTAGACAACAAAGCAACTGAATACATTCCACTGTTGTCTGTCAACAATGCTGTGTCTTCAATACACTTACTTCGCAACACAGCAGTTGTGCTTTATTGTCCTGTTATCTGCCAAATTTTTTTTAAGACAGCTAATTTGGTGTTGTGTTGAAGAAACGAAATAGATTAAAAATGATAATTTTATTTAAAATTGCGTTTTTCTTTATTAATTATGAAAATTTCACAGAAAATTGATAATACGTCTCCTTGTGAACAGAATTATATTGAATTAAGCAATTGAATTCGAAATTGTTTGTTTACTTTTTTATTTTGACAGTGACCAGTTCATAGTTGCATCGAAACGTACTAATTAGATTACGTTTTTATTTTGAGAGTAAGAAAATTTCTGCGATGCTACCTTTTTATTATTTTGGAATATTTATGATAGAAAGAAGTGCTATTTTATTTTATTAGTTAGGAAATGCCGGGAGAGGGGTTTTAAACTAAAAACAAGATGTATTTTAAATTTGCCATAATTCTTAGATTATAGTTATGCTATCGGCATCAGAGAACTGCACAAGCCTACTTGAAGTCTATTTCAAGTACTTGCTTGAAATACAAGTTCAAGCTAGCTTGAGCTTGATAATTTTGAATCAAGTATAGCTTGTAATTGAATATAAATAAGACCACGACAGCTTGCAAGTATTCTAGCTTACAAGCGAACGGCACGAAGTTTCAAGTCAAGGAAAGCTTGATGCCTTCGTCAAAAAGCTTGAAATTGAAGGCAAGTATCCAATTGAAGCAAGTATCCAAAAAATTCAATGAGCTTGTTTAGAGAGAGCTTAAGCGTAATAGGACTTTTAAGGATTCTATGAACTACGTGGTAGGAAGTTTTAGGTCTAAATGTTTTCGAAAATGATGTCAAACTTTAAAATTTAAGGTGGCGGATAGAGTTGCCACCTAGATTTTTTTATTTTTGCGAATTTTTGTGATTTTGAAATTCTGACGGATTTGATTTCGAATGGGCTCACAATATTTCCTTTTCATATCGCAAAAAAATGCTTATCAAGATAGTACTTTTTGCTATTTAAAAAATAATTTTTAAAGAGTACGTTTTTACTTTTCTCCGAAGCAACCCTGGACCAGTCAAGCAACGAATTCTACATACGTTCCACAATAAAACATGACAACAACGTATTGTTGTAAACCATAATAGTTCGAAACTGTTGTGTCTTCTTGACTGTTGTGTCTACTCGTAAGAAGACACAGCAGTTTATTGCTGTGAACCGTAATAAGCCTATATATCTTTATCTATATCTATACTATTATATAAAAGGATACTCACGAAATTTGAAGCCAGGCAAGCTCGGTAACCGCTTAACCGATTATTTTTTGATAATTCTTTATATTCATTCTTTGATTACTATTTGATAATTTTGATAATTCTTTGATTATTCAATTCCTATGATAATTTCCAATGTCATATTTAACTGCTTTTTCGAAAAGTCTATTCTTTAATTATTACATAATTCACGTATTTTATTTCATCCTCTCTTTGTCGCGAAAGCTTCTCACAATATAACACGACAGCCATTTAACCGCCCAGAAATCAATGAAAATGCTATACTTCAAACAGTTTTGGTCGTATAATGGATACGTTTAAATTGGACCAAATGACTCATTTGGAATCAGTCATTCAACTTACTTTGGTTTTTTTTTTCTTTTGCGAAAGTCTCATTTTGTTTGACAACTGGTTCTTTGTTTTGTTTTTACTGGTTGATATTGATGAGGATACACGTGTATAACATGATTTGTTGTTTGACGTTTTTCTTTGTTTTTAGTGTCTTAGGTGTTTTTTTATACTTTCATCATTGAATGCGTTCGAAATAGTTTGTAATAAGTTTTAAGAACGTATCCAATCTCATTCAAATGTTTTAGATGAGTTGAATTGCAACTGAGAATTTATATGGGAAATAAAATGATTTCGTTTCTCATTTAGTTGAATCGACTGAAATGAGTCCTTTAATCCAATGTCAACGTAGTATAAGACTAAAATTTGATAATGTAGTTTGTAATATTTTAAATTTTTTCTTTACAGAAATTATTTTTTAAGCTGAAGAACATTGTAAAAAATATAATAACATTTTGAAAAAATAAAAGTTTATACAAAAAATAATAGGGGGTTGTAACCCATGATTTTTAATGATAGAGACTGTTTTTTTGAGTTTTGTTACCAATATTTTTTATAATCCTGTTATGCAGGACTTATTAAAAAAATCAAAATACAGAAAAAGGCAAGCAACTTTATGTCACCGTAACAATTACTTTAAGAAGGCAATTCAAATTAAATATAGTAGTTTTTAATATTTATACCATTTCTTAATTATTAAACAAACACAAATATTTTTATATTTTGCATTTGAAGATAGAACAATATACTTTAATGTAAAGATTTTACATTTTTAATTTTATTTAATATTTTTATAGCAGTCGAAGCATCGGGTATTTGCTAGTATGACAATAAAATAAGAGGAAATGCATAAATAGATAATCACTCAATTTGGGTGCTTTCGTTTAATCAAACACAAGTTTTCCTTTTCTCAATAGATTTTCTTGAACAATATTTAATTTTTTTAGGAAAAGTACAGGCTTTAAGTAAAAAATATCAAAACTTACAAAATATTTTGATTTCTTAGCAAAATTTGCAATTAGCTTGGTTTTTTTTCTAAATTTTTCTGGAAAATATGAAAAATCCTCAAAACTTTAATTTATTTCGCCGAAGCTAGCAGTTGAATCAAAAAATTGTGTAGGCATTGTTTGTAGGGAATTATACTAGCTTTAATTTGATATATTATTTGTTGGATTGTTGTTGTTGGTTCTGGAGATATATGCTATTAAGTAGGACCAACTTTTTTTTTTGTAAAAAACTACAGTGGGCGAAATTATCGAAATTTCAAAAAAAATGCATTTTCGTAATCACCGATCGATTTTTCATTACAAATGGATAGTGGCATTCATTGTACAAACAACTTTTCGTTATTTGCAAACCAGTGAAATCAGTAAAATTTGTATATATGGTACATAACTCAATATAATTCACTACAAAAATCTTGTCAACATCAAAAGTAGGCTTGATCCTTGACCAAATTTAAGTCAATGCTTTTTAAATTTTCTGAAACCTAAAAGCAAAAAGAGCACATAAGCAATTTTACTTTATAATGGCCTTAATAAATATGTATTAGACTCTTTCAATTTAATATTTTTTGCGCGTACATTAAAAAGCACGTGACTCAGTTACTGCTGCCTACTAATATGTAGTTGTGTACGTGCCATGGCAACCCTAAAAGGATTGCCTTTGTGGTTGTTGTAAATCAAACAAAGAGTGTACATTTTCACAATATAACATTAGCTTACTATTATTGTTTAGTAATATTTGCATATATTTTTCACTTAAATAAGTATTTTTTGTTGTTTTTTTTTAAATTCTTTACAATGACCAGTTTTTTATTCAAGTTCAATAAACTTGATGTGAAGATATTTTACATTTTAAATTACACACAACATGTGTCTATCCGATATAGCGTTTATCGAATGGACACACTTATAAACATAGCTACACAACCGTGTCGTACTTACATATATAGCTTCAAGAATGCCATCAACATTTTTGAAATTTCACGTTAATGGTCGTTTCATCCACATATTTAAAAAATTAGTCATACTGACTGTTCTTTAGATACATTTAAATTTAGATACATTTTCTTCGAACATTTTTTATTTATCTCTTAATTTTTTTTCAAAATATTTAAGTAGCTTGTCAGACAGTGTATAGCTTGAGATAATTTATTTCATATTCTGCTTGTTGTTTTACTAAACATTTTTTACCACTTTTTTGCACAGAAGCAGTAATGTTTTTATACTATCTTATAAATACTTTTCTCCTCCTTTTTTTGCGCAATGAAAATATAATTGATAAGAAAGAAACAGTTCTCGTGAGAAGAAACCATGAAAATATGTCGATAGCTAATGTGGGTTTATCTGCTCCTGTATGTATGTTGAAATATATATATATATATGGATTATATGTCAATCCGTTATTCAAGCAAATTAAGCCCACACAAGCTGGAAGTAATCAGAAGGCTATTTGTTGTTTTTTTTTTATTTTTATGATATATAGTTAATACTTTTTATTATATAAAATACTAGATGGCCTGACACACGTTCTTCTGCTCTTTTCGGCTTTCGCATATTATGTATATATCTCGACTACGGCGCCACCTATTAGATCTTTGACATAACTTGGGATTGAATCTGTACATAGGTATGCACCATCGTCTCGATAAAACAAATATGTGTGCAAATTTGATCTCAATCTTTCAAGTTGTTCAGATGTTATGTGATAACAAACAGACGTAGCGAGGTGTAACGAGTGCGGTCATAACTCAAAATTTTTTTTCAAAATACACAAAAAAAAGTATATAGGTCGAGAGAGAATACTTGAATTAAGTGGAATCCAAAATATTTCTCCAAAATTTGTATTTTTGTAGACACACGACACCATGAACTTTGGGATTTCCAAAGTTAACTTATGCTAGTAAGAGAAGCATACATTACATATGGATGCTTAATTAATTTTCTTAACCCTCATCGGTCCCCTGTATGCATAAAATTTTGATCTTTAACCTTGAATAAAATAAAAACGGTTCAGCGGAATGACCTTGTATTTTGCAAAGTAGAATTATTTTGCCTGAACAACCAAAAAACCTGTTTTCGAATTTGTACCCTTACTGTATTTGCCTGTACAGTTACTGTCTGACCAGAATCATGTCGTTGTCGTGTCGTTGAGAGAGAATCGCTAAGAGTTGGCCCAGAATTGTAGCGTTGGCTTTGTCGTTTTGCTTTTATTCAATCTGCCATGTTGATTTTCTTGAACTTGCTTCAGTGTTCTCGTCGTAATCCGATTGAACTAATAATTACTCCACTTCCATTTATTTCACTACTTTTTACAATACTCTTTCTATAAATTTACTGCATTTTCAACTGAAAGCTACTCCTATCATTATTAGAGCAAGTAGGAACACTGTTTACTCGCTACATTGGTTGACAGATTCTTCAAATTTTGTTAAAATATGGCAATATTATTAGAGAGAAGCTGAGAGAGCTATCAAATAAACGACAAAGTCAAAATAGAAATAGAAACATTTCTATCTTGGCGTTTTCGTTGTCGTATTCTGCCGCAATTTTCTCCCATAAGGTTTGCATTGTCTCTGTCAGCGCTCTGCCTGCCGACACGACAACGACATGATTCTGGTCAGACAGTTATAGTTACGAATCGGTCCCTGTGTATGTGCGCGCATACACATAAGCAGGTACCTGGAATTGCCGCTTATTTTTGTGTGTGAATTTATAGCACTCTCTTATTTTTTCGTTTTATGAAATTCAGTTTGTTCTGGAACACACGTAAGTGGAGTTTGTTTGCGCATTTATTTGAATTTTGGTTGTGTTTCGAAGTATTTGATAAAAAAATGGATAGAGTTTTACGTGAAAAAATGCAGCGAAATGAACTAGAAATGGATTTTGATTTGGAAAGCGAAACGGGCGAATCTCCGTGCAATAGTGACGATGATTTTGCATTATCAGACGAGGAGACTGATGAAAGTGAAGTTTAGCGTGCATTCGGATGAAGACGACATTGAGCCACTTGAGCAAAATTTAGCAGAAGAAAATGCAGCAAATCCTGAAAATAAATATTTTTCAAAAAATAAGAAAATTGAATATTCATCGCAACCATTTGAAATAAAACGAAGAAATTCATTTCGACGTGCAGAAAATTTCACTTCAGGTAAAAACCTACCCTATTTGTTATGGGTTCATGTTCATTATATGTTTCATTTTTGTTATAATTCAGGTCCAAAAGCATTAGCAGCTGCTACTATAGTTGATGTTTCGTCTGCATTTCACATGTTCCTTGAACCTGTTGAGAATATGCTTTTGAACATGACGAATTTATATGGTGTGCGAAAGTACAAAGACGATTGGGAAAACATTGATTTGGACACTCTGCACGCATACTTTGGACTGTTGCTGCTTTCTGGTATGTATCGGTCATACGGTGAATGTGTCGCTAAACTGTGGAATGACGAAACTGGTCGGCCAATATTTTGGGAACAATAAGGAAAAATAGGACTGAAATTCCTTCAGTTCTACTCGACATGCGTCAAAAGCCAATTTATGTATGATAAATCCAGTGTTATTCAAAGAATTCGGGAGATTCGCCATTTACCAAGTACATCAAAACGAGGCCGATGCTGCATCTGCACATATAATAATAACAAAAATCTTTTTGCTACACGCTGTGAAAAGTGTAGAAATTTCACTGTTAAATTTTTTCCTCAGAAACAGAAATCTTTTTTTGATTTATATTATTTTCCCCAAAAATAAAAATCGTTTTTTGATTTTTATTGTTTTGCTCAGAAATAAAACTCATTTTTTGATGTATATTATTTTCATCCAAAATTAAAAAGGTTTTTTGATTTATATTATTTTCCTCAAAAATAAAAATCTTTCTTGGATTGCTCAGAAATATAAATTATTTGTTGACTTTTATTGCATGGCACAGTAATTAAAATCAGTTTCTGATATTATTTTTTTGGTCAGATATGTAAATCGTTTCAGATTTATGAACTACTGACATTAATAAAGCGAAATTTCGACAGGTTATAATAAAAAGCTAATGACAGTTTTTCCATCCGTAGACTGCTCTGTTTTTTCTCTTGTTAAAATCATGATTCAATAATATACAGTTATACGTATTTTTTACGTTTTTTAAAATTGGTATGCTGAACAAATAGTTAGTGCTGAAAAATAGTTATTGGTTTTACATGCATATTTTTACATCTGCACAAAGACATTAAAATCACTAAAACAATTTTGATTTCTGAGTAAATAATTTGGAATTATAAAACGATTTTCATTTTTGAGCAAAAAAAAAAAAATTCAGAAAATGATTTTGATTTCTGAGCTTAATAATAAAAATCCTTAAACGATTTTTATTTCTGAGCAAAAATATTTAAATCAAAAAACGATTTTTATTTCTAAGCAAAAACATAAAAATTGGAAAACAATTTATATTTTTGAGGACAAGAAATAAAAACTAAAAACTGATCTTTTTTGTCTGAGCAAAAACATAAATATCAAAAAACGATTTTTATTTTTGAGTAAAATACTATAAATCTAAAACTGATTTTTATGTCTTAGCAAAAAAATAAAATCACTTTGTATTAAATATTTTTAATTTTTATTTATAACGTTTACAAAATAAAAATAATTTATTATTGTAAAGTGTTCTGCGAAAAGTAGAACATGCTGATTTTTTTTTTCATTAAAATTTGAGAAATAATCATTAGTTTCGGTCCCTGATTTTAATATATTTTATTATTTTAATTTGAGTTTTTGAAGAAAATTGTAAAGTGTTCAAATTGAGTACTATTTTTCTATAAAATTTTTATGACAGCTGTAGCTCGTTTCTATAACTCTTCTCGAATTTTTCGAAAATTTCGACCCTCTGGGGGCTTGAACCCCGAAAACTTCCCCTTGGCTACGGCCCTGCGGTAAGCAATACATTTTTCCATATCATCAAATATTGTTGCTCGTTTCTCGCACGACGTTAAGCCTACCTTTCGTTATTCATAAAGATGCAGTTAATGCTTGCTTTTTGTCTTCATAGGCATCAGTGGTAGAAATTAGTTTTCGCGTTATAAATAGCATTTTAATTTAAGAAACTTAGTTTAAAAACACCGTTTAAAAACACCGTTGCCAAAACTGTACTTAGTGCGTTTTACCTATGAACTGTCGGTGTTATTATTATTAATTTTAATCATTTAAAATTTAAATTATATTTTAACATTGGCTTGAATTTATACTAATTAACTAATGCACTTTGTATAATAATGAAAACTCAAGTTGGATTGCACTAGAGAATTGCATGGCACAAACAAACCAACACACACACACGACCAACATGTCATTGTCAATACACAGTTAACAACCACGCCTTGCGGAATCCATCAGGTGTTCATATCTACTTGACTAATTAATTGTTGTTGTTGTTGTCGCTGTTGTTCTACACGTATTGATTATCGAATGACGATAATCCTCAAAAAAACCGAGTCCTTTAATTTTCATTAAGTGAAGAACATACAGTCATAGCAAATATTGTTTTTGTGCTTTGTTTGACTGTCTGCACACCCACCATCGCAGTTAGCCCTCAAGCCAGCCAGCGACCTTTGATGTTTACATTGCTTTTAGCCATTGTCATTAATGCATGCTCATATAGCATGTACCTGTACATTAATAATTCTAAAGAATCTAGATGTGTTTTTTCTGTTATTATTGTTTTTGTTGCAATACCTGACCTTACTGAAACGGAGCTAGCAGCAAGCAGTCAAGTCATTCAATCAAACAATCTGCCGCCAATCATTTGTGACACTTTGAGGTGTCCCTTTGGCCACATTTATTGCTACAGTTAGCAGAGTACAAAAGCAACAACTAATAGAATGATTTAATTTTGTCATTTCATTTCATTCATAAATATGTAGGTACTAGGGAAGTCAATCCCGGGATCCCGGACGAGTTAAGCCTTTTTTTTTTTTTTCAAGATCAAAGAACCAAGGCGTGCGCCTTATACAAACAAGGTTTGGTCTTTGACCTGAAAGGAAAGGGACAGATTATTTAGAGGAATTGATTGGAACCACACGTGAATTATTGATTAGGCGAAACACAGGTGAAAGACAACGAGTTTTTGTGGTTTTTTGCCATAGTTGAACCTCCTTTATAGCTTTTTGTTACTATGCAAATAAATTAACTATCCAATTTGATATATTTTATTAATATATGGCATAAAAAAGTTTAACTTGCATTTTGAGCTTCTTTAATTTTTGCAATTAGAAAATAACTGGCAACCAATCAGTTGTTTATGGAACATTAACAACCACGTTCGTTAAACATATCATTAGGCTTCTTTAAATACCACACTTTTGGTTTTTAGAGATTTCATGTAAAACAAAACAAAAAATATAAAAACCTCTCGGTAAAGTGTGGTACAACACCACGGGGTTTTTTAACTACACTGAAAACCGCGCAATTATGAATATCCTTAATGTGTTTTATTTTGTGTTTGTTTCTTTATAAATGAATTAATTTAAATTTTTAAGTTTCAAGTAATAAATAACAAAAAATTGTATTAAAAGCGTTTTGAATTATTTACTTCTTAAAATTTTCAATCCCGAACTAATTCCGGGATCCCGGAATTGAGATTTTCAATCCCGATAATCCCGGGATCGAGAAAAGCTTCCGGGATTTGACGCCCTAGTAGGTAGCTACTAAGTGTATTTATTTCCATGTTCTTTTAGCTAATGAGCTTATGTTGAAGCAGGTTGGAGAATTTTGGATAGATATAAAGTTTGTTTACTTTACGAAAACTACTAACTCAATGTCAAGGTTTCATTTTTTTTTTTTAATTAGGTGAAGTTCATTTACATGAGCTGTTCAGAGCACAAATGGCGTAAGTCCATTTTTTGTAGTTTTGAGAACATTGAACATTTAGAAAAATTCTTATAATAAATTCCAAGTATAAAAAACTCAGTTTTGCTTATAAGCTAGGTCAAGAGCATAAATGTAGCTATCCATATCGTACAAAATAAACTAAATAGTACACAAAAATTATGCAGAATATTGTATATTAGTAGAAACATGTGGACTTGCGCCACTGAAATATTTTTTAAATTTCTCGTTTCCGCTGTATAAATCTAATAGAAGATATTTATTAAGAATTTTTTGATAAGAAATGGCCGCATTTTTACCTAGAAGTTGGACAAAACCACCCCTTAGCGATTATCTCCATTATTAAGGGAGATAAAAATATAAGGACTTACGCCACTTGTCCTCTGAAAATTTTTTAAAATTCCTCCTTTCCGCTGTAAAAATGTAATGGACAATATTTTTATGAATTTTTTGATGTGAAGTGGCAGCATTTATACCTACAAGTCGGACAAAACCACCCCTTAGCGAATATCTCCATTATTAAGGGAGATATAAAATGAATGGCCTTCGCCACTTGTCCTCTGAAAATTTTTTAAAATTTCTCCTTTCCGCTGTAAAAATGTAATGGACAATATTTTTAAGAATTTTTTGATGAGGAATGACATAATTTTTACATAGAAAATGGACAAAACTACCCATTAGCGATTATCTTTATTATTAAGGGAGCTATAAAATGAATGGACTTACGCCACTTGTCCTCTGAAATTTTCTTAAAATTCCTCCTTTCTGCTGTAAAAATGTAATGGACAATATTTTTAAGATTTTTTTTGATGAGGAATAACAGCATTTTTACATAGAAGTTGGACAAAACTACCCATTAGCGATTATCTTCATTATTAAGGGAGATATAAAATGAATGGACTTACGCCACTTGTCCTCTGAAAATTTTTTAAAATTCCTCCCTTCCGCTGTAAAAATGTAATGGACAATATTTTTAAGAATTTTTTGATGTGAAGAGGCAGCATTTTTACCTACAAGTCGGACAAAACCACCCCTTAGCGATTATCTCCATTATTAAGGGAGTTCATTTAACAAAAATTTTATTTTTTTTTTCTCTGATGCAGTCTTAATCTCCAAAAAATTCCCTGTAATATTTCATTATGAGGCTTTACCGTAGAGCAACGAATAAGAGCGATTTAATTTTTTTATGAAAACATACACTCAAAAATCACATAAGCATAGTGGTACTGTGTTTCCTTTTGTGAAATTTCGCTGACAACATTAATTTATTTGTTGCGTGAAATTTCTGCAAAGAGTATATATATATTTATATATATATAAGAGTATGTATTTTGGAAAAAGACACTGATTTTCAGACAAAATTGAAAAAACGCACTGCATAG
The DNA here is from genome assembly GCA_963920525.1 of Dichetophora obliterata. Taxonomy (NCBI): domain Eukaryota; kingdom Metazoa; phylum Arthropoda; class Insecta; order Diptera; family Sciomyzidae; genus Dichetophora; species Dichetophora obliterata. Next base: position 136,152,296 of record OY986438.1, on the reverse strand, counting down.
CGTGGTTTTTTTACAAAATTGCCAATAAATGTCGTGAAATTTCACAACATTTATTGTAGAGATTTTTCAAGGAGTTTTAAGAGTGCGTATGTTTAAAATTTTTATTGCAAAATTCTTCATTTGATTTTCGATTTTCATTTGAATCATATAAGTTATATAAACTCTCGTCGGTAAACAAAACCTGTAATAAATGCATAAAAAGTTATTGTTAAGAAGTACTAAAGATCCTAATGCATTCTTTTTTATTAACCTTGCTCCAGAATGAAAAGTCTTTGGTCATTTGCTTACGCACGAAATTGGGGCGTTCTTTTGTATTTTTTTTGATAATACAGTGCTTTCTTCGCGCTACTCCTTAATTCGAACAATTTTTACTTAAAACTCTTCAAATTGCTTCTGAGTGTACACTCTTTTTCAAATTGAGTTTTAACATGACCTCTAGTTTTGGTGCAGATAAAAATGGGTATTTTATTATTTCTCTTAAAATATACTTTTCATCTTTGGAGCTTAGTTCATTTTTAGCTACTGTACGTTCTTTATTGCATATTCTCTTATCTTGTATATAACGCTTGATTATATCGTGCACAGTTGATTTACTTTTTAAGACGATTTGTGAAATTTGTCATTCAGATTTTTCTTTCAAATAATGATCTATCACGAGCTGCCTTTCTGCCACTGTTGATTGATTCACTTCTCGAGAAATGTTTATTTTTTTAAATTTTGCGTTTCTCTGAAGTTATTCCAACAGTAGTGAAAAGTTTAAAGCAGTAATAACGGTTTAAGCACCACGATTTGCATTTTTTCTTTACTTGCCCGACTTTCAATGTGAGCTCGTTTTTATAAGTTTGTTTCGATTTAAATTTGATTCACCTTTATGTTCTAATTTTTTAATAATGTTTTTGTTTAATTTTTTGTTCACCAAAAAATAACATTTTAAAAAAAATATATATATTGCAATTTTCTTCATGCATTTTCATTTCTGAAACCAATGCGAAAGTGCTAAGAAATGCCTGCTCGACTTTCGTTGTGAGTCACTGTACATTTCCTCTTCAGTAGTCTTGAGTGATTCAGCTGTGACCAACGCACTGTTTACGTTCCATATGATTTTTGACATATGTGTTAATAAACTCATCTGAAACATATGACGCTGAAAACAAGTAGATCTTCTTTTTTGGTCAAGCCTTAAACTTTATTAGATTTGTGTATGCACTAAAGTGGATCCTCCTTCTTTTTCACGATATAGAGTTGTTGTTCTGACTTTAGTTAAGTTGTTCTTGACTTTATACAGAGTTGTCGTTGTTGTTGGTGGTGCTTTCTTTCATAAAATTACTTGACATAAAGCTCATAAAATCATAACCTTGTAAAACCATGAAAAGGCTACACTTTCATTATTTTGTGTTAAATTTTATTTGATCTTTTCTAAATTTCAAAAGGAATTTTTGAATTTCATATGGAATGTCTGAATTTCAAAAGGAATTTCTGCATTTCAATTATTCTTTTCTGAATAACAATTAGAAATGAAAGAATATACAGCATCTCATATGCTTTAACCTGACCAACTAAACTTTTCTTACTTTTATTTGTGCAATTAACCACGACTATAAACTTAATTTTTCTATCAAAATTTTTTTAAATAAAATATATTATGTAGCATATCCAGCAATTGATGCCAAGTAAATTTTTTTGTTATTGTAGGTCACACGCCAGCCAGCAAGCAAGCAAGCCAGCCAAGTATGTAGTGAGCATCTATCTATTCATTGTGTTGAACAATTAAAACGAGTTCGCTAGACTAAAAGAACATTTTGAGAAAAAAAATCACATGCAAAGTTTCTGGTTAAACTGTTAGACCTATTGTATGTTTTTCCTCCATATATATTGGCTATATTCCAATTTATGAGTGTTTGTTATATGTTTTTTTTTTGAGACTTTGAGTATTTGTAATTACATAAAAATTAAAGTAACTATAAGTATATAACACGAAATGTGATTCTCACATTAACTACATATGTACTCGTACAAGTAATAGAAATATTATTATAACAAAAAATTCAAGCGAAAAATGAATGAAAATTGCTCAATTAAAAAATTGATTTCATATCATTTGATACGCTAATTACGGTCCAAAGGGCGTAATGGTGCACAGTGGGAGGGGAAGGGGATAACAACACTGCGCTTACAGTGCAAAATTACAATGCCTTTTAAAATGCATTTATTGCGCATATCTATCTTGATAAATCTACTAGTGGGTCCGACAGACGTTGTCCTACCCCAATTCATGGAATGTGTTTGTGATTCTTTTGTTAACTTGTGAAAAGTTTGGAAGTGTCTAAACAAATAACCATTCGAGCAACACATGCAAGACGCTTCCTTTTGAAACTGTAATGCGTAACGATTAAAACGTTATCTGGTCTGATTTATAGCATTTTACTTGGTTTATAGGCGGTAAAATTCGGCTTAGTAGCATTTATAGTTATATGTATAGTGACTGCATCGTTGACCCATAGCACCTACATATAAAGTTTCACTACAACTTAAACACTTTTTGAAATCAATTGAATTATTTTGAATCTTGAATTATTTTTATTTTGAATGAAATTAATAGTACTAGAAATCGCTAGTGGCCGAAATTCGACCTTTTCACAGTGACCTTCGACCTATACTGTGATATGAAATCGCTTTCGTTCTCAGATGAGCGTAGTAAAGGGTTGAAAAACGAATCTATTTCTATTTTCAGTTAGCCGTTCAGTGCTAACCAACGACTGACTTTTCATACAGAAATACGTTCATACAAAAATACGTTCTTACATAATTATCCAAATCGGTTGAGAAACACGGGAGAAAATGGTACATAATCATTCAAATCGGTTGAGAAAATGGTATCGAACTGTTTTTCCTATGCCTATTTATATATAGATAAGGAAATGGCTTAAAACATAGATTTGTGAATATAACTTTGGAGTAGTTTGAAATATTTGAAAATTTTTTTCACAGAAATTATTCCGTAAGCTGTAGAATTTTGTAAAAAATATAAAAACAACATTTTGAAAAAATAAATTTTCATCAAAAAAAATAATAAGTAGCTCATGATTTTCGATGATAGATATACTGTTCATTGAATTATGTGTCAAAATGAAGCTATTTTTGCAGATAAATAATATGTCATATAACAAAGTGTGGGAAAAAGAAAAAAATGTACAACAAATACTACTTTTGGCCTACTTTTTGAGCAAAAATTAAATATTTTAGAGGTTGTTTGAAAACAATATAAAACATTGAATTGCTGAGATAACGGTAATATGTTCTTATTTCTTCAGAGTCATTTAATTGAACTTTTAGACAAAGAAGATTCGATGAAAATCGATTGGAAAATGGCTGAGATATTTGCTTGCAAAATCAAAACTTGAAATTTCAATCGTTTTTTTCTCATTCTGAGATGATGACCTAGCTTCAAGGAAATGCATTGTTTTGAGAAAATCTACAGTTTCTGAGATATCGCAATAATTTTGATGTCATAATAACGGAAAATTTTGTTATATATTATACGTGAAAAATATTACCAAAAAAGCTTTCGTATACTGTTATTTTTCTCAACCAATGACTTTTCATACAAAAATACCTTGTACTGAGAAAAGCTACCGTTTGCGAGACATCGTCATAATTTTGATGTCAAAATAACGTGAATTTTTCAAAATTTTCTGTTTGTAAGAAATTTTACAATCCAAATATATATTCGCACATGTTACATAAAAAATGCTTATTGCAGGGCAGGCGCGTACCCAATAAAAAATTTCGGGGGGTTTTTAATTTTTTTTTTTGTTTAGACTTATTCCAATTTTTATATATTATATAATAAACATCTATTTTTTTCGGGCTAGTGCATTTAAAATTTCTTCCGTGGTCACTTCCACATCCCTGTGAACATTTCGAAGAGCTAATCCATTGAGCCTTTCTTCTCCAGTTTAACTTCTCATGCATGTTTTGAGTCTTCGAAGCGACGAAAACGAGTGTTCGCTTGAAGCGACTCAAACTTCAGGAATCGACTTATTGATGGATGTATAACGTATTGATATATAAACGTTACAGGTTGATTTGTCTGATTCAAGCAGTGCCTACAAATAGTGGGTAAAAAATATTTGTCAAAATCAATATATACACTAGAAAAATCATCAGGTTTTTAAATTCAACGCAATGCCTTTAATATGATTTTTCATACAAAATTTGAAAAAAATTTTCAAGCAAAAAATTCGTATGCGTTGTACTAATTAAAGATCTTTTTGTATCTTACTGTACTAATTTATGTAACCACAATATGTCATAAAAAAATTTGCATTAACTCGTCAAAGTAGGAACAAATTGTTTTCAATATGAAGTGAAAATTACTTCACATTGAAGTGTAATATCAGTTGCACTGACCATCTCCGATTCGGCTCAAATTTTTTGCTTAGATTAGCTTATTGCTTAGAAAACCAAATCCGGAGTTTGAGGTTTTGAGATTTTTTTCACAGACAACGTAGCTCCGTCAATTAAATGTGATTTTCGTAAATAGGAATAAAAAATTAAAAATTTAATTTTGAGGGAAAAATATTAAACTTTTGAAAAATTGCAGTTACATGGCCCATTATTAATTCCAAAGTTTAATACCATGCAACAGGCGCTTTATTTTTTTTTCATTTTCATGATTTTAATTTTTACGTTCCATTACCTTTCCAAAGATATGAAATGAAAATGTCTTCTTTAAGGGTTCAGAAGTTATGGCGTATAAAACTTTTTCAACAAATTCAACGAGCGTTGATATTTAATGTGAAAAAACAGCAATACATACTTAAAAATTTTTTTACGTAAATAATATAAAACATTTTTTTTCAAAATACATGTTTTGTTTGTTTTTAAACGCATCTTCTTCTTGCTGGGTGGCATAAAAAAAGTAGTCCTTTTCAGCCGGTTTCAAGATATTTTGGTTCCAATTTATCGGAAACAAAAAAAATCAAAGTGCAAATTAATAAAATTACGACAGCCTTAACTACTATTATAAGGTTTGGTTAGAATTTTCCCACGCAACAGGGATCAGAAGCGTTTAAAATGGCAGTATTTTTTTAAAAAAGTCGCGCTTAATTTTTCCCATTGAACCAAACTTAATATTTCTAGTTACGGTTGTAGCTTATTAAAATGCACTTTGATTTTTTTTTGTTTTCTATAAATTGGAACCAAAATATCTTGACACCGGCTGAAAAGCGCTTATTTTTTATGCCACCTTTTGAGAAGAGGATGCATTTAAAAACTAAAAAAAATTATTTTGGAATATTTTTTATATTATTTACACTGAGAATAAAAACATATTTTAAAATTAAACAAAAAATTTTAAAATAGAAATTTAACGCTTTTGCGTTTCTATAAAACAAAATTCAAAATAAGCATGCTAAATTTTCAACTATAAGCTTATTTACTTTATTTTTTACTAGCAAATACCCGCTGCTTCGCCTGCGATAAAAATATTAAATACCATGTACCATGTAAAAGTACCATGTACAAATCTTAAATCTTAAAATGAAAGTATTCAGTTGTATTAAAACAAATACAAAATATAAACATTATTGTGTTCGTTTTGTTTAATTATGAAAAAATGGTATATATATTAGGAAATGATTTTATTTAATTTGAATAACTTATTTTAATGGTAATTGTTATGATGACATAAATTTACCTGGCTTTCTTTTTTTTTACTTTTGAAAAAGTCCTATATACATATAACAGCGTTATAAAAAAATTTGGGTAAAAAATTTTTAAAGTTTGTATTCAAAAATTTAATTTTTTACATATTTTCTGAAAATAAATATATTCTTCTTTAATTTTTGTAGTTAATCGGCCTTCTTCAGTTATTAATTGTTGTTATTGGGCTTCGGCCAAACAACAATTCTTCTTAAATTTAAAAAAAAACCCGTTATAGCGACATCAAACTTTTCGCGATATCTCAAAAACTATAGACTTTCTCAATGCATAACAATCCATTCTTGTATGAACAGTCGTTGATTAACAAAATTAACGGTAATTTTTATTTCTTTTCGGAAATATTTTGAACGGATATTAGATATGCTTTAAAAAAACCTGTTATCATGACATTAAAATTCTTGTGATATCTCAAAACTATAGATTTTCTCAGTATAACTCATAAGCCTCGGAATGAGAAAAAAACGATCGACATTTCATGTTTTGACTCAGCAAGCAAACATTTCCGCAATTTACAAATCGATTTTCATCCAATTTTCTTTATTTGAAAGTTCAATTAAGTAAATTGGGGAAATGAGAAAAGCTTTACCGTTACCTCACCAATGCAATGTTTTATATTGTTTTCAAAAAACCTCTAAAATATCCAACTTGTACTAAACAATAGGCCAAGAGGTGCTTTTGTTGTACATATTTTTTTAATTTTAATTATTTTTTAATTATCACTTTCCTTATTCTTTCATATAACATAATTTAAATACAAAAATTGCTATATTTAGACACAAACTGTTTCTATCATTAAAAATCATGAGCCACCAACCACCCCCCCCCCGCCCCCCCGATGATTTTTTGATGAAAACTAATTTGCTCAAAGTGTTGTTATATTTTTTTGCAATGTGTTACAGCTTAAAAACTAATTCATGTGAAAAACATTTTCAAATATAGCTTAAAAAATAATTCTGTGAAAAATATTTCAAATATTTCAAACTATTCCAAAGTTATATACATAAATCTATGTTTTAATCTATTTCCTTCTCTATATATTCATAGATAACGTTAAAGTTATAGTAGAATTTGTCCCGATCCAATTCAATGAATTTTTTTATGATCGTTTTGTGAATTTGTAAAAGTGTAAGTTGACCTTCGAACAAAACACATGCTAGACATTTACGTTTGAAACATCAATGCATGACGATCAAAATTTTCTGATATATACAGCATTTTTATTGATGTGTAGTATTGCCCGGCAGACGTTGTCCTGCCGAAGACCATCTTCCTGCTATATACGAATTTTCATGCTGTTCGAAAAAAAATTTATATATTCGCCATTTTTAGTACAGTTGCCGAAAGTAGCCGTATGAACTAATTTAACAAATTTTAGTCTAATACAATCAAAACCGTTCAAAGTATAACATTTTAGGGCGATAATTGGGGTGTGGCAAAATTTTTTCACTTAAACCATCTCATACTCGAAACAATAGAATGCCAGAATTTCTGCTCAATTGAGCTTAAGCCTAGTGTGCCGAAAAGTGGACTTAACTAAAGTGGGTCATGCCCATTTTTAGTAAAGTTAGCGAAAGTAACCGTACAACATAGATTACCAATTTCTACTCTCTCTACGACCAAAATCGTCTGAAATACAGCATTTATTGCAAAAAGTGGGCATGAAAAGTAGACGTGGCAAATCTAACATAGCATATTACGATAAAGTTGGAGTAACAAATCGTTTGATACCTATATCGTGTTAATCTGTTCAATGGTTCTTGCGTGATTGTCAAACATCCATGCAGTGCCACAACGCTTTTATATATTCGTACAGATAGACTAACACAATCTCAAGTGGGGAAAAGCTGGCTGGAAATGCTGCAAAACATAATTAATGCTGATATCCAAATTCTGGCAACTCCCCTCAAGACATTAACAAAGAGAATTAATTAACACTGTATAAAAGCAAGAATCTCCCTAAAAGTAAAGCTGGATTAACTGATCACCTTCAGCATGTTTGAAATTTTTTTTCATATGAAGCTTTAGCTGAGAGAGAAAAATTTTTACACGCTCTCAACTTGATTAACATTATTTTAAATCACACAAAAACATGCTGAAGGTTATCAGTGAATTCAGCTTAACTACGTAGCATGGCTGTCGTGTTATATTGAGAGAAGCTCTCTCGACAAAGAGAGAAAAGCTTTGTTTGCTGTTATATTGTGCTGCTGGTTGAATGTAGGCATCGAATAAATTTTGCAATAATTAAAGAATACATTTTTCGAAAAACTTGATAAGCTATAACAATCTATATTATCATAGGAATCGAATAAAAAAAGAATTATCAAAATCGGTTCAGCGGTTACCGAGCTTATTCTGGATCAAATTCGTGAGTCTCCTTTTATATAATAGTATAGATAATTTTCTCTTATTATTTCTTTGCAAAACAATAATTCCCAGACCATTGAGACTAAGCTGAGAATAATCCCGATTTTACATTTGATTGCGTGAAAATATTTTTTAAATTGGTTTTACAAATAATGAACATTAGATGAAATAAAAACTAATTTATTATGTTAATATATAAAATATTTCAATATTTTAAGCCGCAATAAAAAGCAAACTTTATCGAATGAAGTTAAAATATGGTATTCGAAGGGTTCCAGGGGGGGGTCGCTTATTGCGAATTTGACGTCGAAAACTCGAAAAAAATTAAAAAAATTACATCGAAAAAATGGCGGTTTCATTATATTATTTTTAGTTTAAGAACAATATTTTAAAATTATATTTCAAAATATTTGTTTTCAATGCTAAAGTTTTTCTTTTAAAGTTTTTTTCGAACAGATGTTTTTAAACTGTAAATGTTTACTGTAAAAGTATATTTAAATACATTGTTTTGAAAAAAACGTTTGTTTTAAATTGAACTGTACAAACATTTGAGTTTTAGTTAAATTAAATTGTTTGAAGTTCTATTTAAAAAACAAATTCATTAAATATGAACACAGTTTCAATAAATTTTAACACATATTCCCTCAGTGTACTTAAGTTTATATAATATAGTCTTTTCACAATAAACATTTTAAATTGAGTCTTTTTATTTTGGGTCTACTTTGATCAAGATCTTTGTCATGACCATAAACACACAACGGCTGCCATGTTGTGCTGAGTGTTTTTCTCAAAGATCGTAAAAATTCGTTCATTTGGGGGGTTTTAACCCCCAAAATCCCCCTGCGTACGCGCCTGTTGTAGGGTATCCGTAAGAGATAGCAAAAAATGTCTGCCATATTTTTTGTACATGGCAGCATTGTTTAAAATTTCCTCTTACATTCTTCCATCCCTTATAGCTTAGCTTTGTTTTAAGAAATTCGGTTTTGAACGCTCATATTTCAGGCCAAAGGTCACAAAAAGTGTACTACTTCTCCCTACTCTTATTCATTTGAAAGAAAAATTATCCAAATCGGTTGAGAAACACGGGATAAAATGGTACCGAACTGTTTTTCCTACGCCTATTTATACAGATTTTTAATCCTTTTTTTACACGGAATGTGAAGAGGTTTAAGGAACCTAAGGATGTATAGTATAAGTTAATGATTAAAATTGTATGATTCGGTTAAGATATAAATTGCATGTTTTTATTACGACTGGACAAAAAATTATGAGTTAAAGAAAAAAATTAAAATAAAAACTTTATTACAATTGGACATTGTAAGTATGTATAAGATGTATGATGTTTGGATATATAGTCATGTCATGTCATATCAATTCAATGCTTTGTGGTATACCATGTTCATCGTTTTGTTGTCCGGCGAGTAGATAAAAAAAGATGAATGCTTTCTAACACGCGAACATGTCACATATAATTGACCATGCGAGAATAATGTTGATTTGAGAATAAAAACACTTCCAAAGATTGGACTTGTGATTTATGAATTGTCATGGTGAATGCAAGGCGAACGGGAAATTGAATGCGTTTGAACTCAAAAAATAAATAAACGTTTGAACAGTTTGGGTTCGTGAGGTTCCGCAGAATGATGATAATAGATCCAAATAGTAATATATGTGATGGAAATCCTGGCAAATCCAATGAATTTTGGAACTCCGTTGGATAATTGGTTGCTTCGTCTGGATGAGTCACACAATCGAACGATTTAAACGAATGTGATTGTCCAGCAAATTCATTTTTAATTACGAAATTCAAATCCAAATAATCCTTGTTTTTCGCTGCCAAAATTGCCAACAGTGGTTGACATGATTTTGAGCGATGTATGGGAATACATTCGAATCTTTTAAAAAACTGATAAAGAATCCTAAACTGCTCATGAATTTTGCTAAAAATTTTAACTACAGCGACCTCTGGTGTTCAAGATGGATCAAAATAAAAAGCCATAAAACAGTCACCATACCCAAAAACAGCTATATGCCTATTATTATGTTAATCGTAAAAGCAGTTTAGGAGTTTTCGGCAGTTTTGTAAAATATTTGTACTATAGCGCCATCTGGTGTTCAAGAAATATCAAAATAAAAAGCGATGAAACAATGGTCGTATCTAAAAACTCCTATATAAAAATTTTTATGTTAATTGTATTAGCGGTTAAGGCGTTTTTGGCAGTTTTGTAAAGAATTGGCACCATAGCCAGAGCTGTAAAAGAATGCATTCAATTTGATTTTATTCACAAAAAAGTGAATAACTGACTAACGGAATAAGAATGCATTCAATGAATGCAAAATTGATTTATAAATAAAATTTTTAATTCACATTCATTTTTAAAAAAATGATTAATTATTCATTTTAGTTATTAATTTTCGTTATTCAGAATAATGAATCAATTTTTTATTCATTTGAATGCTATTGACAAATAATACAATGCACAAAGAAATTCATTATGCATTATTCATTTTTTATTCATTATTCATTTTTTTATTCATTATTCATTTGATATTCTTTATTAATTTTTTATTTATTATTAATTTTTTATTAATTTGATATTCATTATTAATTTATTATTCATTATTAATTTTTTATTTTTATCATCAATTTTTAATTCATTATTTATTTTTTTATTCATTATTCATTTGTTATTCATTATTTCCGACAGTCCTCAAGTCAGTAAAGCGAGTTCAAATGATTTACACTCTTTCATATCTACTAAGCATTAAGTAATTATTAATTTTTTATTCATTTTAGTAGGACTAAAAGCCATAAATAAATTTTTCAATTCACATTAATTTTAAAAAAAATTATTATTTATTCATTTAAATTATTTTTTTTCGTTATTCAGAATAATGAATCAATTTTTTTATTCATTTGAATGTTATTCACAAGGAATGCATTTCACAAAGAATTTAAGATTTTATTCCGTTATTTATTTTTCATTCATTGCTCATTTGTTATTCATTATTCACTTTTTATTCATTATAAATCTTTTATTCATTATTAATTTGTTATTCATTATTAATTTGTTATTCATTATTAATTTTTTATTCATTATTCATTTGCCATTCATTATTAATTCTTTATTAATTTTAGTTCTAAGCCACAAATAAAAAAATTAATAACAAACGCATAATGAATAACAAATGAATAATGAATAACAAATAAATAATAAATAATAAATGAATAATAAATAACAAATTAATAACAAATTAATGATGAATAAAAAAAGAATAATGAATAAAAAATTAATAATGAATAAAAAATTAATAATAAATAACAAATGAATAATGAATAACAAATGAATAACGAATAACAAATGAATAATGAATAAAAAGTGAATTATGAATAACAAATTAATAGTGAATAAAAAATGAATAATGAATAAAAAATTAATAATGAATAACAAATGAATAATGAATAAAAAATTAATAACGAATAAAAATAGAATAATGAATAAAAAGGGAATAATTGAAAATTCTGAAATTCTTTGTGAATTGCATTCTTTGTGAATAGCATTCAAGCAAATAAAAAAATAAATTCACTATTCTAAATAACGAAAATAAATAATTGAAATGAATAATTAATTATTTTTTTAAAAATGTATGTGAATTAAAAATTTTATTTATGAATCAATTTTGCATTCATTGAATGCATTCTTATTTCGGTATTCACTGATTCACTTTTTTTGTGAATAAAATCAAATTGAATGCATTCTTTTACAGCTCTGGTAAAGAATTTTTTTTCAGTGTACTTAAACGCACGTGTTGGCAAATTTTGCACAAAATTTTATAATTTTTATTATTTGACTTTGTTTTATTAAATTTTCATTTTTAAAATACACTTGTGTCATTTTTTTTGGCATTAAAAACACTTGTGTAAAAAATATACTTCGTGGGTGAATTTTTATATCAATAAATTTTTAAAAATTGTTTGTATTAAAAATGAACTTAAGTTTAATAAGGTCAATAAACTTAAGGTTATTGGTAAATAAACCAATAAGGTGAAACTTGTATACTTTTCTATATTACACTGTTCAACAATTTTTAGTATTTTCCAAAATTACAGTTTTCGATTAAGGGATTCTGGTAGAGGGACAAAAAATATTATACGTGTACGGTTGTTTTAAATAATTAGGTCTGATTAGTTCTTAATATAGAATTTAAATTTACTTCAATATAGCAAGTGGCGGCCGTGGCCTTGAACGTGGTAATGCAGGTTCAAGTCCCAGCTCACTCAGAATACTTTATCAATTAAATTAATATCACTAAGCGCATCCCATTTTGTGATCCACATGCCACTAATTTTTTCTTATGGACTTTGGCCTTCTAAACACGAATATCACAATAAAAAATTTTTCTAGGGATACGTTTTTGAGATATGATTTTTGTAAAATTTCCCCTTTTTACAGGATATAGTGTCATAAATAGCAACCTATCTCGAAAACGAATAAACCAATTTAAAAAAAAAATTAAATCAAGACGATCAAATTACCTACAAATGCTTCGAACAAACTTTGTCATTTGGCTCAGTAAATTTGACGGAATTAGAACAAATTCGTCGAATTTTTTTGGTTATTGATTGATTGATCGAATGATTTTTTATTTAATGCCGGTTAATTTAATGTAAACACATCTGAAATTAATTTTTAATTAAAAACTTTTTTTTTAACGAAATATTAAATATCTACATAAATCCTTAAAAAGTACAGAATAAAAAGAATACCAAAAAATATTGACTTAAATAGGAAAGGAAATAAGATACAGATGTTAAATTAGAAAGCGATAAAATAAGTTCAGAAAAGTATTCGAAAATTAAATTGTTTGGCAATGGTTAAAAAACTATTTTGTCAGTTTTTTGTCGATTGTATTCAGATATATATTCAGATATATATGATATATACAGTGCTGCTCAAAACATTTGCAACCACACCATCTTTTGGCCAAACATTGCAATTTTGATGAAAATTAAAATGCAAAAACAAATATTTAAATGCAAATTTTTTCTTCATTAATTCACTTTGAAGAATTATATGAGATAAATCATTTATTGCCAACATTGTTTTGATAATATATGAAATAAGTTAACAATTCTTGTTTAGCTGTGCTCAAAACATTTGCAACCTATACTAAGTGTCCAAGTGGTATTGAAGAAAATATGAATTTTTGTTAATAATAATGCTGATAGCGTAACCGCGACGTTTTATGACCTCAGCACATCTTCTTGGCATGGAATGAACCAAATTGTCAAATATGTGTTGTGGGATGGTATTTCACTGCTCTTTCACGTCTGCATAGAGATCTTCAGGTTTTTTAAAAATTTTATTTCCAATTTTTGTTTTTACAATTTGCCAAAGGTTCTCTGTGGGGTTTATGTCAGGCGACTGGGCAGGCCAGTCAAGCAAACACAATTGTTCGTTTGAAATCCATTGTTTTACCACCTTAGACGTGTGCTTGGGGTCATTGTCGTGTTGAAACACCCAAGCAAGCGGCATTTCCCAAGAGGCGTATGGCAACATTACGTCCGACAAAATGGTTTTGTAGTCCTCACCTCTCATAATTCCTTCGATTTTATGAATCGGGCCAACTCCTTGCCCGGAAAAACACCCCCACACCATGACGTTGCCCCCACCATGCTTGACAGTACCTTTGGTATACTTCGGGTTTAGACTTTCACCTTTTGGCCTTCGCACGAAACACCTTCCATCCGAACCGTGTAAATTAAATTTTGTTTCGTCAGAAAATAGAACACATTTCCACTTTTGAAGAGACCATTTAAGATATTGTCTAGCAAACCGGAGACGAGCTAACCTATTTTTCTTTGAAATGAATGGTTTTTTAACGGTTTTGTAAGCTCGAAGTTCAGCTTCCACTGCTCTGCGCCTTATCGTTTGCGCTGCTATTTCCAGTTTAAACGTATTTTTTATTTCTTTGGAGGAAATTTGAGGGAATTGTTGTATTATTCTTTTAATTTTGCGATCCTCTTTCGAATAGTTTCGGTGTTTCTACTACTAAAAACACGAGACACAGTTGACTTGTGCACGTTATATTTTTTGGAAATGTCTATTTGGGATACACCTGCCTTATAATCGTTAATAATTTGCTTCTTAACGTGTTGATTCTATTTATTGCCACCCATTTTGTCGAATTTATACAAAAATATAGCACATGGGTCCGTACCGATCACTTTGTGACGAAATTATGAAATAAACTGCCTTAAACTGCTTGGATGCTCTTTCTTTACGTTAATCTGTTCCACTTTTAAACTGACATACTAATTCCCGTTATAAAATTACGAAAATAATACCATAAAACGATAGAAGGAGACAGGGTGTTACGTAGTTGCAAATCTTTTGAGCACTGAAAAAAATGAGTTGGTTAATTATTTTACAAATTATGAAAAAATCATTGTCAATAAATGATTTATCTTATATTATTCTTTAAAGTGAATTAATATAGAAAAAAATTACATTTAAATATTTGCTTTCTTTTTTGATTTTCAATAAAATTAAGGAGTTTAGTCAACCGTTGGCATGGTTGCAAATGTTTTGAGCAGCACTGTATCTATATATATAAAATGGAATGTGTGTTTGTTTATTTGTTTGTTTGTACCTTATAGGAGACCAAACCTCTGGACCCATCTTCCTGAAATGTTCACAGCATTTAACTGGGACTCTGGCATGATTAATAGGGTACTTTTTTTGACCACGCCCATTTTTACGCCCACTTTTTTAAAATTATGTAATTGCTCCCATATAGTTTTTAACAGATTTACTTCAAATTGCATACACATTATACTCCAGGCGAGGTAGAAATAAACATTTCTTACGCCACGCCCCCTTTCACTCCCCTTTTCACGCCAAATTTAAGTTTTAAACTTTTTGTTCTCTGTACAAATTTGTTCCTTCCAACGGATTATTTTTTATTTGGTAGTATATTGCTCTTAATACTGTTAACGTCGCCATATTACTATGAACCACGCCCACTTCACCGCCCCTTTTTTAATTCAGATACTTATACCACTAACAATGTTTGCTATACAAAATACTATTTTGTAATATGTATTTACCTAAAGTTTTATATACTTTTTATCTACAGGTAAGGTAGCTAGATAGATTTTTTTATTAACAAATCCCCTTTTTCGCCCCATTTTACTTTAAATATAATTAATCTGCTTTCAATCTATATATATAAAAATTAATGTCTGTCTGTCTGTTTGTTTGTTTTTTGGTGCTTTATAGGAGGCCAAACCCGTGGACCGATCTTCCTGAAACTTACACAGCATTTTACTATGACTCTGGAAAGAATAATAGGCTATATGAAGTTTTTATTGGAAAAAGGGGCGTGGCACTGCACATATAACCCAAAAATTTAAATCGCCATATTTTGGGCATTTTTTGACGTACGTTGATGCTATTTGGTACATATGGTATTGGCATAATTAGGAATACGTACCAGGAGAAAAGTGGGTGGGACCACGCCCCTTTTTAGGAAAACTAAAAATCGCAATATAGTCTTAACTACTGGACCGATCGTCATTAAATTTTCACAATAGGATATTCTTACGAAATAACAAATTCTTGACTATATAAAGTTGTGAGTGGACGAAGGGGCGTGGCCTCGCCCATATAACCCAAAATTTAAAATCGTCATATCTTGGGCATTTTTTGACCAACGGCGGCAGTATTTGCTATATATGGTGTTGGCATGAATAGAAATACGTACCAAAAGAAAAGTGGGCGGAGCACGCCCCTTTGTTTGCGATATACTGGAGGCTGGACCTGACAACCGATCTGAAATTTTCACAGCGTTCAGCTTTGACTCAGGAATACTTATTATATGATAATATTTTTCGACCATGCACACTTCTGCACCTACTTTTTTACTACGTTTATTAACGGCTTTACCACAAATTTAAAATACATATAAATTAAAATAGTGGGGTAGCCCCATTCTCTTTCTTCCACCATTGTCTTCAAAACAGCTGATTTTATAATACGTGTTAATTAAAATAGAGAGTGGGGTAACCCCATTCTCATTCTTCCACAACTGACTGCGAAACAGCTGATTGTGTAATTGCTGCTTTTTGATTGGTCTAAAAATAAAAAAGGGGGAGCATGAATCAAATTACATGCGATTCAGTGCTGAATTCTAATTGGTTTACAACAAAAAAAGAGGCGAAGCATTGCAATAATTAAATTAAATAAATAAATTTTTTTAAATATATAAATACTTATAATTTTATTTTATACGAGGGGGGTAGCGAAGCACACCGGGTTCAACTAGTATATATATATTAGGCAGGGTCGATTTGTGGGGAGGCAAAAAAATCGCCATTGCTCAGTGAAAATCGTATTCTACGGATCAAAATAAGAAACTTTGCCCGAGGAACTATACCTCTAAAACGAATTCTAATGCCCCAACTTTTCCGTAGGGTCAAATTTTGAAAAACCTCTCTTTGACCCATTTAGAGTGCCCCAATCGAGTCCAAATGTATGACCGACCCCCTTCTAACTTTGGAGGGCCGATCCACCCATGCTAGTGGCACACCCCCTGGAACCCCCTGGGGTGGTTCCCCACACAAACATTTGTTTGTATGGGGAACACCCCAGGGGGGGACCCAAAATATGTGCCACAGGCATTTTGGGATGTGCCACTGGCCCCTGTGCTTTTTTTATTGTGATATTCGTGTTTAGAAGGCCAAAGTTCATAAGAAAAAATTAGTGGCATGTGGATCACAGAAATTTTTTTGGAATTTGTCGCCTAGTGTACTTTTTTTTGGTCGCCACCCATCTGCAGACAATTGAAAAACTCTGAGAGTACAAACCGTCTTATAAAAATGCTTGGCGACATAAGCCTAAGCATAAAACTCATGGGTCCACTTCTCGATAATTTTTATTAAAATTTTTTATGATAATAAAAGCTCGGTCGAAGTTCTTTCAAATGCTGAAATGGCCAATTCGTTTTAATTTAGCAATTGGCTGACATAAAGATTAAGAATACTACTCAATATATATCCTTTGACACAGTTGTTGTGTTCACATAACTATAGAAAAATGTTATGGCAAATATTCTAAACCTCTAGCGTACTTTATGTATGGGTCTTTTTTTGACTCTTTTCCAAAAAAGTTTCAAAAAGTACCATTAAACGCCGTCGTAGAGAACTAAAATATTCAATAAAAAATCCCCTTAGGGCCATTTTGTTCACAGAGAGATAAATTTATCCCCGAGTTAATTCCATGATTTTTCCAGTTTTTCATTTGTTCACAGCGAGTTAAGCATTTAACTCTTCAAACTGGAGATAAAAATGTTGGCGAGATAGCTTAACCCCAGAAATATTTAACTCGTGAAAATTGGTGAGATAAGATTTTTAATTCGCTCTCATCACTCTCATTTTAATATTTTTTATTTACTTGGTGTCAAAATATTGAAAATACAGACTTTTAAGCATATGGAAACAGTATTGGGGTTACTGATTTCGAATCTGATGTCAGAATTTTAAAATTTGGATAAGGTTGCCACCTTAATTTTTATTTTTACGAATTCGGGGCTGGCGCGAACTAAAGGGTAAAAATGGGTCGCTGAATCCGAATCCGTTGTCAGAATTTCAAAATTCGAAAATTTTTCTACACATAGGGTTGCCACCTAAAAATGTTTTATTTTTAGAATTTTAAACATGAGGGAACAATATTGGGAGGTTACTGATTTCGAATCTGAACTCAAAATTTTTAAATTCATGATGGTGGATAGGGTTGCCACCTTAATATTTTAAATTTTTACGAATTCGGGGCTGCCAAAAAAAAATGGTATACCAAAAATGGGTCGCTGAATTCGAATCCGTGGCAAGAATTTCAAAATGATAAAGTTTTGAAATAATAGGGTTGCCACCTAATAATATGTATTTTTTAGAATTTTAAACATCATTTAACAGTATTAGGGAGTCACTGATTTCGAATCTGAAGTCAGAATTTTAAAATTCAAGATGGTGGATAGGGTTGCCAACTTAATTTTTTGTATTTTTATGAATTCGGGGATGGCAAAAAAAAAAATGGTATTCCAAAAATGGGTCGCTGAATACAAATTCATGGTCAGAATTTCAAAATGATAAAGTTTTGAAAATATAGGATTGCCACCTAATAATATGTATTTTTTAGAATTTTAAACATCATTTAACAGTATTAGGGAGTCACTGATTTCGAATCTGAAGTCAGAATTTTAAAATTCAAGATGGTGGATAGGGTTGCCACCTTAATTTTTTGTATTTTTATGAATTCGGGGCTGGCAAAAAAAATGGTACATCAAAAATGGGTCGCTGAATCCGAATCCGCGGTCAGAATATTAAAATTATAAAATTTTGAAATAATAGGGTTGCTTTTACTTTTGAAAATACATATTATTAGGTGGCAGCCCTATTATTTCAAAACTTTATCATTTTGAAATTCTGACCGTGGATTCGTATTCAGCGACCCATTTTTGATGTACCATTTTTTTTGCCAGCCCCGAATTCATAAAAATACAAAAAATTAAGGTGGCAACCCTATCCACCATTTTGCATTTTATAGTTATGACTTCAGATTCAAAATCAGTGGCTCCCTAATACTGTTAAATGATGTTTAAAATTCTAAAAAATACATATTATTAGGTGGCAACCCTATTATTTCAAAACTTTATCATATTGAAATTCTGGCCACGGATTCGGATTCAGCGACCCATTTTTTGTGTACCATTTTTTTTGCCAGCCCCGAATTCATAAAAATACAAAAAATTAAGGTGGCAACCCTATCCACCATCTTGAATTTTAAATTTCTGACTTCAGATTCGAACTCAGCGGCCCCAATACTCTTTCCTCATGTTGAAAATTCTTAAAATAAAACATTTTTAGGTGGCACCCCTACGTGTAGAAAAATTTTCGAGTTTTGCAATTCTGACAACGGATTCGGAATCAGCGACCCAATTTTACCTAGTGTTTCTCCCAGAGAAATTTATTTCGCATAAATAAACAAGAAATTAGGTGGCAACTTTATCCGCCATCTTAAATTTTAAAATTCTGACACCAGATTCGGAAGAAGTAACCCCCAATACTGTTTCTTCATGTTTAAAATTCTTAAAAAAATGTTTAGTTGGCAGCCCTGTGTAGAAAAATGTTAGAATTTTGAAATTCTGACATCAGATGCAAAATCAGCGATCCATTTTTACCTAGTGTTCACTCTAACCCTCGAATTCGCAAAAATAAACCAAAAATCCCCACACATTTTTTAATTAATGAGCAACACTCTAACATTCCAATGGAAATCGAGATAAACTGAGAGCGAATTTATGCTCTAAGCATAAAGCTGGGATAAAATGTGAACAAACCCACTTTTTTGTCTCCCGATTTATACGCTTGGTATAAAATTAACCTAGAGATAGTTATCCCCGAATTAAATCATATTTATACCCTTTGTGAACAAAATGGCCCTTAGAAAAATTGTACTACTATATATCTTTGAAAGATATATAGTTGGTTTTTTACAGAAACGTACACTATTCATTTTAGGAAGAAATTTTCATTGCATATTTTTAGGATATTTTTTAAAATATTTTTACTATTTTTCTCCATGAACACGTACATGTAAAAAATGTACCTTATACACAAATCCTGTCCAAATTTCGAAATAGTGAAATTTTTCAAGTAACATTTTCTTAGAATATTTGAATTCTCCGCGACTAATTTTAAAGGTACCTTTTTAAACTTTTCTTAAAATGAGTCAATAAAGCGCCATAAAAAGTGATCTAAGGGGTTAAAATATTCTACGAAAATATTTCTCATGAAACTTTATTACAGGTTGTGTGTGAACTCAACAACTAAATCAAAGGCATACTAATAATAAGTTTTCTTACTCTTTCTTTTTGTTGGTAATTTTCTAAATTTGGAGTTGATATAAAACTAGTATTCAAACGTACTCAGACGTAAATTTTTAAAAGGCCGAAAGATGTTTTGGTTTTGTTTTTGTTCTCTACCAGAATCCGTTGATTGAAGTCTGTAATTAGTTTGGTCGTTGGACTGTGCGATTTATACAGATGCTATACAATGACTGTGAATTTTTGATAATTTCTTTGTGCTATATCATGTTGAATTTAACCCTTTAACTTCTGATATGACAAATTTTAACATATATTTACTAAAAGAATATTAAAAAAAATTTGTATTTTTATATTAAACTTAAATATATAATATCTTTATATACAGTGAACTGCATGAATTATATACAAGGTGCCCCAGATATAGCATTGATTCCCTCGGCTAGTGATTGTCCTTGATTAGCCGGGTAAGGAAATGTAAGGGTGAGGTGACCCCTCCCCCCTTTGGGAGTTAGAGAGGAAAAACTTTAAAATAGGTGTCATTACATTTTACTCCATATTTAATGTATCTCTTATTTGATTTCAAAACTTGATAACTTGTTGAGAAGAAAATCAAATTGACATTATTTTTATATAAAACATTTTGCATAAACTCACAATTAAGAAAGTTATGAGCAACTAAATTCTAAAAAATTTTTTAATTAAACTTTGGTAATAAATTTCTCGAATTTTAAATACATTTTTTGGTAATTTTTGTGATGTAATTTCTTTTTATTGAAAAATTTTCTACTGACTTGGTTTTTGATCTTGCAATAGAACTTGAGTACTCAATGCAAGCATAACTACTTTTTCATTTTAAATTACTACACGTAAAACAGTTAGCTTTTAGTGTGGTACGATTAGAAAACGGCTTTTGTATCATTGGTTTTAAGATCATGTAGTCTCTTTTGCAAGATGCTATTGACTTTGGAGATCGGTTATGAATTACATAAAATATGGAGTAAAATGTAATGACACCAATTTTAAAGTTTTTCCTCTCTAGCTCCCAAAGGAGGGAGGGGGTCACCAGCATCCTTACATTTCCTTACTCGCCTAATCAAGGAGAATCACTACCCGAGGGAATCAATGCTATATCTGGGGCACCTTGTATATAATTCATGTAGCTTTAAATATATAAATACAGGTGTCCCTATTTATCTGCACATCACTGTATATTAAAATCTAACGGTGTCCGTATGTTACTCCATCACTTCGGGGTCGTCCATAAACTACGTTACTGATTTTACGGTTTTTACCCCCCTCCCCCTGCGTTACTTTTCGTAGTGCTTTTCAAAACCCCTCCCCCCCCCCCCCTAAAGTATCGTGACATATGAAATTAATTCATTCGAATGATTATATATTTTGACTAGCTCTGACAATTTTCACTAGTATTAGTGACTAGTATGACTAGATACATTAAAGGAACAATTGCAAAAAATCAATAATTAATATCATCTGTAAAAGCTTATCCATCTGCGATTCAAGATTCGATGCTCTCAATCACTGGGATAGAAGAAGCTGGTAGCTTTGTTGAGGATTTTTCAAAATAGAATTTTTCATCGGATTCTATGTCGACCCATTCAGATGAATCCTCATTTCTAACGCAAAGAATTTCACCTGGTCTTTGACAGAGTACCCTTAAAAGCTGCACCCGAGCTGCACCAAGCTCTGTGTTTTTGTGTAAATGCTTTCTGAAAATTGATTTATTTAAATAGTATTTTTTATTCCGATTTATTGTAAACGATATAATACAAACTTATGGCAATTCATAGAAGTTTTAAAAACGAAATACAAGCCGCAGGTAGGACACGACCTTCAACCGATTTCTTCTTTCTGAGAAGGACAGTACATGTCATACGGTATCTCCTTTGATGAAGAACATTCAGGCCTTAACGTCAAAGCCTGCCGCAAAAGCAAAGACCCAAATTTTTCAGACGTGTGCTGAGATGGTGAAGGAATACGAAAAGGTTCCTGTGTCGAGGGAAAAGGTGGTGGAAGAAATCGTTGAAACAAAAGTTACCCATCAATTTAGACGATCAAACATAAACATGTAAGGTTAAAAATTTTTGAAATGATTGTGTTATTAATTAGAGGTTTTTCGTCGACTTTTTTATTTTTGGTAAAGTTACAATATCTTAACACCTCCCCCCCCCTACCGTTACTTATCGTAGTGCATTTCAAAACCCCTCCCCCCCCTAAATTGGTAACGTAGTTTATGGACAACCCCTTCTGAACTGTTTCAATGGTGTTGCTCAAAATTTTAGGGTGTGTTCGGCCAGTCATGATACAGGACTTAAACCTATTTGTACAACATCGGACGAGCGGTTCCAGTATTTGACCTCAATTTATGCAATCAGCAGATAGCCTTTCTGCTACATACATTCTGCAAAAGTATTTTGGAGCCTCCCTGCCAGGGCAGATTCTCAAACTGGCATTCAATAAACACAGGTAGCCTGAAAAAAACCAAGAAATTGCAAAAACTGAATGATCTATTCGTAAAAATGTGATTTAGTAGGGTAGTTTTTTAATAGTTTCAAATCGAAATTTTTTTAATGCATTAAAGCTACTTCAAAATTAAGGCCAGTATTATTATTATGTAAAATTAGCCGTTGAATTCGAAATTAGATTTCGAAATTAGATTTTTAAATAATATCAAATTGAAGCCAACAGCACCCTCCGAACCATGAATTTAGTACTTTTTGGTCATCATTTTTCAAATTCATTCGTTTCGAAGTTTGCTTAAATTAAATTACCTATTGATTTGATTAAAAATAATCGTTGGAAATTTGCGAAGAATAGATGTGTTCAGTAAGCATAATCAAATCTGTTTTATGAGTGTGAGTCGTTGTGAATATGATAATTTCGACAAGAAGAAGAGCATTCTGTCAAATCCCTCCTAAAAGCTGATGCGAGCAAGAACAAAATTAGTTTTGTTACTTTTTTGGCATTATTTTTCTATTAAAAGACAGAATTCATAATTTTTTAACATAATTATTTGTTTTGGTAACAAGTCCGCCAACGAAATGAAGCAATGGCGCTTTTAAGCTAGACAGACATTACAAACGGTCGCTCACTTCAACTCGTCGGAAATTCCCTATTTCTGAAATTTCAGCAATGAAGTGAATACCCCTTTTATTATTTTGAATGCACTTCACCATCAGCTGCCCCAAATTTCGATATAACAATGATTGGAAATAAATAAATAAATCGCGACCGAAATTCTGACTCTGTATTGAGTTGCCATTTATGGTATTTGTCAGGGTCTCGGATTGTCGGATTTGCCTTCTTTAATAAAACCATTGACGGAAGAATGCAAAAATTGTTGGTAACTGCGCGAACTAAAAAAAGTGATGACAAAAAATGTCACTACCTCCACCACAATAGGTTTGTTTCCGTACTAACTTCAAGTAATTGTATAGAATAGAGAGTGATATTTTGCTTGTTATTCTTCTTTCCCGAGCTTAAAAATTTTATAAAAAAACGCTTTCCATCAACTTCAAGTTACTTGAATCGAGTGCGGAAACAGACCTAATATGTTAGACAGCACCATGTGCTTGATTTAATAGTAAGGCATGTCATGGATGAGTTACTGGAAGGAAAATCAACATCGCTTAATATATCTTATAGCATATTCTCCGAATTAATCACAAACAATGAAAATCTAAAACAAAGCTTCACGCTAAATAACAAACAAATTTAAATTAAGTGCATCAAATAGCGAGATGACAAGCAATATTTGTTTGAGCTTGTTTCAAAATTAAGGTTCTACGAAAAAATCATTTATTTCCATTTTTAAAGTTTAAAGCTATTTCATCGCTAAGTAACGCTCGCTGGAACTCCAGAGCTATTCTTGCTATTTTATTATTTATACTTATACCAAAATACAAAAATCAGTTATCTACGATATGCCAATTTATAAACTATCCTTGGTATGATGTATAGTTTTCCAATCACTGTTTTCGAAACAGCAATTTTAAAAATGTAGAATTGTCAATAAATCAGTTTTAAATAGCTCACATCTGCTTCTTGAAACATTGGGTGAAAGAAAATGCAGCTATGCAAAATCAGCAGCGCTCTTATATTTGTACAGAATGTGCCATTAAAGTTGTTAAGGACATTTCCTCTAGATGCAAGACACCTTATACCTTAAATCTTAAATTTATTTCTAAAAATTTTTTAAAAAGTAAACAGCATTTTTTACATGTTTTATGCATTTGAATATCACTTTTAAATAAAATTAATTAAAATTAATTTTTTTTACAAGTTTTATTTATTTTATTATTTTATATATTGAGTGTCCTGCGGGAAATTTTTGAAGTAAAACAAAAACGCAGTGATCATGTTTTCACCATTCCTCAACTTATAATACTATGTAAATAAGGTATTTGAAAAAAATTATACCCCTATTGCACATATGTTTCCAGACAGAACCCCATTTATCTTAAAAAAAAAAATTAATTATAATAAATATTTTGACTGGGAAGACCCAGAACTGGAATTTTGCATAGAAAAAAAAACGATGAAGAAAATTAAATCAAAATTATAAACAATAGCTTCAACTTATTTATCAAACAGCGCGCAGGTATCGTGTAATTTTTATCTAATATCTTGAAAACTAAAAAATCTTTTGAAAAAAGAAATACAGTTTTAAAAAGAAGAAAAATAATTTAGGCATTACAGGCAAACTACTTTTTGCGAAATTTGTAGAGTTTTTATTTTTCAGTAATATTTTGAAAATGCTCAGAATTCGAAATACAAACGCGATTTTTGAGAAAAATAGTAGCTCTGCACTCCATCATTTCATCATGATCATCATTTTTAAATCAGCGACTCCATATCAACTAAAATTCCAAATTTCATGAAGATTGGACCACTTCTTCTATGTTTGTCCATCTTTTGTATGGGCTCAGTTTACTGTGTGACGTGGCCTTAGGGCAGGGAGGACTCTCAAATTTGCCAACAAAGTGTGACATGTTTTATGGATGACCCCTTAATTAAAATACCATCACATTTTATCAGGTCCACTTTTAAATGCTTTCGGAGTCGTAAAGAAATTATAACTATTATAGGAAAAAAAACTGCTTTTATAGGAAATCGCCGTAGTTATTTTTATAACCTACCAAAAAGTTGCCCCTACCTTAAATATTCAACTACTTTTAATTTAATAGCAGCTTTAAAATTTTAACGGACTTATTTTTAATAATTGTTTTTTCTTTTACTTTTCAGGAACTCTGCAGCAACTACAATCAGTAAAAATGGTGTAGAAATTGGTATTAAAATGATTCTTACTATGCAGAACAAGCATAACAATAGTGAAAGGATACCAAATCAAATAAATCTACATTCAAAACGAAGAAACACAATAAATGCATTCGATGATTACTACTACTACTACAAACAGACCCAACGATATTAAGTAACTTTTTTCAAAACATACAAAAATCATCCATTCAAAGATACTCTGTTATTTAACTGCCAACAACTAACATCATCGTTGTTGTTGTTGTGGCAGATTGAATTAAAATCAAGAGCAGCAGGTGAGACATGTTCGAACGGCGTCCCATTTGGGTCGTATTAATTGGTCTCACCATCTGCGTTTCAATATGGCGAATGTCTGTGCAGGAGCCATCAATGCTAGCGGAATATGGCTACAACAACAACATCAATATTGGTGGCGGTGTTGTCAATGCGCCACAGATGGCCGCCTACTATCAACAACAACAACAGTTACAAGAGCAGCAGCAAGCGCAGCAACTCTACGGAGGAAAACATTTGCTGGCACGCAGAGTCCACGATGTCAGCGACGAAGAGGCAAGAGTAGGTGGTGGCAGACATATTATAGTCGTCACACCAGCAGACACAACCAACAACGATAAAGCACAACAATATAATGAACAAAACACACATCACACAAACACAAACACAGCTGCAAACCAGAAGCATAGATTGCATTTGACTGCAGCATCTAGTCTTAATCAGGAGGATGTCCTGCTAAATAAAAGCAGCAACAACAAACCTAATAGTGCTAAGAATGTTACTAAAAATAGTAGTAGTTATATTTACGATAGTTATAGCGGTAAGCGTAGCCTAGTCACGAGCGATAAAGCAACTCCATCTCAACATAGTTCAAAACGTTATCGTGCCAGCACGTATTGGCACAGTGATAGCGCAGCAACAACAACAAAAACCACCAACACAGTCACACCATCTCAGGTGCCTGCAGTGACGCTCGACAGTCGCCAAGTCACACCTGCCACCACTACCACCACCACCGAATCTTTGCAACTGCATCTTGGACCTAATGACTTCCAGCAACTTATTGATCTGCACAACTTTGACTACATCATGTGCCAGCCTGCTTGCACGGACAACATCGCTGCACTTATCTTGGTACATTCAGCACCGAGCAACTTCATGAAGCGTCTGCTCATACGCGAGACTTGGGGCCAGCATAGAATGCTGCAAAGTACCCCGCTCCGCCTGATATTTCTACTAGGCGCTGTAGCCAATCAGACGCTGCAGCGCCAGCTGCAACAAGAGAATAATATTTATGCTGACATGGTGCAGGGCAACTTTATAGATGACTACAAAAATATGACCTACAAACATACCATGGCCCTCAAGTGGTTCATCTATAACTGCGGCCAGGCTCAAATACTCGTCAAAGTGGACGATGATGTTTTTGTCAATACGCCGCAATTACTTAAATACCTGCAGGACATCTCTACAGAACCAGCAGCTGGCAGCACCTACAACTCTACGAAGACGAATGGCTCGCAAACCGTGCCTGCGCACAGCAATAGTTCTAATGGCGTTACCTTTACGCCATCCTTGCAGCTCTTTCGTCATCCACAACATTTGCTCTTCTGTCAACAGATGCTGTGTTCACGTGTCAAACGTACCTACCGCTCCAAGTGGCGTGTGACTAAGCGTGAGTACGCTAATCGCTTCTATCCGCCCTACTGTCCCGGCTATTCGATCATCTATTCGGCAGATGTATTGCTGCGATTGTATGAAGCAGCTCAGTCAAGCAAATACTTTTGGATCGACGATGTGCATGTGACAGGTACATTGGCGGCACTTCAGAACATAACTATCACTTCATCTCTACCATTTGTGCTATCCAGTGATGCATGCGATAGCGTGTTAGCAGGCAAAACTCAATTGGCTGAGTTAGAGTTCCTGTTTGCCTGGCCGGGAATAACGGAGCAACAGATACACGATTTGTGGGAACTGAATCTGTTGCAGCAAGACAACGATGTTGCCATGTCCCGGGCAAAGTCGGGCCTGAATCAAGGTACTGATGATTCCGCAGCTGCGCAGTATAGTTACGAAGGTTTCAGATAGTAGTCGTCAGTCAGTCTGTCTGTCTGCACACAAACTTCACCAGTTCATCAAAAAACTGAATCATATTCGTTGAGTTTAACTTAATATTAATTTTGATATGTATTAAAATGTATAAATGTAAGAAAGCGAGAGAGAAAGAGAGGGTTTGAGAGAGAAGAAATAGTTTTGTAAGTTAAATTGGGAAAAGTGCTCTAATTTTTAACAAAAAACAATGTGCTGCAATGTGCCATATATGTGAAATCATGTGCTGCAAAGGGATATAAAAAATTACTTTTGATTCGGGTTCCCCGTGGTCAAATGAAGAAAAAAAGTAGGTTTGAACAATTTTGGAAAGCCTTCTATAGCCCCAAATTCACAAAATAAAATGGGGTCTTAGATGACCCCATCGGTTTCAAGTAAAACTTTTTAGGAATTTTTCAGCTGTAATCTGTGATGGGTATGAACGTATTTTTGATGAAATATTCGAAGCAATTTATGTGTTCAATGCAATTTAGTTTCAAATTTAGAAAATTAATGTATAAATATTACAGATTGGTTTTCCTTACAAGAAAGATCGTTAGGTAAAAAATTACGATTGTATAATAAAATATGGCATAAATTTTTAATTAAGACCAATGGCTCATGTAAGACCCCATTTTATTTTGTGAATTTTGTAAAAACAACGGGAAATATTTGCTGAACTCGATATTGTTTCAATAAAACACATCTAAATGCAGAACTTAAATTTACGCGTTTAGAACGATTTTATTTAAGTGTAAGCAAAATACTTGAGCAGTATAAACAACATACTTTGCACGAAAAACAATAATACTTCCAGCTGATCAGCTGTTAGCCTGCCGGTGTTGCCAGATTCTATAAAGCTTCTAAAACCAAATTCAAGGTAGAAATTGCCGGACTAATTGTAATTAAAGCAACGATAACTAAAACGCATGGTGCATATAGTACCCCTTTGTCTCAAGGGCTTAAGCCTCACGAAAAAAAGTTGTTTGGATCAGTTCCTCAAAATAATCATTGGTTTATGTTATAATGACTCTCCGAACATTTCGACTCTAGCAATCTTCAAAAATCGAGTTTTTTGTAAAAATATATGCTGGTATGGTAGTTAACCCTTTCAATGACTAGGCTAAACTTAGAACAAAATAGTTTTTTTTTTTGAGGTAATCAGCCAAATTCTGAATGATTTTTCCCGGGGAATCGGAAAAGGGTGTTTTTATTTTAAAGATAGAATTCAAAAACATTTTGGAAATTTTTAATGCCAATTTGTTCATCAACCATCAATACTCATGAGTATAAAAAATTATGTGATATCTTTATCTGCAATCTTAAAATTAAAATTAAGGGAAAAATTATTTAGAAATGAGCTGAATATTCCTATAATTCAGGTCCTAAAAATATGAAAGAAACATAACTTTGATAATTATCTGCGCCACTTGCGTTTTGTAAGCTTGTACAAAGAAAAAATTATTTTGCTCCGGTTCGGCACAAATTTTTTTTAATCCCTTGAAGGTTTTTAAACCCTTTAGATCTTTGTTTTTTAAACCCTCCTAATATTACTATCATTAAAGCCAAAAAAAAAAGATCAAAAAACATAAATTTGATTTTTGTCCGGTTGATTTTTTCTTATAAAATAGGCCAAATAAATCTTTTTTTGCTTTTCTTCGGCACAAAATCAAAAATCCAACTGGCTTTAATTTCAAATAGCTCCCTTAATTTGTTTTTATTATGTTGGTTCATCTCTTTTTCATAGAAACAAACGATTAGATTAAAAAAAGCGTTGCAAAATAAAAAAAAAATTACTTTCTGACGTGTCCAAATATTAAGCAAATCCACTGAAAAGGTTAAAATAAACAAAACGGTCAGATAGTTATAAAAAAGTTCTTCAAACCTGTATTTTTTATTTTAATTTTTTTTAATTATTTTTACTAAAATTCAAAAAACTTAATTATTTCTCATGCGATTCCCATTTTCAAGATATCGTTGGAAAGTTTTTGAGTACATTGATTCCTTGCATTGATATATATTAAAACTAAAATTTTAATTATAAAATAAACACCAAGAGAAAAAATTAGGCAAGACATTAAAAAAAATGATGAAGTTAAAGTTTTTTCTAAATGACCTTGTTATTTATTATGTTGATTTTATATGATTTAAATACAAATTCTAAATAGTTTATAGTTTAAATCATACTTGATTTTAAATACAAATTCTAGTTGCTTGATAGTTTTAAAATCGTTTATTGAGCTTTAGGTCAAAGTTAAAACAATTAATTGTTCTAACGAATCTTTTCCACAGAATTTAAAATCAAGTATGATTTAAACTATCAAACATTTAGAATTTGTATTTAAATCATATAAAATCAACATAATTATGAAGTTATTTAAATTTTGAAAGTTTTTGTATGGAAATGAAATAAAAGTATATCAAAAATATGCATGAAAAAAACTACTATTAACCCAGCTAATATTTTTACCAAAAACTTGATTTTTATAGGTTATTTTAAACCATACCAGCTCACGGATGGCTAGAGTCCTAATATTTGGGAAATCATTATAACATAAACTAAGGACTTTTTTGAGGAACTGATCCAAACAACTTTTGTTTTTTCTATGGAGCATGAGGCTCCATACCGCCTTAATGAATGTTTGATTTGAATATATAATTTTTAAATTTTTGAGATCGTAACTCATTTTGGTAAGAACTGGGGCCTTACTCTGTAATGCGATTCGAAAACAAAATCACACCATGTAAATTCACCACTAAATGGCAGTAACTTTTACCTCTGCTTTAAAATGCTGTTTCTGCCTGCATTGAATTCGAACTAATCAAAATTTTTTTTTTTTAAAAAACCATGAAAATGGTTTGATTATGTTTTCGAATCGCAGAGTAAATACCCAGTTCATGAATGTATTCAAATAGCTGTAACTTCAAAACCGTAATACTTGGTTTTCACTTTGTCATTTTCAGTGGTCAGTTGTTGTCAATCAAATTGAAAATGACAACATGTTGACATTTTTTCTACATTTGGCAATCTTGGAAAACTAAAAAGAAATAAATTATTAAATGGAGCTATGCAGAAAATGTTCTAGAGTTTGATTAAGGTGATAAAATTTTGTGTCGTCATAAAAATGACATAGTGAAAACCAAGCATTAGTTGTACAGGAAAAAATTCAATATTTTTTAAAAACCTTGAATGGGCCTTTCTGGTGGTGTATTTTTTCTGTAGCACTTTTATAAAAATTATTTTTTCTTACCTGAAATTTTCAGTCATATTTTCATGGACTTCGCAACAAATTTTGTACCTTTGTAAATAGAGATGGGCGCGTGAGTGATTTCGACTCACGGTCACGCACGCTCACGATGTCTTTGTTTCTAATCACGTACGCTCACAATTAAAATTATTTTAACTCAAGATCACGCACGCTTACTATTAAAAATGTTTGACTCACGATCACGCACTAATGATTTGTTATTAATGAGCGCTCAGGAATAGAATTTTTTACGGTTAGGCACGGTTACTCTCGAAAATTCTTAAAGAATGCACATAAGTTTGTAATAAAAGTTTATTTAGTGTTTTTCAAATAAGAAACGTAAATTCAATTCACATCTTATATGCATCTTATATGTTAACCCTCCTGTGTATACGAAGGTACCCGGGTACCTTTTGCAATTTTAAAGCAAAAAAAGGTAACTTTCGTCAAAGGAACTATATACTGAAATCTTTAGTACCTTCCTAAAATTTATTTTTTTATTCAATAAAGTTTTTATACTGCAAAGAAATTGTTTTGGCAAGTTTTTATGAAAGATTTTTAAGTGCTACCCCCTTCGTCTTATACGAAAGTACCCGGGTGCCTCCGGGTAAAATACATGCGAATTCGTACTGTTATGGTCTTTGTCGATTTTTTTCGTTTATAAAATCATGTACTAATGCAATCAGGATGAAGGATTACAAAGTTACTTTGGATTTTTTCATTCACATATAGTTTCTCTCATACAGATCGTATAAAGGTACCCGGGTACCTTCGTATACACGAAAGGGGGAAATTTTTCGTATACACATGAGGGTTAAAATTATATGAACACATAAATTAGTTCGCAGCAAAATGATTAATCTTAAGATAGAAACCGCAGACCATAATTTGAGTTGAAATTAAAACTTTTTATAAATTTAAATACATTTAAAATTCATTGCATTTAATTAATAAAGAAATTTATTTGAAACGCACAACAAAGTACTTCAACCTACATTTCAATTAAAGTCTTTATTACAAAAAAAGTTATATATCCAAATTTTCACCCAGCAACGTAAACAAAATCCACACTAAATTTTTCACAGATTTGAAAAATGACGATAAACAAGCCGTGACACGAACAATTTTAAGTCACGCGCACTCCCTCATGAGGGAAATTCAATCACGAACACTCACGAATGAGTGATTTAGTGATTTTTGGATGGATTTGCTTATGGTCACGACGTATTTCACCGTGACATTCAGTGTTACGATTAAATTCGTGACACACTCCCATCTCTATTTTTAATAAAGTGTCGTGCTAAGCTATCAATTTTAAAGGCTTATACAAAGTTTTGGGTTGGGCTTCCAACGATAGTGGGTCAAAGTACCATGTGTTATTTTTGTTTTATTAAAGACCTTTTGAAGAACATGAACTTCTTCGCATTTCTGCTTTGATGAGAAAAATTCAGGATCTATCAATACTTTTCATGTGTCTTGAAACTCAATTAAAAAATGTTTTAGGTTTGTTTTAGGCTCGTCGACATTGTGCAGGCAAGCCTTTGCGGCAATTTTTTTAATTGTGCCCCCAAACCGTCACATGGCCTTTTGCCATGTGGGGGCAACAAAAAAGTGTCATTCAGCAGGGATATTAAAATCATTATTGTATCTTCACAAATTTATAAAATTTGTTTTTGTTTTTCTATCGAGCTCCTTTCGAGAAGTAAAATATTTTAGTTAGTATCTCCAATTTATTTTTTTAAATTGTATTAAGCCACGCTGAAACAAATGCTCTGCTATTGTATCGCGCTTTAAGCCATCGGACAAACCAAAGTTTATTGCGGCAATTGTAATTCGTGTAAAGTACTTCGATGTTTGCCTAATCGAAGAAAGCTCTTTAATGATCAATTATCCACACGGTCTCTCGTGGCGACTACCCCGTAGTTCGGTTGGTGGCAGCATATCCCTTTGGACATGCCATTCCCCAAGCCTTTACAGGTATGGCCCAATGGGACAGGAGAATTGTAAGGTCCATGGTGATGCACGTTTGGTCCGTTTTCCCCTGTCAATGTGTCAATATCGATGTGTTAAAAGGATGTACAAAATATGTGGCGAAGGGCATGCCCCTACCACTGAGATTATGTGAATTCTCATACCAAGTAGAAGGTGCACCGAACTACAGGGAATTACAGGGTAGTGTTTACAAATACAGTATGACCTCACTAAAAGCAACAATATCTGAAAATGTGAAATTTTTGGTATAAGAATAGAATAGGCAATCCCTTGTAGGCCTTTTTTAAAAAAAATCATTCAGTAATCATTAGGGATCCACCTACAATTTTGTCTAAGCCTTTAAAATTGATGCATTAATACGACACTATATTAAAAAGGTAAACAATTTTTTGCAAAGACCATTAAAAATTTGACTGAGAAAGTTCAGGTAAAAAAAATGTTCATAAAAGTGCTACAAAAAATATATACACCACAAATAAGACTCGTTCATGGTCTTAACAATTTATTATTTTTTTTTTTTTTGTACGACTTATTGTTTTTAAGATACCGCTATTAAATATATGCACACATTTTTTAGGTTTTTTAATATTTTTGACAGTGTATAACTTTTAAAAAATTTTTTCGCAAAAACAAAAACCGTATTTTAAGTTATTTATATGAGCACTACTAAGCTACAAAGTTTCAAAAAAATCCGAAACACAAAGGTCAGATTTTGCTCAAAATTTTTCGAATTAATATGGAATCATCGATATGTGATTTTGGACTTATTTAAAAGCAAAAATTAAAACCTAGGCTAACTACTTTAAAAACTCGCAAGCATATGATTTCTTCAAAACTACTAAAAGCACACTTTTTAGAATTGCTAAAAATTAAGTGCGAGACGGTTTTTACTTAAAAAAATCATACCTTTTCGATTATTATTTTTTCCCAATGCAACACATGACAGTAGCACGTTTCGGCTTTGTTGTAGCACATTCATATTTTTTTAGTTAAGAATAAAAAATGACATCACTACCTTTATGCACATTGCTCTCTCCTAAAATTAAGCTACAAAGTTATGATAAAAATTTAACCTTAAGCCAAAAACAAATATTATATATGTACAATATGTAAGCGGAATTATATTTTTTGAAATGCTGAAGTGAAATTATTATTGAAGAAATATTTTTAAAATTCTATTTATTGAAATGCGAATTTTAAAAACACAAAAAAATAAATATATATCAATCAAAATCAAAACAATTCGACTAAGCTAAATTTAAGTTTGCATCATTTTGGGCAGAGAAAGTCTGTCCACAACTGAAGTAGCTTGTTTATCATTGAAATGTTATCATATCGTATCGTATTGTATCATTTAATGAGAACGATGGAGCTTTTTGGCCAAGTGTTTTTTTTTTAATTTTTCGTTA
Organism: Dichetophora obliterata; assembly: GCA_963920525.1. Taxonomy (NCBI): domain Eukaryota; kingdom Metazoa; phylum Arthropoda; class Insecta; order Diptera; family Sciomyzidae; genus Dichetophora; species Dichetophora obliterata. The sequence continues at coordinate 136,118,290 of OY986438.1, read as the reverse complement.
TAAACTGTCTGTTTATTGAATTTAATAAAATGAAATAAAGCACAATAAGTTATTGTTTTTCTTGTGCTCTAATTGAGCAGTGATTAAAGCTGCTAAACTTGAATCTATCTTTAAGCCTTCATTGAATTTTATTTCATATTTGTTTTGAATAATGAAAGCACAAAATTTATTTATTTTTAATGCAAACAAGTTGGTACCGACTGCAAAACATCGACATCAGGGTTCAAATGCTTTATTTACTCATAAGATTAACATTAATTAAACATGACTTAGTTGCAAACGTTACAAAGAGTTTGTTTTAGCTAACAAACTCTTAATTATTAAACCCCTTTGAAATGCAATTTAAATTTAATTTATTATATTATATTTAGTTTAGTTTGTTCAGTTTTAGAATTAAAAACTGCTTGCAGTATGGATCTCATGTGATGTAAGCCAGTTAAAAAACTATTTTTTTTTTGTATGCATACAAATTTGCATTCTACTCTAATCTAGACTCAAATATTTATTTTTCTAATAAAAAAAAATACGTTTTAACTTGTTCATTTATCTTAAACATACTTATTTACTTGTAAACTAGTGTAAAAATTTTGTTAAAAACTGAAAATTGAAGAAAAAAAAAGGAAAAACTGTAGCAAATGTTGCTGGCCTTAAATGAAATTATTATAATTTTTTTCTAATCTCTAAGAAAATAATCACACTAAAAATGTCTTTCATTAAACATATTTTAAAAAACTTTCGGATTTTCTTTTTTTATTAAAAATTTGCAAATGTTTATGTAAAGAAAAAAATTTCAAATCTCATATTTTTAATGAAAACTGTCTCTTACACAACTTATATAAATATAGATAAATTAAGCTATGTACATACAATGTGGTAAAGTTATCATCAAAAAACGTGGGTCTCAAAATATTCGTAAATTAAATGTTGATAAAATGAATACAGATTATTTATTAAAAAAAGAAAAGAAAAGATAAAACAAAAACAAATATATATCAAAAATAACATATTTACATTGTCTGTCAGCATAAGTAATGTGTTTGTATGTATGTATGTGTCTCTGTAAGTGCGTAAATGTTGGTGTTCATATAAAGTTATCTATCTATTCTCCTTCTGTCATTAAAACAATTCTCATTTTAGTAATTGAATTGATGAAAAATCAAAAAATTATCAAAAATTTTGTATTTAAAATTGTTATTCCTTAAAACTCTCCTCTAACTCAAGTAAAAAAAAAACCTTATAATAATTGGGAGAAAGGACATGTAAACAAATTACTTAACAAATAAAATTATACTCAATTAAAAAAGGTTTTTTTTATTTAACAAGGTGTCACATTAGCGGAATACCAGAAGAAAAGCTTGATGATGCCTATTACTTATTTTTAATACACCGCTTCTAAACATTTATTGGTAATGATATTGTAATGCATAACTTTAAGCAGGATGTGACAACATTTGATTTGTGTTCTTAACCCTTTAAATGGCTAGGCTAAAATAAGAACAAAATAATTTTTGTGAGATAATAATTCTTATCATTTAGGTCCTAAAAAGATGAAGAAAAACATACCTTTGATTTTTACCTGCGCCACTGACGTTTGCAAGCTTGTACAAAGAAAAATTGTTTTTGTTTTTCTTCGGCACAAAATCGAAAATCCAACTTTAATATCAAATATCTCTCTAAATTTATTTTTATTAAGTTGGTTCATTTTTTTTCATAGAACCAAACAATTTGGTTTAAAAAAAACCGTTGCAAAATAAAAATAAAAATTACTTTCTGACGTGTCCAATATATTGGGAAAATCCACTGAAAGTTTTAATGATCTATTCTCTGATCCGTAGCTTGTTTCTGTAACGCGTAAACAGCGTAATTTTTTGACAGCGAAAAATAGATCTTTTATAGTTATGCATTACATTGGCCGCATTCATCGCAGACAACTGTTGTGAACTGTAATAGTAGCGCTACCTTAGTTCACGATGCTTTTCTCTGAATGTGTTGCTACTCTACACGTCAGAAGTTAGATTCAATTTAATTTTTATATAAATTTAATCCAATTGCAAAGGTTTCTCACTTAAATTTGCTGCGTTCTTTCTGCGTTTAATAATTTAACAGCGTCAGTAACAGCATCTGACAGTTAAGCAAACAGTTGTGTTCCTGTAGCATATAATTTGTTCGCTCGATTAAAAGGCGTTCGCTACTTTATCAGTTTTAGTTAGCGCTACCAAATTTGTACCATTCAGCGAATTTTTACACAACAGTTGCCAACTGTTGTCTGCGCTGAATGCGGCCATTGTCATCACCGATGAATAGAGCGAATTGCTCTAAACAACCTGACTGAAATCGAGTAAGTGGCACAAAGCAGCCAGTTAATCGCACAACAGGATCAAACCACCCGCTTGTATAAATTTGTCGGTGATGACATTGTAATGCAGAACTGTAAGCGGGGTGTGACAAAGTCTTGTTTGTACTCAAATTATTTTCTTTTCATTGTTCAAGCAACAGTTTGACTTTATTCGTCTGTGTAGGTACTAAAGGGCTGCACAATTACCCACCGGGAAAAAAGAATCAATTGTGTATGAAAAAAGAATCAATTCACTTTTCCAATCATTGATTCTAGAATTGATTATTTTTAACATTGTGATGACCTACAAAAAGTAGTACATTCTTTTCTGCCTTCCACTTGAATCACTGTTGAAATCGATTCTTTTATTCGCTTATAAAATGGATTCTTTTAAATGAAAAAAGTATGAATTTTTTTAATATGAGAAAAGTATGAATCGCTAAGAAGCCCTTTTGGAATATATATACATGAATGAATTCCATAATGCATAGGTTTGTATGGCAGAATTGAAAATCTTTTATTCTTTTTTAAATAATCAATAAAATATTATATTTCAGTAATTCAAATTAATAATTATTAGGTAATTTGAAAGAATAAATAATATTTAGACAGGCGAGATTTAGATTATAATAATAAAGGTTGTTCCTTCCGTTTTGCTTTGAACGTATCCTTAAAGTATTTACATTTTGACTTGCGTATAGCTTCCTTCATATCTTTTTGGGACTGTTCCTGTTCGTATTCTTCCTTGGAAATGCACTCTGCATTTAAAAACAAAACATTAAGAAATGATTTAAACAAGTAAAGAGCAATGGTTTTTCATAACTTACAAAACAATACATTATTAAAATTTTCGAGCCTTCTGAAGCAGTTTGTTCCTTCAACGCTGACAAATCAAGTAGAATTTTTTTCAGAATCAATTCGTTTTTCACTTACCATAAAAGCAAGCAAGGAATCTAACAACATTTACTTTATTATAAATTGTGATATACTTCATAATCGATTCCTGCAGCAATAAAAACGAAGCAATAAATTTTTTGTTTATTGATTCCAAATTGGTTTTGCTTTAAATTTATATATTCTTTGGAATACATTCTAAAATGCATCACAAGTATCCATTCAATTCCTGATTTTTTTTACGAATTAATTCTCATTTTCCCGGTGGGTACATATGAATCGCTGTACAAAACATTTGTGGGGATCGCAATTACTTTCGTTCTCTCACTCTCATTTGCGGATAGCGTTGGCGGGAGCGAAAATTGGAGGTAGTGTGCCTAAGTGGAAAAACGGTTGAAAGCAAAATAAATAATAAATTGTCTATCGCGTGTTAGTATTATACATAAAAATAACTTGCAAGAGAAGTACAAGTTGGCAAGTACTTGAAATACTTGATACCTAATTTCAGAAATTTAGAAGATGAATTTGCAGTTGCATGTTTTAATTTATATGTATATTTTATTAAAAACAAAAAAACCATTCAGATAAAGATAACGAAAACACAAAAATTAATTTTAAAAAATTAAACTTTATGTGGTAATATATATGATTATTAATTATTAATGTTTGAATGGAAAACATAATATCAGTTTAAAAAATAATAAGTTTAAAACCGCAGCTCACAATTTTTATAAACTGCTATTAATATTGTTATTTAGAGGAAAAGAATCACTAGTTGTTGGCTGTACCCATTTAAGCATTACAAAATTAAAATAAAACAATACTTCATCAATTTCCATTTTTTTAATTTGACTTTTACTTAATTTTTACTTTACTAATGCTTTCATTAGCAACTGATAATGACTTCTGCTTTCAGTGCTTTCAGCATACGCAAGTATTTGCAGTAGAATGTAGAAATATACAGTTTTTTTTTTCCTTTGCCGTGATAGCTACCGATAATTACTGTAATTGATGGGAGCAAGTTGCGTATGCATTTTATGCGAGAGAGAGAGAGAGAGTTAAAACATTACTTTTTCTCTGAGCAACAAGCAACGGTTTTACGCTATTTCTTTGCTTAATTCTGCTACAAGTGATGTGCATAGCTAAAAGTACTTGGTGGAATTAAAGAAGCAAATACATTTGTGCAGCCCTTTAGAAGGTACATCGTGTTTTCTAGCATTAAATTTTGCAGTGAAGTGTGTTGGTGATACCTGATGATTAACCTATATGTTTAAACCATAACAAAGTTTTATGTATAAAATAACTAAATGTTATTAAATATAAATTCTGAAATACTCGATAAAAGATAATTGGTTCATTAAATTGCAAAAGTTATTGTGAAAATAATTTGTGGCGTCATTTTCTTGTGTATGCTTCTTTTCGGTGTGTTATCTTTCGTTTTCGTGGTATTTTTGGCGTTGAGAGGATTTTCGTTCAATTTATTTGTGTTCTCCCCAGTCTTGTGCGTCATTTTTTGTACTCTCCAATATCGTGCATACCTACTTCCATCGTCGCTTACTGTGTAAGGTAGATGTAATCAGTGTTTAAGCGGCCATGTCCGAACAAATGTAATTGAGAATTGTAAACAGAATTCGGAGGCCTCGCAGCTACTTCGTATTTAAGAAACAATTGGTTACGTCATGTGTCCATTTACCACTGAGCAGCCTCAAATGGAGAAGTCCAGTTACAAATGTAATAGCGAGAAGTGATTACTCTCTAGCGATTGTCACCACTCTTCATAGACTTCTGTGGTTCATCTATTGTTCCCTCGTGGTCTGGCTCTATTATTAATCAAAATTATGCTTCTCCGATACAGTCAATTTAAATTCGACAAAATTTCGTTTAAAAAATTTAATTTGCAAAGAATGGTTTGGAGTTACATTAGGCGTGTTTTATTCGTTCTGGTTAAACCAAATAGGTTCTAAATAACATGCAGAACACTAACAAAAAGATGAACTTGCTCAGTAGCTAGTTCATCTCGTTGAACTATTTTTTTTTCGCTACGGCTCTATAGATGTCGCTATTGGTTTTAGTTTGTGGCAGCACTCGCAAGTAAGAGTTTGGTTTACAACCTTTCTTAGTCACCAAATGCTGGCAAAAGAAACATCTGTGCTGTTTAGTCATATCATCGTCGACAATGCCCCAAGCGGTCAGAAGCAGTAATGGTATTGTTTTGCAATCAGCCGTTTGGTCATATCATTTGGCGACAATGCCCCAAACGGTCTAAGGCAAAACTTACAAAGCTTTAACTAATGCGATCTATTCGTTCACTGGTTAAACCAGAACGAATAAAACGCAGCTATTATAGTACAGCGTTTTTGCGTATTTCTTTCAAATCCCTGCCTGCAATTCAAGTTTTGTGTGTAACGGTTTTGAGCGGATCGCAAATTTGAAAATTTTTGATGAAAATGAAAAATGTACTCTCAGAGGAAAAATATGAGCTTGGTCGGCGTGAATTTAATTTGCCGAAAATATGATTAAATAAGTTGTATATTATTCAATGGTCGTAATGTTTTACCGTCACGCAGAGCAACCCTAAAGAACACGCAGCCCTATGAATATGCTGAGAAAATAACACGAATATTTGACAGCCCCGGAGCAGGGCAGAATAAATGCAACATCATCGCGAGAAAAGAAAACGCTTTAGAAAAAAAAAAATAGCTTGTTGGAGAGATATTTCTATATTTGATTCGCTTATATATTATACGATTGAAAAACTTAATAAGGGAATTTTAAAAATGTTCGCAAAAAAATTTATTAATTTCTTTGTTTTTGATCGAAAAAACAACTTTATAGATTTAAAATTTTTGAACCAATTTTGACGAATGATAGCTCATTAGAAAGTTAATTTTATGCTCAATATGATAATGTATTGAGTTGGATACAAAAATTTTTTATTATAATAATTGTTATTATTTTCAAAAAACAAATCTAGTTTTTTCCATATAAATGGTATGGTCCAACTTTGGAGGCTGAGCGCCTCGCCTTCCTGTTACCCGATTCTTAAAATTTTTTGCAGAAAATGTTTTCAAACCTAAAGGAACATTTCTAGGGGGAGTTATGGTTCATATCTCAAAAATAATTTCCTCTATACAGCTAAGGAATACCCTACTGTACATCCTACTGTACACCAATGTACACCAATGAATGACACACTTTGACATAATTATGCCTCATTTACACTAGTGATATTTACTGACTTTAATAATGACTTGATGACATATCATAATGACGCTGCTATTAAGACGGCACAAAAAAGTGACTTGCCCAGAGCTTTGTCACTACGTTTCATTATATTTTGGCAACTTTCAAATTCATAATAGGGGTATTCACGATTCAGTGCACATGCCTGTGCAGTTGAGGACTTGAGGACTTTACAAAAACAAATTGTACGTACGTCAAAAATCTGCACAAGTGCTTTTCTACTATTACCTTCAACTTGAGGACTTGAAGACTTGAGCAGTTGTGCACTTGTGTGCATTGAAAAATGTTGACAGCTTTGAAATGGTGATGGTGGTGTGTTCACGAAAACCTAACTGCACAACTGCACAAGTCCTCAACTGCACAGGCAAGTGCACTGAATCGTGAATACCCCTAATGATTTGACCAGCAAAGTAGGCGTTTACATGAATGACAAAATTTATAATTCTCAAATACTGACAAAGCAAAGAAGTTAAAAATTATCTTACAAATGGAAGACAATAAAATAAAAGCTGTTGCTTATTTAGCATATTTATTAATTGAAGAGGACGAGGAGAAAGAAGAACACTGGAGAAGAACGTTCCATCTTCTGAAAAATACTGGCTATGTTCACTTAAAAAAGAAATGAGATTAAATATTGATTATGATTATTATATTCTTAAAACTCTTTAAATTTATACTAACCAGTCCATTTTTAAGCAAACAGTTAAATTTCTAGAAACAGTTAAACGCACTCTGTCAGTAAAGAATGAACTTTTTCATTTTTTCTTTAAGTTGGTCACTATGAGATTAGACGGGCTTACACGATGTCATTTAAGTGACAAAACTAATGACATCTGATTTTAATCATTATTTTATGACTAAAATAATGAAACAAAATAACATCATTTACACGATAATGGCACTTAGTGATGTAAAAAATGACAAATATGTCACCCGTGTAAATGAGGCATTACACTTTTTGTTAAATTATATGTCACTCATACGCCACAGTGCACTTCCAAATCAAATCAAATTATTTAAACAAAATTTTGGGAGCAGAAAATTCACTGTACCCATATGCTTCCTAAAAGCTATTTTCTTATAGTTTAACGTAGAATACGAAAATCAATATACTGCTGTATCTTCGTGGGAAGAACGAAAGGTTGGACAACGCAAAGGTGGCATTATATTATATTTTGTTTAATCTGTAAAGACATACATGCGATTATACGAGAATCTGAATCCTAATCATGTAAGAAATTTTTTTTAAAAATTATAGTTTTCAAGTTCGGGGGTTGTATGAATTGAGTGTTAATAGATATTCAATAGGAGCAAGAGATTAACTATAATCCTTAGGGGGATGGTGGCGGAGAAGCATAAAGTTGATTAACAGAGCCAGACTCCGACGGAACAATGAACCACAGAAGTCTATGAAGAGTGGTGGCATTCGCTAGAGAGGAATCACTTCTCGCTATTACAGTTGTAACGAGACTTCTCCATTTGAGGTTGGTTTGATTCTGCGATTAACTGCGATTAACTAAATTAGCTGGATTAAATGAAATTTTGTTGAATTTAAATTAACTGCACCCCAATTTTAGTTGGGAATTTAATAAAGAATAATTCCAGGATGAAAAAGTTTTGACGGAATTGAATTAATCACACTGTTCATGAATCGGAAACTTATTTTTGCAAACAAGCTTGGGACATAACATTTCAGTATAATTCAAGGACGCTGAATTAATATCGCTCGCTACACATTTTGTAATCCTTTGGCCCATTTTCGAGAAATTCGAGCTTCAAGTTCAACTACATGTTAATTCAGTTTTTGCTAGAAAACCTTTTGTATAAACTTTGGCGGCTTCATGTCTTGACTTTTAGCTTAGTCACTTAGTCTGTGGGGCTACAACAAAAAAATAAAAGAGCATATTGCTCGTATTATTCAATTCAATTATTGAAAATAGTTAAAAAATTAATTCTAAATAAAAAATAATTCTTTATGTAATATGTTCCTAAAAAAAGCAACATGAATTTTTAACTAGGTTTGGGTTTTTTAGCATTTTAAGTTGGTGCGGTCCCTGGGACTTGATGTACTGCTAGTGAAATTTCTTTGAGGTGTACCAGTTAAGGGTTAAGGTGAAACATTTACAAACACCTAAAAAGTAATTTCGTACAACAGTTAAACCCTCAAAATCTAACCCTTAGGATCCTTACTAACCCCATAATTTAAAAAGCCGGTGTTTCGCATAAAAGCTTTGTTTAAGGGAGGTTTTAGGCAAAAGCGGTTAAAACTAAGGCATCTTATAGAAGATGTTTTCAAAACAAGTTTATTATGTACACAAAAAATTTCATTTGCATGTTAATTGTAAATCATTATTTTTTTCTTAAAATATATTGTTTATATCTATACTATTATATAAAATTGAAGTGAAAATTTAAAGTTACGACTTTACTTCAAAAGTACTGGCCCGATTTTTATGAAGAACATTTTATAATATCATATTTGTGCTACAGATTTATTTAGGGGTATTTTTCTTTAGAAATTTTAATAAGTATATTTAATTAAGGTATTAAGTTTTTTAATAAATCATCCCAGTTGCCACTCATTGCTTATTCGTTGTCTTTTGACGCGTTTGTGTTGCGAGAGTTTCAATAAACTCCATGTTCTCTTTCATATTTTCATATTTTTCTCTTTCTCTTCTTGCTCAGCTCCATTTTTTTTTTTATATGTATTGTCTTAACCCAATAAGGGGTTAAGTCGGATCATTAAGTCGGGGATGTCGTAAAACTAACCGTATCACATAAAAATTAGTCAAATTAAAAATTAGGTAAAAATTAGGACATGTGTGAAAAAATTGTCCCGTCTTTAAGGCGTTAAGTAGATTGATAAAAAACGTCCTTGGCGAAGCCGCGGACAACAGTGGCCTGCTAGTACTATATAAAGATGGCGCTGAAGTTGGTGTGCTTAAAAAACGTGCAAATCGTACCGCATCATAGCTCAGCTCCATATTGTCTGAAAAAAATGCATTCGAATATAGACTCTTAAAAGCACATATTTTAATAAAATGGAATGAAAATATGGAAAAAGCTTGGGAAAAAACGTCGAAAAATGTTCGTTACTTTTCGAGAAAATCGCGTTTGTTTCGAGAAAAACACATTTAAAGTTACTCTGGTTAGTTTAAGATATTCTGGCTTTAAGGGTCCATTAAAAATTTTTAATCAAAAAAAACCTCGCATTAAAAATTTTATTTTAAAGCGAATATTTGCTTCAGGTAATGTTTTTTCAACATTATAATTACATAACTCTTGCAGAATATTTTTTGAATTTTTGGTTAACAAATATTAATTATAGCAGGGTCAGCACCAAAAATATGCGGTGGACATGATTTTTCGAAGCTTGTTTATCTAAGGAAAAAAAAAATAATTTCGGTTCTGCTGAAATTTCTTGAGCTTTTTTAATTGAAGATTTTTGAAAAATTTGGATTTTTGCTAAAATGGTAGTTGAAAACCCGATTTTTGACTAAAAAAGTTTTTTTTTAAGTTTTAATTAAAAAGTATTTCTCTAAAATAAAAATCGAATGATTAAAAGTACCAATTGTATTTGCTTAACAAGTGCATAAAATTTGGAAGCGATCCTTAGCATAGTTTTCGATTAAGCGCGAGTTTATAGTGGCGACTTGTTGCTTTGCCGAGCCGAACTGAAAGCGCGTCAAGCTAAAAGCTGCTGGTGCCGCTGACTTGTTGCAAATGGTTTTTGACTATTTTGTGTTGTTTGTATACATAACGTTTCTTTTTTGTTTATTTTTGCAATCGAATCTTAAACAAAGCTTTTGCAATCGCTTTTCTCGAAACAGCGACTAACAAGTGAAGAGATGAAAATGCGAAAAAACGATGCTGAAACGCACTTTAAGCCACTGTAAGTTGCTTTAAGTCACTTTATGTCGCTGCCTTTTTGCAGCTGGTTTTTGACTATTTGGAATTTTTTTGTACATATTACGTTTTTCTTGTTTATTTTTGCAATCGAAGCATCAAACGAGTCATGTGATTTCGTGTGTGCTTCTTGCTTACCTCAAACCAGCGGACAACAAGTCAAGAGACGAAAAGGCAAAAAACTATGCTGAAACGCACTTTAAGCCACTATAAGTCACTTGCTGTTACAGCTTATTTCGGCATTTTATAGTTGTTTTGTGCTGTGTTTTTGTGGCCTTTTTGCTTCGTTTTTATTTCGAATTGTTTTTTTAATAGAACAGGAAAAAAACAACATAAACAATAGTGGGGAAAACAGTCAATCGGCTGAATTAGCGACTTATTAAAGGCTTCCTAAACATTTTCCCGAATGCGGACTTTACACGGTCAGTTATTGGACATCAATCATTTATATGTGTAAATAAATAGTTGTTTGTAAGCATTACATCGACTCGTTGATGGCTTCATTGACCAACATCTAATTATTTTATTATTTTGCATACACATAAAACAGATTGATGATGTCAAATGATTAATTTTTGCACAACAAATTTAAAAGAAAACAAAAGTTACTGATCGCTTATTTTGATTTTTTTACCCACTTGCACTTGACACCACGAAAAAACGAAGAAAATGTGCACCAGCCAAAATAAAAAACGTATGTATTTAATTGGAGTTTTCCTTGTTGCTCTACCTTTTTTATATTATTTAATGAAAATAATCCCTCCAGGAAAAATCGGAAGGCTACCATCTAAAAGTGATAAAGAAACATTCCCCACCGTATCTTTAGGAAGCTTAAGGGTAGTTTTGTATTTATGTTCTTTCCAAACCACTTCCCTATTGTAAAAATTGGAAGGCTTAAATATGGAAGTGATAAACATTCCCCATCATATCTTTTGGAATTATATTGGTAGGTTTGAATTTATGTTGTTTGCAAACCGCTTCTTTAAGAATGCATGCGGAAACTTTTTACTGTCAAGCACTAAGAAAATATTAATATTATTGTTTCCAAGCCGCTTATTATAGAATTCATGTTTACTGTTTAAAAAACAAAATGTTTTACTGGACTTTCTCGATAGTCTAGAGGTAGAGCGCTTGACTGTCGCTCAGGGGTCCCTGGTTCGAATCCTGGCCGGACATTCTCGACAAAGGAGAGGAATGTTTCCACATTAATTTTCAAAACAGGGGAGAGGATTGCTTCCAATTAACTTTTTAAGACAGCGGAGAAGAATGTTTCCCTCTAAGGACATGCTATGTAAAAAAAGCAACGGAGTGTGCAACTAAGAGGAATGCTTCCTACATTCCATGGAAAGTATCCTGGTTACATCCGGGAACGCTCACATTTCCTTAAGGGATAAGTAAGCATCGTGTACTCGCAACCGTGCGAGCGAGGGAAAAAGCAACAATCGGCACTCTGAATACCAGCGCACAAGTCACTTTAAGCTGCTTGTTCGGCTGGCACTATACGCACTATGAGCTTATTTCATATAATTGTATGTGCAGCGTTTTGGAGCTTTCCTCTCGGTTCGGTTCGGCAAAGCAACAAGTAGCCACTATAAACGCGTCCTAAAGCTGTCCACCATTATCAAGCAAAAAACGCGTTTAAATTCTTAGGGCGCGTTTATAGTGACTGCTTGTTACTTTGCCGAGCTGAAAGCGCGTCCAGCAAAAAGCAGATGGTTTTTGACTACTTTGGGTTTGTTTGCATATATTACGTTTCGTTTTTGTTTATTTTTGCAATCAAAGCATCAAAAAATAATGTGAAATCGTGTGTGCTTTTTGCTTTCCTCAAAACAGCGGACAACAAGTGAAGAAACGAAAATGCGAAAAACGACGCTGAAACGCACTTTAAGCCACTGTAAGTAGCTTAAAATCGCTGACTGTTGCCTTGCTGTTTTGTTCTTATTTTGAACTGTTATTTTAGACATAACAAACAAAATGGTAACATAAAAAATAGTAGGGAAAAAAGTCAATCGGCTGAATAAGCGACTCCCCAGCTAGACACGTAACTGTTAGATAACGTGTTATTTAACACGAGTGCTAACACGCTTCATGTTATTTCCCCTTAAAAAATCCATACAAAACTTGTTATATTTGTTCTATAGGTAGGTAAAAGTATAACAAGGTTTGCATCTCTGACTCTCATACGTGTGATCTGGCATCTCAGTCTGCCATCCATGTTTTATCCATTAGAAAAATGTATACCTGAACTGCTCACACCAATTACATTTTCAGCGTACTCACTTCTCCCCCCTAGCAGTTCTATCATGCCCAACCCCAAGAAATCAAGCCTAGAATTTTTTTTTCAATTTTAAAACACAATTTTTGAACAAATGACTTTAATGACGACTACATACATATAAATTGCGACTATAAAAATGAAAACAAACGCACACACGATAGTAAAAATACACGTTTTTTATCCACACCAGCAATGGCAGCAGCAGTTTGTACATGCATATTTCAAAATGTGCAAATAGGAATAATTGATGTCCTTGGTGAATTGGATTACCCAGGAATCTATTTAGTTTCCTGAAAAGAAAAATTTTTTAATTTTTTATTTGATTAATATAATTTGTTAACTTTCTTTATTTACGTTAACTTCCTTTTTTACGGCTCTTTGTTGCAGCCACACTTATGATACCGCCATCCAAATGCTTATGTTGCTTGATGATTTATATCTGCTGCTGCTGAGACGCTGCACGTGGTGTTTAAAACTGCGATAGCATTGATTTTTGAAAAATTTTAATTTATTCAATTCATTATATTATTTTATTTGAAAATTAACGTCAAAAATTAACACCGATGATCACTTTGATATGTTGGTTTATATTTTTGGTCTTGCAGTACATTTTAAGCGAGCACAAAAGTAAGATATACAAATATGACAACTTTCCTTGTTCAACATAATTATTAATTCAACATAATTATCAATTAATCATCGCAGGGAAATAAGAAAAACTTCTTTCCTTCCTTTTAATAGGTAGGCCTTTTAAAAGCGCTTGTAGAAGTAGCGATGCTAGAAGCAGTATTGACTCCAAATAAAGCACTTTAAACAGGCCTTTTTTTAAGGAGGCCTAACAGAATTGCCCAGTGGGAAGCTAATAACATAAGAATGTGTTAGTGAACACAAAATATTGTTTTATTGTGTTTCTAAACTTGTTAGAGCTGTCCAGCTGGGTCATCGAAAGACTTCCTAAACATTTGCCAGAATGTGGACCCTATACGGTCAATCATTAGACATCAATCATTCATGTCAGTAAATATTTGTTTGTTACAAAGACTCGTTGATGTCTTCATTGCCCAACATCTTGATATTTTGCAAACACCTATAACAAATTGTTTTCAAATGATTGGTGTTTGCACAACAAATTAGAAAATTTAGATGAAAACAAAAGCGACTTACTGATCGCTTATGTTAATTTTTTCAACCACTTGCTTTTGATCCCAAGAAAAAACGAAGAAAATGTGCAACATCCAAAGCAAAAAAAAATGTAAGTACTTTATTGGAGTTTTTCTTGTTGATCTACCTTTTTATGCTATTTAATGAAAATAATAAGGAAAAATCGAGTATATAAAACTTAAATCATGCAAACCGTGCGAGCGAGCGAGAAAGCAACAATCGGCACTCTGAATACCAGTGCACAAGTCGCTTTAAGCAGCTTGTTCGGCCGGCACTATACGCACTTTGAGCTTATTTCATATGATTGTATGTGCAGCGTTTTTCAGCTTTTCCTCTTGATTCGGCTCGGCAAAGCAACAAGTCGATACTATAAACGCGCCTTTAGATGTAGTAAGGTAGAGTATATGTAGTTTTCTTCGGACGTTTGCAATAACTACAGCAATTTTTATTCAATTGACTTAAAACTCTCTGACGGCCATTTTGTTCACACAGAGATAAATTTATCCCCGAGTTAATTCCATGATTTTTCCAGTTTTTCATTTGTTCACAGTGAGTTAAGCAGTTAACTCTTCAAGCTAGAGATAAAAATGGTGGCGAGATAGCTTAACCTCAGAAATATTTAACTCTTGAAAATTGGTGAGTTAAGATTTTTTATTCGCTCTCATCACTCTCATTTTAATATTTTTTATTTACTTGGTGTCAAAATATTGAAAATACAGATTTTAAACATAGGAAAACAGTATTGTGGGCTTTCGAATCTGGTGTCAGAATTTTAAAATTCAAGATGTTGGATAAGGTTGCCACCTAAATTTTTTATTTTTACGAATTCGAGGCTGGCGCGAACTAAAAGGTAAGAATGGGTCGCTGAATCCGAATCCGTTGTCAGAATTTCAAAATTCGAAAATTTTTCTACACATAGGGCTGCCACATAAAAATGTTTTATTTTAAGAATTTTAAACATGAGGAAAAAGTATTGGGGGGTCGCTGATTTCGAATCTGAAGTCAGAATTTTAAAATTCAAGATGGTGGATAGGGCTGCCACCTTATTTTTTTGTATTTTTTTGAATTCGTGGCTGGCAAAAAAAAATGGTACACCAAAAATAAGTCGCGGAATATGAATCCATGGTCAGAATTTCAAAATTATAAAGTTTTGAAATAAAAGGGTTGCCACCTACTAATATGTATTTTTAAGAATTTTAAACATTATTTAACAGTGTTAGGGAGTCACTGATTTCGAATCTGATGTCAGAATTTTAAAATTAAAAATGGTGGATCTGGTTGCTACCCTCATTTTTTGTATTTTTATGAATTCGGGACTGGCAAAAAAAAATTGTACACCAAAAATGGGTCGCTGAATCCGAATCCGTGGTCAGAATTTCAAAATGATAAAATTTTATAATAATAGGGCTGCCACCTAATAATATGTATTTTCAAAAGTAAAAGCAACCCTTTTATTTAAAAATTTCATAATTTTGAAATTCTGACCATGGATTCGGATTCAGCGACCCATTTTTGGCATAACATTTTTTTGCCAGCCCCCAATTCATAAAAATACAAAAAATTAAGGTCCCATCCTCAATTTTGAATTTTAAAATTCTGATTTGAGATTCGAAATCAGTGACTCCCTAACACTGTTAAATAATGTTTAAAATTCTTAAAAATACATATTATTAGGTGGGAACCCTATTATTTCAAAACTTTATAATTTTGAAATTCTGACAATGGATTCGTATCCAGCGATCCATTTTTGGTGTACAATTTTTTTTCGCCAGTCCCGAATTCATAAAAATACAAAAAATTAGGGTGACAATCCTATCCACCATTTTGAATTTTAAAATTCTGACATCAGATTCGAAATCAGTGACTCCCTAACACTGTTAAATAATGTTTAAAATTCTTAAAAATATATATTATTAGGTGGCAACCTTTTTATTTCAAAACTTTATAATTTTAAAATTCTGACCATGGATTCGTATTCAGCGACCTATTTTTGGTGTAAAATTTTTTTTGCCAGCCACGAATTCATAAAAATAAAAAAATTAAGGTGGCAACCCTATCCACCATCTTGAATTTCAAAACTCTAACTTCAGATTCGAAATCAGCGACCCCCCAATACTCTTTTCTCATGTTTAAAATTCTTAAAATAAAACATTTTTAGGTGGCAGCCCTATAAGTAGAGAAATTTTCGAGTTTTGAAATTCTGGCAACGGATTCGGAATCAGCAACCCAATTTTACCTAGTGTTTCTCCCAGAGTTGAATTCGCATAAAAAACAAGAAATTAGGTGGCAACTCTATCCGCCATCTTGAATTTTAAAATTCTGACACCAGATTCGAAAGAAGTAACCTCCAATACTGTTCCTTCATTTTTAAAATTCTTAAAAAAAGTTTAGCTGGCAGCCCTGTGTAGAAAAATTTTAGAATTTTGAAATACTGACATCAGATGCAAAATCAGGGATCCCTTTTACCTAGTGTTCACTCCAACCCCCAAATTCGCAAAAATAAACCAAAAATCCCCACACATTTTTTAATTAATGAGCAACACTCTAACATTCCAATGGAAATCGATATAAACTGAGAGCGAGTTTATGCTCTAAGCATAAAGCCGGGATAAAATATGAACAAAACCACATTTTTATCTCCCGACTTATACGCTTGGTATAAAATTAACCTAGAGATAGTTATCCCCGAATTAAATCATATTTATGCCCTTTGTGAACAAAATGGCCCTGAGAATATTTTAACGATGTTTTATATTCCGAAAAACTTTAATGGGCCCTTAAGCGCTGTAGAGTATCTAATAGAAGAGCGATTGATTTTTAATTTTAAGGTCGTAATGAAACGTTCTATCGCTGAAAATTCATTTCTTGAACATCTAAACCAACCAAGCATAGCTTTCGACAGACAACACTTTGAATAATATATTCCTTCATAGTTTTTCACTAAAATAAAGCTATATTTTTTATATTCATAAACAAAAAACAATTAAAATATAGTGCTATCTTAAAAAAACATAAAAAACTAGTAAACTTTTTAAAAACCATATCATTTGTAGGTACATACATAATTTATAGAAAATAAAATTTTATAAATATAAATACTAAAATATACATGACTATACGGACGCAGAAATTAAATATTTTTTTAGTAGGTATGGAATAATCACATCTTTGACTAACTGACTGGTGACTTGATCTGGTGATATTGTTTTCTTCCTGCGTTAGGTACATTTGCCACAAGCAGAGAATCTCTGGTCCCTTCATATCCGGCCAGGCGAAGAGAAACTCTTTATCAGCCAAGTTATTTGTGCCTTTGAGCACTCTTTTGAATGCCTTAAGGCTCAACACGAACGGGTTTGCTGATGTGGCCGTAATGTTCATTTGTGGGGCAAGTACTCCCGTCACATGTATATCGTCGATCCAAAAATATTTGGTTGACTGAGCAGCTTTATACAGACGCAGTAATACATCTGACGAATAGATTATAGAGTAGCCGAAGCAATAGGGCGGAAAGTAGCGATTGGCGTACTCGCGCTTGCTCATATGCCACTTGGAGCGGTAGGAACGTTTCACACGTCCCTGCTGCAGCTGCTTACAGAGCAGCAAATTCTGGGGATGACAAAAGAGCTGAGAGAATGACTTGAAAATGTTATTAGAGCTGTTTCTGCTCATCGCAGCTACAATTTGTGAAGTTTCGCTAGTAACCGGCTCTACAGACTTTTCCAGATATTTTAGCAGCAGCGGGGTATTGACAAACGAATCATCGTCCACTTTAATGAGTATTTGCGCCTGGCCACAGTTATAGATAAACCACTTGAAGGCCATTGTATGCTTGTAGGTCATGTTTAAGTAGTGGTCCATGAAGTTGCCCTGCACCAAGTCTCCAAATATAGAATTTTCCTGTTCAAGCTGGTGTTGTAGCTCCTGATTGACAACTGCCCCGAGTAAAAAAATCAAACGCAAGGGTGTGTCCTTCAGTAGAGCACGCTGGCCCCAAGTCTCGCGTAGGAGCAGCCGCAGTTTAAAATTTTTTGGTGCCGAGTGCACTGCAATCAGTGCAGAGATTTTGTCCTCGCAACCAGGCAAATTCATAATGTAACCGAAGTTTTGTAGATCAATTAGTTTCCTTGGATAATCATGACTTTTAACTTCTTCCAATAATTTTGAGACATTGTAAATAGATTGTGCTCTCGAAAAGGGTGAGACTCCAGAAGAATCGCCATCTTCGCCATCTTCGTCATCTTCTAAATATGATGTTAGTAAATATAGAATGATAAGGCAGCAAGCTGACAACACTAACAACTTAAAAGCTCTTTGACGGGATTTGTATGTGGGCAGAGACATACTTAAAGAATAATATTTAATGATGTAACAAATTTGTTTGAGGAATAAAGAAAAGCATATCTTTGAAGGAAAAAATTATGCTTTACAAAGTAAAGCGGATTCAAAACATGTACAATAAACCGGTTATTTAAAAAAGTTTTTGCGATCGATCTGTCCCGGTCATAAAAAGTTTCCAGTTGGCTTAGAAGCATTGGCGTAGCAAGCGGGGGGCAGTTGCCCCCCACTTTTTTAGCTAGATAAACAATTAAAAAAGAAAAGTTATTCAAAATATCAGTTTTTTACAACGATAATATTTTTGTATTATATATTTTCCTCTTCTTTCTCTCTTCTTCATGTTTCATGTGAAGAAATTTTGGTGAACTTTTTTTGCACCATCATTTGTACTGCCCCCCAGATGAAATTCGCTTCCGACGCGCTTGCTTAGAAGTTTCTGATATGAAATTTGGTGACGATGGGATTATGTTTGATGGAACCAATGGGGCTTCAAAAAATCTCAATACGTATTACATAGAAAAATATGTGGTTTTATTCAAATTAATTAAAAATAAGCAATATTTTACTTATTTTTCTTGCTTTTGTAAATTGTTCTTTTAATTAATTGAAATACCTTTTCAAAAAAATATCATCGATCAAAATTGGTTGAAAAATGAGAGAGATATAATACTTTTAATCTTTCATCAAACTTGCTTTTTATTATTGTAGCATGCTAGTTTTTAATTGTTTTAAATTTTGAGCCATGGCATCAAGCGCGTCGGAAGCGAATTTCATCTAGGGGGGCAGTACAAATGGGGGGGCAGTACAAATGGTGGTGCAAAAAAAGTTCACCAAAATTTCTTCACATGAAACATGAAGAGAGAAAGAAGAGGAAAATATATAATACAAAAATATTATCGTTGCACGGTTGCCACCTTTAGTAGAAAAATATCATATTTGGGAATTTTTAATTGCCGTGGGAATTAAAAATTCCCATGGTATTTTTTAATTCAGCATGGTATTTTTTAATTAACGTGGGATTTTTTTTGGGAATGTTTAATTGCCGTGGGAATTAAAATTTCTCATGGTATTTTTATAATTCACGTGGGATTTTTTTGGGGAATTTTTAAGTTTTAAGCATTTTTAATCAATAATTGCGCAAAACTTTGTTTCCTTACAGTTTGAAAATGTTATTTTTGCACAAATATCTCCGCACGCTTTTTTACACCTGGTTATATAATGAATGTGTTATAAACGAATCCAAATTAAAAAAGCGCACGCATCAACACATTAAACGTATTAAATTTAAATAAAACTACACTTAGAAACATAGCTTCGACGAATTTGGTCGCCGCTATTCTTCATGCAAAACTCTTATCACAATCAAAAAAAAAATTACAAGGTTGTATTTAACAAAAATCATTATAATTTGTTTAAAAATAATACGTACGACTTTAAACATAATGTACAAAGTTAAGAAATCGACAGCTAAATGTAAATACAACTGCTGTCAAAATAATAGCAGTGTGAAAAACTAATTCATAAAAATTAAAATCAGACGCAAAAACAATTATCAGGCATGTTCTGCATTCCACTTCCGAGTGAAAGTGAAAATAAATCATAGTTGAATTTGATTTTTTGGTGTTCTACATATAATTTTTTCTTTTTGTATTTTATTTAATTAATTAATATAATCATTTGTATAACCAAAAAAGTTGTATATATGTTATGATACTGGACTTTATTTATGAACACCAAATATCGAATTCAATTATGATTTATTTTAACTTCCACTCGGAAGTGGAATGCAGAACATTTTTTCTTATGTATTCTTTTATTATTATTTATTTATATCTTTGCTGCTAAGCACGGTTAATTGAGAAATGCTACTTGAGTCGCACAATTTTGAATGAAATAACGGTTCTGTTCTGTTCAACCTTTGAATTCAATCAGTCAGAATAATAGTTATGTTTTAAGAACTCTATTTTGAATTAAATTTGGCATATTTTGAAAATAAAAACATGTACGGACTTTCTAAAAACGCTTTAGTTTTATAAAAGATTTTTGTTTGTTTGTCTTACTGCTATTTTTGAGCACAATAGTACATGTTTTATTTATTTAACTTGTAATATTTGTTTGCGCTTCAATGTAACAAGAGTATGCAATATTTACATTTTTAATAAATTTTGTGGTATTTTTGTGGTAATTTAAAATACTTGTGGTATTTTTTGTGGTATTTTTTAATCCGTATGGTATTTTCTGCGGTATTTTTTAATGCGTGGTATTTTTGTGGTAATTTTAAATACTTGTGGTATTTTTTGTGGTATTTTTTTAATAGCCGTGGGATTTTTTTTTAGTATTTTGGTATGGGAATTGTTGTGGTAATTTTTTTTTGTTCTCGTGGGAAAAAGGTATTTTTTATGGGAATTTGAGGTGGCAACCGTGTATCGTTGTAAAAAAACTGATATTTTGAATAACTTTTCCTTTTAAATTGTTTATCTAGCCAAAAAAGTGCGGGGCAACTGCCCCCCTTTCCCCCCGCTTCCGACGCCAATGCATGGCATATTTACCCAGATAGCATTGACAGTTGGTTGGGAAACCATTTCCTGTCAAAAAATATACTCACAAGAGAGCTCTCACAATTCTTAATGAAGGCATTCAGCGGAGTTAACTGATGTGAACAGTGCTGCCAGCAGAATTTTGAGCCTGTAGCTAAAATTGCTAACAAAAGTAGCTTAAAAGAGCTAACCTTCTGAAATTTCAATCGTTTTTTTCTAGTTCTGAGGCATGACCTTGCTTTAAGAAAATGTGCTGTACTAAGAAAACCTCAAGTTTCAAATTATCGCAATAATTTTGATATAAAAAAATATAATTTTTTTCAAAATATCTGTAAAAACATAACCCATAAAAACTTTCGTACACCGTTATTTTTCACAACCAGGGCTTTTCATATAAAAACACGTTGTACTGAGAAAAGCTATAGTTTTCAAGATATCGCCATAACTTTGATGTCAAAATAATGGAAATTTTTTAGAATTTACTATTTGTAAGAAATTTCAAAATCACAATATAAATTCACTCTTGTCGTATAAAAAATGCTTATTGTAGGGTATACGTAAGATATAGCGTAAAATGTTGGAAGTATTTTTTGCACACCTTATAAATGTCTAAAATTCCTTCTTACATTATATTTATTACATTTTATACAATTTTGGCTAATGCGACTTACACTGTATGAAATATGGTATTTCTCTTAATGTGTGGATGCCGTGTCATGAATAAGGATTTCGTTAAAGTTAAGATTTTCCTCTTCAGAAAATGACTCAATGCGCCTGAAGAAGCTTTCACATCAAAAACTCAATTCTTAACTCTACAGGCGTTGGAGGTCTCGCAGCTGCATTGTAGGTATAAAAGAAATAATTGGTTACGTCATGTGTCTCTTTACCACTGGGTTCATTGAATGAAATTACTTGATTTTGTTCAGGTTATCAGTTCGAGAGAGTAATAAAGAAACAGCAACAACAACAATGCCAAACAGCTCTGTTGAAGTGTTCTGAGTCACTTTTTTCTCTCTCGTGTATGCTACAGTAACGATGATCAACAGAACTGTGTTGCTATTGGTTTCCACTGTCCCATTGGGAAGAAAGGTTTTTACATTTGCTCAGTTTTACCATTCTTAATGACAACTTATTCGAATAAATATTATATTCTGCAAATGTACTCGAAAATACCTTTTTAACGATGTAAGATTTATGTGAATATGCTGACGTTAACACAACTCAAATGGTACCATAATTTTTTTGTTTGCGTAATAATAGGTCTGTTCCCGTACTTTTTGGACTCAAAATGGTTAAACTGTCAAAAACGTGAGAATAAGAAAAAATCTCTCAAAAATAGAAAAAAAAACACAAAAAAGTACGGCAACGTTTTTCGGACTAAATTAGTGCAAACTGTCAAACAAAATCGTCTGCCGAAATGAAAAAAAATGTTCACATTCATATGTATTACAATATTGAAATTAATTCGCAAATTAACATTTACATTTAGTTTTCCACAATTTAACATGTTGCTGCTTATCATTCCAATAGTTTTTATTTATTTCAAAGAACTTTTTATGTTTTCCACTTTCTTTGCTAACTTGTGAACAGCTGATTTTAAGCTGATTTGACACTTTTACCATTTTTACCAAAAGAAATTTCTCGGACTAAAACGTGCAAATATACGCTTCAACTGTGAATAGCATTATTTAGGTACAATACATGAACATGGCATAAGCACCTTTTTTTAAGTGCCGGTTTCCACTCAAGTTTTTTTGAAAGCAAGTTAGAAAATACAAAGGAACGAACAGCATCAGATGTCGTGCTGTTCTCTCCTTTGTATTTTCGAACTTGCTTTCAAGAAAACTTGACGAGTGGAAACCGGAACTAAGCTATTTTTGCTTCAATAACTTTCTTTGAACCACCCTATCTTGATATCCATCTTGTTGTCAAAGTAAAATATTTAAGGTTTGTGCTCACGGTAAGCTCAGTTCTTTAATACGTAATACTATTTAAATTGTTACGTTTGCAACGGTACATCTGCCATATGATTTCAAGGCCATCGCGAAGGAATATGCTACAGATTAAAATTTTAAAAACCAGGATAAACCAAAGTTATGAGCTCCATAAAAACTGAATCAGCTTTTGGTAGGTCATCTCTTTTTATTAAATCAACACAATACCTGTTTTTACTTTAATCTAACAACTCAGCAGTGCAATCAGTTAAGCTCGAACTAGACGAAATCGTTCGCAATCTCAAAACCGATTACAAGGATTGGAATTCTTTGCACTCTTCCGGTTTGCCTCTTGTAAACGATATGACTAAAAGGTTTAGTAAATGCTTGACTTTAACGAAGAATTTACAAAAAAGGAATACTCCACGTACTCATAATCGGCTTAAAGAATCGCAACAGGGGCTTAAAGCGCCACGTGAACGATTAATGCTATTAGTGGATCGTATGTTGGACTCTACGGAGCACTCAAGGGAAAATTTACTAGCGCTTCAGAAATTATGTGCCGCTAACGGACAGCTATACGAACATATCTTCTATCGCAACTGGCAATTACGTGATGTTCTAGATTTTGCAGAGTTGATCATGGTATTGTACGATGCTGAGTATGAGATCAAGGAAATGGTGCTGGGTAAGTAATGTCCAAGTACCAAATACATGCGAGAATATAATTAATAGAGCATTAAAAATTATGTACTTTGGAATTATTCTTTTTAGAGGAATTGACTTATAGCAAGGATCACAAGGAACTTAATTTTATATGTAAGGCTTGGCGTGAACCACGGCATGCTTTAACACCGGAATTTACCAGCATGTTTAAAAATTTCAATTTTGAGACTATGGAAGTTTAAATTGATTAATGACCAAGCGACTGATAATCTGGACTGCAGTGTGCTGAATACAGACTATGTGGTGATGTAATGACTGGAAATGTTCTTTTGTATTGAAGTATATTTACATATTATCGTCACCTAAAATCCAAGAAAGCGTAATAACATTTTTTATGTTTTTACAGGAGAAACAAAAAACTTTCTATATTTCTCAAGCGCTTGCACTGAGGGCTTTTAGAATTTGTTAATAAAATCGTCGTTTTTAGTTGTAGGAGTGTAAAATTTTGCAGGAACAAGTATCTTGATACGGTGCATCATAATCAAAAAGTCTATTTTTCATTTTTGTTGTTGCCCCTTCTTGAATTTTAGGTGACTATATATTGCCGGTAACATAATCGAGCAAGTATAAAATTGCGAATCTGGTGATAATGTTCATCCGGAAGCAATATCTAGTATAATACATATACACACGTTCTCAAAAAAAAAAGCCGAGTTAATAATTTGATAGCTAATATTATTTTTCTTTTCTTTTCGCACAGTGTGCCAAATCCATAATAAACAAGCACATCCAAACTTTATAAAAATTCTTAACCCTCGGACGTATAAATAGGTCTGTGCAGACCTTTTGTATATTAAAGTGGGTATAACTTTTTTGTTTTTAGTGTTAGAGAGAAATCCTTCCATGACTTCCTGGAGCAACATGCTGGGAACACAATGAGCCAAAAATCAGACCGATTATGGGTCCGGGTTCAGATTAATCCGGGTTTACAAATATTTTGGTCCAAACGGTATAACCAGGTCTGTGCAGACCTATGTATATTTTGTATGGAATTAAAGGGGGGCAGGTGATTAAAAGCGATTTTGAGAGGGATTTTGTGCAAAATATGTACATATATACTGTACATATTGAATAGAGCGCAAGTAAAATGCTAGTATATCAAAAAAAAAATGGTTTTGATCATACCTCAAATAGTAATAATAGTAATTTGGCTTTTGTTGTTGCATTGCTATTGTATTTTTTCTACTGCAATCACGTGATATGTCTATCTTGGTTTTGAGTTGTGTAAAAACATTCCAAACTTCTCCAAAGTAAATCAGCTCGACTTCTCCAAAGTAAATCAGCTGCCATCGATGACATTTGGAACATGTTGATGATCAATTTGGAGCGTCGATATGTTCCGGGTGCCCAAATAACAGTTGATGAACAACTGTTCCCGTACAGAGGCCGCACGCGCTTCACTCAGTACATACCTTCAAAGTCAGCCAAATACGGCATTAAAATCTGGTGGGTGTGCGACTCCAACTCTAATTACCCACTAAAGGGAATAATTTATGTTGGAAAAGAAGCTAGCGAAGCACGTGCGGTAAATCTGGGCGAGAACGTTGTTCTCAAGTTGGTTGAGAAGTACCGTGGGTCTGGACGAACAATATATGCTGACAATTTTTTTTCGTCATATGATTTGGCCACGATCTTGATGACGAAACGGTTGGCATATGTAGGAACTATCAGAAAAAATAAAGCCTGCATACCGAAGGAGATGCTGGATCCGAAAAGAGAGGTATTGAGCACATTGTTCGGATACCACAACAATAATATCGCTCTGTGCTCCTACGTGCCAAAATAGAAGAAGGTAGTGGTGCTTATCTCGACGGAGCATTATAATTCCGCTATCGACTCATCGAAACCAGCGAAGAAGCCACTCCAGATTTTAGAAAATAATATGTATAAATCTGGAGTAGACACGATGGATCAAATGATCGGTGGTTACACCTGTAAACGGGCCACAAACAGGTGGCCGCTAGCATTGTTTTATAACATGTTGGATGTTGCGGGATTGGCAGCTTTTGTCATTCATGACAAATTGGGACATGTAAAGAGGAACGACAGGAGACGTGTCTTCCTCATGGAATTGGCGGAGCAGCTGGTGATCCCTCACATGGAAGAAAGGGGAGCCAATCCAATAGTTAGAGGCATGCAACACGTGAAACAGGCAATGGAGTTATTCGGTGTAGAGGTAAGCATTTCATTTATTTATTTATTGAATTCAAATTCGAAAAAATTTTCAATTTATTTTTTTTGCATGTAGCTGCAGGCCCGCCGATTGATGATCAACCAGCCCATGCCGCATCATCATCCACTAGACCATCGTGCTCGCAATGTTACAAACTGGAAAAAAGCAGCGTAAGACACGATTCCATTGCATGTATTGCAAAAATCCAGTATGTCAACAGCATTCACATGCCAGGTACGCGTGCCTTGAATGCCGCGTATAAAATCAGTTTTTTAAATTTTTATTAATAAAATAGCGTAAATAGCTACTTAACAAGTTTAAAAAAATGTGTTTATTGTTTATTTTGTGTTTTTACTAGCATAGAACACATTTACACAAACTTTTAGGACACATGGCTATGTATTTCCATACAAAACGTATAAAGGTCTGCACAGACCTGGTTATACCGTTTAGCGCCAAAAAACCCTTATACCTCCGAGGGTTAAAGAAGTACATTTTGAGAGTCCATCTAATCTAATTTTTCAACGCCTATAAAATTAAATCAATGAAATGGCATGTGTACATTGAGGTCGAATACTGAATTCTGAAGTAATAACTCCAAAGTATTCAATATCGCAAATTTGGGTTGTATGGGAAGTATCACGCCCCGTTGTCCAACGCTTATAAAATGTTACCAATGAAATTTCATTTGTAAAATTAGGTCGAATACGGAATTCTGACACTGTGCGACCTATACTCCAAAGCTATTCGATATCGCAAATTTGGGTTGAATTGGAGGTGCCACGCCCCCTTGGCAAACTCCATACAAATTTATCAGTAAATTTTTTTCTCAGATTGCTCCCGTAATCAAATGTGGCAAAAATTGAGAAATGTTGGAGTCATTAGCGAGTTAGAAAAAAGTGCAACTGTTGACGTTGATAATTTTAACAGTTTTTCTGTCTTACCACCCATTGACCAGTCTCTGCAGCCATCCTCTCCTACCGTAAATAGTGACTACATCCAAAATTTCTCTTTCAGAACATTCAGTGAGTATGAGCTATGGTGCTCAATTTTGTCAATAAAATCTAACGCAGTTGGTATGGATGGAGTTTCGCTAAAATTTTTGAAAATATTCTTTCCTTCTATTTCATCACACTTGCTTTATATTTTTAACACCATCCTTACTACGTCGTCGTTCCTAACAGCATGGAAGGTTGCGAAGGTTACGCCAATCCCAAAGGTAAAAAATCCTAAACATGTTTCTGACTACCGTCCCATAAAAGACTGGTAGTAGTCTTTTCAAAAATTTTGGAATACATCATGAAATCACAGATTCTTGGTTACTTAGAAACTAACAATTTAATTTCTAATTTTCAGTCTGGTTTTAAAGCTCACCATAATACAACTAATCTCATGTTGGACCTTGTTGATAATATCAGATACGCGGTTGATAAAAAGTTTATCCCAGTTTTAATTTTTTTGGATTTCAGGAAAGCTTTTGATTCCATTTGTCACAATGTGCTTGTTAACAAGCTTTACTTTAAATACAAATTTGAAAAAGCAGCCTGCAATTTGGTGTTTTCTTACCTTCACAGGCGTGAGCAATATGTTCAATCTGGCGAGTTTGTTTCTAGTCTGATTGAATTACACAGGGGAGTCCCGCAGGGTTCAATATTAGGTCCTCTTTTGTTCATGATTTATATAAATGACATATTTGAGTGTCTTTCTTTCTGTTCAGGACATATCTACGCGGATGATGTGCAACTGGTTGGAATATGTAGTGATGGAGACTTAAGTCGTTTTTCGATGCAAGTTAACAGGGACTTGGATAATATCTCAAATTGGTCAAAACAAAACTTTATTGATCTAAACCCTTCAAAAACAAAAGCTCCATTAATTTGTATTAATAATGAGGTTATAGAATTTACTTCGCACTACAAAAGTCTTGGCTTCTATATTGATAAAGAGTTATCTTTTAATTTTCGAATTAATCACATAATCTCCAAGGTCTCATTTGCCCTCCGTAAATTGTTTTGTATCAGCTATTTCCTGCCTTTCTTTATTAGGAAAACAATAGGTCATGCCTTATTTATGCCAGTAATGTTGTATGTATTAGAATTATTTTCAGGTACCACTCAGCAGTATATGAACAAATTGAAGTTATGTCTTCACAGAGTAATTCGTTTTGTATACAATCTCCGGATTCATGATCACGTCTCTGAATATGTTAAAGACTTTATTGGAAGTAGTTTTGAAAATTATATTAAATTACGCATACTTCTATTGCTCTATAAAATCCTTAAAATAAAATCTCCTGTATATCTGGTAAACAAATTCAAATTTTCCAACTCAAGCAGAACTCATATGCTATTGAGCCCTGCTTTCTCTTCTTCTATTATGGAAAGATCGTTTACGGTACGCGCATGTAGGCTCTGGAATACAGTTTTTCTTTACCGGGAACGAAATTTATCGCTGACTATTAGTCAATTTATGGACGTTTTGGCAAGGAAATTTTAATACTAACAATTTATTTAAAAAAAAAAAATTGTTATTGCTCTTGTAAATTTTGTTAGCCAATTATTTACTCACTTATTTTACTTTTGTTGCTACTGCTGGTGTGTTAAAATAAAATAAAATGTTTATTTTTCATTTTCTTTTTGTTACTGTGTGTTTACCCTTATTTTCGTGCAGGGCGGGTTTAGTTTAAATATTGTTACTTTGATTATTTTTTTCTTTCTATCTTTTAGTTAAATGTAAGTGTATTAATTGAAAAATTGAATTGAATATTGGATTTGTTGTATTTTTACTTAAATTAGTTTTGTTTTTTTTTGCCATTTGAATTTTCCCTGTACAATAATTAGGCCATTCTAGTGGCTTATCCTTGTATTAAATATAAAAATAAATTAGGTCGAATACTGCATTCTGAAGCTGTAAATAAGTTAGGTCGAATACTGCATTCTGAAGCTGTGCGACCTATAACTTCAAAGCTATTCGATATCGCAAATTTGGGTTGTATAGGAGGTGCCACGCCTCCTTGACCAATCCCCATAAAGTTAAATCAATTAAACTGCATGTGTAAATTGAGGTCGTATACTGAATTTCGACGCTGTGCGACTTATAACTATAAAGCTATTCGATATCGCAAATTTGGGTTGTGTGGGAGGTGCAACTCCCCCTTGTCCAACTCCCATAAAATGTTATCTCTTAAACGAAACGTGTAAATTATGGTCGAATACCCAAGTTCGAGCTATTGGATATCTCAAATTTTTTAAAGTTTTGAGCGGTAAAAGGGGTGTGGCAAATTTTTTCTGAAACCATCTCGTACTCGAACCAAATCTATTGCCAAAGTTTGAGCTCAATCGGACCAGGAGCTTCGAAGTCTTTTGATCCTTTCTTAAAAATAGGCGTAGCTATAGTGTGACTACGCCTATTTTTGGTATAGTTACCGACAGTTATCATACAAAATTATTTACTAAATTTTATTTTAATACAACCAAAACCTATAGTTTTTGCTATATATTTGCCAAAAGCTATAGTGTGACTACGCCTATTTTTGGTATAGTAACCGACAGTTATCATACGAACTTATTTACTAAATTTTAGTTTAATACAACCAAAACCTATAGTTTTTGCTATATATTTGCCAAAAGCTATAGTTTGACTACGCCTATTTTTGGTATAGCTACCGACAGTTATACGAACTTATTTACTAAATTTTAGTTTAATACGATCAAAACCGTCTTAAATATAGAATTTTTATTGATTTATGGGCGGTTAAAGGGGGTGTGGCAACAGTTTATTTTTTCCTAAACCTTTGCTTAGCAATTACGAACAAAGCCGTTGAAGGAAGTATCCAATTTTATCCATTCGTTTCCAAGTTTTATAGATTTTTGGAAAATAAAAGTCTTTAGAGACCCTTAAATTTTACTTTTATTTTAAAAAGTAAAAGTCAACCTCTTAACTTATATTTTTAAAAATAAAAGTTAAAAGTAATTTTTAACTTTTTTAATTTAATAAAAAAGTTAACAGTCAGAACTTAACTTAAAAAATTAAATTTTAAAGAGTTATTTTCAGGCTTTGCTTAAAATAGTAAAAATAATCAAGTTATGAACATACTTATTAAAATTTATCGAACCCTTACCGAGCTTTTTATGGTAAATTTTGTTGTTGTGTTATTAAATATATTGTAGTGTACTTGTTTGAATTATGTACTTGTTCGATAACAATTGTTTTTAAATATTCAAATAAGTTTTATTTTAAGTCATTATGGACAAATTATAAATTAATGAAATTTTTGATTTCAATAAATACACACGTAAAAATATATGTATACAATAATCCAAAAACTGAACCTTCAAGTTTTATTCCGACTGTAAGGTTAATCCAATAGTTTTTAGAAGATTAACATGGCATTATCTCTGCAGAAAGTTGACAGCCGTACAGAAAATATTTTTGACTCACGTTTTTAGATCGAATTAACAGTAAGGCAACAAATTATGTTGTCAAATAGATTATTTAAGGATCATTTATTCAAAGAAAAGAAAAGCTTAAGCTTTATTTTTAAATAATAAAAAGTACTGAAATGCAGATACGATAAAAGAAATGTCGCTCATTTCCTGCAGGACTGTCACAACACAATATTAAAATTTTTAGAGTTGAATATGCAAAAATGCTGTTTTTGAGAATTAAAGTGCTTCTACACTATATGTTTCATACATATGACACGTCAGTAATTAGAAATAGTTTTTAGCTACATATAGTGTGGAACATATGAAAATGTCGTTTTGAAATGTCGTTTGTATTTGCGTCTGTAAATTTTTGAATTAGAACAGTCTATAATTTCGTATGTTTTTCTATCTGTGCAAAATGTCAGTTTGATAAATTTTTTATGTGAAAATAGAAGAAAAGGCAAATTTTAAGATATTTATTCAATAAATTGATTTTTAATAAAATTCATTAATTATTATAAATTTTTCATTAAATTGATTTTTAATGAATTTATTCTTAGTTTGAATGGCCAAAGGTGGACACTTAAGAGCTTAACGGTTTACAAAAATTTCAAAAGCTGTATTTTATTTTCAAATGACGTGTCAGATAGTGTGGAGACAAAAGTAAAAACTGAATGACAAAAACTAAATTTTGACACACAGATGAAATTCGTATGTAATTTTTTTGACATGTCATCTGTATGAAACATATAGTCTGGGGGCACCTTTACCAATACAAAGGCTAAAATCGAAGTTAAAGATTGCATTTTAGGACGTCTAAAAAACACACGAAAACACCGAGACACTTAAACTTAATTTTTGGTTGTAGAATTTGGTGGCACACTTTTAGACCCATTTTTAGCTATATTTTCTTATTTTTTGAGATAAAAAATTTTGACCACCTTCAATTTTGGTTAAACTTTCAAAATTTAATCTACTCATGAAATAAAAACACTAATCTAAGTAAACAAAATTAAATTTTTTAAAAGTTTTTACGTTCAACATTCAAATTTGGTAAAAATGAAGGAAAAAGGGAATTTGCTTAACTTTAAAAAAATCATAGACTAAGCAAAGCTAACCTCGATTTTTATGTTTGAGGTATGTTTGAAAATACAAAAAAAAAGTAATTGTTAAAAATTATAATAAATGGTATTTAATTGTTTTTAACTTTTTGAATTTGAAGGTCAAATACCAAAAATCTGAAAATCTCGAGATTTTGACCTGATTAAAAAAATTTGAGTATGCCACTAAATTTTACGATCGAAATAAAGTTTACATGTCTCGGCGTTTTAGTGTGTCTTCTCTAAAGTTGAAAATTTACCGTCAGTGTTATTTAACTGCATCATTGAAAATCCTTTTAAGATTTTCTTTCTATTTTTCTTCTATTTTTAGTATAATTCTCTTTTATGATTCGAGGTATGAACTGTATGAAAACACCTTCTCCGATAATTAAAATTTTTAGTTGTGACAGTCTTGCACGAAATGAGCGATGTGTCAAAAATGAGAGAAATCATGGCAAATATTTTAGTTTAATGTGTACGCGTTTCCCTGAAAACTTTTTTCGATTTTTCATTAAAAAATAAATTAACGTATATCTAACACGGTTTCTGATATAATTTGTTTGGAAAAAACTCCAACCTAAAACTTATGAATTAACTAAATCGTTAACAAAAAATTTAGTAAACGACATTAACATTTAATTCTAAATTTGTATTTTCATTTTAAAAAGAGATAGAGAGAGAGTCTTAAAATATATACATTTTCTTACAAAGCCCATAAATCTCGCTGGATGAAGTTTTTATAATACCAAGAAAATTTTGAACTTTTTCAAAAACATTTATCACTTTTACTTGCGTTACTTCAATATTTAATTCTAAATTTGTATTTTCATTTTAAAAAGAGATAGAGAGAGAGTCTTAAAATATATAAATTTTCTTAAAAGCCCATAAATCTCGCTGGATGAAGTTTTTATAATAGCAAGAAAATGTTGAACTTTTTCAAAAACATTTATAATTTTTACTTGCGTTACTTCTTGATACAACAAAAATAAAAAAGAAATTGTCTATGTATCGCGAGCAAAAACGCAGAGGGTTGCTAGTTCATTTATAAAAATGAAATAAACTAACTTTTTGTTACCATCTATTTTTTCATTTTAAACAGTTATCTATATATATTAAAATGGATGTATGTATGTGGGTATGTGGGTATGTGGCTATATCACGTATAGACTCCGAAACCGCTGAACCGATCTTTATGACATTTTCAGAAGGGAAACTGAACCCACATCTTGAGAGTGTTCCTGTGAGGTTTGGTAACGATTGGACAAGGGGGCGTGGTACCTCCCATACAAGCCAAATTTGCGCTATCGATCACAAACAAGAAAACGGATATATATCAGACGGTTTCGATCGTAAAAAACTAAAATTTGGCAATTTTGTTCAGATGGTTACTGTCGGTAACTGTACAAAAAATGGTCGTGGTCACAATATATATACGCCCACTTTTTGGAAATCATGGCAATTGCGAAGTTATACACATTTTTATAGTGAAACTTGCTGTGTAGGTGCTCTAGGAGGCGGTCACTATATAGAAATGTTTTCACGCCCACTTTTACCGCCCACAAATCAATATCTATATATATATAAAGCAAAACGATGTGTGTCTGCCTGTGTGATGTCTATAGATTCCAATACTACTGAACCGATTGACCTGAAATTTTGGCAGTCGATTTGTTTCAGGTACGAGATGGTTGAGGAAAAATGTTTGCCACACCCCCTTTTACGCCCCCTAAATCAATAAAAATGTTATATTTCAGTCGGTTTGGGTCGTATAAGGCTAAAATTTTGTAATTAAGTATGTACAGTTACTGTCGACAACTGCACTAAAAATGGCCTTTTTTACCACCCACAAATAAATGAAAATGGTTTATTTCAGACGGTTTTGGTCATATAAGACTTAAATTTGGTACTTTGGTTAGTGTAGTTACTGACAGTAACTGTACGAAGAATTGGTTTCCACGCCCCCTTTTCGCGCCCACAAATCAGTGAAAATGCTATTTTTAAAGTAGTTTTGGCCGTATGAGACTAACATGTGATACCTAAGTGTTATGATTGTGAATTAAAAGATGAAGTTTATCCTAAGATTAGCCTTTATTTACAAGAAATATAAAATAGTTACAATATTATACAATAATTGAATATTAATTACCGCGTATTATGCAGACGTGTGTTTGCTTTGAAGTCGAATATAAAAAGAACGACAATAGACATAACGTTTAACGTTCTAACATAATACTTTGACATACATACATAAATCATAAATATATAGAAACTGTTATTGAACGAGAGCAACTAAAATAACTAGGGTTGCCAACATCTCCCCTTCTTTTTAGGCAGATGATAATCTGGAACCCAAACTTTAGGTCTCTTGAGTCTTCTCGAGCGACGTAAATCGGAAGATGGTTCAGTATGAGCATCTCTATTTGCTTGATTATTCTCAGGCGTTGTGTTGTTGTTTGATACGCTGGCTGAAGATTGATTTGGCTGCTCGTTTATGGTTGTTGACGAATCCAGTGCGGTTGTTGTTGTTGTTGGATCGAGTTGAATGGTTGTCGCATCAGGTAGAAGTGTTATTGACTCAATCGGTATTTCATGTCGATTTGAATTATTTTGGTTGTTGGTGTTAACGCTCTTTATTGGTTCATAAAACAGTTCGAAGTCTTGAAGCAATGTATCCACATTTGAGTGCTTGATTTTTGAATTTGAATATCGAAGACGTAGTTGATTTGCGTGCGACCTAACTGCTTTGAATATAGGATAGTTTTCGATTTCCACTTCATAGTTGACTTTTCCAAGTACTTTACGAATCGTACCAGGGAACCATTGTGATTGATTCAATTTGTAGAGTTTGGCATAAACTGGGTCACCAATTTCGTAATTTCGCTTTTTGGCACCATGCTGTTTATTAAACTGTTGTTCCATAATCACGTCATACTGCTGACTAACTTTTGGTGGTTTTCTGAGAAGATCCAATTCTGTCCGCAGGCTTCTCCCTATGAAAAGTTCAGCTGGTGTCTTTCCATCTGGCGCGCTGTGATTAGGTGTTGATCTGTAACATTGCAAAAAAATTTGTAAATTATGTTTATTTGAATTTGCACCTTCGAGTTTTTTCAAAGATCGTTTGAGAGTATCAACGAATCTCTCCGCCTGTCCGTTCGACTGTGGGTGATACGGGGCTGTAAATTTATGAAAAATCCCGCGATGTTTGCAAAACTCGGCAAAACTGTTACTTGAAAATTGCGTGCCGTTGTCGCTCACAATTAATTCTGGATTCCCAAAAAGTGATGTAAAATCCACCATGCAATCAATAATTGTCGATGATGATATTGATTTAATTTCATATATTTGCGGCCATTTCGAGTACGAGTCGACTATCACAAAGTAGTACAAATTGCGAATTGGACCGGCTATATCGATATGAATTCTTTGCATGGGATGATCCGATTTCGGCCAAGAAGATAAAGTTGTTTTTGGTAAAGTTTTGGCTACTGAAGCGCACTTTCCACATGAACGCACAAATTGTTTAATTTCCTCGTCGATTGAGGGCCAATAAACGTAGCTTCTTGCTAGAGCTTTGGTTCTCTCGATACCTTGATATCCCTTGTGCAACTCCTTTAGAATTCTTTTTCGAAAACACTTTGGAATCACCAGGCGTTCATTATACATCAAACAATTGTCTACCACGCTTAATTCTTCTCTTCTTGCATATAAATTTTCCAAATTTTCCGAAATGATCGTTGGCCACCTGCCATTGGTGAGGTGATTGATGTCATCTTGTAAAACTGGATCAGCTTGCGTTGCTGCACGAATCATTTTGAATGTGACAGGGAGTGCATGTGTAATTTTGTCAGCGATTTGTTTAATTTCTGCTTCCAGTTGAATACATGCGATGACTGCTTCTTCATTAGGCTTGGTTGTGCTGCTAATGAGACGCGATAAAAGATCTGCTGCACCAAATTGATTTGTAGACACATATTCTAAATTAAAATCATACGACATAAGTGTCAGTGCCCATCGCTGAAGTCGATTTGCAGAGTGAGCTGGAATGCCTTTTTTACTGCCGAAAATTGCTAACAATGGCTTATGGTCGGTCTGTAACGTAAATTTCCTGCCGTACAAAAATTTGTGAAATTTTACCACTGCAAACACTAAAGCTAAGCCTTCTTTCTCTATTTGAGAGTAGTTTTTCTCAGCAGGTGTTAGTGCTCTAGAACAATGATAAATTGCTTTCTCTGAGTCGTCTGGGTACACGTGACAAATATACGCTCCTAATCCAACGTTGGATGCATCTGCTGCGACTTTGATTGGCAGCTTGGGATTGTAATGAGTCAACAATAAATCCGACGACATGAGCTCTTTAAAACGTAAAAAACTTTTTTGGCATTGCGGAGACCAGTTCCACTTCACTTCTTTTTTTAGCAAATGATCTAGAGGTGCACGAAGTTGTCGCATTTCATAATTAAATTTTCCATAATAATTCACTGCTCCTAAATAGGCTCTCAGCGTGCTAATGTCGCTTGGAGGCGGTAGCTCTAAAATAGCTGCGATTTTATTTTTATCTGGACGTATTCCGTGTTTATCTATTTGAAAACCCAAATAAATGCAAGTTGTTCCGAAAAATTTACATTTATCAAAATTGACGGTCATGTTGTACGAATTAAAACGATTTAAAACTTCTACGACTGCTTTTATGTTTGCATCTTTCGTGCGCGTCGCAATGACAACATCGTCTAAATATGGAAAAACGCCATTAATACCAGATAAAATTGACTCCATCACTTGCTGAAATGCGCCCGGGGCAGACTTGACTCCAGGTGCAA
The DNA here is from genome assembly GCA_963920525.1 of Dichetophora obliterata. NCBI lineage: Eukaryota > Metazoa > Arthropoda > Insecta > Diptera > Sciomyzidae > Dichetophora > Dichetophora obliterata. The sequence continues at coordinate 136,082,424 of OY986438.1, read as the reverse complement.
GTCGATTAAATGTAAATAAACCTCGGTGCGTATTGATAACTAAAAGTTTCTTCGTGTCCTCATCAACTTCTATTTGCATGTATGCGTTATTCAAATCAATTATAGAAAAATATGAACATCCATTAAAATTAACAAATATTTCGTCAGGCAGTGGCAGTGGAAATGTGTGTGGTTCGAGCTGCTCATTGAGCCCTGTTGAGTAATCTCCACATATGCGTAGAGCACCAGACGCTTTTCTAACAACTACTACTACAACTATAGGGGCAGACCACTTTGAAAACTGTACGGGTGAAATGATTCCCTCGCGTTCTAACCTTCTCAATTCATTGTCAATTGGCTCCCTTGCCGCGTATGCTACTGGCCTTTTTGGTCGAAATATTGAAGTTGCATGTGGTTTAAGTTGCAAGTGTACTTTAAACGCTGTGCAGTGTCCGATTTCGGATCGAAACACGTTTGGAAACATGCCTTTCAAACTACTGGCTGTAATTATATTACTCACGTGTACGTTGTGACATGTTGTGTAGGATGTAATTGGAGCTTCAAACAGTTCAAATTGTTCCATCAGGTCAGAGCCCAATAAATTTAGATGTTGCATTGTAGACACCGTAATAACTGCTTGTGCTTGCTTTTTATTTATTTCCACCGCTGCTGTAAATTCGCCGATTATGTTGATTTTGTTTTGCGATGCATCTCGTGGCACGTGCTGAGACTGCTGCAGTGGTGGACGTCCGACTTTAATCCAATTTTGCTCTGAAATGATCGTCATATCAGATCCTGTGTCTAGCTGTAATTTTAAAATTGTATTATTAATTTTAAATGACACAAAACGTCTATTTTGAGATACAGAACTCATTGCATATACGCTTTTAGTGCTTGAGCGCGTTTTTCTAAATTTTTTCTTTTTAAAAACCTGACTGTCCGAAGTTTTTGCTTTATTGCGTGCTGAAAAACATGAACAAAATCCTTCTTTATGACCGATGAGACCGCATTGAGTGCATTTATGATTTGTAAAATCGCAATCGCGCACGAAGTGCATACTACCACACTGCCAGCATGGCCGTTTCGGTAACTCCATTTTGCTCGATTTGTTTTTCGGCTTCGGGTGAACATCGACCGTTTGAATTTTTGCTGATGTGTGTTCCACCATTTTAGCATCATTTTTCAGAATTTTTAAACGTTGAATTTCTGCAACTAAATTATCAATTGTTAGAGGGGAATCTTCAGTTTCTGTGTCCAGCATGTTCAGCAATCTTGCCCGAGTGTCACTGTCATTCGGCGACTGCAAACCGTTAATGAACATCAGACATTTGAAATTGTCTACGGTGCATTTTTCAATCGAGAAATTTTCACACATGCGATTGACAATTGCTGCATAGCTGACAATGTCTGAATTTTCATCACGAACGTGTTGCATGCACTTGACCCGCACAGAAAACTGAGACTCTTTACGTCCAAATAATTTTGAAAGCGTAGCGACTGTGTCGTCGAAAACTATTTCCCTCGGTTTTTTCGGTGGAATATAGTCTTTGTATTTTTCAAAAACACTTGTGCACATTTTCCTTAGCAGTAGGCGCACTTTTGCTGCATCGTCGAGTTGCTCAGCTTCGACTAGAAAAACATCTTCATACCTGGCGAACCATTTTGAAAAAATTTGATTTTCCTCTGGATCGTATACAAACTCGCGTATGCTTTTTGCGAGCATCTCCACCAAATTCTCCACCCCGTTAGCTGCTGCTGTACCTGCTGTGCTGGGCACCGGGGATCGCGATGAATTTGTGTTGTTTGTTGGTTGAGTTGCGTTGATTAAACGTTCCATGAGCTGTTGCTGTTTTTCTGCTGTCTCCTGTTGCCTCACAAGGAGCTGCGCCACCACATGTTCCAACGAAGTCGAAGTCATCTTGCGTTTGACTCAGATTTTTAAGCGTTTTCCTCGTCGCCAAAATGTTATGATTGTGAATTAAAAGATGAAGTTTATCCTAAGATTAGCCTTTATTTACAAGAAATATAAAATAGTTACAATATTATACAATAATTGAATATTAATTACCGCGTATTATGCAGACGTGTGTTTGCTTTGAAGTCGAATATAAAAAGAACGACAATAGACATAACGTTTAACGTTCTAACATAATACTTTGACATACATACATAAATCATAAATATATAGAAACTGTTATTGAACGAGAGCAACTAAAATAACTAGGGTTGCCAACACTAAGTTTGCATGGTTACTTTCGGAAACTGTACTAAAAAAGGGCGTCATCGCTATACAGCCACACCCACTTTTTGAGAAAGCATTAGAATTGACTACTGGGCCGATGGAGCTAAAATGTTGGCTTAGTTTGTACGGTTACTGTCAGCAACTGTACTAAAAATTGGTTTCCACGCCCCCTTTTACCGCCCACAAACTAATGAAAACGTTTATTTCAACGGTTTGGGTCGTATTAGACAAAAATTTTGTAATTCAGTTCATATGGTTACTCTTCACAAGTGCACTAAAAATAGGCCTGTCCCACTTTAGTTAAACTCACTTTTCGGGGCGTTAGCGTCGAGTGAAGTAAAGTGCGCCAGGCTTAACCTAAATTGAGCTGAAATTTGGGCAAGGGAAATATTTTGCCGCACCACTTTTTACCGCTTGCAAAACAAAAAAAATGCTATATTTCGCACGGTTTTGATTGTATTAGACCAAAATTTGCTTATTTAGTGCATATGGCTACTTTCGGCAGGTATACTGAAAATGGTGAATATATGTGGCATTTCTTGACATTTGGCAGTCTGTGGCAGAACAACGTCTGCCGAGGAAAGTAAGTGTTCCTGTGAGGTTTGGTAACGTTTGGACGAGGGGGCGTGGTACCTCCCATACAAGCCAAATTTTCGCTATCGACACAAACCAAAAAAAGGACATAATAAACTAAGATTTAATAATTTTGTTCAGATGGTTACTGTTAGTAACTGTACAAAAAATGGGTGTGGTCACATATATATACGCCCATTTTTTCGCAATCATGGCAATTCTGGAGTTCTACACATTTTTATAATGAAACTTGCTGTGTAGGTGCTCCAAGAAGTAGTCACGATACATAAATATTTTTACGCCCACTTTTACCGCCTACAAATCAATATCTGTATATATAAAAATGAATCGTGAAATTGAATACTTCTTTAGGGTTTAGGTTTAGGAAAAAAATAATGCCACACCCGCTTTTGTCGCCCACAAATTAATAAAAATGCTATATTTAAGACGGTTTTGTTCGTATTGAATTAACATTTAGTAAATAAGTTCGTATGATAACTGTCATTAACTTTAATAAGAACGGGCGTGGTCACACTTCATCTACGCCTACTTTTAAGAAAATATCAAAATACTTCGAAACTATTGGTCCGATTGAGCTCAAATTTTGTAAGTGGCTTTGCTTTGAGTACGAGATGGTTTAAGAAGAAATGCCACACCCCCTTTTACCTCCCACAAATATATACAAAATTTTTGTTATCGAATAGCTTTAGAGTTATGGGTCGCACAGCTTAGAAATTCGGTATTCGACCACAATTTAGACATACCGTTTCAGTGGTGAAATTTTATGGGAGTTGGACAAGGAGGAGGGGCACCTCCCATACAACCCAAATTTGCGATATTGAAAAGCTTTGAAGTTATAGGCCGCTCAGTTTTGAAATTAAGTTTTTGACCTCAATTTACATATGCAGTTTCAATGATTTTATTTTATGGCGTGACATCCCAAGTAACAATATTAGCCATATATTCATTCTTGCAGAGCTTATAGTGCTATCTTATATAGCAGCAAGCTTCAACTATAGCTTTAGTTGCGCTACTAAAGCTCTTGCAGAGAATATATAAGGCTACTTTCTTGAGTTTTAAAGCACTATTTTTACTTCATATGAGGAGTAGAAGTAGCTGTAAACTTTTAAAAGAGTCCCTGTCAAACCCAAATTTATTATTCGTTTAAGTATGTATGTGTTAAAAATAAACTCAATAAATATATAAAATTTGGCAAGTGTTTGTGATGATAAGAATGACAAATAAATTAAAGAAATAATAAAGTGATTATTATATCAGACTCATGTTCGTGTATTCGTTATATGCTGCGAATTTCGGTGCGCTTTTGAATTTATCGGAAACGTGAATGAAGTACTTCGAAAAACTACAACGGGCTTAACAAATAATTAAAATTAAGAAGTGTTAATTATTTAAAAATAGTTGGAAAATTTTTAACATTCTTTAAGATCAACTAAAAATGATTTAAGTACTTTATTCTTAAATATATGTATTAGGGCGGGTCAAATTCTGGCTCAGCGAAATTCGTAAAATACATGTAATTTCAAGACTTTTTCTCCACTACAGCATATACAAATTCTGAAAAAAAGCTGTGCGGACTTTCGTAAATAGATTCATACACATACATTCATACATTCATATTTTATAATTGAGAACAAAATCTATTTACGAAAGTCCGCACAGCTTTTTTTCAGAATTTGTATATGCTGTAGTGGAGAAAAAGTCTTGAAATTACATGTATTTTACGAATTTCGCTGAGCCAGATAGAAATCATCAATTTCGTTTTAAATATTATTGTAAACACTAATATTTAGCTTGCTTCAACTCCGAAGATTTTCTATTTTTTATAAGATCGCCATTTTTTTCAAAGAAGCTCTTTATCAGATTTTTTAGTCACTTGTTATTCCCAAAAAATTTATTGCATTAATTTACAGTATTTTATATCTATTCGCTTTAAAAATGCAATACAAAAATACACATTAAAGCAAATATTATACTCAATCTACGAGTTTTAAAACTGCTGTATAGTAATTTTTATTACTTTAAAAGATCCTTTACAGAGCAAGTAGTAAATTTTAGAGTTCTGCTCTTTTGCAGATTTGATAAAATCCTTTATAGAGCTGTATAAAGTATTAAAGCTCAAAATGGTAAAAAAATCATATTTAGAGCATTTTCTTTAAAATTAAAAGCAACTAGCAGCAAACAAAGCTGCGGTAAAGCTTTAACCGCATATTATACACCTATAGAACACTTTTAGGACTCACTCGCACCTAGTTGCTCCAACAATGTTACTTGGGATCTCTCTTACAACCCAAATTCGCGATATCGAATTGCTTTGAAGTTATAGGTTGACAGCTTAAGAATTCGGTATTCGACCTAAATTAATACATGCACTTTCATTACTTACATTTTATGGGCGTAGGGCAAAGGGGAGTGGCACTTCCCATACAACCCAACTTTGTGATATCAAATAGCTTTGGAGTTACAGGTCGCACAACGCCGGAATTCAGTATTCGACCTCAATGTACACAAGCAGTTTCATTGATTTAATTTTATGTTCATTGGTAAGAGGGGCTTGGCACCTCTTATATAACGTAAATTTTCGATATCGAATATTATTCAAGTTATAGGTCGCACAGCGTCAGAATTCAGTATTCTACCTCAATTTATACATGCAGTTTCATTAATTACATTTTATGGGCGTACGACAAGGAGGCGTGAAACCTCATCTTTAACCCAAATTAGAGATATCAAATAGCTTTGGGGTTATAGGTCGCTCAGTTTTTGAATTCAGTATTGGACCTCAATGTACACATGTAGTTTTATTGATTACATTTTATGAGCGTTGATCAAGGGGGAGTGGCACCTCCCATACAACGAAAACTTGTGATATCGAATAGCTTTGGAGTTTCGACCAAAATTTACGCATGCAGATTTATTAATGAAATTTTTCAGAGTTTGTCGGGGGGCGTGACACCTCCAACTTAGCCCAAATTTGCGATATCGAATAGCTTTAAAGTTATAGGTAACTCAGCCTCGGAATTCACTTTTCGACCTCAATTTACACATGCAGTTCATTGGTAAAATTTTATGGGCGTAGGGAAAAAGGGAGTGGCACCTCCTTTACAACCCAAATTTGTGCTATCAAAAAGTTTTGGTGTTATATGTCGCACAGTTTTCGAATTCGGTATTTGACCTCCATGTTCACATGCAGTTTAATTGATTACATTGTATGAGCGGTGATCAAGAGGGCGTGACACTTCCTATACAACCCAAATTTGTTATATCGAATAGCTTTGTGGGTATAGGTCGCACAGTCTCGGAATTCAGTATTCGACCTCAATTTAGACATGCTGTTTAACTGATAACATTTTATGGGCGTTTGACAAGGGATAGTGGCAGCAACGCGCCGGGTTTTAGCTAGTTTTAGAATAAAACACAAATACATACACCCAGGTATGCTCGTATTGACGAGGCGTTGTTAAAATTAGTATTGAAAGAAAGGTTAAACTGCACGCGCTTTATAAACACGGTAAAAATTTAAATTTTTCTAAAATAAATTATATAAAAATTATTTAAAATTACCATTAAGCGCTCATTTTAATGAGCAACAAAGAGTAGTTTCCCAATTTTTTTCAATTTTACATTATCAATAAACACCATATGTTGTAGAAATTTGGTAAACAAGCCCTACAAGACCAAGAGAGCTTGGGTGGTACAAGATATTCAAAAAGCGACGAAAATGAGTCAAAGATGAACCTCATCAAATAGTACCGGCTACTTAGGGGCTATCGAAATCATTAGTTTTGCACTAGTACCATTAACTGCAAGGTAGTTATTTTCTATATTGTTGCTGGTTTGCCTGTTTTTCAAGAAATACATACAAACACATGAACTAATTTAAGCTATTTTTTTAAGTTTGAGGATAAGATGAAGAAATTTATTCTCCAGGGTCATTATTGTCTTGAGACGATTTAAAAAGGTGCTCCGGATAACTCAAAAAATATATGTACACAAGCGCGAATATTTTGGTCTGGCTGAAAATTTTGGAACTTTAGAATTTGCAAAAATAAAAATACATCCTCTTTCTTGTGCACACTTTGTGTATAGTTTTTAAAATTGTCGAGAGAAAAAACAAGATTTTTTATGAATTCTTAGTATGAAATTTTAATTTGTTTGAAGTGTTTATTATTAAGTTCGAGAACTAAATAATAATGGCCTTTAGAGATCTCAATTTTCCCTTTACAATTGCATTTCCACAATTTCGAAAATCGAAGATACACCAAGTGTGCACAAAAGCGACGATATGCACATTTTGTTGATATTAATCCAAAACAAAAAATTGTTTACATTTAATTAAGTGGCAAGGTCATTCGATTTATAAAACAAGCATACAAATGATAAAAAGAAATTATGCTGTATAATAATTGGCAATTATTGTTACACTTCGATCAAAACGCACAGAGTTTGTTTTCCAACAATAACTCTATATAAACAAAACTTATTAATACTCTTAAAACTAAATAAGTTTAGTTAAATAAACTTACGGGAAATTTTTTGAGAACATAACTATAGTTTCTATAGTTTAATACACAGCGTTCTTCATAGAATAGAACGTAGTCATTTCAACATCACCTAGTCTGTATTCAGCACACTGCAGTCCAGCTGATCAGTTGCTTCATCATTACTCAATTTTAACTTCTACTGTCTCAAAATTGAATTCTTTAAACATATTGACAAATTCCGGTGTTAACGCATGCCGTGGTTCGCGCCAAGCCTTACGTATAAATTTAAGTTCCTGGTGATCCTTGCAATTGGTCAACTCCTCTAAAAAGGACAAATTCCAAGACAGATCATGTTTAATGCACTATAACTCCTATTCACACACGTTTTTGCAACTTGGACATTACTTACCCAGCACCATTTCCTTGATCTCATATTCAGCATCGTACAAGCGCATAATACTCTCTGCAAACTCCAGCATATCGCGTAATTGCCAGTTGCGATAGAAGATATGTTCGTATAGTTCTGCGTAAGTGGCACATAATTTTCGTAGCGCAAGTAGATTCTCCCGTGTGTGCTCCGTAGCCTCCAACATGCGATCCACCAATTCCATTAATTGCTCTCCTGGCACTTTTAGCGCCTGGCGCGAGTCCTTAAGCCTACGCCTATCATTGTTGTGAGCACGCAGAGTATTCTTTTTTCCTAAATTCTTCGTTAGAGTCAAACATTTTCCAAACATTTTGGTCATATCGTTGACTAGAGGCAAACCGGAAGTGTGCAAAGAATTCCAATCCTTGTAATCTGTTTTCAGATTGCGAACAATCATGTCTAATTTGAGCTTAGCTGATTGCTCTGCTGTTATTGTATTGAAGTAAAAGCAAATGTTAGTTGATTATTGTTTTGATGTGTCAATACTTATAAGCGATTACTTACCAGAGCTTGGCTCAGTTTTAGAAAAACTCATAACCTTTGTTTGTCTTGGTCTTTAGGATTGCGATCTTTAGCAAATTCCTCCACAATGGTCATGAAATCGAATGGCAAAAGTACCGTTGCCGACGTAACAGATGAAATAACATTACGTTTTAAAAGTGCATAGATAGCTTAGCGTGGGCACACACCTCGAACAGTTCACTTTGACAGCCAGATGGCGATCTGACACATGGTTGAACATTTTGATTTGAGGTTCAAACAGCACCCAGCTGGACAGCTCTAACAACTTTACAAGCACAATGATATACAATTTCCTAGAAATCCATGTCTCAAGAAATCTTGAGTGTTTCATGCACGACTTTTCTTCATCTTTGATGAAACATGCTGATTCGGTTATACATTTCACTAACGAAAATACCATATAGAAGTTTCAAATTCGTGCACTGTTCGAAAACTATCTATTTTCAATGAATGAGAAAACAACAAATTTGTTAAAAAATTATCTAGAAAATATATCCATGCAGTAAGTTTCTTTAAGAAATCATCATGACATATACGTGCACATTGCCGAGGACTGAAAAGTTTGTTTCCACGAATACATTTATATGTTCTGATGTGGAGTCGACTCGCATCGTTTTCACGGTGAGGTTTTGAAGTGCAACCAGTCGTTTATAATTAAAATCGGCCATGTGCTTTTTAGTTAATACAGTAATACAAATAACAGTTATAAGAAAACTTAATAAGTTTGTTTAACAAAAAGTGTTGAGAGCTACAGTATAAAATTTGTGTTCATAGTTTCTTTTTGACGCTGCTAATGCTATACATGGCTTGTATGGCATTTTTTTATCAAAAGAAGATACTTGACGACACGGAAAACGAGTTGAAGCTAATTATTATTTCATATTTCCATCTAACAGCCGTAATTGGATTCAACTGGACAGGTGAATATTTTTAGTGATTATTGTGAAATGTTATATTAATTATTTAATATTTTGTCTACATAGGGATTGTGTTTTTAAATAAATTAAATTCTTGAACGTAAAATGTGAATCCGATGTCAAAATGTATGCATTTATTTATCTTTATTTCCCATTTATACACTAGGCTATTGTATATAAGGCTCGCCATATACAGATTGTCGTTGTCTCTTTCCCCCTTGTATTTTAGGACAATCGTCAAAAGCAACTACTATATTACTCACTGAGCAGGAGTAAAATAGATTGTAATAATATTGTGGCCATGTGGAATTCGATTTATTAATTTACTTGATAGTGTACCCAAGCATCGGAACCATATTTGATGGAACTTCATGCCGCATTGAGGTTCGTGATGTGCTAGCCATGCTTTTTTGCTTTGTTATAAAAATGCGAGTTGTTGATGTTTATAACCATTTAAAAAATATGCGTCGTCACAACAATGAATGCAAACTGAGCGTCTCTACGGTGGTAGATTATTGTAGCTACTTTAAAGAAATGGCAGAAGTTGTTGCCTCGCATGCTGAAATTCGTCTTGGTGGTGAAGGAAAGCCAGTGCAGTTCAATGAGACGTTCTTAACAAATAGAAAGTATAATCGTGGACGCATTACCGAACAAATGACGAACGTTTTCTGAGGATCTATTGTACGGAGGATGATACCGGGCAGTGTTTTAAGGTCAATTCCAAAAGTAAGGCTGAGATTTGGCCTGGCTTAAAAAATACGTAGATCCGTCTACACAGCGCAAAACAATATATCAGTGTGGAAAAATTGTTCAGTTTGAACACGGTGCATCTGCAAACAAACCATAGCAAAGGAGAGTTTGTTCAAAGTGATAACAATAACAATACCATAAATCATGTTTAAAACTAAAACAAACTACAGAAAATTTCGATACTTTACCGCAGATCACCAAAATTACTTCACCAATGTATGCCTCTTGTGTATTTTTACAATGTATGTAAAAACTACTTGGAAAAGTTACATAAAGATTACATCAGATCGCAGATTACACAGTTTTTAGAAGATGCAAAGAGTGTCTATCCTGGAATTCTTGATGGTACGCGCAAAGTTAGGTTGCAGCTCAAGGATCTTGAAGTTCCCATGGTCAAATCTAAAAACACATTTAATTCCCGAAAAACTTTAGCGGGTTTCAACTATCGAGGAGGAGATAGAACCATTGGAAGAAGATAACCAACTAGAACCTGATGAAGATTTCTATTAGATTAATTCTGGCAAGGTGACAACTTAAAACGCAAATAAACGCTATTTTTATAATAGCTATACGGTCTGCCATCGTATAGTTCTCTAGATATTTAAACTTACCACTTTGTTTTACTTGAGAATTATACAAAAGATCACTAATGAAGAAGAGTGGTGTCATCAGAAATAGTCCTGTATATCTTATAAGTAACACTTATATTAAATAAAGTCTTAATTCCAAAAACAAAAATAAACTTGTATATACCAAATAAAAGGTGAAGCCTTTAAATATATAATATATTTTTATTACCTTAATTCTACACATTTTTAAGAAATACCGGTTATATCCGTAATAAAAGAAAAAAATTTCTCATTAAATTCAATTTATTGCTAAAATATATTTAAATGATAATTTTTCTAATAGACGAATTAATTATCTTTCAAAAGACATGCCAATTTTTTAGAACCATCAGATAATGGCTTATTTGAACAGACTTTAAAAAAATTTTAAAAATTGATAACTCGATATCTCGTTGAGATATCGTTTTTTTGTTCTGCCAAACATAGTTCGTTTTTGTTCTGAACAAGAACACATTTTCAAATTGCGGTGCCCTAGTTTTTGTAATCGTACCCAAAATCTACCCAACAAGCACGAAAAATATTTTTCTTCAGGCTTGGAAAAAGAAGTCTTCAACCTCCACTTGATCTCCAACTCATTTCTCCAAGTTTACTCCAACATCTTGGAGTTGAGCTGGAAATTGGCTTGAGATGCATTAAAACAACAAAATAATTTCTTTTTGTACTTGGCAACACTAAGTTGTTTTGGTTATTGTGTGGAATTTGTTATTGTGGAATTTGTAGAAAAGTGAATTTGTGAATTGCAGCAAAATAATAAAAGTGAAATGAATAAAGTAAGTAGAAACTGCAACAAATTAGGAATAATTGCAGTTTACAGCCCACGCGTAAATAATTTTTTTCACATGTTTATTAAACGTATTTTGCACTCCTTGGTCTAAAAATGCAGTGATAAAATGCATAAATGAAGCTTGTGGCTCACGTCTAAATAATTTTTTCTTACTTTTTATAAAATATCGGCCTAGAATGGCTTAAGAGATAAAATTCGTGGAAGCTTAAAAATTCGGTGTAAAATATGAAGTTTGTTGAACAAAGCTGAAAATAAACAACGGCTGCATTCAGCGGAAGGAAGGAGTGGAACTGGATCAAATCATATTAAATCAAATTAAATATTTTCATTAATAAATAAAAATTTGAAGAACATAATTAAGGCATGCAACCAAAACGCTTCAGTTTAGTATTTAAATAATAATATAATTTATTTTAAATAGTTTTATGAAAATGTGTAAGATTAGGTTTAAATCTATTTTCATTGATTGAAACAAATGATAAATAATTAGAGAAGCTCTTTCTTAAAAAAATATTTCTTTTTTCATTTTGGTTTGGAAATCGGTTAAAGAAAGACCTTGAAGATCTAGTGGAGATCCAGCCTTATCTCAAATGGAGATCGAAGGCCCATTTCCTTGGAGAATGGCTTAGATCTCAAGTGGAGGTCAAGTTGATATCCAGCACTGGAGATTGGAGAAACGAACTAGAGCTCCACTTGAGGTCAAGCCGATCTCCAAGGTAAACGTTTATTGGGTAGTCAAATTTAGAAGAGTGTACGTTTAGCGAGTTCACAAACCTAAACATCTGAAAGCTTTCAATATCTCAAGGCTAGATGGAGTAGCAAGCATTTTAAAGCAACACTTGTTTTGACATTTCATGCACGTGTTAACACAATTGACAATTGTCTGTCCTTTGTTTACTATAAACATTGGAGTGGAAATCGACGTAAAGATGCTGGACAACGCCGATGAGGAACATTCAAATCCCACAGATACTGTTTCGCTTGAACCAGAAGCCAACACAAAACGCAGAACGTTGGTTGGGCCATGGAAAAAGATGTAAGTGCAATGCAAGTTAAACCAACACAGAATTTGAACATCTTTTGAATTTGAAAATTTTATTTTTGCTTGAATGCAAATAGCGAAGAATTTCACCAAGTTTACGATTGGCTGTTTGGGCCCAAATCTAGCAGTGCGTCACGTGTAAAAGCGGTCTCCCAAATGCATATCTGGAGCTTACGGCGCAGCAATCTTTGCCCAGCCGCCGTTTTGGCCACCATCGTGCTGCTGGAAGTGCAGCTCAAAGATGAAGAAAACGAGGAAAACCAACGTTTATCCGAGCAGGAAATGCAGACAATGTTTGCTAGTGCATTCACGCGTTTCTTTAATTATATGTCATCCATAATGCAAACACATAGCATGCGCACCATGTACGACACAGCTCAGCAGTTGGGCTTGCCCACATTTGTGGTAGATCTGCGTCACTTGTGCGCCCACGGTCAGGTGCTGCCACCAATAGAAGTGCTGCGCTTAACCTCAAAGTATTGCTATGACTGGCTCCATGACTACTACTGGAACTCACAACGCGCAGTCATGTCTAATGCGGACGCTAGCAAGATACGACGAAAAGATAAAACGCAATTTGATGAGAATGTAACGCAGCTTTTTGGTCTTTACGAGTCTGCTTTACAAGTTTACTGCAAGGGAGGACGCAATATGAAAACTGCCAAAAGACATTTGCATGGAAAGCGTTTAGTCCAGCTGAAGGAGTTCATGGTGCAGCAATCACTGACCGAAGTGCACGATGCGTTCAACGCCATTGTCAAGCAGTTAAGCGCCGAAGTTAAACGTGAGACACATATCAAAGATATCTGTGAGATTTTTATTGGCGCACTTTTGAAGATGAAGTATTTTTTTACTGTAGCAGGTAGTGGTTTTGCTTAAGCGTAGCACACAAATTCTTTAAACCTTATTTTATTTGCAGAAAAACACACTGGCTCCAGCAAGGAGCTGGAATCAGTCATTGAAATCACACAGAGTTTGTTTCGCATGTTGGCCCTACAAGGCTATATCGATCAGCTGTTTGTTAATTTAATTGAATATGCTGAAGACCCAGTTGCTACAGTGACGCTTCGAACAGGTTGCAGTTTTTGGGCAATGCAAATCCTAAAAGGTTTTATTGCATTCCGTAAATGTAAACAAATGTACAAAGCAGAAATAGACGAAGTAAGCCTATGCTTGTCATTGTTTAATTAACGTTTTAATTTTGTTCTAAAATGCAGAATCCAGCGATTAAGGAGTATGATTTGTCCACCTTAAACTTTGAAATCACGAAAAAAGCGAGAAAGTTGCTGATATATTCTGGCGTCGATTTGAAGTCGACGTTAATATTTGGTGAATCCATGAGGAGGCCTTGGGTTTGGATATTTGAGCGCAATTTTATAGAGAAACGTCTAGAAGCTATAAATCCATATACCATGAATCTGGTTAAGAGGTGAGTGTTAAGTGTATAAACTACATAAACATAACATTGTTTAGCATTATGAAAGATATTACTGTCAACGGCGATTCTAGTTTACTTGCATATACAGTGATGTGCAAAAAAATAGGGTCACTTGTATTTGTATATTCAAAGCTGCATGAATTATATACAAGGTGCCCCAGATATAGCATTATTTCTCTCAGATGGTGATACTCCTTGATTAGGCGAGTATAAAACTTTATAGATGATGATCACCCCTCCCCCTCTTCGGAGCTAGAAAGTGAAAACTTGAAAATATGTGCTATTAATATTACTCTATATTTTATTTATCTCTTAACCGATCTCCAAAGTCAAAAGCATCTTGAAAGAGAGACTACATGACCATCAAACCAATGAAATAAAAACCTTTTTCTAATCGCATCACACTAAATGATAACTGTTTTACGTGTAGTAATTTAAAATAAAAAAGTAGTTGTGCTTGCATTGAGTACTTAAGTACTATGGCAAGATCAAAAACCAAGTCAATAGAAAACTTTATCATTAAAAAAAATTACATCATAAAAGTATTAAAAAAATTTATTTAATATTCGAGATATTTATTATCAAAGGTGAATGCAAACATTTTTTAGAATTTAGTTGCTAATTTTTTTTCTTACATGTGACTTTAAGAAATAGTAAAATTATTCTTTATGCGGATGATACGTTAATATATACTGAAGGAAAGAATGCGGAAGAGTGTAAAATATGGTTAAAAATTAATAAATTAAAGTTAAATGAAAAAAAGACAAATTTGATGGAGATAAATATGAACAAATCAAATCAAATCAAATCAATTTATTGAGTCTTACTTGGATTTTTACAATGTTTTAAGATATATTACAAAATTAACTTAGAACTATAAAGTATTATTCTAAAAGGGTTATAGGATTAATGCAGCTTGCTTAGTTTTACATGGGAAGTAGAAAGGAGTGTCGAATATTAGTGAGTAAAAGATTGTGCTTGCTCTCGGCACATATGTCATAGCGGTAGATGTATTATCTTGTTAAACTTAAATTAACCTAATAATAAACTTAAAACTAAATATGAAGTAACTTAAACTTAATTAAAGGCTTATATTGCTGTGTTAGTCTTACAGAAATGTCTGACGAAATCTTTTTTTTTATTAGCCTCTGTGAGAGCCCAAAACTATACATTTGTAAAACTCAGGTAAGAGCGGAGCCGTTAAATCAATTTCTGTAGAAATATCTTCATTTAAAATACCAATAGGTGAAAGGTAGACACTGGAAGACCAGTTAAAGGAAATTTGGTAATTATATATATCAACCATTAGACTGTTTTCATGACAGTGTAAATTTGAAACAAATTTCTGAAGTAAAGAAAGGGAGTACAGGCAGAGCGGTTTGACTAATGCTTCGCTATAAATGAAAAGGTTAGAATATCTTTTTATATGAGATTCATAGTAACGATCTACGCAAAGTCTTAATATTTTTCTCTCAACAATTTCTAATTCTTTTGCCACTGTTGGGGATATGGAGAACCAAATGGGAAAAGCATAGACCATTACCGAACGCATACTGACCTTATAAATTAGAAGTTTTGTCTTTTGACTTAAGAATTTGTTACGAAGCAATTTTGAAAAATGCATTTTTATTCTATTTACTTTTTTGATAATTAAACGAGCATGTTCATTAAATTTGACTAATTTATTGAAAGTTACACCGAGATATTTGATACTGTTTTTAAATGGTATTTCAACGCCATCCAAAAATAGTCTCAGTAATTTACTTTCGGGTACAACAAAATAGGCACATTTTCCTGATGCATTTCTGAGACAAATTGCTTCGGATTTTGCTATATTGATTTTAATTCCCCAGCTTTTGTAAAAACAATTTATCAGATGAAGATGATTAGAAACCATACTTATTGCTTCATACGGAGACTCGGCATGAGCGTACACAAGTGAATCATCTGCATATAATATGCTTTTGGAGTTATTGGCATAATGAGGAAAATCATGAATAAATATGTTGTACAAATGGGGAGCTAGTATAGCACCCTGGGGCACTCCACTACTAACGGATCCCATTGATGAACATATATTATTAATTTCCACAAAAAACTTCCTCTCACTTAAAAAACTACGTAATAATTTAATGATAAATGGGTCAAAACCTATTCTTATTAATTTGTATACAATTCCGTCATGGAACGCATTATCGAATGCTTTTTCAATGTCAAGGGAAACTGCAACAGTACATTTTTTTTCTCTTAAATTACAAATTACGTCGTTATGAAACTTAAGTAGAGCATGATTTGTCGAATGCCCGCGTTTAAATCCAAATTGATTGTTAGGGATGTAGTTATAATTTATATTCAAATTTAATTTTGAATTTATAACATGTTCAAAAAGTTTTCCTAGATTGGAGAGAAGTGAAATTGGTCTAAAGTTATTTAAATTATAAATTCCCTTCTTTTTTTGTAAGGGGAGAATCTTAGCAATTTTCCAAGAATTTGGAAAGTATCCGATATTAATACAATTGTTGAATATTATGGAAAGAAATTGAAATGCAATTAAAGATAATTTTTTTATAATATAGTTAGAAATTTTGTCGTGGCCAAAAGATTTCTTTGAATTTAGTAATAATGAAGTTTCTTGAAGTTCTAAAGGATTAATAAAATTAGTGCTATTTGAGTTTTGCAAAGACGAAAATTCAGAGGAAAAGTGGCTCAGACAGGACGGATAGGACGAAAAAGACAATTCTATTGTGGAATTAATATTAGTGTTATCATTATTTAAAGGAATGGTTTCTTTATACACCTCAGTAAAATGATCTTTAAAGGCGGCTACCTTATCGCTGTCTTCAGTTAAGAATTCATTGTTTACTAATACTTTATAGCAAAACTTACTTTTATTATTACCAATTAACTTGTATATTTGTTTGTAAGCTAATGGACCGGGTTTAATTTTTTTTAGCTTATTTTCAAATTGCATCGATTGAGAAATTTCAACTTGTTCTTTGATAATAGTTTTAAGAAGCTGAATTTTAATGGACAATTGAGAATATTCTGGGGAGATTCGGTTACAATTTCGATGATAAATTTTTTTAAGATTTCTCTGCCAAATATATTTAATTTTGAAAAGGCTTTTTATGCTATCTGGTATAATAAATTTATGGTTTTTTATTTCTGTAACTTCCACGTGTGAAGATGTGATTGTGTTTACTGTCTGTGAGAAATTTTCTATATGTAGGTCTATTTCGGAATTATTTAAGTTACGATCAGAAGGAGGTAATAATGGAATCAAAGCTGAATCTAAGTCGGACTGAAAGTTCGTCCAAATTGTATTCTTAAAAGAAGTTAAAAAACGTGGAGGATTTAGGAGGTACTCAAAATCATTAAGCTTCAATTTTAATTTTAAAGGAAAATGGTCTGAAAAAGTAGAAAGAGTGCTTGTCTGATAATTTGGATTAATAAAGTTAATTAAATTGGAATTTATAATAAAGTGATCCAAAAACGAAGAGCCATTTGGATATGTAGGTTTTGAATCCGAGATCCGTACGAATTCATGTGAAAAAGTTTGTAGCCAATCATGTAAATATTTTCCATTGCAATTATCAATTCCGTCGCCCCAAGATCGGCTTTTAGAATTTAAATCTCCGCCTAGAAAGCATCCATCAAAATTTTTAGCAAAATTCTTAATCTTATCAAGACCATCAATTAATTTTGAGGGTGAGAAGTTACAAGGAAAATACAATGACCCAAGTAAAAAATGTTTAATGTTTCCGTTAAATGATAAATTTATTTGGACGAATACATGTGGAAACTCTAATCCCGGAAGTAAGACTGTCGAATATTTGAATATCTTTTTGATGGCAATGCCGGTGCCAAGGGCTGAATTATCTGAAATAAAATTATAATCTTCTAAAAAAACATTTTTATTTTTGTGCAAATGTAACTCTTGTATAAATGCGAAGTCAATATCGTTGCTATAAAGAATTTTAAGCAATTCAATTCTACGACTCGTTTCTAGAAACGATCTTATGTTAAAAGTAAGGAAATTTATAAAATTACGGACCATATTTATTACGAACTTCTTCTAATAGCTTAAAATATTCTGATTTGGCTTGTTCTTTAGGAAGAGTCTTAAAATTATGAAGAAAAGATTTTATTTTAGATTCCAGAGTAATGGGTTCAGGAACATTAAAGTAATTGGCAATTTTAAGAAAATCATCTACAAAAGAAGGTTTATTTACTCTACATGAGTTGTCAAGAAAGTTACTAGCATATGATTTATTCGGGGAGACTAAACTAGAGTTATTTAATACCGAGTTAACTGCTTTAATAGCATTGAGTTTCTTTTCTTTTGCCAAGTTTAACATATTTTTTTTCTTTTGAATGTAAACTTTGTAAGCTGGACAACCTCGAAAATTTGCAGGATGGCCACTTTGTTGACAGTTAGCACAAAACGGGGTAGAATGCTCATTTTTTTTTAGTAGACAGCAGCCAGGCTCGTGATCTTGATCGCATTTCACGCAAGTGTATGGTTTGTTGCAGTTCCTTGCACTGTGACCCCAAAATTGACAGCGCTTGCATTGAATTTCCTTATTATTACTTTTAGGAGCTTCCCATGAAACCACCTGATTTAAAATGTATCGAACCCTCATAACATCTCCCAATTTTTTCCCAGGAAGAAGTGAGACAAGGTATAGACCTGTGTCGTGTTTGTTTTTAAGAGAATATGATGTGACAAATTTAGTGACTTTATCTACTACACCTGGAATTTCCAGATCAAGAGCTGATTTTATATCATCCGTAGAAGTTTGATAATAAATGCCACGCAGAACTAAATTCACTTGTCTCAGTGCCGAGGGGGTGAAAGAGTAAGATTCTATGCCTTTCTCCCGCAACAGAGCCATCATTTCAACATGAGCTGATAAATCTTTAAAATATAACTTACTTTTAGAATTAGAATTGTTTTTAATTTTAAAAGAAACTTGTGGTGACTTTGCCTTTAATTGGTCAACCAGGTCTTTTATATTGATATTATAAAGTATTATGGGAGGACAAAATGAATCTTTAGCTTTAATTTGGCTTTTTTCGCTCTTACCTTGATAAGCTTCTTTTGAATTTTTATTAGAATTTGTTACAGAATTTGTTTCAATGTTTAAGTCTCTTAGAATAGAAAATCGGTTTTCAGAATTGGTATGGTAACTAGATCCATTGATGAGGCATGAAGGCTCCTTGCTTCCGAATGGACCAACGTCGAAATTTTTTACATGGCCGCCAATATTACGTTTAAATCTTTTTTGCATTACTTCTTGAAAATCGTTTTGTTCCGTATGCATGGTTACATCTGCTAAAGATGCGCTTGATGCGTTAATAACTTTTTGTGATTCTTGAGCGTCTGTAAGCTTGTCTGGTGCTTTTTTTTGGTGCACGCTGTTGTTGAGCTCGTTTGGGATGGGATGCTCATCCATAGTAAAATCAAATTGGTGGACAGAAAATTATTTTCCAATTTATACGGAATTATTTTTATGTTAATTAAAATATTAAAATTATTAAATTTCAATTTTTTTAAGAAATTTTACGCAGCGCAGAAAAAATTTGATGTTTACTTCACAGTCAACTTTTTTTTTTTTTCGATAAATATGAACACTGAAGGATATTTTAAAATAAACGGGGAAATTATAAAAAAGTAAATAGTATCAAGTACCTGGGTGTAATTTTAGATAAAGAACTTGAATTTGACAAACATAAAGATTACATGTGTAAAAAAATAGGAAAAAAAATTGGTTTCTTAAAGAGAATAAGAAAAAAGTGTCAATAGTAACTGCGGTAAAAATATATAACACTATTATTAAACCTCATTTTGAATACTACTCAACTATAATTTACTCATGTTGTAACCAAACAAAATATTAGATTACAAAAATTATATATTAGATAGATTACAAAAATTACAAAACAAAGCAATGAGAAGTTTTATTCAGTGTAACATACCCGAGAAACAATTGGGTCCGTACAAAACTACTCAGGCACAAAAGTCCAGAGTATCGGACTCAATTTTATTTTGAAAAGCTACGAGTAGTAACGAAAATCTACGAAGTTTATGAAAAACAATTAAAAGCACATTGATATTAAGCCAAATGCAAACCAGCTTAAGCGAATAGGACCCGAGAAAAAAAT
Source organism: Dichetophora obliterata (assembly GCA_963920525.1). NCBI lineage: Eukaryota > Metazoa > Arthropoda > Insecta > Diptera > Sciomyzidae > Dichetophora > Dichetophora obliterata. Next base: position 136,062,454 of record OY986438.1, on the reverse strand, counting down.
GTATATATTTTGTCAATTACTTTATTGATATGTATCGAAACTTGCCTAAGTCTTAACTATAATGTATCCGAAACATACCCAACCCTTGAAAGGTACCTGAAATAGTACCGTAGTAAGTTTGTATTATGTCAATTAAGTGTTAAAAAAACGAACGACTATTTTCGGACACAATTAACTGACCAGTGCCTGAATCGGTCTTCGTTCGTACATTGTGCCTGCCCAAGGTGTTCCAAAAATAGCACTTCTTTCGGTGCAGACGTCAGACATTTACCGACACGGGCACCGGACATATATCAGATACTTGATTGACACAAAATATGAAATTGTTTCTTGGGATATACACTCCGATACAACACATGCTAGAGGCGTTAAAATGTTTAAATGTACAACAGAGACTCGAATTCAACACTCTTACATCCGTGTATCAGACTCATAGTCGAATTCCAATAGACATAACAGAAAATATAACGTTTGTGAGAGAAGCGCAACCATACGGATTAAGAAATTTAAACTACTTCAGACTACAGATAATATGCTTCCAGAAGATATTAAAGAACAACATTTTAAAAGATTTAAATGGTTTTTATTTCATTTCAAATAGAAAATGGTTTCAAAAGACCCATTCTCCAAAGTGGGACTGATCCGAAAGAAGGATGGAACCATGGCAGAGAACCTAGAGGAGTCCATGGAAGTTCTGATGGAGGTGCATTTTCCTGGAAGTTTTAAGTCTGATGACCCGTGGACACCCTTGAAGAAAGGAATGCACAGGGTTGACAGGCTGGAAGCCGAAAGGATGATCACTATGGACGGGGTGAGGAGTGCTATACGCTCATTTGCTCCGTACAAAACATCAGGGATGGACGGTATATTCCCTGCTATGATGCAATGGGGGGAAGATCTCATTGCATCTAGGCTGTGGGGTATATTCGTTACTTGCATAGCGACTGGGTATGTTCCGAGAGTCTGGAGAGAGGCGAAAGTTGTCTTTCTTCCGAAGCCCGGAAAAAAAGATTATGCGGAGGCGAAGTCGTTCAGACCGATCAGCCTAACATCTTTTCTCTTGAAAACGATGGAAAGAGTGATGGTTGACTGTCTTGAGAGCACCTCGCTGATGCAAAATCCTCTGAGTAGATGCCAACATGCATATAGAGCAGGTAGGTCTACGGAGAGTGCTCTTCACGAATTGGTAAGAGTGACTGAAAAGGAGGTATTTTTAGGAGGCATTGCGATGGCCACATTTATGGACATCGAGGGTGCTTTCGACAAAATATGCTTTGGAAGGCTGCGGCAAGCCCTGATAGAACGCAATGTAAGCCCAATGATAGCAAATTGGGTGGACAATATGCTCAAACACAGAGCTGTTGGGCTGTCAACATGCAGAATGGTAGAGTAAAGACTAGAGGTAGAGTAAGTAGAGGATGTCCCCAGGGCGGGGTGTTATCGCCAACCCTGTGGAACATAACTGTGGACTCACTACTGGTTAGACTGGATGAATCGGGCATACACACGATAGGGTATGCAGATGACATTGCGTTGGTGGTCCGCGGCAAGTTCATTGACACCATCTCTGACATCATGAAGGGAGCACTCCGAATGGTGGAGGAGTGGTGTCGAGAACAAGGCCTTACCGTAAACGCAGGCAAGTCAGATAGTATTCTCTTTACTAGAAAGAGGGTAGGCCTGAGGACAGAACCACTCAGACTTTTTGGAGCTGAAATCAATATGTCCACAAAAGTTAAATATCTAGGGGTAACCCTTGATAGCAAACTGAACTGGAACGAGCATGTAGAAGATAGGATTCAAAGAGCCAAGAGGGTTCTGTTCCAGTGCAGACGCGTTTGTGGTCTCAAATGGGGGCTAAACCCAGAGGCTATGAAATGGGTTTACACTATGATGGTTAGACCTGTTATCACGTATGCTTCGGTGATTTGGTGGACAAAAGTCAGCCAGAAAACCATTAAGAAGAGACTGGACAGAGTCCAACGGCTGGCGTGTGTTGGAATAACAGGTGCAATACGCACCACTCCAACAAGCGCAATGGAGGTTCTGTTAGGTATGCTGCCGTTGGATTTAGAAATAAAGAAAACAGCGGCGCTGTCAGCCCTCAGGATGTTGCGAAATGCTACGTGGCATGGGGCAACGGCCTTGCATGGTCATATTCGCATCCTTGATTTTGTACAGAGAGATGTCAGGGAGGCGCTTATGCCTATGGACGGAAGGCAGAGAGTAAAAATAACAGAAAAATGTTATAAAACTCTTATAACGGATGGAGCCGTTTGTGAAGAAATCGCTGGTAGCGATATCAGTATATTCACAGACGGCTCTCTGATGAATGGCCGGGCCGGGGCAGGCGTGTACTCAAAAGAGTTAAGCCTATCCTGTGTACTGAAGTTGGGGAGGTTTGTGTCTGTATACCAGGCAGAAATGCTTGGCGTAGTGCATGCGCTGGACCACCTGATAGATGGCCGGATCAGTGGCAAGAAAATTGTCATCGCTCTCGACAATCAGTCTGTGATTAGGTGTATGCAACGGACAGACATCACTTCCAGGTTAGCCATAGAATGTCTTACAAAACTCAATAGGTGCGCCCAGACGAATGAGCTCACACTTATGTGGGTGAGAGGACACTCTGGCATAGAACAGAATGAAGAAGCTGATTCTTTAGCAAGAGCAGGATCAGCAGAAGAATTCTGTGGACCAGAACCACGTATCGCCATAGGCGACAATATGGTGGCAGGCCTTATTAAACAATGGACGGACTCGGAACACAGTAAAAGGTGGGAAGAAGCTGTTAATTGCAGGCAATCAAAGGCGGCCGTGAAGTGGTCTCGTAGTGAGGCAGCAAAAGTTATCCGATACAATCGAAGGACTTTAAGCTGGCTTACTGCACTGGTCACAGGACACGGTCCCTTCATGTACCATCTCGGGAAGATGACTCTGACCGAGGACGATGCGTGTAGGTTATACCTAGAGGAGCCGGAAACAGCAGCACACATTCTGTGCCAGTGTCCGGTGCTGGCAAGCATAAGATTGACCACTCTGGGACGCCCATTTATTGGCGAAGCCGAGATTGGTCAACTAACCTATAAGGATATGCTTGAGGTGACAAAGGATGCTTACACAAGGAGCATGCTCACGTACGAGTACTCCGAGCAGTAGTACCCTTTGTCCAATGGGGGACGAAAAGGGACCCACTGTGGTCTGCTTCGGCAAATCCCCAACTTATTATATTATTGAAAGATTTAAGAAAAAGTGCATAGATTTGATCTCAGAGGATTTTGCCGAAGCCAAATGTTAGGAGACTTTAAAAATATATAAAAAATGTTAATAAATAAATGTAAATAATATATATTCACGCTAAATAGTTAATTATGTAAATGCATGTAAAATAATCTTATTTTATGTAAACCAAAGTATTTAAAAATGCTAATAGACGAAATCAATCAATTAATTAAAACTTTAAGCAAAATGTTTTATAAACAACTTAATGTTAATTTGATAAACTTCTCAATAAGTTATAAACTTTGGAAATCGGATAAAAGATACATTAAATATGGAGTCGAATGTAATGACATTTGTTCTTCAGGTTTTCCTCTCTAGCTCCCAAAGGGGGAGAAGGTGACCATCATTGTTGCATTTTTTTACTCAAATAATTATAGGGAGTCACTAACCGAAGGAATTAATGCTATGTCTGGGACACCTTGTATATAATTCACGCAGCTTTATATATAAAAACACAGGTGTCCCTATTTCTTTGCACATCACTGTATACATACAAGGTCTTCCAAGATTGAATTTATTTTTGAAATTATAATGAAACACAGATTTTGAATGGAAATTCATCATCTTTTTATTGATATACTAGCTGAACCCGGTGTGCTTCGCTACCCCCTCGTTTAAAATAAAATTAAAAGTATTTATATATTTACAAAAATTTATTTATTTAATTTAATTATTGCAATGCTTCGCCTCTTTTTTTGTTGTAAACCAATTAGAATTCAGCTCTGAATCGCATGTAATTTGCTTCATGCTCCCCCTTTTTATTTTTAGACCAATCAAAAAGCAGCAATTACACAATCAGCTGTTTCGCAGTCTGTTGTGGGAGAATGAGAATGGGGTTACCCCACTCTCTATTTTAATTAACACGTATTATAAAATCAGCTGTTTTGAAGACAGTGGTAGAAGAAAGAGAATTGAGCTACCCCACTATTTTAATTAATATGTATTTTAATGATTTTAATGACATGATTTGTGGTATATCCGTTAATAAACGTAGTAAAAAAGTAGGTGCAGAAGTGTGCATGGTCGAAAAATATTATCATGTAATAAGTATTCCTGAGTCAAAGCTGAACGCTGTGAAAATTTAAGATCGGTTATCAGGTCCAGCCTCCAATATATCGCAAACAAAGGGGCGTGCTCCGCCCACTTTTCTTTTGGTACGTATTTCTATTCATGCTAATACCATATATAGCAAATACTGCCGCCGTTGGTCAAAAAATGCCCAAGATATGACGATTTTAAAATTTGGGTTATATGGGCGAGGCCACGCCCCTTCGTCCACTCACAACTTTATATAGTCAAGAATTTATTATTTCGTAAGAATATCCTATTGTGAAAATTTAATGATGATCGGTCCAGTAGTTAAGACTATATTGCGATTTTTAATTTTCCTAAAAAGGGGCGTGGTCCTACCCACTTTTCGCCTGGTACGTATTCCTAACTATGCCAATACCATATGTACCAAATAGCATCAACGTAGGTCAAAAAATGCCCAAAATATGGCGATTTAAATATTTAGGTTATATGGGCAGTGCCACGCCCCTTTGTCAAATAAAAACTTCATATAGCCTTTTATTCTTTCCAGATTCATAGTAAAATGCTGTGAAAGTTTCAGGAAGATCGGTCCAAGGGTTTGGCCTCCTATAAAGCACAAACAAACAAACAAACAGACAGACATTCATTTTTATATATATAGATTGAAAGCAGATTTATTATAATTAAAGTAAAATGGGGCGAAAAAGGGGGATTTGGTAATAAAAATCTATGGCTACCTTACCTGTAGATAAAAAGTATATAAAACTTTAGGTAAATACATATTACAAAAAAAGTATTTTGTATAGCGAACATTGTTAGTGGTATAAGTAAGTATCTGAATTAAAAAAGTGGGCGTAAAAGTGGGCGCGGTCGAAAAAGTACCCTATTAATCATGCCAGAGTCCCAGTTAAATGCTGTGAAATTTTCAGGAAGATCGGTCCAGAGGTTTGGTCTCCTATAAGGTACAAACAAACAAATAAACAAACACACATTCCATTTTATATATATAGATAGCTTAAACCCGGCACGTTGCTGCAGCGGCCCAGTTGCCAAACGCGAATAAAATGTTATCAGTGAAACTGTATATGTAAATTGTGGTCGAATACTCAATTCCATGGCTTTGTTTGCTTTGTTTGATTGACTCAAAAGCTATTCGATATCGCAAATTTGGGTTGTATAAGAGGTGCCACGCCCCTTTGTCCAACTCCCATAAAATTTTATCAGTAAAACGCCACGTGTAAATTGTGGTCGAATTTCGAATTCCAATGATGTGCGGCCTATAACTCCAAAGCTATTCGATATCGCAAATTTGGGTTGTATGGGAGGTGCCACGCCCCCTTGTCCAACTCTCACAAAATTTTATCTGCGAAGCGGCACGTGTAAATTGTCGAATACCGAATTCCGAGGCTAAGCGGCTTATAACTCCAAAGATATTCGATATCGCAAATTTGGGTTGTATGGGAGGTGCCACGCCCACTGTTAGTAGGAGGTTGAAATATACTTTACGACCTATTCTCATACCTACAAAATATACATACAAAATTTCATGAAAATCGGTCGAGCCGTTTCGAAGGAGTTCGATTACGTACCCCGTGACAGAAGAATTTTATATATTAGATCATGTGAGGGTCTACCATTTAGTAATGATAAATTATATCTTCAAAATAAAAAACTCAATCTTGGAAGACCCTGTACTGTAATAGGAACAACTTTTCTGAAGAAACCAAAATGAAAACCCTAATGGTTTAAGAGTTATCAACATGAAAATTAGTGTATATCTTGAGTAATTTTTGATTCTGAGCTATAAATTTAAAAAAAAAATTCCTCTAAAGTGATCGGTAAAGTGGCGAAACGAATGCCACCTCAAGATTCCCCACACTAAAATTAAGTGAAAAACGTTGAAATTATCAAATACGGGTTTTCGTGCTGCACGGAGTTATTAATATAAACTTTCATCACGATATGATCCCATTCTCCAGCTGCAGAAGGTCCTTTAAAAGAATAGATTTACAAAAATTATCTTTATTGCTATAAAAATGAGCAGAATGAATAAAGATAAGGTAGAAAATTTTCCATATAAAATTTGGTCTCGATATCTTCCTATAAATCTCGAGATCTTCCTATTCTAAAATGTCTTTAAAGACTAGGGTGTTAAAAAATTAAATTTTTTATTAATATTGTAGTCGATTTATAAACGCTGATTCTGATTCGAATCTTAAGATATGTAGTGTTGAATAAAAAAAAATATGCGTTGATAGGCATTTTTGAGTAATTATTAAAAAATAATGGATCATGGTAAAATCCTTCAATTAGGCTTAAATGCTATAGTAAGCCCTTATCTATAACTTCACATTGTTAAAATATTATGTTCGTATGTAATTTTTAAAAAATTTAAAATAAATTTTGAGAAAAGTTTGCGTTACCTGTAAAAATTCGCAATACCTGTAAATTTGGTTATAATTACATTTGCATTTTGCAGTTGATTACAATCTCAAGATATGAAGATTTTAAAATAGTCTACAATCTATTCAACCTATATTTCAAATTTCATTAAATTCTGTTGAAACGTGAAAGACGGATAGACAAACAAACAGGCAACTTTTAATTTTTTTATATTAGTAAAGATAAGCATTTTGTATGTGCTTTCATAAAAGCTAGTCTCGCATAATTTTAATGTTAAATTTTTTAAATAACATACGATTATGCTATCAAACTCTATCTTTCAAGTCTGTTGTGGATTTTATTACAATCCATTAAATTTTAATCATGACTTAAGAATGCCTAAAAAACTCGTATTTCATTCATTCAAAAGTATTTATCCTAAGAGCTAAAAAAGATAGAATTTGTTGCCAGATTCGAAATCAGCAATCATAAATCTATTGAAATTGGTTACAATATTGAAAAAACATACAATTTTCTTGGACTCCGTGATGTTTAAGGATATTTTAGAATAGGAAGATATATCGAAATCAAATATTTAATATGCACTTTTTATCTTATAAATATTGATCCTTATCAATTTTACTGCGATATAAATAATTTTTAGAAATATGTTATTTTCAAGGACACTTTGAAGTAGGCATATGGGGTCAGATCGTAATGAAATTTTGTATGTGTTTACTTTATCTTGTTATCAGCTGATTTGGCCCAAATTTTTAACGATTTTTATGATTTTAAAAAATTTGCCATTTTCAAGGACATTCTGAAATAAGATCATGACGTTATATCGGAAGAAAATTTCATAAAATTAATATATGGGGTAGTATTTATAACTTCATCTAAAATCTTTGCGATATATTTATTTATATAATTTATGTCATTTTTGAGGATATCTTAGAGTAGACAGATGTGGTCAAAACAGGACAATTTTGTGTAGCTGCATTTCATGTTTGTTTTAACCGAACCACTTCTTAAGATTTTTAATACAATTAGTTTTTTAAGAATGTCTTCATATTAAGGACAAACCGAAGCAGGAAGATGCAATCAGATCAAAATTAAATTTTTTAGCTTACATGTTTGTAACAATACCTGACGAATGAGGCCTCAGCCAAATCGATGGTATGCACTTTTGAAATTCGATCCGGCCTCATACTCATGCATACGGTACTAGAAACAGAAACAACTTAGTTGTGGCTAGGTGCAGTCGCGAGATCACGAAACAATGCTTCTTATATGCAAGTCCAGAACTAATTAAAACTGAAACCTTTTTTGCACTGAATATTTTTTTGTCTTTGACCTGAAATATGAGCGTTTAAAGGAAATTTCCTAAATAAAAGCTAAGCTATAAGAGATGGAAGGACGCGATGTAGGAGGAAATTTTAGACATTGCTGAGATGTATAAAAAGTAATGCAGAAATTTTTCGCTTTCTCTATGAATTTGGCGATAGCGAGATTAAGATGTTTCGTTTTCTTAAGTAGCCTGTGTGAATATATATTAAAATGGAGAAATTTCTTAAAATACAAATAGAAAATTTTGAAAAATCCCGTTATTTTGTATTCATTTCAATCGCGTCGGAAGCGAATTTCATCTGGGGGGGCAGTACAAATGGAGGGGCAGTACAAATGGTGGTGCAAAAAAAGTTCACCAAAATTTCTTCACATGAAACATGAAGAAGAGAGAAAGAAGAGGAAAATATATAATACAAAAATATTATCGTTGTAAAAAAACTGATATTTTGAATAACTTTTCCTGTTAAATTGTTTATCTAGCTAAAAAAGTGGGGGGGCAACTGCCCACCTTGCCCCCCCGCTTCCGACGCCAATGATTAATTTGAATATAAATTAGTACAGTAAGATACAAAAAGATCTTTAATTAGTACAACGCATAAAAATATATAATCAACTAACAAAACTAAAGTCAGCACTTAACAATATTGATTTATAGATTAAAATAAATATATAAATAAAAGAGCATAATCAACAAATGATACATAAAATCTGTGGTGTTTGGGTAAAGGAGTAAACGTCAATTTTTTGTGATTTCCATATATATTCATAGATGGCTTCAGTCAGGTGAATTCCATGTATGGGTAAAGATAAATAATTCAGTTTCTTATGACGTGTGAATCTAAATTACTGATTACTAGAGCGAGTACCCATGAAATGTGAAAAGTATTTTTTATCGCAAAAGTCATTTTTATCATAAATGGTCTTACAAACAGTTCAAACATGCTTTGTTCTATTATAACTCTTATAAAAAATGTTCAAAGTGGTTAATCTTTGTTATGTAAAATAAAGAATAAATAGGTAAAAATTGTAGGCATAATTTTTTTTTATCTAAGTGCCATAGTTCACGTGGTTTTGAATGGTTAAAGTTGAATTTTGCCAAAATTTTGTGGTACAAATTTCTCTTAAATAATTTTCTTAAATTAGCGAGCGATAAAATTGATTACTTTTAAGTATCATAAAGAATTAAATGGGGCTTAAATAAAACATTTTTTTTTTCAATATTTATTTTAATTTTCAAAAAAGTTTGAAAGTGAAAAATAATAATTATATTTTTATTTTAAATTTCATAACAAATTAAAAGTGGAATACTTAGTTATATTAGTGCTAGTATATTGCTTTTATACACTCTATCTAAAGGCCGTGGGTGCCTTATTTTAATTCAATATTACTCATACGCCATGTTGATAAACTAATACAGAATAAGAAGGCAAACGAAGATGAACAAAAGACTAACGAGAGATTTAAAGCAGTAAGCTATTTATAGATCACAGCCATCAACTCTACCAAGGTTGCCATCTGTTCTAGTTAACTTATTCAATATTCATTAGTGTTCGACAATTTGTCGAAATGCACCATAGGATTGAAACAAGTTTATGCACCATAGGATTGAAACAAGTTTTTTGCTTCGTTAGAAGCTATTGTTGTAAATGAAAGGTGGCTATTTTCCCAACCAAATGTTCAATTACTCACAATTTTGACCAAAATCGATCAATTATTATATTATTTAAATTAATTTATGGCTATGGATTAGATTATTTTAATTAATGGTAGAGTTGATGGCTATGATCTATAAACAGCTTACTGCTTTAAATATCATATGACTAAGTAGCCGATTTTAACGTAAAATTCAGAAGAATTTCTTCAAACATGTGTGAAATCATATACGACTTTAACAGTGAGTTGATCACAGCTTAATCACTCAAAGACTACTGAAGAGGAAATGTAGCGATTTCCGAAACAGACTGTCTAGTAAGCTAAGTGACTGACTCTATACAGAGTTGTTTCAGCCAAAAAATCAAAATCAGTTTTGGAACTTTATCTTTTCTGTCTTTAAAAAAAAAATCATTTACGGACTTTTATTTTTCTGTTGGAAATAAAAATCCATTTTGTGTAATTTCTTTAATATTGTATCTAAATTAATTTTATTCTTTAATTTGTTTAAATTATGTTGTATATTTTCCCACCATATAATTGTTTTTTCTGAAAACCTCTTAACAATAACTTTATACAGAATACACAACACACAAAACAAAATTTTTAATTAAAGGAAGACGCTGAAGTAATATATTTTCAACAGGCATTGATATATTGCTCCAAATAAATATTTCACTCACTATTGCAAATTTTCTGGTTTTTTCCCAATTTTCAAAAACCAAACGTTTAAAAAATCACCCTTTATAAAGCCAGTATTAGAAAAATAGCCAAAAAAAATAAAAGTTCGAAATATTTGTTTTTTTAGCACGTTCTAAGAGTTTAATTTTAATTTTTTTTTTCTGTCGAAAAATAACAATTAAAATTTGACTTTTTTAAAAAAAGTCGCAAAGTAACTATTTAAAATTAACTTTTTCGATATCTCTTATAACAGTTACGGTCCCTGGTTTTAAGCATTTTTTTTAAATTTTCCTTTAGTCTTCTTACACTTGCCGATCCCGCTCTAAGTGATGATGAAATAAAAGGACTTGGCGATTTGATCGATGCACTATTTGGGAAAAATTTAGAAAATATTACATCAGATAGTGAAAAGATTTATACCGTGCATGATTTGCTAGCCGCACAAACAGCAAAAATTAACATGGATGTTGATGTTGCACAGTATGAGGCATCCAGTGCAGATGCTATAAAAACATATGGAATTTGGTCAACACTTCCAGGTGAGTTGACATCAAACTAAACCAACAAGTATGCATTTGTTTAAATCCTCTTTTTATTTTTTCTTACAGTTGACGATATACACGACTGGTCAATTTGTCCACTTGGCAGACTGCCTTGGGAATAAGTCTGCTAACTTCCTGTTTCACTACTCAGTTGTAAATAGTGCTGTCACAATATACAAATATTCTAATATATACAAATGAATATTAATTAATATGCATCTTAAACTCAGTCGAAGCATATCTAAGCTTGATTTTCTAAATTAATTTGCTTGCATGTTTACCAAAATTATCAAATATTTTGTGCACCAAATCAATGTTCTTGCATTGCAACGGATTGTTGCAACATTTGTTTAGGGTAGCGCCTTTATTGTAGGTGTCTTGTGTGGATAACAAAAAACAAAAAAAATTACAACAACAATCTGTGCTTAGTGAGCTGGTTTTTTTAGCTGCTTGAAACTTGTACAGATTAACTAGATTCCAGCTGTTGGCTTGTGGCTTGTTGCGGTGGCACTAGAGCAGCTGGACAGCTGTGGATCGACCACACCTTAAACAGTTGCCGTCAAATGTTGATTAATTTCAAGCAATTGCAAATTTCTTGCTGCTTGTTCTAGCAACAAGCATTGATGTGGTGTGGCAGTAAAGTTTTGTTACAAAAAAGATAAAACATTTTTTGACAAATCATTTATTAAACAAATCGCTCAAGTTCATTTGCGCAATTTTTTTGATTTATTGCAATGTTTTTATGATCAATCTTACGCATACAAGCTTAAAATGCATCACTGCATGCATTCACATTTGCTGGAATTTGCTTTTCCACTTTTATCTTATAGAATCGTTTTTAATCAATACAAATCTAATGAACATTGATCTTGCATAGGTTTTTGTATACAAAATACTGCTGGTCATAAATTGTTTAGATTTTTTTTTAATTTATATTCTTTTAATTAAAACAACATTTTACAAACTAGATTTTTTTGCTTCTGTGTTAGATAAATGTTGGTGGATAAATGTTGTATTTGTTCGCAACTGCACAAATACAATTCATTACTCAACATATAAGTTTAGAGTCTAGGTTTGTTAACTTTGGCTCACACAAATGCGATTTATTAACTTGACTTGGCCATGTTGAGTTAACGGACATGGCCGCACCGTTGGATGCCAATTTTGAACTATTGCATGTCTTAGTCATGCATGCTTGCCTGCATCTGTCCAAAGACCAGCCGCCAACTTTCCTATACTGCACTCTAATTCAAACTAGCTTACAGATATACATACATACCTACATAGACACATTGCACTAAAGTGTTAGCGTTTGTAAAATAGTTTTACAGTTGAAATCATGTCCAACTGTTGTATTTGTGTGGAACTAACTATGTTGGCTATAGTAAAGCTGATCGGAGCGGTGTCTTGAGCTTATCAGAAGCTGATGGTTTTTTCCTTCAAGTCAAGCGAACTTGGGTTAAGCATAAATGCATAGTTAACTTAATTTTATTGACAATTAGAAAGTACCAAGTTGGAATGTTTAATTACCAGGGCTTAGATTTACGGGGAAAAACAATTTTAGAGTAATTGAAAATATTTTAATATTAAAAGCAGATAAGGGGAATGTCACATTAGCAGTGAACAAAAACGCATACGAGAAAAAGATGAGGCTAATAGTCAGAGATATAAGTACATTTAAAATTTTAAAAAGAGATCCCACACTAACACTACAACAAAACACAATGGGCCTTACCAATAGTCATTTTAATTTCGTCTCTAAATTTAAGAAAACACTTAACTAATGGCGTTTTCTTTTCTCGGCAAAAAATGCTGCCCTCTGAGAGTTCAGAATTTTTAAAATTTTCTGATTTTGAGAAAAGATCAGAAAAAATGCATAATTTTTTTTAATGATGTTATGTTATGCTAATACATTGAATTGCAAAACAACAAATGGTAACAATTTCGAAAATATCTAACAAAAAAATATTACGAAGAAATTTAAATGAAATTAGCTTTTTTCATTATATTGTTCTCGGTAATGGAGAATCATTAGATAGTCATCATTGGATGAGGACAAAGACGTTTCCACAATTCCATTTTATAGACCAGATTTTTTTTGAGAAAAAAAACGGAAAAAATGCAGAATTCTCAAAGAGGGCAGAAAAAATACAGAATTTTTTCGAAAAATGAAAACGCCATAAAACTAATATGTTTATTTATTAGCTCATCTTCATAACGACTCTGCAAAGAAACCTTAAAAATGACATTTTAAAAAATTGCATGAAGAACTCTCAATACAATATGTTTTAACAATTCAAGATTTAAATCTAGTCTGTAAGGATTATATCCATAGACGAATAAAAAAATAAATATTGGTTTCATTGTGATCGTACAATTAAAAATAATGCACTAAGTTCAAAGAGGCCAAAAAAAAAACAATTACTCCAGACATCATCCGAAATATTCAGGGGTGTTATGGAAACCGACAATTGCCAGAATCGATTTTGAAATTGACTCATTCATATTTCATTTTGGTGTCATAGAAACCGATTATCGATTAAGAAACACAAAACCAATTTCGAAAATGAAACCAGTTTCTAAATCGACAATCGGTTTCTATGACACTAAAAAAAAATCTGTTAATTTCAAAACCGATTCTGACAACTGTCGGTTTCCATAACACCCCTGATTAGTGGAATTGTGTAGAATGACCACAAAGTGAAATTGAATGAAATAGATGTTGACACATAAAAAAAAGTATGTGTGTGGCCGGACACAAACGATAGAAGTGAAACTTTTAGAAAATTGTTGAAATTTTTAGTTAAACGACTTTTTCATAAAACATCGTTACATAAGAATGAGTAAAAATCGATTGAAAAATCAATATTCTCGACTTTCGATTCAAATATGTCCGCCGGTTTTTAAATATATTTTATTTAAATTTTTCCTGTTCAAAAGATCAATCAAAGGACTTGAGGAAATAGTTTGAACTGTACCGTTTCGTCAGTGTATATCATTTTTATATATTTTTCAAAAAGGTTCAAACTTTTGAAATTTTATTTAAAACGACTCAAAATTTTATTTTGTGGTAAAAATAAAACAAGTAAAATTGTATTTCTAACTACCTTTCATATGACATAATAATAATTTGCAAAAATTCTTTCAGTTATTTACAAAAAAGTTGTGAAACTTTTTTTGTCATCAAAACATCACGAGTCCCCCCTTTTACTTTTTTGGCCAAATTTATTTTTGCAAAATGTTGCTTTTATATTTTTTAAAAAATAGTCAAATGCAAAAAGAATTTCGAAAATATCTTCAATGTACAAATTTTTTTACAGTTTTATTCAGAGACCGTACGTCTCTGTAAAAAGTATGACGCAAGTATGCATTTTATAATGAAAAAAAAAAAAAAAAATAACAATTATCCACTGAATTTTAAAATTTTGAGCAAAAAATAATAATAATTTCTGTTTTTAATTATTTTAAAGCACTAATAAAAAGCAAAATTTGCCCAAAATTTTTTATGCACAGTAATTTTTGATTTTTATTTTTTAAGGCGAAAAAAGAAAGCAAAATTTTCCCGATACTTTTTAAGGCAAAAAAAAAAAAAAATTTAACCGATATTTCATTATATATATGTATATATATATATTTATATTTATTATATTATTTATTATATTATTTATTATATTTATTTATAACTGGTAAATTTTGATTTTTATTTGTTAAGGCAAAAATAAAAAGTGAAATTTTCCCAAAAATTTTTGAGCCAATACAACTTTTAAATATTGATTTTTATTTTTTTTAGGCAAAAATAAAAAGTAAAATTTGCCTGATATATTTTTAGTACAAAATAACTGGTATATTTTGATTTTTAGTTTTTAAAGCAAAAATAAAAAGCAAAAATTTCCCAAAACTTTTTAAGGACAAATAACAAGTAATTAAATAACAAATTTTTTAAGGCAAAAATATTTTTTAAGTACATAAAACAAGAAATTTTTGATTTTTATTTTTTAGAGCAAAAATAAAAAACAATATTTGCCATTAATTTTTGAATTTTTTTAAGTCAAAAATAAGAAGCAACATTTTACCGATATTTTTTAAGCACATAGCTGGTAAATTTTGATTTTTATTTTTCAAGGCAAAAATAAAAAGTAAAATTTGCCTGATATATTATTGAGCACAAAATAACTGGTATATTTTCATTTTAATTTTTTAAGGTAAAAATAAAAAGCAAAATTTACCCAACATTTTTTAAGCACAAAATAACTGGTATATTTTTATTTTTTTAGGCAAAAATAAAAAACAAAATTTCCCCGATATTTTTTAAGTACTAAATAAATTACAAGTCATTTTTACTTTTTATTTTGTAAGGCAAAAATAAAAAACAAAATTTTCTTGTTTTTTTAAGCACATAATAACAAGTAATTTTTGATTTTTATTTTTTAAGGAAAAAATATAAAACAAAATTTGCCCGATATTGTTTAAGCACAAAATAACCATTAATTTTTGAATTTTTTTATGGCAAAAATAAAAAGCAAAATTTTACAGATATTTTTTAAGCACATAACTATCGGCACAATAAAAACTAAAATTTTATTGATATATTTTTGAACACAAAATAACTGGTATACTTTGATTTTTATTTTTTAATACAAAAATAAAAAGATAAATTTGCCCAACACTTTTTAAGCACCAAATAACAAGTAATTTTTGATTTTCATTTTTTAAGGCAAAAATAAAAAACAAAATTTGTCCGATATTTTTTTGAGCACAATATAACTGATTTTTTAAGGCAAAAATAAAAAGTAAAATTTGCCTGACATATTTTTGAGCACAAACTAACTGGTATATTTTAATTTCTTAAGCCAAAAACAAAGTGCTAAATTTGGTCAAAATTTTTTAAGCACAAAATAACAAGTAATTTTTGACTTTTAGATTTTAAGGGCCGAAATTTTTTGAGCACAAAATAAACAGTAATTTTTGATTTTAATTTTTTAAGGCAAAAATAACAAGAAAAATTGACCGATATTTTTTAAGCACATAATAACAAGTAATTTTTGATTTTTATTTTTTAAGGCAAAAAACCTAATTTTGCTTTTTATTTTTGACATAAAAAAAAAATAAAAATTTATTTATTTTGTGCTCAAAAATATATCGGGCAAAATTTTGCTTTTTATTTTTGCCTAAAAAAATAAAAATCAAAATTTGCCAATTATCTTGTGCTCAAAAAGTTTTACTTTTTTTTTGGCTAAGAAAATAAAAATCAAAACTGTTTTTTTTATTACTTTATTATATAGATAATCTAGCTGAAGAGATGAAATGCATAACATAGATTTGTGCTTATAACTTTTGATCGGAAAGAGATATTGGAATAATTTTTTTAGACAAATTACTCTTAAAGACTAAGAATATTTTAAAAATTATAAAAACAGCATGTTAAAAAACTTGAATTCGTTAAAAAAATCAAGTTTTTGCTTAAAAATTATACGTCATCTGAAGAGTATAAAAATTTTAATTACCCTTATAATTTTTACAACAACAACAACTTTTGCACCATTTTTTTGCAAGAAAAACACATTTTATGAACCTTTTTGAAAAAAAGATTAAAAATATAAATCCTTAGCTAACGGTAATGTTGCTAATAAACAAAAATTCATTGTGCTAAGATTTTCTATAATTTTCAAGATATGAGAATGTGATTGGTGTCAAGCAAACATAATTTTTTTTTACTTTATTATCCTTAAGAAAATTGAGAAGGTTAGTGTACATTAAAATATCGCACGCTAACAACAAGAGGGGCACAACTCAAAATTTACAAATTTTCAGGAGAACGAAAAAACAGCTTTATTAAATGTAAAATAAATATTTTAATAGAAATAGTAAGTAATTGTCAAGAAAGACCATGCAGGAGTAAGTATTTATGTTGGTCCGTGCATTAAATCCATACTTGATACGGGAAAAAATCAAATTTTTTACTTGTGCTTGTTTTCTTGAAATTATTTTATCCAACGCATGGTTTTATTTTATGAGGTGCCTTTTTAACTGAAAAATTATTATTATTATAATGAGCTTATGTATCAGGACATTTTTTAAAATTCTAACTGAAAAATGATCAGTATCAGGAAAAAAGTCAATATTAGACAATACTAGCATTAAGGTGGCTCTAATTTACAAAGGTCTCATCTGTTCAAAGTATTAGCACTGTGAATCGATTTTTTGCAAGAAGTCGAATTTTAAAAATTTTGATAAAAAAATGCATATTGTAGGGTACTCATTAGATATAAACGAAAACAGTCCAGGTGGTGTTTTTAGCCACTTTAATAACCAACAACTCTTTGATAGGTTGTAAAAACGTATCTCTAATTTTTAACTCACTTTTCAGTGTTTTTAATTTTCATTCTTTTACAAAATAACCGTTATTTTAAAGAGAATCCTTTTGTTGGTGATATAAAGTAGCTTATGTAACGATCAGGAATATAAGAAATCTACAATGTCAAGTTTGAAGAAAATTGATCCAGTAGTTTTCACGTGATGCGCGTTCAGACAGGCAGACAGGCAGACAGTTAGACAATTTTTTAAAAATTATATTTTTGGAATCTACATTCTTCAAAATGTTCAGTGCAAAAAGATTTTCGAAAAAATATTCAGTGTACTGATTTTTTTACAGTTTTATTATATGTTTAGACTTATTAAATATTTCATAAATGAAATTATTATATTAATTTTTACAAGTAATTTGAGTTCATGTTGTGAAAGCAGTGCTTATGAAAATAGATTTAAAAAAAAACAACTTTAAGTAGAGATTCAGTAATAGAGTTAGTATAATTTAAGATATGTTCTTATATATAAAAAGAAGCTCAAGAAGAAGATTTTCGAAAAGCTCATCACTCAATTTATTTCTTTGTGGGCTTGACAAAAACTGACAAAAATTAAAAAAAATAATTGCATAAAAAATAAACAAAAAATTTAGCCTTAAAAATAAAACATTACTTAATTAAAATTTCTTTTATACCAGCATATCCTGAGTTTTATCTTACACTTGTTTCATTTTTCTACATACCCTTTCGTCAGTTTCACCACGCGCAGAGCTTTTTTTCATCGAAGTCTATAAACAGACCCTACACCTTTGTCGAGAAGTAATGTTTTTGATTGAAAGGACTTCATTGTTAAAGGAATATGTTTCAAAATTTGCATTTTTACATAGGTTTTACATACGTTTTGAAAAAAAAAAAACGAAAAAAAAATGTATTAAAATTACACTAAAATGACCTAAAAAACTGAAAAATTCCCTAAAAATCAAAAATGTCCAAAGAATGACAATAAAATAACTTAAAAATTGCCTAAATCGCCAAATGACCTAAAATCAAAAACCGATAAAAACGATGAAAACGACCTTAAAAGTTAAAGTTTTTAATTTTTCATATTTTGAATTTAGGAAACATAAATGGACGTTTTAGGTAACCAGGAAATGTCTTAGAAGCAGCAGAAAAAAATGACATAGACCCCTTTTACATTGATCAAGACTTGAAGTCAAGTTTTTTGACGTTCTCTTTTGAACTTGACGAAAGCTTTCACATTGGTCAAGACTTGAATTCAATTTCTTGTCCTCTTTCCTTGTTTTCTAAAAATAAAACGAGATAGGTAGCAAGCAAATGAATTATAATTTATAGAAATTTGCAAACTGAATTTTAATTTTTTACCACAATGGAAGTTAACAAAATGTTTTTGCTTAAAAATATAATGCAAAATGAAATTAAATTATATGCAAAACAATTTTATTGCAACCGGAGTCTAACAAACTCACATTGATATGCGAAAAATAAAATAAAAAGCACTGCCAACAACGCGAAAATAACAAAAGGAATACGAAAAATTGCCGGTACAGCTTCAAGTTTCTTTTTCCCTTCCGTCGCTTCCGATGTGCGGCGAATTGCCTACAAACTCTGAAACTTGACTTCAAGTCTTGATCAATATAAAAGGGGTCATATCATCGACAACCTAGCCCTGGTTATAAGTAACTAGCAAAAAAATAATAATATTACTGTCAGTAATAAGTTTTATTAACTAGTTACTGACAAAGTAATATATATTACTTATTTATTATATTACTAATATTTTACATCACAACAATAGGGGTATTCACGATTCAGTGCACTTGTCTGTGCAGTTGAGGACTGGAGGACTTGTTCTACTATTGCTATAAATTTGAGGACTAGAGCAGTTGTGCACTTTTATGCATTGAAAAATGTTGACAGCTTTGAAATAGTGATGGTGGTGTGTTCACGAAAACCTAACTGCACAACTGACCAAGTCCTCAACTGCACAGGCAAGTGCACTGAATCGTGAATACCCCTACTGTCTATTACTATCAAAAGGCTGAACCTAGTTTTAACTTGTCCTTAATTGTTGTGCAATTTAAACAATTAATTCGTAACGGACAGTTGAACTGATGATTGCCATTAATTTCTAGCCAAAGCATATCGAGATCATGTGATATCGGGCTACCCGCTGTTGCAATAGTAGATATACGTACCACACATAAAGTTGAAACAATTCCAGTATACTTCACCCACTCTTGTCCTGGTTTGTGTCATATTAATTTGTTGTGGAATTCTTGACAACTTTTTTTTTTGCTCTGAGTACAATTAACAATGCATTACATCGATCTCGAAAACTTGACAGATCGTACGGCTTTTGTGCTATAATGTTGATGTTGATGTAGATAAAGTAGAGAATGAAGCTGACGATGGTTATGAATGTGATGATCATGCTAAAGATACCAATGATGATGTTAATGATTGCAAGTATTCGTACAATTTGTGCAAACAAATGATCCCGCATAAAAATTAATATTGTAGCATGCGCCGGAACGCAATGCAACACGATGCAACTTAAACGTCGTAGTCATGATGATGATGATGATGATGATGATCGTGATCATGTGACCAACTGTAGTTGCCATGTGGCGGCGATCTTATATTGTTCAATCATAAACACGATCGCCATTTGCGGAGCATAACAAATTTCAGCGTTAATTTGCAACACAACGCGCCGAAATGCAATTTAATGGAGAATTTGTAAGCGTTGCCCCAGCGTGGCGCAGCTTAAATAATTAACATTAAATATGCAGTAAGCATATTTAGTACAATGTTAAAATTGACTACCCTGATAGCACTTTAGAGGAATAACTTGCGGAAAAGTGCAAAGTGCAGTCAATTCCATTGACGTTTATAGCAAATGAACGAAACTTTAAACAATAGGTAGACCCAGCAAAATTTTTGATGCAAATGTGACATTCATTCTTAGGGACACTGCTTCCAGAAGACATGCTATAAAAAGTTCTTTCCAGAGGCATTCTTTTAACCTATTTCTGGAAGACATTTAAATGGCATTTATATTCAATTAAAGTGAAAAATTTATATGTAATTATAATATATGTTTTAGATATTTTTCGTGGGATTTTTTAAACCCCAATTAAACCCAACCACTTATTACTTCCAACACCAAAATGCTTTGAAAATTGGGAAAAAGAATATTTTACTTGGAGTTCTTTTGAACCCCCAACAAAACCCAAACACTTCTCATTTCCAACACCAAAATCGCGAGAATGTCGGGAAAAGGAATATTTTCCCAAGGGATTTTTTCCCCCAAAACACAAAAACCATTCCATTCCATGGAATGCCTTATTAAAGTTCAGAAGCACTTATGGAGAAGATTAAGGAAAGCATCTCTCCCAATGGCATGCATATGTTAAAAGAATGCCTTCTGAGAATGAATGCCTACTTTTTTTGCTGGGGATATTCAAACGATGTGATTTGTTCCATACATATCAGGGGTCTAGATTCAAAAACGAATTTACTCTCTCCTTTGCAGTCTGGATTTCGTCCTGGACATAGCTGTTCTACCGCAGTCGTAAAAATTCTGGATGATATAAGAACTCCGTTTGACAGGGGACAGATTACCTTGGTTTGTTTGTTGGATTTCTCGAAAGCGTTCGATAGTGTCAGTCACCTCTTGCTATGCAGGAAGTTAAAAATGTTCTTCAAATTTTCAGATACTGCTGTAAAACTACTGAAAAGTTACTTAGAAGGGAGGACGCAGAGAGTTAAAATAGGGAATGTATTTTCAGGGATCAGGTGAATTAGTAGTGGAGTACCCCAAGGATCAGTACTTGGGCCGCTACTCTTTACAATGTTCTTAAACGACATTTTTTCGGTCTGCAAAGATGTCTCAATGCACGAGTACGCAGATGACTTGCAACTGTATCTTTCCCGACCTTCAGGTCTCATTGAAGATTTATGTGCCAGAGTAAACGATGACCTGCTAGAAATCGCCAAATGGGCCAGTGAAAACAACCACTGCTTAAACCCCAAAAAATCTCATGTGTTACCTGTTATGAAATATAGATACCCATTTACTGAACTGCCTCATATCTTCCTTAATGGAACTAAACTTAGCCTTGTTAGCAAAGTAACTAATCTCGGTTTTATTATGAATTCTTCACTTACGTGCGAAGACCATATCAACAGTGTGGTAAGTAAAGTTTATTATTCCTTACGCAACCTAAGAAAAACTGCAAAATTTATTCCAACAGAAACGAGAAGAAGACTGATAGTACAATTAGTCGTGCCCATAATAACCTACTCTGAAGTTGTCTCGATTCTCGATTCGAGGTCATCACATAAGCTATTAGTGGCATATGACAACGCAGCTCGATATGCTTACGGTATCCGAAGGTTTGATCATATATCAACACACAGTAATCGCGTTCTTGGCTGCGGTATTATAAGCTTTCTCATTGCAAGAAACTGTATTTTCCTTCATCGACTTATATATTCAAAAAGTCCTTACTATCTATTTGAAAAACTTGAATTCTGCAGGTCCGCCAGAAGCCTAATCTAGAAGAATCTAGTAGACTGTTTTTCATTAGTGCAATTAGATTTTGGAATACCCTTCCAAATAGTATTAAACGCATTAGCAACAAAACAACCATTAAGCGCCTCATCTATGACTATTTCTCCTAACTATATTTTTTCAAACTTTCTCATTATTTATTTCTTACATATACTCTATACTTTAACTTCTAACTTAACCGTCTAACTTTAATTTCTCACAATAAATATACTTAAATCATTTAACTTAAATTTTATCTAGTACTAAGTTTTCCTATGAATCTGTTGTTATTTATTTAAATCGTTACTTTGAGTTTCTGTTGTAAATTATTGTATTGTTGCATTTAAAAGAATCAATCTTATATGCTAATATTTTTTATCAATAAACTATATATATTATCTTATTTGGGTACAAACTATATAAAAACGGCCAAGTGTGCTTGTTATAGGATTGTATAGGGGCATTCCCAGAAAAAAAGTCTACCGTGACCAAAAAATTAGAACTTATTAAAAACTTATTATTTTATTATATTATCTAAGAGAAACATTTTACAGCCCTATTCTGGTAAAGTAACATGTGTTAACCAGTATTTTTAATATTTCTATGTGTTTGTTGTAATTTTTTGATTTCAAAACAAAATTTGAAACTCTGAACTATTTTTCATTTCAAACGGTTAAAAATTATCTAATTTATTGGCATTCTGAGCATCTCGACTTTTTTGAAATCTCATACAAATACATATAAAAGGCGTTATGAAAAATCGTCCAACGAAAAAGCACACAAAATTTCTTCGAAATTGGGCAGTTTTTCATATGAAAAATCACATTTTTGTACAACCTTCTAGTTCAATCAATATCAATATCAATATCAATTTCATATTCTAGAAATGATAATTTTTTGCAACGTACTCCTATTACTTCTAAACCAGTTAGGAGCGGCCTGAAATTGGACTAAGAAGGCCTTAATACATATGATTAAAAAAAAAAAATTGAGTTTTCGTTCATCTTCAATAATATTTACACTGTCATTGGTTGGTGCTTCAATTGGAAATACATACTGATTTTAATGATTTGTGATAACTAAAATATGAGATACATACATATATCGCACACTAAATACAAAACAGTCACAACTCAAAATTTTCCAAAATCGACTTTTTGTCATAAATCAATTCACAATACACATCTCTAACTACTGCAAAAAATTCTTTACCATCACTTTCTTCTTTAGCTGGAAAAATGCAGTTATGTCTGTTTTAATGATAATTGCATTGCGTCTGTACTCTCAACTAAAGAGTTCTATTTTGAGTTGTGTCTAGGTGTTCTTAATGAAATGACATGGTATGTTACACATAAAGTGTTTTATTTTAAGTTGTGACAGTTTTGTTGAAAGAAGTAAACAAAATTATCGAGTATTATTTCGAATTGTGCTCCTATAGCTGAAAAAATTAAGTAAAATTGAATGTGTTATTTTGATATGTGTCATTTTTGTTGAAATAATTTTGACTAACAATAGTTTAATCCAAAATTTACATATCAAATAGATACGAGCACTGCCGTTTGTTTATTCATGCTTGGCTATTGTTGTGAAACAGCGTGCGGCAGTGAAATTTTTGAATTTTAGGGTGCCTCGTGCCTTTTTGACGACACTAAAACAGTCGTAACTTTTTAACCGACTTAATTTGTTGTTTTTTTTTTGGTTTGTTTGTTAAACTTTTTAAAAAATTTAAAATTTACAAAGAAAAAAAATTAAAGACACATTTTTAATCAATAATTCTGCAAAGTTCTACAAAAAAAGTAAGAGTCACGTGATAACTTTATTCTTTTGCAGACTATTTTGACCAAATCAAGATTTTGATGATTTTTATTAAAAGTTATTTCTAATAAAGCCATTATATACCAAAGAATTTAGTTTTGTTTATTTTATTTTATTTACCAGTATATTTTTAGAATTAAATCAATGAAATTTTCTTTTATCCAACTCAAAAAAAACTTTGTCTTTAAGGTCACAAAATTTATATTCTGTTTTAAATTCAACTCTTTGGCACATTTTGTATTTTTTTTTATGCATAAAATTTTCGAATATTTTTAATGAATTGTGTAAAAATCGTTGGTAACCAGAAGCTTGATAGTCTTAGTCTTAAAAAAACACTAACAGACCTATACTGGCAAATTAACAAATTGTTAACCAGTATTTTGAATATTTCTATGTGTTTGTTGTAATTTTTTTGTTTCAAAACAAAATTTGAAGCTCAAAAATAAAAAATGTTGATAAAAATTGTCAACTGCTTTTCAGTTATTGACAATTTCATTAACAAATTTTGTTTTTTGAGCTTTAAATTTTGTATTGAAAACAACAAACACATAGAAATATTCAAAATACTGGTTAACAATTTGTTAATTTGCCAGAATAGGGCTGTAAATGTATGCTCAGGACGTTAGAATAACGTCTATGTATGCGATCAAAGTTTAAATTTGCTCTCCTAAAATTTTAAGCTTGTGGCGTATGGGAGAAATAAGTTCTCACGTGACGATTTGTTTGTTTACTTATTTTAAAAACCATTCAAGATATATTTATTTATAATTTAATTTTTTAGTTGTGACCTTTGACGAAAATGACGTGCCCAGATATAGAAAGGAATTCAAGCATGTCCAGTCTTATGGATGAAAATAGTTTCCATGACGTTAGCTACTCTGGTAGTGAATTTGTCGTGTCAGAAACTAATGAAAGTAGCATCACAGAAGATTTTTCTGAAGAAAAAGATGTATGTATGGGTTTTTTAAAAATGAAATGAGGTTTTTTATCAGTTAAAGAGGCGCAACTTGTATTTTGATCGAAATATTTTAGTTAAAGTGTCATAACTCCGAAATGTTTTTATTTGCACAATCCTGATATAAAATGTCAAAAAATTGAGCTAAACTTTTTTCTAATAAGTACGAAGCTTTACTTTCAATTTAAAAAAAATTAAATTTTCATGTTTTTTAGTCATTTCCTTACTTAAATGCATGTTAACTAGGAGATTTTTAAAATGAAAGCGTTTTTTATCAGTTAAAGAGGCGCAACATGAATTTTGATCGAAAAATTTCAGTTAAAGTGTCATAACTCCGAAATGTTTTTATTTGCACAATCCTGATATAAAATGTCAAAAAATTGAGCTAATCTTTTTTCTAATAAGTACGAAGCTTTACTTTCAATTTAAAAAAAATTAAATTTTCATGTTTTTTAGTCATTTCCTTACTTAAATGCATGTTAACTAGGAGATTTTTAAAATGAAAGCGTTTTTTATCAGTTAAAGAGGCGCAACTTGAATTTTGATCGAAAAATTTCAGTTAAAGTGTCATAACTCCGAAATGTTTTTATTTGCACAATCCTTATATAAAATGACGAAAAATTGAGCTAAACTTTTTTCTAATAAGTACGAAGCTTTACTTTCAATTTAAAAATAAAAAAGAAAATTTTTATGTTTTTTTGTAATTTTCTTACTTAAATGCATGTTAACTAGGAGATTTTAAAAATTAAAGCGTTTTTTATCAGTTAAAGAGGCGCAACTTGAATTTTGATCGAAAAATTTCAGTCAAAGTGTCATAACTACGAAATGTTTTTATTTGCACAATCCTGATATAAAATGACAAAAAATTTAGCTAAACTTTTGTCTAGAAAGAAAAAAGCTTTCCTTTCAATTTAAAAAAAAATAAATAGCATGTTTTTTAGTAATTTTCTTACTTAAATGCTTGTTAACTAAGAGATTTTAAAAATTAAAGTAATTTTTATCAGTTAAAGAGGCACAATTTGAGTTAATATCACTAGTCGTACGAAAAAATTTCAGTTAAATAGTCATAACTCGAAATTATCCCTTATTTCTACAATTATAATATAAAATTTAAAAAAATATAGCAAAACTTTCTTTAAAATGGGGTTTCTGCATTATGGATCCAAATTTGTTTATAGAATTGCAATCGTTTGATCTTAAACAGTTTTTTGCTTCTCC
Source organism: Dichetophora obliterata (assembly GCA_963920525.1). Lineage (NCBI taxonomy): Eukaryota > Metazoa > Arthropoda > Insecta > Diptera > Sciomyzidae > Dichetophora > Dichetophora obliterata. Next base: position 136,036,672 of record OY986438.1, on the reverse strand, counting down.
TGAAAATTTATGTTTTTTGAGTTGTGACTGTTTTGTATTTAGTGTGCGATATGTCCGTGATTTGCTATTTTCGACGTGAAAAAATTGCATCTATTGTAGGGGGAACTATCTATATACATAAAACACAAAATATTGAAAATATGTCTATTAAATATAGTACATATAGAACATATAAAAAAATGTATGACCCCATAGGGTGATCAAATGTATGAGCTAGTTCTATTAATTTCCCCCCCAAACATTTTTTTAACACACCTACACTCTTACTGCCACCCTTCTGGGGGTCACCATACAAAAAACACAAATACAAAATTGGTATTATAGTTGATATCAAAAAATCGATGACCCCTAGGAGAGTCAAATGCATTAGATAGTTCTATTAATTTTCCCTCCTCAATGTGTTCTTAAACACACCTACACTCTATTTGCCACCCTTCTGGGGGTCCCAATACAATAATCCAAAAATTAGAAAACAATATCTATTATAATTCATATCAAAAAATCTTTGACCCTTACCGGGTCAAATGTTTAAGCTTGTGCTATTATTTGTTCTCCTTTAACATTTCTTTTGAACTCACCTACACTCTACCTGCCACTTTTCTGAGGGTCCCCATGCAAAAAACCACAAAAATACAGTCATGTGAAAATAAATAGGGACACCTGTATTTTTATATTTAAAGCTGCATGAATTACATACAAGGTGCAACAGATATAGCATTAATTCCCTCGGGTGGTGGTTCCTCTTGATAAGGTGAGTATAAAACTTTATGGAGTCTCCTCCCACATTGTAAAACTTTCAAGATACAGGGTGTTTTACGGTTTTGGTACGTAGTTAGTATTATTGATCTAGAATCGAAACTGCTCATCATAAAATAAAAAATAATATTTTGTATTTTAGAAAAAATATCAGCTTTTCTGTCTATATATCAACCACTTTCGTGTCATGTGCTACAGCGGAGCTAAAATTTTGAGATTATCAAACGAAATATCAACAAATTTTGCATCTTTTGTTTTAGCGGAGCTGTAATCGTCAAAATTTAAAATTTCTGTTTTTCATGTTAAAATACACTTAATCAACAGTTCTTTTCTAAATTCTTACTTTGGATGATAACAGCTCCGCTAAAAGAAAAGATACAAAATTTGTTGATATTTCGTTGGATAATCTCAAAATTTTAGCTCCGCTACAGCCCATCACACGAAAGTGGTTGATATACTGATGAATAAGTTGATATTTTTTCTAAAATAGAAAATATTATTTTTTATTTTATGGTGAGTAGTATAGATTCTGTATCAATAATACTAAACACGTACCAAAACCGTAAAACACCCTGTATCTTGAAAGTTTTACAATGTGGGAGGGGACTCCATAAAGTTTTATACTCACCTTATCAAGAGGAACCACCACCCGAGGGAATTAATGCTATATCTGTTGCACCTTGTATGTAATTCATGCAGCTTTAAATATAAAAATACAGGTGTCCCTATTTATTTTCACATGACTGTATGTCTATTAGTTCATATCAAAAACTCTATGACCCCAAGGAGGGTTGCATGTCTGAGGTGGTCGAATTAGTTTTTCTCTGCAATATTTCTTCTAAACACACTCACACTCTATCTGCCACTCTTCTGGGGGTCCCGATACAAAAAAAAAACACCAAAAAATTTAAAATATGGTTACTCGTGTACACAAAAACGTGACGAGACTCGAAATATTTTTCATGACGAAAATATGTCGTGACGAGACTTAAAAATTTTAGCCTCGATACCAAATCGCCGCCTAAGAAGCTCCACTTCAAAAAGAACTGGACGTAGCCAGTTTTAAAATTCATTAAACTAGTTGGACGTAACTACTTTTGTAAGTACGTATTTTGTAAGTATGGAATTAATGAATTAATAAAAATTTACTTGATCAATGTTTTTGTTTATTTTAAAAAAAAAATTAAAAATATAATTTTGTTTGCCCTAAGGTGGCATTCATAGTGGACGCTTTGCTGAAGCTGATTCATAAAGCTTTTGTCGAGCTTTTTTTAATCATAGTGAACGCTTATTAAATGCAGCACAAAGTAGCTTCTTGAGCTTATTAGTGTTTATAGTTTATAGTGTGAGCAAGCGACATGGAGATATAGGCGCCGAAAAGCATTTAATAAGTTGCTTTATGCTCAGAGTCAGCTTGCACTATGAACACTATGAGCTTTTTCTATGATTATACACAAAGCGTTTTTCAGCTAAACCTCTCAGCTCAGCAAAAAGCGTTCACAATGAACGTCTATTAGAATAGACAGTATAAAAAACCGTTACAGGACATAGCCCCAAGGCTTTTCTTGAGGACATAACTAATAACAAAAATTTAATTTCAAAAACGTAATTAGCCCAAAAAAAAGAGAACATAGTCCCAAAATAAATTTGGGGTTCAATTCTTATTGTATTGGTTATATGAGAAAATATGAAGTAAGAAAGCAGAACAACTACTCCATATTTAGGGGTTATAACTAATGTGACCAACATTTTCACACGAACAGACTTTAAAAAGAAGTACAAAACAAGTACATAGAATAAATAAAGATATACAAAAAAGATATATACGCACAAAAAATAAAGATGAAAATATGAAAAGAAGCACGAATAAATAAATTGAACAAGAACTTTTATTTATAAGAGATTAAAAAATAAATCAAGCTTACAATTCATTGATCATTAATATATATTAATTTTGTGAAATACCGTTATTTTAAATAAGAAATAAAATAAAGAAACAATAGGGGTACTCACGATGAGGTGCATTTGCCCTTGTATTGCGTATTTTTGATATTTGTAGTAAATTTTGTAAAATTACAAAAACAAAATGCACAGTGTTCAAAATACAACCCTGTGGCAAAAATACAAAAATACAACCCTATTATATTCGTTGTAAATTTCTTTGTGTATTAGATCAGTTGATCGCAAAAGCGTTTCTACTTAGCATGTAGGAAGCTACCGGCTACGCTGTGAGTTCATTCAATAAAAATTAATATAATTTAGAGTTTCGTTTCAATTTTTGTATGATTTCCTTTAGTTAAATGATAATTTAAATTATTATTTCCAAACAAAAGTATATACAAAATTCAGCTGATTTTAAAAATACAATACATTAGTGAAGGTTCGTTCACAATAAGTTGCAAGTATTGTAAGTTTTGTAAAACTTTATCACAAATACACCACATTGCGAATACCCCTAATATTAAATATATCTAAGCACATATCGCGCCCGCAGTAGATAATTGGCACAACTCAAATATTACAAATTTTCATTAGAGCCAAAAAACTTTTGAACCTGCAGAAGCAACGAAACTAACAAAAGAACAGACAATTTTTCCAGTTAAAGAAGATAGTGATATAAAATATTTTTTTTTGCAGTAGTTAGAAATGTGTATTGTGAATTTATTTATGAAAAAATTGTCACTAAGATGTCCAAAAGAAGTACAGCAAGTAAAAAGAAGTACTTTGGGCGTACTTCGATACAAGAAGTACAGCGGGCAAAAAAGAAGTAAAAAGCTCCCAAAGGGAGTACGGTTGGCCACATTAGTTATGACTCATATTAGGAGTTATTTCATTATTGATTAGGTGTTTGATATTGGATTTGGATTGATTTGGAGTCATATTGGTTATGATATCTCCTAGCCCACAATAACAAGCGGACATTATCCCAAGCGGTAAGAGCCCCAATTTGGTGTTAGAACTGCTTAATCAAGATAGTCCCAAACCCAATTTTTGGGAATATGCCCCTAAAATAAGGGTTCATTTTGGATTATGACCCTTGTGGTCTAAGTCACCATAGAAAACGTCAAGTAAAATGTTTCCCAAAATAATTTAGAACTTTTTCTTTACTTTTTTGCATTTTTTAATGCAAATATCTCTCTCATATCGTCGGCTGAGCTCACAAAATTGATAAGTGAAAAATTTTGGAATGCTAAGAATATAATTTTGCGAAGCGATTTGTTAATTCGTTTTATCTAAAACGAAAATCGAATAACTGTGTTTATTGTACGTCTTTTCATTATTTTACAGCAAAAAACAAGGGATTTAGTTATACGTATGACTTTTTTTTTAAAAAAGTAAAAAATTTCTTAAAAATCTGACTTATTAGTGTAATGGCTCAGTCAATTTTAATAGAATAGTTGATAGTTCCTTGAAAGCGTTGCTAATTTCTCTATAGGATCGTACAAAAATGAATACGATCAAATTTATTCCTTTCTAAAATATATTAAAAAATATCGTAATTCGGAGGGGAGGGGGAAATAATAATTGCTTTAACAATCCAAATTTGTTTAAACTAGCAAGGAATAACCTCCACAGCAATGTTTTAGTATATTCAATATTATGAATTTTTTACTTTTTTAATGACGAAATTTTGTTTCGAGTTGTAGTTTTCATTGAATTTTTCCACACTTCAAAATCAGAGTATTATAATACTTACCCTTAAGTCTAAAATATCGAGTGTCATTAAAATTAATTTTTGTGGAATTCGGAAGGTTTTGCTACATAGAGAACGTCGTTTTGTACAGCTGGTAGGCGGAGTTTTTATTTGATTTTGCTAAATTTCCAATTCAGCGTGCGTATTTGAGATCAGGACATTAGTGTAAAGTTTTTAGTTCTTGAAGTAATTTTTGTGTCCTTTAAAGAGATTTTTCTGTTGTTATGTAGTCACTTTGTTTAGAAGGTGAGCAAGGTTTTTATTTGATTTTACTAAATTTCGAATTCAGCGTACGTAGTTTTTTATCAAAGCCCATGTCCAAAGAAATTTCAAATTTTAGGTCATTAATTGGTTTTAATTTAAGTCCTTATTTTTTACATAGAAAATTAAATATCGAATTTCATTACGACAACTTTTTAATTACGGATGTAATCGCGATGACAGACGGACCAATAGACATCGCTAAATCGACTCAGAAAGTAATAGTGATCAAGAATACACATATATTGTTTCCTATACCTACCACGCCTCCTTATGGTCATTACAAACGCAGTACGCATGGTATAAAGAAATATAATTTGCTTTTTTAATACATTACATTTTTAATATTTTCAACGGAGACTCGTAAGTAAAGTAAAGTTAGTAAAGTTTATATATAGGGATTTTCATGGTGACGCACGTAACGTTTTTTTAACGCTTTTTTGATGTTAAAAATTAATTAAAGAAAAAAAATGTAAAATTGTTTGTTCTGCTTTGATTTTTGGATAGCACTCTAGTAGTACTATATTGAGTGTAAAAGGGGAAAAGGATCTAAGGTATTGCCCCAAGATATAAGCAAACAAGAACAGAATGCTTTACGATACAAAAATATAAGTAGTTTATGTCTTCAATAAAGCGAAAAAAACTGCGAAGTGTGCACAGTTTTTTTTTATATATTCATAATTGTTTCGTCGAAAAATGTTTTTTAATTATTTTGATTCAAACCATAATATGATACGTTACGATACATACGGGAAGATACAGATTTTTCCTTTCAAAGAAGTACAAATTGGCTATAGTCTTACTTATTTAATTGAACTAGAAAAACATAAAGTGTAATTTGGGATCGTAAAAATCGAAAACTAAAAAAAGTGTAATTAAACTTTGTATTATACGAGTATTTATTATACTTATAGTATAAAACTCCAACTTTCGTTATAATTTTTGAACTTTTGTCACAATTTTTCAACTTTTAGTGACATTCATCATGTTTGTTGCCATTTTTAGAAAATTCAAAGTGAGACCAGCTCTCAAAATTCTCACAATATAAATTTAAACATTTTATCTTTATTATGTTCAATAACATTTAACTTTTCAAATACGGAAGACCTTTTGGTGGAAATGCCTATACATGCTGGGTTCCCGGACATAGTAATATTGAACAACGCAGCGGATGAACTGGTAAGGCGTGGAGTAACCGCAAATACAAATAGAGCTGATACAGATGTGCACATTCAAATAGGCGTCATCAAAAGGAGTATAGACCTTAAAGCCAGAGATAGTGCTAACACTAACTGGGCTTCCAGAGGTGACTGCAACAAATCTCGAAGGCTCTGGCCGGAGCTAAATGAGAAGAGACCCGAAAGCTTTCTGCTTTTGGTGAAACGAGAAATTCGGATTCTTGTTGGAGTTCTGGCAGATCATTGCCCCATTGGGGTAATTGTACAAAAAATGGCCAATAGAATGAACTTAACAGCCCCAGACTTCTGTCGGAGCTGCAAGGATCCGGAAGAAACAGAAACAATAACTCACCTTCTATGCGAATGTCCAAATCTAAAGAATCGTCGACTCCGATGTATGGGTACAGATTTTTCAAAGACTTGGAAGATATAGCGAACACACCACTGCTAGACATCTGAAGGTTCATAAAAAGCACAGTTTGATTTGAGGAATGAACTGGATCAATGGTTAACATGGTACCACAAAAAATAAAAAAAGGGATTCGCAATGGACCTATAAGCATCCGCGGAAGAGCCGGTAACGGTGCACGACCCAACTTACCTAACCTAACCTTGACAATTGCAGATTTTTTTTTATAGGGGAATGGTTTGTAGTTTGGACATCCTTAGCTTTTTTGATCATACTATAAATATGCCGTTCGAAAGAGGACCTAATTTGCTATAACTTTGAGCAAGAAAATGATCGGATTTATTGAAAAATAGCATTGTTGAGTAATTTTTCTAAAAGGTTAAACACCCCCCTTAAAAATCGTTAAAAATGATAATGATGATTATTGAAAATCATGGTACTAATTTAGATGATTTAAAATCAGAAATTGAGTTGCAAGCCCCTGGTGTAATAGATAAAGTTTCTAAACTCCAAACACGAAATTCAATAATTAATAACGTAGATACTGGTCTTTTTTCTATAACCTTGTTTCCTGGTGGGGAGATTGGAAACTTGAGAAAAATAAAATATATATTAAATCAGGTTGTTTCTTGGGAAACACCCAAATCAAATTTTAAAGAAATTCAGTGTAAACGCTGCCAAAACTGGGGACACATCGCAAAAAATTGCAATAAAAAATACGCCTGCGTTAAATGTAACAAAAATCATGATCCAGGTAACTGCGAACGTAAAGATAAAAATTCTTCACATCCTTTTTGTATAAATTGCAAGCAAGAAGGACATCCAGCGAATTATCGTGGCTGTCCAGCGTTTAAAGAATATCTTCAAAGGAAAAAATCAATACTAAGAGAAGCAAAAGAAAAGAAATCTACTATTGAAAATAACGTTTTCTCAGCAATTCATAGATCTAGTTCTGTGATCCCAGGGAAGTCTTACGCTAGAAACTTTCCAAACGCAAATCATATTCCAAATCCCACTTTAAACAATAAAAGATCATCACTCATAGATGAGTTTCTAAATTTATCTAGTTATTTTAAAGATCCCTCGTTATCTTCCATAGAAAATAAAATTAAAAATTTTCTTTTATGTTATAAATCTCTTCCTAGAGACCAAGCCAAAAATGAGTACATGTGTTTACTCAAAGAAGTTCTGATTAATTATGGGCCATAATTTGCTTAATTTACTTACATTTAACGTTAGATCTTTAATTGATAAGAGCAGACAAGTTGATTTATCAACAATCCTAAATCGAAATAATATTGATATTGCATTTTTACAAGAAACTCATATTTCTTTAAAATATAAAATCTTTTTGGATAATTATAACTTCATTCGTGACAATTCATCTTTAGGAGTTGGTATAGCTCTTAAAAAAAATCTTAAATATACAACGACGTCCATTCCTAATCTCTTATTTCCGAATTGTTTTATTATCATTAGTTTAAATATGAATGCAGACAGTAAAAAAATTCTTTTAGGAAGTTTATATTTTCCGAGTAACGCTTCTCCTTCGCTAATGGCCGATTCTCTTACCAAAATTCGGAATTTTTCTCAAAATTTTGACAGTACTATACTAGGTGGTGATTTAAATGCAAAAAGTCCTAATTGGGGTGTCTCTCTTGAAAATTTAAATGGTAAATCATTAAATAACTGGCTTCTGTCTTACTCTCTTGACTTTCATAGGCTCTCAGACATAAATCCTTCGTATCCAAATGGTTCTTCTTTTCTTGATCATTTTTTAATAAGCACTAATATAATCGACATTATAAATGGTAATTTTTCAATTTCAAGTCTGCCTTCTTTTTCGGATCATTATCCTTTAAAAATTAAAATCAGATTACCTGATTTTGATTTTATTGTTAATACTCCACAGTTTTTTATTTCTTATAAAAACACATCATGGTCTGATTTTCGTTCTGATCTAGATGGAGCTCTTGGAGAAATAACTCCTCCTTCAAATTATAATCTCTCAAATTCTGACATAGATCACTCAATTGATTTATTCACAACAGCAGTTGTCTCCACGATAAACTCACATTCAGAAACTATTGAGCTTAAAAATAGAAAAATTATAGTTCCAGAAAACATAAAAATTCTTTATAAATTAAAATATCAATGGCAAAAACATTTAAAAAATATTTATCATCGAAATTATAACAGAAAAAACTCCGAGTATCAACTATTATCAGCACAGATTAAATTACTTAACATAATGATTAGAAATCAAATAAAATCTCATAAAGCTTTTGTGCTCAATGAGAAATTATCAAATATAAAACCTGGTCCTTTTGCATATAAAGAATTACACAGATTCATTAACAGGAATAACTCAAAATTTTGTAATAAGATCGAGAGGAATGTTGGTTTTATTTATGACAGTTATGAAATAGGAGAGGCTTTCAAAAATCATTTTACGGACATTTATCAGGAAAATATTCCTATTGAAGCAAATTTTAATATAATTGATACATCAATTGATGAGGTTTTGTCAGGTTGTTCCAATCCAGTTTATATTTTTGATAATAATTTTAATTCTATTCAAAATATTTCAGACACTCATTTTACAAATCCTGATAACTTACAAAATTTAGCAAAGAATTTAAATGCAAAAAAATCAGCGGGGCCAGATTTGATTTCAAATTTTATTATTAAAAAATTTTCAAATTCAGCATTTAGTTTTCTATCCATTATTTTTAACAATTGTATAAATAATGGCTATTTTCCGCTAAAATGGAAAATTGCTAAAATCATTCCTATTAGAAAAAAACACGATTCTTTTGCATTAAACAATTTCAGACCGATTTCTTTACTGTCTAATTTAGGTAAACTGCTCGAAAGAGTTATTAAATCAAAGATGGATTCTAATATGAACTTTAGCTTTATTCCTGATCATCAGTTTGGTTTCAAACCTGGTCACTCAACTCTTCACGCTTTACTAAAATTACATGATGACGTAATAAGTAATTTGAGGGAAAAATCATGTACAGTTGCAGTATCACTTGATATAGAGACAGCATTCGATAGAGCTTTTCACAAAGGACTTATTTACAAATTGATTCATATTGGATTTGATCCCTTCATTATAAAATTGTTTTCGAGTTTTCTTAGTGATAGAATTTTTTATATTCAAATAAATAATCTAAATTCAAATTTTGGTTCTATTAAAAGTGGAGTACCACAAGGTTCTGTTTTGGCTCCCCATCTTTATAATATATTAATTCATGATTTCCCTCACGAAATAAATAGATCCAAAAGCATCCTTTATGCGGATGATTCTCTTATTTACGCTCATGATAATTCTCCTGCTGATGCTCTCCGGCTAGTAAGAACTCATCTTAGAGTAATAAATGACTATTATAAATCTTGGGGCATTACTATAAATGCCGCGAAATCACAAGCTATATGTATGAGAAATGCTTCAGGTAAATGCAACAGAAAAGTAGTTCCAGAAAGCAAAAGTCTCAAATTGAGTTTAAATGGTGCTGATATTCCTTTTCAAGACAGTATAAAATACCTTGGAATCACATTTAACAAACTTTTCAAGTTTAATGAACATGCTAGATTAACTATAAAAAAAATTAATAAAATTAAAGCAATGTTTTCCAGATTATTTTACTGCAAATCACTAAGTCAAAAAACAAAATTACCTATTTATAAGGTTAGTATTCGCTCTGCAATTTTATATGGTTTCCCTATCTGGTTTACAATATCTCCATCAGTAGCTAAGGAATTACAAATCATCGAAAGAAAAATCCTAAGATCCTGCGTTAACAAGAACTTTGAATCGCCTACTAAAAGATTTTCTAATAATTACATATATAATAAAGCTCTTGTAACTCCTCTTTGTAGCTATGCTTTTGATCTTCAAAAAAGATTTGTTGACAGACTCGAATTTCACGAAAATTACCTTATTAATGAAATTTATAATCGAGAAAAGGAATTTAATTGGTCTAATTCTTGCTACCTTTCTCCGATTGGTATCTTGAATGAGACATTATCTAATTCCAACTCCCCAACCGCTTTACCAGAATTTTATAGAATTAAACTACCTAACATGCATAGAGGCTAATTTTTATTATCTTTAATAATTCTCACTGATTACTTTACTGTAAACTTATCATTAATTCACATGTGCTTTAACTCTTCATGTTTAAATACAAACATTATAAATGTATAGTATTTTAATCTTTTGTATTTTTATATTAGTTTTAAGTTGTATACAGTTGATTATGAGAATAATTCCTCAAAATCAACATGCAAGTTATGAGCAAAACTTGGTCACTCTAATTGTCTCAATTATAAAACTCCTTATAAGATTTCGGTTGTTATCAACATTCTATCCTAAGCACGTTGCTTCTATATATTATTGCCAACTCACTTAGATAATACATTATAGTCTATAATTCAACTTGTTAAACACGATGCAATGTAACTTTAACAAAATTTTGAAGTCTCAATAAATAAATAAATAAATAAATAAATAATGCTTGATATCATAGTAAAATTAGAGAAGGTGGAAGCATTTCGGAGAAACAGACTGCCGAAAATGTCAAAACGAAGTTGACAGCTTATAAAAACTCTGAAACCGATGAAAAAGCAAAAAATAGCCGCATTCAGCAAAGTTAACTGTTGTGAACTTTTATGGTACCGTAGAAAAGTTGACAATTATTTAATTTAATTTCTATAATTATTTAATTACGGAAATAACTTAATTGCAAAGGTTTTTCACTCAAATTTACAGCGTTCTTTCAGTGTTTCAGCGAATTTTAACACTACAGCCAGTTACCAACTATTGACTAGCTGAATGCGGCCATTGATTTCCTTTTGTTCTCATTCGCAAAAAGCTGACTTTGACAATTTTGGATATAAGAAAGAGCACGCAGTCTGAAATGCATCTACCTTCTCTAGTTCTGCCATGCTTGATTTCCAAAATTTAAGAATTTCATTTTTTTAATTTGACTTTTAAAAATAATTAAAAAAGTTTAAATCATACTTGATTTTAAATACAAATTCTAGTTGTTTGATTGTTTAAAATCGTTTATCGAGCTTAAGGTCAAAGTTAGGACAATTAATTGTTCTCACGAATTTTTCCAAAGAAACAACAACAACAACAAAGTTTTTTCAATATGAAAAGAAAAAATCACTAGCTTTGATTTTGTATTTAAAATCAAGTATGATTTAAACTATCAAACATTTAGAATTTGTATTTAAATCATATAAAGTCAACATAATAAATATAGAGGTCATTTAGAAAAACTTTAATAATTAAAAAAGTTTACATTTTTTGTTTTCATTAGAGCAGTGTTCGGACTTAACTGCAATTGCAGTAGATCTACTGCGCTTTTTGGCAACATTTAATGTTCTACTGCGTCACTGCGGTTTTTTCAAATCTACTGCGATTTATTCGCAACAAACACTTCTATGGTTATTTTTGGAAATTAAGTAAGCATTGATGTTGATTAAAAATGTAGAGTTTCAGCGGTCCATTACATCTGTATACTGTGGTCTTAGCGTTCAAACAAAAGAAAGTAATTTGTTAGGTGAAGCTGTCATTTCAACAAAATAAAATATTTTATAGTTTTACATAAGGTTTTTTGACCAAATTAAGAACTGATTTGCTTTTAACGACCGTGATTGAATTTTTCTACAGCAAATATATTTTGAATCAGTAAAAAATATGTTTCTGCAACATGCAAATATATATTGTATATAGTTATACATATATAGAGGGAAAAACTATAGGCTCACTACATAAATTTATGTACTCATGACATAAATTTCTGCACACATAAATTTGGTGATTTTCTTGTACTATGTACATGTTGAAATATGTATTGACTATCTAAATATTTTAAACAGTACTGCATGTAGTCAATAAAGAGTTTTATGTACTCATCACAAAATTATGTGTCGTGAATGAATAGATAGATGTACTAGGGATGTGTAACTGCCAGCAAAAGTCGACTTCGACTTTTTCAACCGTTGAAAATGTAAAAGTCGACTAATCGACTTTTTGAACCTTTAGAAGTCGACTTATCAACTTTTTTCAACTTTTTTCAAAATATTTTTGTACCGCTTTTGTAGGGCATTTAAAAATCAAATGATTCAATATCAAAAATATGTTCTATTGTTAAAAAAAAACAAAAACATGGTGCTTCAATAAATAAATAATATACAAAAAAACACAAAATATGACAATTTTAGTTCTTATATAGATAATCAGACTTATTATGAATAATTTTTCCCGGATAATCGGAAAAGGGAGAATTAATTTTCAAGATAAGGTTTAAGAACATTTTGGAAATTTTGAATGCAAATTTCTTCATCAACCGTCAATATTTATGAAAGAAAGAAAAATGTGATGTCTATATCTGCTATCTTAAAAATTAAAACTTCCTTTTCCGATTCCCCAAGAAAAATTATTCATAATTGGGCTGAATATCAAGCTCTAACCGCTGAATTAACGTAAGCGTTATAAACCAAATATTACAAGAGAAGCATTTTCCTTGACTTTTTTTTTGCATAAGCGGTGCATGTAAATTTTATTTTTGTGTTAGATATAACTTGAGAACAGTTTAGCATAGAGATGTGACATTTTTGGAGTTCTTTGTTGTCGTACTATCATTTGCCATTTAAAAATTCATTTCGGAAAAGTGGCGCTTACGTTAATTCGGCGGTAAGGGCTCGATAAATTTGTGCACAAGTGAATGCACAATTAAAGGAACCACATGTCTTCACCAACTGAACGTAGAAAAACCAACATGTTAAGATGTTCTAGCGAAAGCCTGTTTCGCAATTGGTTCGTTATGAGACCAGCATGAGAAAATAACCTTTCGGATGGCTCCGAAGTTGCAACACTTGATAAATATTTTTTTGCAACGGCCCAAGCAAAAGGAAATTCAGTTTTCATGCATTTTCACACAACAAGCTAATTTTTATTAAGTTTTCGATCAACACCTTGCCAGCCAGATAAAGGCGCAGCAGAGTGGGCATCCCTTCGATTTCATCAGTTGTAGAGTCCATGTTTTTTTTAACCACCTCATCCAAAAAACATAATACATCACTGTTATCGGATTCTTGATTATTAGATGTCGATGCCGCTATCACAACTTCTTTATTCCAAATTCTTGCTTGTCTCATCTCGGCATTCATAAGATATCCTAAATGAAGGGGAAGGGGGATAATTTTGCTGTAATTATTTATGTTGCTTGCCAAGGTGAGAGCTTGCTTGAGAACACTCGCATATTTTGAAAGGCGTGCTTTTTGAAAGAAGTATTAAAGAAGCATATAACTTTACCAATTCAATATTGTAAATTTTTTGTGATTTCAATGATAAGCACTCGTTTTAATTTCTTGCCAATTCGACTTAAAGTAGAACATTACTCTGTTTTCTAAATTAAAAAATGAATTCATTTGAGCGTAGTGTGAATATAAATTTGTATTAACAGCCCTATTCTGGCAATGTAACAATTGTTACCTAGTATTCTTAATATTTCTATGTGTTTGTTGTAATGTTTGTTTTTTTTTGTTAATGTTTCAAAACAAAATTTGAAGCTCAAAAATAATAAATTTTGATAAAAATTGTGACCTGATTTTCAAATAGTGGCAACTACATTAAAACATTTTGTTACGCGTGTAACGTAATCAGATGATACGCAGTTGCTTTGTCACATTTCCACTTACAGTCTCTATTTTTAATTTTGCCGACCACTATTTTAAATTTATCGAATCAAGAGTTGCAAACGCAGCTTTATTTGTTGTTAAACAGCTATTTCGTTTAATAGTTTAAAGAAAACAGTTCACAGGTTAGCGTTAAGCTTTTTGTTTCGAATAAAATTAAAAAAGTCGAATGTAACTTGAGTAATATATAGTGAGAACATATATAATGAACCTATTACATAAATATTAACTTTTTGTAATGAGTACATAGATTACTGACCCATTACATAAAATAATAAATAATTGTATGCAATGAGTACAGTTCCGACGTACGTAGTAAAAAGATTATTGACTCATTACATAAAATAAAAAATTTTGGTATGTAATGAGTAGAATTCCGATGTACTCAGTACATAGATTATTGACCCATTAAAAAAATGTATGTACAGCATATTTGTGAAGTCACACATGACTTCATTTTACTAAGTGAATAAATTGATATATAACCAGTATACGCTCACTTTACCCAGTACATATAGCTCTCGTTGCGTTCCCATGCAAGATTAAGTACATAGTTTTTACATATATGTCTCTGTGCTGTCTACATACCTTTTTTCCTTAGTATATATTTGTATGTATATCGTCGTTGGGCGTGCAATAACGCGTATCCGCCACTTGCACAAAAGGTAAAAGTAAAACTTTACATGAGTGCAGAAAAACTGATTTTATTTTAAGCTATTGAATGGATTTTCAACTGAACTAAAAATTTACTGAAATAAGATATTTGCTTTGTTTTCAAGTAAGCATTTAACGAAAAATAAATCATGAACGATCAAAATGAAATGAATTTTGGCCTTTTTGCAATATACGCTGTATTGAAAGTGGTGGGATACGCGGTATTGCAGGCGCAACGACGATATTATGTTATTAGTAGTAAATGTACATACATGATTGTAAATAAAAACAAAAACAAAAAAACTACTGCGAAAAAATTCGTTTTAATGCGTTTTTTTTTAAATTTACTGCGATTTACGAATTTCAAGTCCTGTATTAGAGAACGGTAGTGTTGTGGTGCCAACCATTGTTTTCTACAAATCTGGCCTTTTTGGACGAATCTGCTTTCTCAAACGCCGTTTACGCTTAGATAATATTATTTATTTATTGTCTGATCTTCTGGCAAGAATTTTGACAATCTCTTTAAGCAAGCTTTTTAACATTCTAATTTCAGCCAGATTGGATACAATTCGGATTGAAAGAAGCATATTGGTGCAATTTTCTAGCAGTTGTGGTTCGAGGAGCTGTGAGTCAAAATAAATATAAAAAATAAAAAAAAATCCTTTCAAAATATAATTTGTTTTAGGGTGATGTTAATTCTGTGCTTTAACATGGGACAAACAAAAGGTGAAGGGTTTCATCTTATATAATATAATAGCGGTATTGACGATGTAGCGGTATAATTAATATAATAGCGGTATTCACGATGTAGAGCAATTGGTCTGGCAAATGAGCTAAATAGCAGAATATCAGACCAAATTGTGAACACACGTTTTTACAATCCGAAATCTATGTATGCTAAAGAGCAACAAAGCAGCTGTTTGTTGTGAAGATGCAATATACAGTTTTTTTTTTAAAAGATCAAAGAACCAAGACATGCGCCTTATACAAACAAGGTTTGGTCTTTGACCTGAAAGGAAAGGTATATATTATTTAGAGGAAACGTGAAAGACTATATGAATTGCTTTTAACCGAGGCTAGTGTTATGTCTTAACCTCGGCAAGCATTTCCAGCCCTTAGTTGTTTCTGTCCTTTAATTTCACATTTTCCATAATTTAGTTGTGGAAAAGAAAAAAGAAGAAAGAAAGTGAAAAGAACCATGCCCGAACCCGGTTTCGAACCAGGGACCTCTGGGTTGACAGTCTAGCGCGCTTTCCACTAGACTAAAAAGGCCGACAAAAATCAAAGTGAAGTGTTAGAAAACGTCGGGCACAGAGTTGCATTTTACTGTGTTAGATAAGCTACTCAAATCTACTCAAGGGCTTGAGTGTAGCAAAAGAGTACACGTAAGCTAATTTGAATTAAATATATTTTGTTTTTGTTTAGAGGTAAACTGCTCTTTTACCCATCTGCCACACCAGTTGGCCTACATCGTGAATACCGCAAATGTAAAGTTTACTGCAGTTCAACCTCAAGCAAGAATCTAAGTCTGTCAAATGCTACAGCGCTAAGTATGTGACCCAATGTAAAAGTGCTAATAGGTATGATCCCCACTAAAAAACTCCGTAGTACCATATGGTTTCATGCACTGCCAATGCGCCACACAAATTCCGCAAACATCATAGGCGGACGCTGCTGTCACCATAAAAATGAAATACGAGCAACTGATTGCGAATATGCTCTCGAAGAGCCATTCTTTCTGCTTCTCCTAACGAAGTTTAGTTGGCAGGCGCATACGTAGAATATCGTTGATAATGACGATGATGATGATGCTCTGCCGGCATCATTTTTATGATTGTCCACTGAAATCGTTTCACTATGGATCAAAAAAAAAAAAAATATGCAGTGACTATAGCAACTGCCAGAGGAGGTACCCAATATTGACAGTGTTGCGAGCGACAACAATTTGTTGCCAACACCACCACTCACTGGTCTTAAACCGGTTGCTGGAATAATTATGAAATACGTTTTGCTTTAATTACCGATCGTTCGACGTTGGCTTGGACATGGTATATAAAAGCTGCGACTATATATTTTTGTAACAATTACAAGCTTCAAAGCCACAAAGAAATGATGATGGAAAGCGTTGTCTCAAAAATAAAAAAGGGTAACCAACTAAATTGCGTTCAAAGGAGCGCCACTAAGTGCCGTAAAGTGCAGTTTTTGCCAGCACAGGGAGTCGTTGTATGCACACACGCACATACTATACATACGTATCTAGATTTCAAAAGTGATAATAACAAGAAAAACGATCGTGCTAACGTTGCTTTAGTTTTGAGCAGGGAAAATTAAACGATCTTGAATGCTGATCGCGTTGACTGATTTCCGAAATTGATTGTGGCCCAAGGCTGAAAATTAAATGCTTTACTTTATTCGCAAAGGATACACGCCATAGAATGAAGAGACAACTAAAAAAAACACAAAGTATAATCGAGCAAATCCTAAGAACGCATGCGTGATCGCGATCGCAGCGATTTAAAATGGAAATTAGAAGCGTCTGATTGAAGTTAGCTCACCCTCGCTTCAGTCTGAGCTTAAGTCAGTGGTTATTTTTTTCTACTCTATTATAGTCACAAGCTTCTAAATTTATGTGCATCAAACGGTTTGATCGAAACCTTCGAACTGAAATTTGCTTAATAATGCAATTAATTATTATTTATTGTTTTAAGAGTTCGTCCAAAAGTTGGCCAAAAACTATGTTTTCGTAGCACGAAGGTGTGCTCTACGTTGTTGTCTGCACGCAATGTGTTAATATGCAATTTTTGTCCAAAGTTGGCCTATTAATGTGTCTAAAATAATTGATAAATCATGCTTTTGAAAAATGCAAAAAATTTTTAAATTCACGTTTAGTCGTTGCTTCAAACGGTTCTTATGTCTGGATTTTTTGGGCACTTGTTTTTTTCAGAAAGTTATAATCTATATTGATTATACCTACAAAATTTTTTTTCAGTTTATTCGATCTTTAAAAATCGTAGCAAAGATATTTTAATAATTACTTTCCTGCCTACGCAATAGCACAAAAATCATGTTTATAACTATACATACTACCTGATATAGCCAGTGTTACTTGGTGGTTCGTATAATTAATTAATCAGGGTTGTTGTGGAAACCGTTAATCGCCGGAATCGGTTTTGATTCCGGTAAAAATTTGGGAAAGGTGTCATGCACTCCGGTTTTTAGTTCGAATCGGAATTTGCATCGGTTTGAGGAGTTGCACAAACCGATATTATTGGTTTGACATTCGGAAACAAACCGGCCAGCTATTCACTAGCGGAATGTTAAACATTTTATTTATTACGGCTGAAAACTTTAAAAAAGTGTCAGTAAATTAAATAATTTCGATGGTAAAATGATAATTTTTTTTTTATTTGATGGAAAATACAAAAATAAAACACAAAATTATATTCTCCTGGGTGAGACTACTGCTAAAAATCTGAGCGTTACGACTGATAAAAGCACAAAAGGAATTGACGACGAAGGCATATGAGATTTAATAGTTTCTAACACCAAAGCGAATGAATCCTGCTTAAAACGATATTGGGTCACAAATCTGCAAAAAGTCCAAGTATATCTCCGTCTTTTGCTTAAATACGAAGATTGTTCTTACGCCCACTCTAGAAGCTCTAGAGGATTGCTATTTCTTAAAATGCCTTTTTTTACTTTTTTTATTGCTTTCCTCCTCCAGAAATAAAAATGCCAACACAGCAGAACTCATTTTATGCATTTTTTCTTTCTTTTCACAATTAAATTTATGTAATACACGCAAAATGTTTCACTTCGTGCAATCAAACACAAAACTTCAGAAAACAATTTAGCTGAACAGCTGATTCGAACAATGGATTTGTTTATGTTCGAAAAGAGTAAAAACCGATCGGATTTCACAACACCATTTAATACCGGAACCGTTTTGCTATTCCGATAACAAAGCAATTCCGAAACGGATTTCGCAATAACCCTGAATATCATATTTTCATTTCATTTAATTTTCATTTCGATATTTATTTGTACAATAAGATACGGAAGAGATCTTTTAACAGCACAACAGATCATTTTATAATCAATAACTACAATATAATTCTATATTCGCTTTTAATTTATTGATTTTTTTATTGAACAAAAAATTAAAAGTAAATCTTTTGAAATTATCGCATATAACGTTAGTTTATTCACCATTCATAATTCAAATTTGGTCAATTTTATGTGAATACAAATTTTTAACAATTTTAGTTTATATATATAACTCATAGTATAATTTTGAAAAAATAATTCAAGTTGATTGATTTCATGTCATCAGTGCTTGAATTAGAGCTAGTCTTCTTCATTTGGTATCAGTTGAGAGTAGAAGTGCACTGCATTTTGACTTTAACTACATTTTCATAAGGGAACTAGTACAAGGAACATAAATGATTTTTAAGGTACCATTTCATGATGAATGCTTGAAATGCTCATTAGAATTCAATGTAAACGTAGTATAAAATGTGAACATATGACATTGTAGTAAAAATTACCTGAAAGTTATTTTTACTTAATTTAAAACGCACAACAAAAAATACATTCAAAAATATTTGTGTGTAAATATTACTAAAAATTGCGTTCATTCTACGAATTTAATAGGACTAGTAATACCAGTGGCCGAAATTCGACCAACTTTCTCAAGTTTCAATAGTTTTTTCTCATTCTGAGGCGTTGACCTTGCCTTAAGAAAATGTACTGTACTAAGAAAATCTTAAGTTTCAATACAAAAATACGGTTTACTGAGAAAAGTTACAGTTTTCAAGATATCGTCATAACTTTGATGTCAAAATAAAGGGAGTTTTTCAGAATTTACTATTTGTAAGAAATTTTACCATCACAATACATATTCACACATGTTACATAAAAAAATGCTAATTGTAGGGTATTCGTAAGAGATAGCGGAAAAGGTTTTTTGTACATTGTACTATGTCTAAAATTTCCTATCACGACATGGTCTCCCATTTCTCATAGTTTAGGTCTTACTTCAGAAATATTATTTCCTATTCGCTCATATTTTAGTTCAAAGGTCACAAAAATATTCGGAGAACTCCTTCTTCTTACTCTAATTAATTAAAAAAAATTTATCAAAATCGGTTCAGAAACACGGAAGAACCGTTTTTCAACGTCTATTTCTATATATAACGAAATGACTTAAAACATAGATATGTGTATATAACTTTGGAATGGTTTGAAATGTTTGAAAATATTTTTCACAGAAATTATTTCTTGAGCTGTAGAACTTTGTTAAAAATGTAAAAACAACATTTTGAAAAAGAAAATTTTCATCAAAAAAATCATAGGGGGTAGCTCATGAATTTCGATGATAGAAACTGTTTATTAAATTATGTGCCAAATTGAGACAATTTTTGAAAATAAATGATATGTCATATGAAAGAGTGCGAAAAAAGAAAATGTTTAAAAAAAAAATTACAACAAAAAACGTTTGTCTTATTTTTTGAGCAAAACCTAAATATTTTAGAGGTTTTTTAAAACAATATAAAACATTAATGGATAAGATAACGGCTAATCTTTTCTTAACTCTCCAAAGTCATTTAATTGATATTTCAGACAAAGAAAATTTGTTGAAAATCGATTAATAATGGAAACAAAACTTGAAATTTCAATAGTTTTTTCTCATTCTGAGGCGATGACCTTGCTTCAAGAAAATACGTTGTGTTGAGAAGATATAAATTTTTCGAGATATCTTAATAATTTTAATGTCTAACAACTTTTCATACAAAAATACGTTGTACTGAGAACATATATAGCTTTTGAGATATCGCCAAATTTCACCATCACACTATATATTCACTCTTGTATAAAAAAATACTTATTGTAGGATATCCGAAAGAGATGGCGCAAAATGTCGCAAGTATTTTTTGCACACCTTATCAATGTCTAAAATTCCCTCTTACATTATATTCTTCCATCTGTTACAGTTTAGCTTTTATTTCATAAATGCTCTTTTGACGCTAATATTTCAGGTCGAAGGTCACTTATCTAAAATGTAATCGTACTGTTCAGCCAGATCTTTCATTTGATACCTTATTCACCAGTGTACCTCTCCCTAGCCCTGCGATTCCTTACTAAAAATAATACAAACTTTCAACGTTAATATTTCTGGTCTGAGGTCATAAATTTAAAATCTTAAATAATTCTGCACATAAAGGGCCGCACTACCTTTCGAATGATATAAGTATCATTGCCCTTATTCTAAAATTAATATCGAAAAAGTGTACGACAACATTTGATGTTTAATTGATGTTTATATTTTAAAGATGGGGTAAAAATCTTTCTCGTGTTATGCTCGAAATAATTCCAAATTTCATTTTATATTTATGTCATGTAATACATTTCAATAATTTTTTGCAAAAGCAAATATTCTTAGTTGTTAAGTAAATTAAATAATGTGAGGTCTCATTTATTTTTAAATGAAATCGCATTAATTACTTCTGAGCCCCCAAGTTTTCAACTTTTCAAATAAGAATACAAAAATTTGCCAATATTAAACAATATTTTTGTTTTGTTGGAAAACTGGAAAAAACAAACAAGATTTTAAGGCCATTTTTTCAATTTTGGAGTGTATAACTTCTAAATTTTGCCTGAAAATTTTTAAATTTGGATTGAGGAAGTCAAAATTCGTATGATCTGCATACATTCAAAACTACACTTTCGTTATTCTTGAAATGCTTCCCGCAAGCTAAGGGAGATATTTTTGCCAATCCACAACATAGGTAATTATTATATGAATAATTTTCAGAAAAGTTTTTTTTTCATTCAAAACGTGAATTCAAAATGAAAATTCAAAAATGAATAAATATATTTCTGGGTTGTGGGTTCCACACATTTTCTTAACATATTTCAGAACCTCCCTGCAAGGTTTGATTCTGAATCCTGAATTTAATGGATGTTTCAAATCAAGTTTCCTATTTATATTTAAGTAATAAAAAAAACTTTTGACCATAACATTTTCTAATGTAAAATTGTTTTCTTATCCGAATTTTTCATATGATTTTTATGAAATTAGTCCTTGATCCAAAATTGGCCAACTTTATTAAATTTCCTAATTTTTTTTTCGCTTTTGAATAAGAAGAAAAATTAGAATTGTTTGTCATTTTATTAAGATTAGGAAAAATTTAAAAAAAATCCAAATTGGATCACCTTTATGATAGAAAAATAAGCCGACTTTTTGGAAAAAAATAATTTTTTTATTAAATTTAATTACTTTGTCTTCTGCTTGTTTACAATGACTTTAAAACATAAATTTGCTTATCGTCAAAGTTTCTATCCGTTATTGAATTAAATGCCCCTTGCTATCTGTTGCTACGAAGAATGATCTTCGACTAATAAGGGACATCATTCTTTAACATTTTTCAATTTCTCGTACGAATAACTTCTTAATTTCTTCCATTACATTCGTAGGATTTACTAATGGTTTCGTACTATTTCCGAATTAAAAATAATATTAGTAGAAAACATTCATTCGTAGGTTGTACGAATTATTAGTTGAGCTTAAAAAATCTAAAACTGAAATCGTTCAGCCTGGTTTGTCGAACAATTACCAAATAAAACGATGGTTAAACTGGTCAAAAAAAGATGGTAAAAATTTTTAAAACTCCTGATAATTTTTTTTATTTTTTAACTGAAATGTATTGAAAATAAGCGTTTTTGAAAATTTAAAAATTTTCACTTATCACTTTTATGCGCTTAACCATCGATAAGGAAATGTATGCTGGCAGTATCCTATTGGAAGAGTAGCTGACTTGTAAGCTAAAGAACCACGGTTCAAACCTGAATTAGGTATTAGGATCATTCGTAAATATAACAAATTTATTCGTCTATATACATACATGTTTTTTTTGTATGAATACAAATAAAATATTCGTAATATGTACCAAATGACGTCCATTCTACGAATTCTATTCGTGGCTTACAATTACGAATAGAATTCGTCGATTTAAAAATGCATGGCTTAGATCAGCTTTATTTATAAATTAGCATAAAAAAAGTATTTTTATAATTTCTTCAAAATATATTAACATACATAATGAACATATCGTCATATGAAATCAAAAGAGCCGTAAGTTTCAAGCAATTTAAAGTCAAATTTTGATTAATTATGATGCACATTATTAAAACACAAGTTGCTGTAAAATTTTACACTCCTAAAACTAAAAATGGCGTTTGTATAAACAAAGTTCTAAAAACCCCAAGTTTAAGTTAAACTTACAATTTAGAAAGTCTTTTGCTTTTCCCTTAAAATTTTGTAATTCTACTTTACAGCTTTTTTTATTTGATATGAAGATATATTAAAATTTTCACCTGCCTAGGGGGCGAGTACCCCTTTTTTCCCCCTGCGGACGACCATGCGTACATATTAAGAATATTTTATTCATATTCAAACAAAAACAAACGTATATTGTACGAATACATTTGTTACATTTACGAATGATCATAATATCTAATAAAGAAAAAAAAAACATTCGGTCTGAACTGTAGTTTGAACCCCGACTCTTTAACTTGAGGGCCACGCACTACACCAGTAGGCTAAAGCCACTTTACAATCATATACTTCCTTATATTCTGTAGTTGTTCGACAAACCAGCCCCCAAAAATAAAAAAACTCTGTCTGAGCTGTAGTTTGAACCTCGGCTCTTTAACTTACGGGACACGCACTCTACTAGCATAGGGCTGCCATAAGTCTACAGCACTTAACCGGGACAACTTTGCACATTTTTCCACAGAAACACAAATACGCAATTTTAATATTATAAATTGCCGTTTATTAAAAAAACATAAATCAAAACAACTCACAGGTACACATAGTATGTAATACATACAAAATTTATAAATCTTATAACAAAAAAAAAAAAAAAAAGAACTTCAATTCAGTCCATGAAGTAAAAAAAAATATTGTTTGGACTTATTCAAAATAAAGGTTTGTCCCGATCATATTTGCAGGCTTTTTTGATTCATCAAGATCATGCTATTGCGTTTTAATATTTTTATAAAATTCTGTGCACGTCATAGAATAATTAAAATTGCGTTGCATATTACTTTCCAAGGTGGTTATGTTGAGATAGTTTCTTTCCTTACTAAATTTCAATAAGACCAGTGAAAATACTCGCTCCACTTCCCTTGTGCCCTGGAATAACGAATAAAAATTGTACTATTTTTAACAAGTTTATTTTCGCTCTTGAAATTCAGAATTTTGTAAAAAAATAGTTCTATTTTCATTCATTTGCACGCATTTGCGCAGGTCAGTTCGTCCAGTTTTTACTAATACACTTTTAATATTTTCTTTAATATTTTTAACCGGGACATTGTTTACTGTGCACCAGGACACAGGGACAACGTTCTCAAAAACGGGACATGTCCTGGAAAACCGGAACGTATGGCAGCCCTATACTAGTAGTGCACAGCCAGGGTTGCCACAGCCTAAAATTTTTTTTTGCCAATATTCCAAAAAATTTTTATATATGTGACCTTCTCCGAGAAAAGGGACCTAGTGTGTCAAAAAACGGGTTTGGACTTAAGAGTGGATTCTGGTGCCTAAAAGGGTGTGGAATAAGATGAAATGAGTTAGATTTCTGATAAAAATTTATTTACTCCACAAAAACGTACAAAACGAACTTGGGAAATCGATAAAAATGCGTTATGAAATTTTAAATGCGTTTTTCTCAAAACTTCATTTTCACACACTAGGTCCCTTTTTCGGAGAAGGTCACATACAAGGCCTGTTTCCATCTCAAAAGTAAAGCATATTTTTCATATAAAAACTGAAAAGGAATCAAAAAGGAATTTTCTTTTTTCAAAATTTCTAAGAAGTGAATCTAGCTCTTAAGAAAAACTTTTTTATTTGCACTGCTTTTTTTCAATGAAATTCAAGCACGGAAACACCGTGAATGAAAAGAAATATATGGTCCATTCCCAAAATCTTTTAAAATCTATGATTTTTGTATAATCGTGTTAATAACTTTCATGTGTCTTATGCTAAGTTCAAGTCTTTAATAAGTATCTACTAAGAATACATGGAAAAAAATTTCCTCACTAATTTCGGTTTCATAAGTTGCTACCCTAAGTTGCTACTGGGATCGAAAGTAAAAAAACACTAAAAACTGAGTTGATTTACACACGGATTCTTACCTTCTGAACTATATAAAAATCGTGCGCCACCAACTTTCGGTAAAATTTAAATGGTGTTTGGACAAAAATACTTGAATACAAATTATATATTTTTATTATTGATGTGCCATGAAGCTAACGAAAGTTATAACACATTCAAGGCGTGATACCTCTTTTGTGGCATTTGTTAATCTTTCGTAGTTGTTGAGATAGACCTTTCATAAGAAAGGTAATATTTTAAACTAATTTTAACAAATTCTATGAAATTTAAAAATTTTGAGGTGGGTGGCATTAGTGTGCCATTAATATTACCCACACAGCAATTCCTCAAAAATGGTCATTTAAAACGAACACCATCAAAAAATATAACTTTTTGCGCTGGCACATCGAAGATCATCATACTTTTGACATTTTTGAATGTTTACCAAAAGGCGTGCTTGAAAATTTTGAATATTTTGGATGTGCCAAGATGATCAAAATCCGTTTTTTTGATAACGCGATAAGCTCAGTAATAAAAAATTAGAAGGGGTTGCCCAAGAACCATGAAACTTAAAAAGAAATAAATAAATAAACTGGCCATTTCAGCCGTTGGAAGGACTTTGACCTAGCTTCTATTGATCAATTGTGTTGTGCGTGTTATTAAATGTTTGATCACAAATGACCGAGAACTGAACCTACGTGTTTTATGCCGACTCCGAACGGCTTACGTTTTCAAGAAGCTTTACATGGCATTTTGTACTCTCCGAGGTTTGCCATTGTCTGCAGAGAGGTGACGACCGAACAGAAAAATTAATTCAATTGAAAAAACTTTCTGTCTGAGCTGGAATTGAACCCGGGCTACCACGGTTCTTAAGCTTAGGGGCCACGCACTCTACCCACTAGGCTACGGCCGCCACTTAGTAATAAGTATAATGACCAGCGTTGCCATATGGTCCGATATATCGGATATGTTCCGATTTTAATTCTTGAATCCGACGTTCCGATATTTGACCAAAATTCTTCAAAATGTTACGATTTCAGAAAAAGTAGATCCGGCGTCCGATTTTGCATATACAGTAAGTAATGTTTATAACGAACTTCAAGGGACCGATAACTTTGTTCGTTATAAGCGATAGATCGTTATAAGCGATATTGTATTTTTTGCTATTTATTAATTTTTTTTCTTATTGTATATAAAAAATCAAAAAATAGACAAGTAATTAAAATTTTACTATTTTGTATGAATTTCAGCCGGAACCTTAATTTTGGTTCGTAAGAATCGAAAGTTCGCAATAAGCGATGTCGTTATAAACATTACTTACTGTATTTTTATATACATACTATATATATGAAAAGAAAAAAATAGTATAATAAAATTGATAGCAACTTTAAAATAAAAAGATGCGATGGTACTTCTGCATTTCCAATAATGTAAAAATTTATTTTTGAATTGTTGAGCTTACCGAATTCCTCAGCTAACGTTGAACGAACTTTTAGTCAAATAAATATTAATAAAACTAAAGTTCGCAATAGATTAGAGTTAGATACAATGGAAGGAACTCTGCATACAAAAGATTATCTGCGTATGAAATCTTTTAACTGTTTTAGTCTTGAAATTGATAAAGAATTGATAAACAAATTTAATTAAGCAATGTATATATGACTTCGAAAAAATTATATTTTTTTACACATATTTTTTTCACTAAAATCTAATTTATTTTGTAGTTTTTGCTGGCTTAAAAAAACAAAATTTTTTCCTTAATTTACTTGAAGCAAAAGCTTTACATTTATAAAGTTAAAATTGAAAAATTATGTATTATAGCTCTATGCATTTCATTTTTACCGATTTAAGAGATCTACATTAAACCAAACTGTGTTGCAAATGTATTTTTAATTTGATTTTTACTCTTTGATTGTGTGTTCAAAAATATTCCCAAAATCTAATTTCTTATAATATATTTTCTATATTTATAATCATTATTGAATTGACTTTTGAAAAAAATGTGATTTATTTAAATAAATAAACCTTAAATATACGTTATACGTCTAATAAAATGCAATATTTTATTTGTCTTCTTTGTTGTAAAATGGCACTGAAAATATCTTTGTTCTTGTTTTCAGAGTTTCACAAATCCGACTAGAAATCCGACGAGCAGAGTGCAAAAGTTACGCTGTAAAATTTGGCAACACTGATAATGACAATAAGACATGATACTACAATAAAATTAAAATGGGCTAAATTGGATCACTACTTCGTATATCCCTCATATATCATAAATGGTCGATGTGAAACTAATTCCGCCTTTGCAATGTTACAATATTAAAAAATGGCATGGTGCTGTATGTTACGCATGCCAACAATCCTGCTTAAAGTAATTTATATTGATTTGCTTTTAAGCCTACTTTTGATACTAATACCTTGTGCAAAGCACAGCACAAGACCAATTCTCTTGACAAAGTTCGTCTTTTGAGCTTTATGTCAAAATATTTAGCTGTTATCGAAAATACTGACCTCTATAAGTGGTTTTTATCTAAAAACAAACTTTTAAGCATATTTAATGTAAGTAGGGTAGAGCGAGGATTATTTGACGAAAGGATGATTCCATTGACTTTTTCTCGTCGAGTACGCAGTTCATAACTAATATTCTGGGTTTCTGTAAAAGTTATTAACATTTTGACATGAATATGTACAAAATATTGACTTGTAAAGTTTTTGTAAGAATAACTAACGAAATTTCTGGCATCAGTTCGTATTTTATGTGTAACCTTTAACTCGTAGAGGTTGCTTGTCTTGGATGACCCTAGTGAAATTTTCTGTAGAATATTTTTTGAAAGGTTTTAACCTTTGACCTCCCTCCAAAGTTCACTTATGGGGTCTTTTCTAAAAAAGGGTCAAATTGACCCATACTGGAAAGAGCTAGGGGGGGGTTAAAGTGTTCCCAAAAAATATTCCCCAGAAAATTTTAATTTTGGCTTCTGAAGACAAGAACCACTCTGAATTAAGTTTAACACATAATTTTTTATATTTTTTAATTTCATTTTGACCAAAAAAATTTGAGTTTAAAGTCACTGTAAAAAAAAACTCGTGACGTAGTAGAGTAAAAAGCGACTTGGGCTTTTGTTATTGATATCAAATACTATCTTTTGAGATTGGTTTCGTTCACCTCCGAAGACATGAGTTGCACTGTGTAATTCGTACGGTCAACCTACAAATGAATTTTTTCTTGAATGAATGTATTAGTTGCCTGTCAACTTACGGAAAATTAGCAATGCTTGTAAATCTAAATAGAAAATAATGATATATATACTTTGTAATTTTATCTAAATCAAGTCCAAATCGCTCTTGAGCCTTGTAAATTTTTGGTTATGTGTTATGTTTCTGATATTTCATGAATTTTTTTTTCTATCTTTTTAGTTTATTATTTATATCAATATGTAACCAGTTAAATTGTATGCAAAAAATGTGTTTTCGAGTATTTTTCATAAAAACTATTTAATTAAACGTCTGTGACTGATGCTTTAATGTGTTAAGATTATTTATAGTCTTGCGGCATTAGGATTTTAATGTAATAAATAAATAAATGTGATGCTTATTTTAAATTAAAGTTCATTCTGAAGCCATCCACTTAAATTTTTGAATTTCGTATTAAGGCATTGATTATATTTACTTATTAATTTTAAATCAGAATGCAATTCCAATTTCAGTTTCACGATATCATCGGTGAATTTAGGAACACTTAAAGCTATTGAAAATGAATAAATAATACGCAATCTAGTTGTTATCTAAATCTAAGTCAATACGAAACATTAGCCTAAACCGTATTTCAGTTCTTAAAACTAGAGTAAAGTTTAAGCTTCCTATTGTTTCTAGCTAATGATATTTATGGTAAATTATACGCTACGCTTTTAAAAGCAATAAAATCAATCGATTAATTAATCAAACGCATTCGAATAAAATGATTAAAAACATGATAAAAATACCTTATTAAAGAAAGAAATGCTAAAGAAACCGATTATCTAATCATGTTTGGGTTTATGCATAAAAGCTCATCCATAAAACAGACCATTTAAGATAACTACAAGTATACAGAAAGCTTGAGAATGTCTAGAAAGTTCAGGTAGAAGCTACAACGGCAGCTAAGATCCATGATCAGCAACCATGATCCTATCCAAAACAAAGGTACACGTGTTTCAAAATGTAAGTACAAATTTTAAGCGAGAATCATAATTTCTTTTTTTTATTTGCGGTTGCCAAAAGGAAGCACTGTAAAAACTCATCGCTGAACCACTCAACTGCCCCTGCCGCAAGAACAACTGCAACGACACCAACAAAAACAACAACAACAATCATGTTAAATAGCACGTATTTATGAAAGAAAAAGCTTCTTTACTTGGCCGCACTTTTTTATGTGCATCATGCAGCATGCTACACAGCAACTGAATGCAGAAACTGCTGCATTTTGCACAGCTCCAGAGCGAGTAGCTTGTTTTTCTGTTAACGTCTGTCCTGCTGTCAAATAAATCATGCTAAAAATGGTAATCAACAGAAAGTGATGCACTTAGCGACTTATTTCTGCACTTCAAGATATGCGCTTAGCTTGCACAGAACGCAAACGATGCTCTTCTGCTATTGTCAAGTCGTTAAGAACAATTGAAAAGTGTAGAAATAACTGTCCTAAAAAAAAAGTTTCCCTTTTTTTGCTATTTTCAAGTTTGCTCCCGCTTTTACGAAATTTCACAATTTCGTTTTAAGAAGGCAAACTAGTTTTTTTTAAAGATGGAAAGATTACACGGTGTTACAGTGAAAAAAAAAACTCGGGTCGAGACATATCAGAGGTTGTAGGTCTGGTTGAACATAAAAGAACTGCATACTTAGTTTTTTAAATATACCCTCGAAATCGGGATTTGTGGTAGAAAAACCGATTTTTGGTAGGTGCATGTATAGTTTGTTATGTAACTCCGTTTTGTCTAGCTCAATTTTAAAAACTTAAACGTTGAAAAAAGCATGAAAGTAAACTTTTAAAACAGTATACAAACCGTTTTTTCACCAAACGAATTGACAAAGTTACAGGTAAAATCATTTGAAAATTTCTCGTTTTTTTTTAATTTTTTCAATTTTAACAACGTTTTGTTAAACAATTTTGTTTGTGGCATCATTAATTTTGGTTGGATTTTAAAAGCCTGTTTAATTTTGGGTGCAACAAGCTATCATTTACTTCAATCGGCTGAAATACGAATGCACTAGGTAATTTGAAGTATTCATAGTAAAACGCAAAAAAAAAATTGTTTTTTTCTACACCCAAAAAAAAGCTTCGTACTGTAGTAATAGCAGATAATTATTTTTGTAAGCAATGCGACCATGCACTCTGAATCTCTAACAATCACTGAACTTTTTGAACAGCACAACGAAGAAGAACGGAAAAAGAAGCAAGAATATGAAGTAAAGAAAACAAAGCAAACGTTGCAAATTTTTAAAAAATTAACGAAGCGTTTCTTTCTTTTCTTTCTGCTCTCCTTCTTTGAGTGTTTGACATCATGGTATAATTATTTGAATATAGGGTGCATACTCAGATAATAAAAAGTAGGTATATTACAGTTCGGCCAATCTGACAATTGATCGACTCGATCATATAAATTATGGTTTTAACATAAGGCATATTAAGTAAATACACATTTAATACATAACTTTCAAATATTGCTCTTTGTACATTATCTTATTAAGATCTACTCTGGTCCGAATGACTCTCTTTCCATAAACGTATAAAACGTGACTCAATAGTGCCATTATATAGCAACTGCGTAACTTGACAATTTTCAATATCTTTTATGAGAGAACGATCGTTAAGAAGTTTTTTGGATATTATGTAAGGACCTTTAAATTTTGGAATGAAATTTTCATTGGTGCCTCCTGTAGAGTCAACATTCTTTTTAACTACATAGTCCCCAACTGAGAATTGTTTTGCAGGTCTATGATTACGTTCAAAATAGCTCTCATTGCGCTGCTGAGAATCCAGTATTGCCTCACTAGCTTGCTGTCTACATGCATCCAGATCACGCGTCTGGACAGCTTGTTGATCTATAAAATATTCGGTAAATTCGTCAACTACATTGCCCTTTTGGTTTACACCAAACAACAAATTCGCAGGTGTTTTACCTGTTGATTTATGAACCGAGTATTTATGGCAAATTCGACCATACCTAATTTTGAAACCCAGTCGGAGTGCTGAAGAGGTTCACTTAACTTACTAAGCATTGGAGTTAGAACTCGGTTGACTCTTTCAACTTGTCCATTGGCCTGAGGGGAACCCACAGCAACTTTTACATGATCGATATTATTTTTTAATAAGAATTCTCCAAACTCAAAGGACGTAAAACAAGTACCTCGATCGGACACTATTCTGCCTGGTCTACTATAATATTGAAAATACTTTTTTAAAGACTTTATAGCCTCCTTAGTGCTAGTGGAGTTTACTGGATATAGTTTCAAATATTTAGTAAATGCGTCTATTACTACTAGTAGATGTTTTCTTTTTGACTTTAAAGCAGGTAAAGGACCTAAATGGTCAATATGAATAGTGTCGAAAGGAAATGGTTTCTTTGGAATACTGTAAAGGTTTCTTTCATCCACTCGAGCTGGGGCTGAGTATATTATGCATTTTAGACAATTTTTGATGAAACGGTCAATTTTAGACTTCATGTCAGGGAACCAATAATGCATTTTTATTTGGTCATAAGTTTTATTTATGCCTAAATGAGCAATCTTTCCGTGAATACATCGTATTATATTTTCTTCCATTTCCTGAGGAACATAGAAGTACAAACTACCACGCATATCCTTTCGATACACTAGCCCATCTTTTAGATCAAAAAGTTTTGAAGACTTTTTTCTAGTTTGTCACGATTTTAACAATTTCAGGGTCCCTACTTTGAGTTGCATGTAATTGAAATTCAATATCCTCTTCGTTTACAGCTGTTACCACTTCACTCCGACTAAGGGCATCAACATGACCCATACTAGTACCACATCTATGCTTAACAACGTAGTCATAATTTTGCAATTTAAGAGCCCATCTTGCTATGCGTGCGTTAAGGGTTTTCTTGTGCAATGTCATTGTCAGGGAGCTGTAATCAGTGATAATTTTAAATGGAATTCCCTCCAAGTAAACTCTGAAGCGTCGTAATGCATAAATGATAGCTAGCGTTTCCAATTCGAAACTGTGGTACTTACTTTCAGCGCTTGTAGTGCGTTTGGAAAAATAAAAAACAGGGTGGAATTTTCCATCATTATGGCGTTGCATTAAAACTGCACCATAACCATGAGCACTCGCATCGCAATGCAATTCAGTTTCCTTCATTGGGTCATATATGGCTAAAATGGGAGATTCAACAAGTTTTGACTTCAATACCTTGATGGCATTCAAACAGTTTTCGTCTAATTCAAACTTTGAATTTTTTTAATAGCTCATACAACGGCTTTGCTATATTTGAAAATTGAGGAACAAATTTCCTGAAATAGGCACATAGTCCAATGAAAGAATGCAATTGCTTAAGAGTCTTTGGTATAGGATAATTTTGTTCATCGGAGACGGCGTTGACTGTCTTCTTCGTTGGCTGCTTGCAATCCTTGAGAACATGGTCTTTACTGCCACATCGGAAGCACGATCCCATAGCACGTTTCGGCTGTTTGCATTGATTTGCAATGTGCCCATATTGTGAGCAATTAAAACATCGCACGTCAGAAGTCGTTGACTTAGCAGGTGCACCAGCGTACTGATTACGTAACCTCGGAACACGGGTTTGCTCAATTATTTGCTGTGTACAGCATTGAGGTGTAAGCAGTGTTATCCCTTAAGCCCTCAATCACAGCACTGATAACTTCATCCTCACCAAGGTTACCGTGTGCGGCGATCTCCTTCATGGATAACATGTAGCAAATAATGCTCTCATTTGCTAATCTATGACGGTTGTACAGTTCCCTGTATACATCGTTGTTTGAAACATTGCGCTTAAATTGTTTTAACAGTCCCTCCTTCAATTGGCTGTAATTTGCTGCTGACGATGTCTGTAAAAAAATTAAAGCAGTACCGGTGAGCAATCGGCGCATGCACATAAATTTAAAATGGTCGTTTTATTATCCAGTTTAACTGAGTTTTCAAAGTCGAGCAGCCACTTTTCCACTGGATACGCATTGTTTCCAGAAAACTTTGGGACAATGCAGTCAATATCGACAATGGAAAGACGCTGAATCCCACCGATGTTTTCCTCCTCCATTGCTTTTAACTCGCGTTGAAGCGACAGCATCTTTTTCTTTTTCTCTAATAAGGCAATTGCGTCATCTAAATTATCGTCATTTGCACCTTCCAAAACGCCAACAGCAGCAGCAGCATCAGCGATATTGTTAGCACTTGTTTCATCGCCTTCATCGTCATCTTCAGAATTTGTCTCGCAAATGTCTTCAATCCTTTCAGCTGCAATTAACAACTTGCGCAGCTGTACCACATTTGCAGTAACAGGATACTCAATTCCGGCCTCGTCTAATGCTTTTATTACATCGGCTTTTGAAGTTTTTTGGACATCTTTGAGCAATGATAAAAGAATACTATATGTATTAAGGAAACAATATGTTTTTTTTATGGCGTTGTAATCCCACTTCTGATGTAGTAATAGTAGATAATTATTTTTGTAAGCAATGCGACCATGCGCTCTGAATCTCTAACAATCACTGAACTTTTTGAACAGCACAACGAAGAAGAACGGAAAAAGAAGCAAGAAAATGAAGTAAGGAAAACAAAGCAATCATTGCAAATTTTTAAAAAATTAACGAAGCGTTTCTTTCTTTTCTTTCTGCTCTCCTTCTTTGAGTGTTTGACATCATGGTATAATTATTTGAATATAGGGTGCATACTAAGATAATAAAAAGTAGGTATATTACAGTACTATGTACAAAACAATTTGTTTGTTCTTTTCAGCCTACGAACGACTTTGTGAATAATACAAATGACCGTTTGTACATTGTACAACGCATTCGTTACTAACGCATTCGTTTCATCTACAAAGATACGAACAAATATACGAACGCTGCTGCCACCGCTTTGTTTATTATCAAACAATGTTCCTTCAGTTCACAAATTTATACATTATAGATTTTTACAAACTAGCGTTTGTAGAATGTACAAAGTTACGAATCGAAAATTTTTTTTTCATGCGGCCAACACTACAAACGTTTGTACTATGCACAAAGCATTTGTATATTCTACGAATAGCCTCTGTTTGTATTTCTACAAAGATTTTATTCGTAATTTTATCCTAAATATTTTTTGGGTGTAAAAATGTTTACTTGAACTTTTTCGTTTATATACCCTCTAGACCGCTTCGGGTAAGTTTCCAAAAAGGTACCAGTTTTTTCACCAGATACTCAATAACTAGTGTAAATGGACATATAGTTTCGT
This sequence comes from Dichetophora obliterata, assembly GCA_963920525.1. Taxonomy (NCBI): domain Eukaryota; kingdom Metazoa; phylum Arthropoda; class Insecta; order Diptera; family Sciomyzidae; genus Dichetophora; species Dichetophora obliterata. The sequence continues at coordinate 136,002,394 of OY986438.1, read as the reverse complement.
ATGAAGCATATAATTGTTTGTATACCAATTTTACTGCTTACCGATTTGTGAGCGCCGACAATCCTAAGTATAAGCAAGACATACATGTTTGCGCAGCTCTTGAATTGATTTCTGTATACATAATTGAGGTTATAAGAGGTGTGCAATGCTGACGTGAAAAAAAGTTGCGAAAGAAAAATATTTTAAAATGGTGTTATAAAAACGGAATATAAATAAATATAAAAAATAAAACAAACATGAATGCTCCTTTTTCTAAAACGCAAAAATTGCAAGTATGCTAAAAAAAGAACCAAGTACCACCAATTGGGTTAAATATACTTGTGCAAGAGAAGTAGTACTAAACTAGAGCAAATATACCCAATCGTTCCCAGAGCACAAGTATAGCTATAGTTCAAGGGTGAGCTAGTGCTTTTTCACCCTCATGCAATGTTAACTTTCTACAGAAGAATGCATTGGCAGGGATATAATAAAGACCTAGCACTGGTGGAATCGGCACTAGTAAAACGCTAGTATTATACTGCTCGCATTTCCTGGAGGGTATATTACCATAGGTTTCACGTATTAGTGACTAGCAGTAGTCTGCCAACATGAGATAAGTTCTTTACTTCAATTTTGAGTGATACTAGAATCATAACATACGAACCTGACCGAGATTTAGTTTCCAAATTCGAATTTTTTCAGCCCCTTGCCTAGCGCTTTGGTACTTAAATATTGATGAGCACTGGACACATGCAAATTTAGGTTCCATCCAATTACTAGCGGTATATGAACGGCTAAAGGTGCCCCCAGACAATATATTTCATACAGATGACATGTCAAAAAAATTACATACCAAATCTCAGCTGTGTGTCAAAATTAAGTTTTTTGTCAGACAGCTCTTTTCTTTTTTCTCCACACTATCTGACTCGTCATTTGAAAATAAAAACAGCTTTTGAAATTTTTGTAAATCGTAAAGCTCTAAACTGTCCTCCTTCGGCCTTTCAAACTAAAAATAAATTCATTATAAATCAAACTGATTTTATACAGATGGAAAAACATACGAAATTGGAGACGGCTCTAATTCAAAAGTTTACAGACGCATATACAAACGACACTTCCAAACAACAGTTTCATATGTTCCACACTATCTGTAGTTAAAAAATCATTTGTAATTTTTGACTTGTCAAATGTATGAAACATATAGTGTAGAGGTACTTTAAGCGATTTATTATACACCTCTATTAATGCACTATATGTAGTGAATCTCAGCCGATCCTACTTATCAACAAATAAACCACATATATAGCAAAATATATTTCGAATTTTGCACATAATTTTTATATCAAATTTGCACTACGCACTTATTTTGCCGATTTATGTCATTTCCAATGACAACAATGGAAATGGATAGTTGACAACAAAAATTCAACACATGCGATTGCGTGTTTTCTCTCGGTTGATCTCTCGGTTGAAAATTCGATAGTTCATTTGTATTTAAGCCGATTGAAGTAAATGATAGCTTATTAAACGCATAATTAAACAGGCTTTTAGAATCCTGCCAATATTAATGGTGCCACAAAACGTTATTAAAGTTGAAAAAAATAAAAAAAGACGAGACATTTTCAAATGATTTTACCTGTAACTTTGTCAATTCGGTCGATGAAAGAACGTTCTTTATATTGTTTTGAAGGTCTATTATTTTCCTTTTTATCAACGTATACATTTTTAAAATTGAGCTAGATGTAACGGAGTTACATAGCAAACTATACATGCACCTACCTAAAATCGGTTTTTCGACCACAAATCCCGATTTTGGGGGTATATTAAAACTAACCAAATATGCAGTTATCTAATGTTCTATCAGGTCTGTAGCATCCACTATGTCTTATGCCAAGTTTTTCGATTTTTTCTCATTTTGTTACACCAAACAACATAAATCTGTATTATAATTAGCATGATGCCAAAAAGCATAATTGTTGCAATGTTTGTTCGGCGACTTGGCCACCGGTATATTTTTCATGGTAATTTAGACGATTTTTAAAGATAAAATCCAATAAATCCAAATTTGACTATTTAAACTAACCAATTCCAACTCAAAACATTTATTAGTAAAATTTCTACGAATGATATTCGTACATTCTACACTGAGAAAACAAAAAATCTAAAATTCACATTTTAAAAACGTTTAGTAAAATTAATATTTTTAAAAATATTTTACACTATAAAAAATTAAAACACACATTTTTAAATAGAAAGGTAAAATGAAACATTTTTAAAACAACTACGAATGTTTTACCATTTTACTGTGGTGTTGGTTTCAAATGCTTCCCAACAGGTCAAAATGCTTTAAAACAGGGGTGCCCGAAAGTTTCATATGGAAGTGCAAACACCAATACAGAGAAACTTTAATATAAAAACAAATTTTCAATTAATATATACACTGGAAAAATAAAAACTAATTACATTTTCTGCGGAGTTCTCTGTAATAAAAAGAAATTTATAAATAAAAAATTTTATTAACATTTTCTATGCTCTCTCCAATAGATTATACTCCCAGTGGGCAAAAGCAGGGCTTTGAAGCGCTTCTAGCAGGCCACCATCTGAATTTTTTAGCCCTTCCGTACTCATATCCAATCCCATTTACTTTTTTATGTGAAACAAGAAAATTTTCTAGGCCTTCTTCTCTCGCGACTTTAAAGAAGTCTGCTAGAAGCCCTTTTTGAGAATGCACGTTAGAAAGAAAAGCAATATAAATATAAACTTGAAATAAAAAAACTACTGACATATCTAGATTTGAACCAAAGTCTTCTCATCTGGCGGTCCGACATCTTATTCACTCGTCTACCACAGTTGTTAATAAATTTCAGCTTATTCTGCATTATTACAAATATACAGTGTTGCGCAAAACAATAGCAACAAAATCAGTACGCTGCTATAAAATCGTGTATCTTTTTAAATATTAGGGACACACAAAAATGATTATAAGAACCAAAGCATATATTAATACATCATATTAAAAACAAATCATATTCAAATTGGGTTTTGTTTTTTTTTATTAAATTTAAAATTAATGTGATAACATTCAGTTTGTCTGAGAGCAAAACAAAAGCAACATAATTAATATTTAGTGTAAGATTCATTATTCTTGATAACCGCTGCACATCTGAGCGGGATCGACTCTATTAAATTAGATATGTTGGTATTAGGTATATGTTCCCAATTAAGTTGCAGATCTTCATTCAGTGCAGTCTTATTGGAAAACCTTTGACAAGAAACTTTTGCCTACAAAATCCCAAAAAGATTTGCAATGGGATTCAAGTCGTTGTGACTGTGCCGGTCAATCAAGGACTTGAATCCCATTGCCTCAAATGTAATCTTTGATGAGCTTTGGAGTGTGATTCGGGTCGTTGTCGAGCTGAAACGTTCACTGAAGCGACATATTCCACTCTGAATGTGGTTGCATCTTGCTTTCTTAAATGTCATTACATACAAAGCGATCCATAATTCCATCGATTTTTTGAAATGGTTCAACTTCATTATAGCAAAAAGAAGTCCAGACCATAATGCCACCGCCTCCGTGTTTAAAATGTATTTTGCAGTTTCGGGCTTTAAGTCGTGTACCTGGGTGGTGCCGTACCGTGCACATCCCATCTGAATTAATTAAGTTGAGCTTTGATTCATCGCTAAAAAACGGTTTTCGATTTTTGAATGGTCCAATTTTGGTGCTCTTTTGCAAGACTGAGTCTAAAAAACAATAAATTGCAACTTGTTGTCACAATTTCAGACAGAATTGTTTAAATTGTAACACCTCATCTTGTTTTTTATGCTTAGCTGTAAGCAAAGGTTTCTCTACCGGTCTGTAACTTCTTTAATCGTTCTCAACGGCTCGTCTTCAAACAGTGCTGTGATGGATATCTAAATCAAGTGTCCGAACAACCTCTTTGGATGTGGCAAATGCATTTCGTTTGAACACGCCACAAATGTTCCTGTCATCATGCAGCGATGTCTTCCGCGGCCGCCCTCTTTAATGTACCGTTGTTACGTCTTTTGTAATGGTATATTTTTTTAATTAATCTGCAAACTATTGACCGATTAATATCAAGCTGTTTCACGTTCGACATTTGCGAATTTCCGTTTTTATATTCGGAAATAATTTGCAATTTAAGAGCTTCACAGTATTTAAAACGTGCCATTATAAATAGAACAGTCAATATCACAACTAGCGCAAAAACAAAACTAAACTTAAATGTTTATGACTTACAAACAACACGTGCTTTACAATAACGGAACTTTTACCGATAATTCTTGGAACTTTTGTTCTCTTTTTACATTTTTCAAGTTTTGTTGCTTTTGTTTTGCTCTCAGACAAATTTTATGTTGTCATATTAATTTTAAATTTAATAAAAAAAAACAAAACCAAATTGGAGTTTGATTTGTTTTATATATGATGTACTAGCTGAACCCGGTGTGCTTCGCTACCCCCCTCACGCTGTTGCACTTGTTATCATCCGCTTGTCCCATGAAATAAATTTGTAAAAACTTAGGATCTTCATCTGGAATTGGCAATATTGAACCCATTCGGTGAGAAATTTGGCCTTGAACTCTAAATATTGGCATGAAGTTGTCTCGAACCACTTTAGTCGCACCAAACGATGTCATTTGAAAACACGAATTGTATTTCTGTATGTTGCTTAAGAAATGTTGGGAATCCGCTGTTGTTCCTATGAAGTGGAATATTATTATTTTGAATAATAATCATTTTATTTTTTCCTCTTCTTCATTTTTTGATGCCTTAGGGGCAAATTACTTATTTGTTCTTACCTGAAACTAACGATAGTAGTGGTTCTGGTGGTGGTAGCAGTTCGGGTAAAGCAATTTTACCATTTGCGCAGCACATTCCAGGTGCTTCATTTTTATATTTCTAGGCATTGTAGTATTGGCAAACTTTATTACTTGGTTTAATGGCAACTAACTCATCTTCCCTGCAATCAATTTCTGATGTGTAGTGGAATGCAATCAGCTGATATGATTCAGGGCTTCGACGATGCTGTGCTCTTCGACTACGATCTTGTAGACGGTGTGCCTCACGTTGCTCTGGTGTCTCGACAGCTCTTGATAAAGAGGATAGCGATCGGTCACTTCGCATGCGTGTTTGACGTTGAGTAGAAGTCTCGGAAGCCCTTGATGTCAAGGCTCGAGAGCGGTCGCTTCGTAACCGTGTTTCACGCTGAACAGATGTCTCCGAAGCCCTTGATGTTGAGGTTCGAGATCGCTGAATCTCTAAGCGTGTTTCGCGCTGAACAGCAGTCTCGAAAGCCCTTGATGTTGAGTCAAGAATTTATTATTTCGTAAGAATATCCTATTGTGAAAATTTAATGACGATCGGTCCAGTAGTTAAAACTATAAAACGATTTTTAATTTTCGCAAAAAGGGGCGTGGTCCAACCCACTTTTCTCCTGGTACGTATTCCTAACTATGCCAATACCATATGTACCAAATATCATCGACGTAGGTCAAAAAATACCCAAAATATGGTGATTTAAATAAACACGCCCCTTTGTCCAATGAAAACTTTAAAAAGCCTATTATTCTTTCCAGAGTCACAGTAACATGCTGTGAAAATTTCAGGAAGATCGGTCCAAGGGTTTGGCCTCCTATAAAGCACAAACAAACAGACAGACAGACATTCATTTTTACATACATAGATTGAAAGCAGATTAATTATAATTAAAGTAAAATGGGGCGAAAAAGGGGGATTTGGTAATAAAAAAATCTATGGCTACCTTACCTGCAGATAAAAAGTATATAAAACTTTAGGTAAATACATATTACAAAAAAAGTATTTTGTATAGCAAACATTGTTAGTGGTATAAGTAAGTATCTGAATTAAAAAAAGGGGGCGGTGAAGTGGGCGTGGTTCATAGTAATATGGCGACGTTAACAGTATTAAGAGCAATATACTACAAAAAAAAAAATAATCCGTTGGAAGGAACAAATTTGTACAGAGAAGAAAAACTTAAAAACTTAAATTTGGCGTGATAAGGGGCGTGAAAGGGAACGTGGCATAAGAAATGTTTATTTCTACCTCGCCTGGAGTATAATGTGTATACAATTTGAAGTAAATCTGCTTAAAACTATATGGGAGCAATTACATAATTTTAAAAAAGTGGGCGTAAAAGTGGGCGTGGTCGAAAAATGTACCCTATTAATCATGCCAGAGTCCCAGGTAAATGCTGTGAAAATTTCAGGAAGATCGGTCCAGAGGTTTGGTCTCCTATAAGGTACAAACAAACAAATAAACAAACACACATTCCATTTTATATATATAGATGAATATATGCTTTCATTCCTATAATCTTTTTTGTGTGTCCCCAACATTAAAAAAGATACACGATTTTGTTGCAGCGCACTTATTTTGTTGCTATTGTTTTGCGCAACACTGTAAGTAAGTTTTCGGGAGCGTTGGTTCGAGACCCAGCTCGGACCTAAAAGAATTGTTTTTAGTATTTTTTTAAAAATCTACATTTTTTTTACAAATTTTTCTGTTAATTTAAAATTTTTTTTGGAATTTTTTTGTAAAATTTCTTCATACAAAAATAATAGGAAATACTTAGAATTTTTCCATATAAAGTTTTCATATAATGTGATATGCAGGGCTAGGATTTCGATGACATGTCATGCTTGTTAAAAATGCTTGTTATGCTTGTTTAAAACGTCCATTTATGTTTCCTAAATTCCAAATATGAAAAGTTTTTAGGACCTTTTTCATCGTTTTTAGTTTTCAGGTAATTTTTTATAGAGTTAGGGTATTTTTTGGTCATTTTTAGAGATTTTTAAGTAATTTCATTGTCATTTTTGGTCGTTTTTAATTTTTAGTACATTTTTCGGTTTTTTCGGTACTAATAAATGCTAAATTGCAAATTTTTAAACATATTCCTTTAACACTAGAGTCCCTTCACTCAAAAACATTACCTCTCGACAAAGGAGAAGCTTTGTTTATAGACTTCGATGAAAAAAGAGCTTTGCGCATGGTAAAACTGATGAAAGGGTATGTAGAAAAATGAAACAAGTGTTAGATAAAAACTCAAGATATGCTAGTCTAAAATAAACTTTAATTTACACTACATTTAGACTACATTTTTTGTTTATTTTTTATGTATTATTTTGCGTTTTTTAGGTAATTTTTGTCAGTTTTTATGTAATTTTGTGCAGTTTTTAAGCAATTTTTGTCATTTTTTTAGGTGATTTTTTGCAGTTTTTTAGGTCATCAAAATCCGAGCACTGGTGATATGTAATGTGTTAGATTTCGGAGACCTGGGTTCGAGACCCAACTCGGTTAAAAGAAAAAAGATGTTTTTTTATGTTTTTCTTTAAATTTTGATTTTTTTAATTAATCTGAAAGTTTATAATTTTTTCTAAATTTTTTTAAAAATTTTTTTATGTAAAATAATACGAAAAGACTTCAAGGAAGGTATATTGACGCGATTAAGAGTACTACTAGCATGCTTTCTTTTGCGTATCGCTAGCTATAATGCCCATTGGGAATATCGTCAATGTGTACCAACAAAGCATGCAAAGTGTTGTTGCTTGGTGCGAAGTACTGTGTGTGTGTGAATTAGAATGAACAGCCACCCAGTGGGCATTTGCTTAGAAGTTCGAAGCGAAAACTTGTAATTATTTAAGAATAATACATTTAGTTCTAAGTTAACTAATTGAAAAATGGCACTGTAAATTAGGTTTAAAAAAAGACTCAATAAATGAAATTAAATTAAAAAAATTTTTTTAGAATGTACATACATGTTTTTTAATCGATATTAAGAAAAAAGAGCCTATGTCTAAACTCCCTACAACGAAAAAAAACGAATGTACATACATGTTTTTTAATCGATATTAAGAAAAAAGAGCCTATGTCTAAACTCCCTACAACGAAAAAAAACTGGATGCGATTTCCACGAAAATAGTTTTTTAAAACGGTTCGATAGATAACTCGAAATCTATTGCATCATTCCCCTAAAATCAAGTAATTAGAAAAAAAGCGTTGAAAATCGATCACTTCTTACTCGAAATTTCACTATAATTAAAAAACTTTTAAGAAACTTTAACAAGATTTTTTTCTTGTTAATTCTAATTAATTATAATCTTATGAGTAACTTAATCAGTTTTAAGCATAAACGGTATAAACAATTTACTGTTCTTAACGAACTATTAAGAAAATATTTTTTGTTTAGCCTTAAATTTTGTAGACATATTAAAAACGTCAAAAAAATTATTTCCCAAAATATATCCGATTTCGATGTTTTTGGACTCGGCCATGTTTTAAACTAGATATCTTATTTCTACTAAGACTTCTGCATAGCGGTATGCATAATGTTACCAACTATACTTACTTTGTAAGTATCATACTTATTTTCAGCTTCATATACTTACTAAAATTCCATACTTATAAGCATACTTACTTTTAAGATTTATACTTAATTATGCTTACTTTTCAGCTCCGGTTGAACGTTTTTGTTTGCAAAAGCGGAAAAGTTTGAAAATTGTAACCAACAGCGTTAAAAATACAGACTCTGGAGTCAATTTTATTTTTAAAAAATATTATTGAATACAGCTGTGTCGAATTTTACAATTTTTTCAAGACAAGATCTGAAATGTTAAGGGTGTAGTCTAGTTCGTGGGCAAAAAATAGGCTATTTTTAGGAATTTCTCATGAGATTGCTATGAAAGATATGTTTATATAAGTTGTTAGGAATGATAAATGAAGTCTTAATTTACAAAAATAAAAAAATTTTATTAAAGTTTTTTAATAATTTGGAGGCAGGAAGCACGATATCTCGGCATCTGTTTATCTGAAACAAAAAACCGAAGTGTTTTAGATTCAATATGACAAGGACTATAAAATAGACTATTAATGTTAATTTTTAGCAATTGTTAACTTTAAGTAACAAAAACCAAAAAAAAAAAAAATTAAAAAATTATTTTTTTTTTCGCTGTTATTTGTAAAAAAATATAGTAAACATCAATCTTTTAACACGATTATAGTCTATTTTGTAAGTAGTTTTGTGTTAAATATGTGGTTTAAATTTCAGAAGGATCAGCCCACCGGAGAAATAGTGTGGAACGTCCGTGAAAACGTAGTTTTGAGAAAAACGCTCTTAAAGTTTTTTCAATGCGTTCTAACATGAGTTCAGGTAGAGAAAGCTTTAGGTTGAAAAAATTACTTATACTACTCGGATCATCATAAAAATTTAATACAATATTCTTAGATATATATACATTCGAAAAATGTAAAAAAAAAGATAAAAATTTTCGAAAGTGATCAATTAGATTTCACCCTTAAATAAAATTTACAGCCCAGACAAATACGATTTCAAGCAAAAAGAAAAAAACAAATTAATGTAGCGCTTCAATTCAGTGACAGTGAGAGCGAATAATGATTACTTTGCTTTGGTTTCTGTATACATTTCAATGTGATTTTTTTTATTTTTTTTATTTTACTACTTTGAAAAAGTGCGTATAACTTGTAACTTTTTGTTGTGCTTTTGTTTGTTTTTAAACTATTTTATGCATAAGAAATATATATGGATTTCAAATATATAAAATTAATCTTTTGTTTTTATCTGAAGACTTTTTAGTTTTAGATAGATTGCATACACAAAACTTTTTAAGGAGAACAAAAAGATGGTGTGACAATATTAAAAGAATATTGTGGGTTCTATTGATTTTGACATAATTAAGGAAATTGTATAAAAAAAATATTCAATTTATTTTTCTAAGGTAAATTACTTGCTTATAATTATTTAAAAAAAATATACTAACTAATACTTACTTTTCAGTGTACAAAGCAGCAAATATACTTATTTTTTAATAACATCAGTTGGTAGCATTAGGTATGCACATAGGTCCAAAATTTAGAGTTTTGTGTAAAAAGTTGTTTTATTTTCGCTGTTCTTTTTTGTTAAAATTCAGTTGTTTGGATAATTGTTAAGGAAATTTTTAAATGTTAAATAAATCCTAAATCTGTTTCGAACCTGTGAATCAATGGATAGTCGTGCTAAGAAAAACAAATCCATACTAATTAATCAGAGAATGAATAAAGTGCAGCACATGTCAGCAGTGAATGAGTTGGCTTAAAAAGTCCTTACGGCTTGTTTATGTATAAACGATGGTGGGTTGAAAACTCCAACTAGATACTTATTAAAACTTACAATGAGAGAGAAATACAGTGAAAAAAGAAGACACACAGAACGACTGAGTTGTCCAGTCAGGATGATAGACGAGGTAACAAAGTGATAATTTTTTCTACCTACGTTGGACACAATCAGCAAAGAAGCGCCCACCATATTTGAATGTTCTGTGATATACAACGCTCAACAGGCATGACAAAACAATTTGTAGAGTGTCTCTGCTGCGAAATCAACAGAGATACAAGTTGTGCTAATGACTGGAAGCAGCTGTCAAAGTGATCATTAAAATAAAGACAAAAACTGCAGCAATGCAAAATGTAAAAAAACAAACGATTTAAAATTAAAAGAAACTTTGCGTAGTCCCGACATTTAATGCATTTTCTTGCGATTCAATCCTAGAGGTAAACGTAGAAGCACAAAACCGGCTAAGCGTCAAAGCGCCCGGCGCACTTTCCTACAGCTTCGTGGATTTTAATTCAGCGTGAACAACATCAACAACGTAGATACACAGTTGATGAGGATGTCGTGTTGGAGTTGAATTTGTTTTTATCGCTACCGCTGCCGGTGGGCTTTACACGCACTGTCAGGTGACACCAAGCCGATAACCACTTCCAGCGCCACTTAGAATAGAACAGCGAATGCATTGAGCTACAGCCGTGACCAACCCGGTTTTGATTCAATCATGTGTTGCCAAACTGTTGCCAAACAAATTTAAGGTTTCCCCACAGAGTATATGGAATTCTGATAGATTCCTTAGCTGGTGTTGAAATTTTGGAAACTACTCGTAAATGAATGCAAGTTTGTTAAAAATAAAACACAATTTTCAATGTTGACCTGACCTGAAGTCTTCACAGCAGAGTGCTCAGCTCCACAAAATGTGCTTTTAGCGGACAAGTTTATATTTTTTCCCCCGGTCTTTCAGTAATCCACATTTGGCTGCGGCCACTGTTCTCTTAAAATGGCATTAATTTAATTATTTATTTCTTATTTCTCCACACGTCAATAGTTTCTCGATAAGTCTTTGAATATGTGATAAGAACAACATTTGTAATTAATGTATTGCTGCATAGTGGATCAACAGGCGCAAACTTCAGGCCAAATTGAATAAATAACATACATGGGCACACTGCAGTAAATATTTACTGCATTACTAGAAGCAGTAATCAGTAAAGTTTTACTGATAATGAAATTCAATTTGCATTACCAGTAAATTTTTACTGATTACTGGAAAAAAATTGCAGTAAAAATAAATTTTTACTGATTACTGGAAAAAAATTGCAGTACAAATAAATTTTTACTGATAATGAAATTTAATTTGCATTACCAGTAAATTTTTACTGATTACTATGTTCTGATACTGATTATTATGTTCTCTTATATTCACTCGCATTATTACATACCCAGCAGAAATTACGGCCTCCATAAAACTTAGGGCTAGTATACATGAACAATTTTTTAAAAACTAAAAATTATGAAACATCAATAAACTACTTTAGTAACATCTTAAAAATATGCTGTTAAAATTTTAAAGTTCAATTTGAAGCCGTTTGAGAGTTGAATGCTTTGAAAGTTTGAAAGCTGAAGCCGGCTTGCATCAAGACCAAAATATTGAACGTGTTTTGCTCAAAAAAGCATTTTTAAAAATGCCGTGCATCATAAACAAAGTATATGCACACATACAGAGCGTGATTTTTGAAAAAACATTTTTTAAATAATTTTTAGTTCTCTTTTCAAAAAATTTACGATTGACTTAACCATATGCGAAGGTTTTGCGTAAAGTGATAGTTTTGAGTACGTTTTTGGGTATTTTTATTTTAATTTTTGTTATTTTTTAAATTTTTTTAAGTAATTTCTAGAGAAGATAAAATGCGTAAGCATTTATTCTATCATATATAAGTTCAAAATAGTAAATGTTACTTTTTCACATTCCGAAATGAGTTAAAAAAAGAGGAATGAAATTTTCGTCTTCTTTTTGTGTACGTTTTCGAGTAGAAGATTTTTTAATTTATGTTTTTTAATTAGCAGATCTAAACTACATCATTGATAGGACTGAATTCATTAAATTGAGCAATATTTCGCTGGCGACGTCCTTGAATATATAAACACTTTGTCCATACAAAATTAAAATAATATTATAACATTACTTTTAATTTCTTTTTAATCATATTATCGATATGCAATAATAAAACAATTTATGATTGAAAAAGATTAATTTCTGAGTGCCGAAAAAGTGCATTTGTATGGTTCGTTTTTTAACTTGTTTTCGAACAAAAAAAAGGTTCGTTTTTGAGAGGCAATTCAGTCCGGCGAATGAGTTCAAAATAGTTTTTTATGAGTGATGAAAAATAACTTTTCAATAGTTTTTTTCAACTCGTTTCCGAACAAAAAAAAAAAAGAAGGACAATTGATTCTTTTTTTAACTAATTTCTGAAGAAAAGAAGGTTCGCTTTTGAGAGGCATTTTAGTCCGACGAATGAGTCCAAAAGTTTTCATTTATGAGTGCCAAAAATTAATTTTTCTACCCGAAAAGGTTCATAAATGAATTCAAAAAAGATAGTTTTGGGTCACTGGGAAAATTTTTCGAAAATAGGGCTTTGGCATATTCAAAAGAATGTAACCTAGATATGAAAAAAGATATTCGCTTTGTTTCATATGAATAACGTCGACGCTATGCTGCACGCCAATTCTGAGATCTGTCTTACACTCTACACTTTTTCTATGTATATACATTTTTTTTTATTCTAAAAACATGCCTCAATATACCCTCAAACTCTCAAATAAATCGTTTATACTTAACTCTTATACTTTACACTATAATTTACTCTTGAGAAATGTTTGTTTTTGAACCTTGATTTCATGTATTGCTGGCTTAAAGCTGACGTCAATGAAACATGTGTGAATTTTATTTTTAGCACAACAAAAAAAGTTTATTTTTGATAAGGTGGATAAGATCGACAAGAAGCAAGGGAGAAATTTTAAATTATTTTTTTTTTAATTTGTTTAAGTAAATTAAGAAGGATCCGTGGCAAATGGTTGTAAAGTACCAATTTACATTACTATGATATTTTTTGTTATTTTATAAATATTTTCTATTTTCTATAAAAAATCCAATATGCAATGTATCGGTAATATTATGATCCATTCCATGGATAATTTAATTACCCGTATTTAAAAAATATAAGGAATCGTTAAAAATTGACTGAGCTATGAGAGTCGCCAGCTCGAAAAACGTATTTTTCCATAAAACGCTCTTGACCCAACTTAGCAGACTTGAACACACACAATTTCATGCTCTTAACAACAAATTGCAACGAAACATTTTTAAGGATATTTTAATGTATAAGAACTATGAATTAATATTTGTCAAATTTTAACAATTTCATATGAATTATTTATGAAAATTGATTTTTTATAATAAACTTTATGAGAGTTCTCAGAACTTTCAACGTTAAGTTAAAATAAGAAATAAAAACATATTTCTGAAGCATGAAATATTAAAATTCGAGCAAAGGAAGGGGTTCAAGATAAAGCAAAAATCAACAAGAAGAAAAAAGGTAAACAGCTGCCATAACATAGGATTTTTTGTCATTCGTTATACACTTCATTCTTCAAATTTTGACAAATCAGCTTATTATAAGAACCTCTCATACATAGCATAACATAGCATAACATAGCATAACATAGCATAACATAGCATAACAGTACAATTTTTGCTCAGTACAATATTAGTTCAGTACAATATTAGACAAATTTTCTACTGGGTATTTTTACTGATGAGTGAAAGAACTTATAATGTTTCCGCGACATTTGTATAAAAAGTATCCATGCAAGTCAAAAAAGTATCAAAAAGTTTTCAACTTCGAACAAAGGTATCAAATTATTAAATTCAAAAGTTCCCAAGCTACGAAAAAGTTTGAAAAGAAATTTGAAAAATAATACTTTTCGTGAAAACAAAAAACAATTCTCTTCCTCATCACGAAACAGATTTTTGGTTCTTTACATACCCGCCACTTCGGGCCCCCTTAAGACTCCGGACCCGGGGGAAACACTCCGCACCCACCCCCTCTCGGCGACCCTGCTTTAGATTTATGATAAAAAAGGAAGTACACTATTTCTGAGTGATATAACACCTTTACATTTATTTTTTTATAATTAAATGTTTAAGAGGAACAGTTATTTGGGCCTATTCTGTGGAATCTTTTATGAAAAAATTTTGTTATTCTGTTATGATTTCCCATGCAAATTTTTGAGCTGCCAAAAAATCTGTTACGTGACCAACATTCGTATTCTGTACGACAATCTTTTTTTTACGAGTACGAACTGTCAAAAAATCTTTTACAAAATCTTTTATTTGCTATTTGGCATGAAAAAATCTGCTATGAAATTTGTTATGAAAGACAACAGAATAACAGATACATTTTTCTGTCTTTTATCATAACAAATTTTTAGAAAGTGAACATTTTGGTCCGCAAAGTGGATGTTTATTTAAGAATTTCAATAAGAAATGCTGTTAAAAGGCGCAAATGTAAGTAACCTAATTATTAAATATAAATATATGCATATGTTTTTGTTCAATGTAATGTTGTTTAGAAGAAACCATAGAGCAACTCTACTAGAGTTGCGCCTTAAAAGTAAACCATTCGAGCTTCCTGACGTGCGCTTCGTACAGCTATTTCGATTGGACAAGGTGAATGCTCGACTGCTCATGAGCAAGTTGGAACAATTTTCAGTAGCCACAAACATTATTTTTGAAATTAAGGTCTGTATTTGATGAGTAAATTCAAATGCAATTGTTACAACGCTGCATTTTTATGGGTATGGATCCTACCAGGCCGCAGTACGAGGCAACAACATTTTTGGACTGTCTCTGCTCAGCACATCGAGGTCAATTAATCGCAGTATATTTCCCTCTGCTCCACGTTGGTTTTTTTCTCTCTTTGTCCTGTAAAAATTACAAAATTTATTCAAAGCAATATAACTAAATTATGAACATACTTTTTTCGCTCTGCATTTTGGTTTGAAATGTTTTCTTTTTCAATGAATTGACAGCAATCAGCTGTTTCATAACAGAAGTTAACGGAAAAGATCTTTTATGGTCGGCATCTTTTATGATTCTTAACAGAAAATTCATAACAGAATAACAGATCTAGCAGAATAGTTAAAAATACTCGTATCTCATCAAGGGCGTCCGCAGAACTTTTTCTAGGGGGGGGAAAAGGTGTGCACATATATGAGAATGAACGTGAAATGTTACCTATGTAATTTTATTGTTTGAGATTTTCGGTGAAAATTTTGTGAACACTGCACGTTAATGCACTCCACATATGCAACATATTAATAAAAACAATAGATGCACAACAGACGACAAATAGAAAAAATCTATTGTTAATCGTTAATCGCTGATCAGGGCTGCTTAAGGGCCATATAGACTGCACAGACTATTTGCGCAAACAAGACTTTTTTTCTCGTCATAGCGACGACCATACACTTCACAGACTTTATTTTTCACATTTTTTCGCAGACTTTTAATTTGTATTAATTTTTTCTTTTTTGCTTTCATTTTTATATATTTTCCTTCACAAAAAGTGATTCACAGCTTATTCTATGCGGTGCATACTTTCAATTTTAGGGCTTTATAACAACGAAACTAACAGGAATAGAAAAAATAATATGGTAGCATTTAAAAGAACAAGATGTTTAGTTTAATAAATTAACTTAATTTATTGTAAAAGTATATATTAAGTTGGCTTAAAATTAAGAAACCAGAAAATACTATTTAATTTTATATCACAGCTTATTTTATGCAGTCACTTGTCATTTATAAATTTTTCGTATTAATTAATGATATTTGATATTTTTATTATTTGGTATGATAGCCCTTGTTGTCCACAACAGATCTGTGGTAGTTTGGCATTGATGCGACCAGTTTTTAAGTGATAGTTGGCAAAATATTCGCCCACTTCGTTTTCAATATCTCTTTCAGGTGGTTTTTGTTTGAAATTTGATGTTTTCGGATTTTATTTTCCAATAAAGACCACACACTTTCAATAACATTAAGGCCTGGCGACTGTGCTGGCGACGTCATCAATTGTGGGCAGTTGTATATTAGCCTGGTTTGCACAATACCCGCTTTGTGCTTTCGATCGTCATCCTGGTAAAATCGGAAATTCAATTTTATACCCAGAACCTTTGCACTCTGCAACAAATTGTTGTTCAGGATCTGTAGGTACTTAGATTTGTCTATTGCTGTTTTAATAAACGGCAACTTCCCAGTACCAGCAGCTGACATTCAGGCCCAAACCATGACGCTGCCACCGCCATGTTTCACGGTTTGTTTTAAGTTTTTTTTGTTGACTTCGGTATTCGGTTTTCGCCACATATAGCACATACCATCTGAACCGAATAAATTGATATTCGATTTATCTGCAAAAATATTTGAATTCCAGTATTCTGGAGCCTTGGACATATGTTCTTTGTCGTAGTTGAGTCTGCATAATCTGTTTTTGGGGATAATAAACGGCTTGTTTCGTGTTACTCGGCCATGAAAGTTCTTTTTGCGCAAGACACGTCGAATAGTTTTAGCACTACTCTGTTTGCTCAGGTCAGTTTGATCTTCAAAAGCCATTTTCGGAGCTGAGAGT
This sequence comes from Dichetophora obliterata, assembly GCA_963920525.1. Taxonomy (NCBI): domain Eukaryota; kingdom Metazoa; phylum Arthropoda; class Insecta; order Diptera; family Sciomyzidae; genus Dichetophora; species Dichetophora obliterata. Next base: position 135,985,590 of record OY986438.1, on the reverse strand, counting down.
CTCGGATTAGCCTTTATCTTCCGTACAATATGACGCTCGTCGGTTGCAATAAAAATTTTGTTTGGTGCTTTTTTGCTCTTATTGTGCAATCGATTCTTATGAACGAAGCGCTCGTTGATTTTTTGCACTGTAGAGGAATTGCTATTAACCATTTCAGCCATTTTTCACTCCGAGCTGCTGTTTTTAAAATAGTATATAACCAATTCTCGTTGTTGTAGCGTTGTGCGCGCTCCTATTTTAAATAATCATAAAAGCAGACACTTGAAGCAAAAAATCAGACTAAAAAGCTAACACAAAGCAATTATAGAAATAGAACGAAGGCATATCTAACGAAAGTACCGTTAGACTGCGCAGCATTAGAGTACCGTAACAGAGAGAAGTGACTGCATAAAATAAGCTGCGAGATGAAATTAAGCAGTATTTTCTGTTCTTTTATTTTTTAAACAACTAAATATATGTATTCGCAATTAATGAAAAACCTTTATTTAACTAGACTTTTTGCTCTTTTAAATGACACCATATTATCTTTTGTATTCCTGTTAGTTTCGTTTTTATAAAGCCCTAAAGTTTAAAGTATGCACTGCATAAAATAAGCTGTGAGCCACTGTACGTCTTCACTGTATAAAACTTTCGGTATTATGGCAAGTTTGCGCAAACACAACCAAAACTTAAAATATTTTATAGCAGACATCAGCACAAACCTAAAAACAGCCAAACACACTGTCGAATAGAGTGCGCAAACACTTGTTTGCGCAGACAATCTGTGTAGTCTATTTGGCACTTTATGCAAACGTATTGGAGCGTGTTGTAGCGCTACACAAAATTGCTGTATGACCAATGCGTATAAGTAGTTAACGAAATCGTAACAAAACGTGACAAAACTAAGATTTTTACCAAAATATTAAGATATTAGGACTCAGGCTTAGAACTTTTTATTTTTTAAAATTTTTTATGACTATATAACATATACACATTAAAAATAAATATTTATAAAATTTTTCCCGTCTAGGGGGGGCAAGTGCCCCCCCCCCTGCGCCCCCTGTGGACGCCTATGTATCTCATGCTTTCTCATGCGATTTGCCAGTTAACGCGAGAAACTTCATTACAAACGCTCTCCCCGAATACATACTGAAAAGAAAAAAAAAAAACTACATAAACAACTTTACGAGTTAAGACAATTTCACTGGAATTCTTTGTTCCAAAAAGCCATCTATTAATCGGTAGCTGTTAATTTCTAATACATACAAATCTCAAATGTCAAATCTATTGTATACCACATTCTTAAAAGGTTTTCATTTGACCAACTCATTAACACGTATTTTTATAGCTCAACAATTACCCATTAGCTATCCGTCCAAACAAACAGTCAAACTGACAAATAAACAAAGTAACAAAAACCAACAACAACAAAATATAAACGAACTAATTTCATTGTTTCGGTATCAATACTTGTCCATCTTTATTTGTGCTGCTTCATCATTTTGAAATTGAAAAAAAGATAGAAAAAAAAAAAGCAAGATCAATGCTTATATACCAGAAGCTACAATAGCAATAGCCGCATTCGGCCAACTACAATCATTGCCGCCAAACGTTTTGAGCCAACCAATCGTATGCGCTGCCGCCGATGATCACTGCTAAGATCGCACGCAGACACAAACTTTTGGAGAAGCATTAATTCAGGCCAAAGCCATGAATACATAGCAACCAACACCAGCTCGGATAAACATCGTAATGCAATCGAAGGCAACACTTGAGAACATTAATTTTCTTACCTGTTGATCGAGCCTGGCCTCGCACGATCACACACAACATTAACGAATTTTCAGCCGCGTTTTTCAACGCATGCATTTTTTTGGTTGATTCGTACGAAAACTGGGCGAGCCAGTGATAATGATGTCACCAAGTGGCGAAAAAACCGTTTTTTCCTTGTTCTTCAGTTTGAGACTAAGGTCAGACAGTAAATATGTATAACAAGTTAGTATTTACCTGGTTTTTTTTGTTGCTGCAACAACTAACCATATCTGCGTTTTCCTTCATTTCCTTTTCTCTGTTTGGTATTTTGATTGGATCCTAAAATTCAGCGCAACACAACCACAATGCTTGCAGATCAAAAAATTCCTTGTCAAGCCATCCCTTGTCCATGGATGGACACTAATTCGCTACTCTTGTTGCTGCCATGTCCTTAGCAATACTTGCTGCAATCAACAATCCTTGCCTTTAACGCATCGGTGAAGGCATTCGCAACTGTTGCCGTCGTCAACTACACGTCCAGCCTTTGGCTATGTTTGGTTATCATTCGCCACGCAGGCGGTTTACGCAGCCACCACCCTGGCTACCCCGCTGCACGTTTTTGCACCATCATCATCATCGCCAACATCATAGGTGCTGCTTGCCGCAAGAAGAAGCTGAACCAATAAATTTCTTACGCAGTCTTCTTGGCATAAATAAGTTCAAGTTTTAAACTTACCCAGCTTTGTTGAGGCTGCGCACATGATTCATTGAAATAATTTTAAAAGCCAATTAAAAACGTTGATGCCGCTTGTGCTGCTGTTGAGAGCAAAAACGATGATTTCGAAAAATACCAGCAGCAGCTTTTACTGGTTGTTAACTACCGGCTCTGTTGTTGCTTGGGCCATTCCATTAAGCTGACATATTATTTGAAATGTTGAGCTATTTCTCCTCTTATCTGATTATTAAATCAAACAATTTCTACTTTGTTATTATTTTTGAATGTCACGGTTAAAATAAAAGAAATATAACTTCATTACGACTCTGGGGTCTCGGTTATTGTGGTCTAAGGAAAAGCAAAAGTTTACAAAAATGTAGGTTTACTTGAGGATTCACTTAAAAGATAGGATGTTTTGAAGAGCTTTACGAGCCAAGCCAACCTTGAATTTCAGTAAAGTTCGTAATACAAACAAATAGTTTTCCTGAAATTTTACAAAAGTTTAATTTATTGGAAAAGCATGATTTTTTAAAGTTTCTTCTTTAAATTGATCAGTCACTATCTAACTATTTTAATTTACTAAAATTTCAGTTTGGTAAATAAATCAAATTAAAATATTTAGTAAGTAAGTAGTAAGTAAGTAACATGGCGCATCAAGTATGGCGAACACTTGTGAGGCATATATTTTTGTAAATCATTGTTTTTTATGTCTAACTTGTTACTCGGGGGTTTTCTGGGTCGCTGATCACGAATCTCAATTTTTTTCAAATCCAAAATGGCTGTTCAAATATGGCGGAACCAATAGAGTGGATATAAAACAAAAAATTCGGATATTTGAGCACTTCGTAATCACCGGCCCCAAAAACTCCCAAGTAACAAGTTGTAGCATCTATCTCAGTCTTTAACCTTTTATGTATGTCCATCCTCCATCTTAAATTTCAATATTGAAACTTTTTTACCCCGTATTCGTAATCAGTGACCCCAAAAACTCCCGAGAAACAAATCTGTTTCGATAAGCAATAACATCTTAAGTCTAATTTCAAAGTTTCGTGAAATCTGGCTTCAAAGTTTTCAATCGCCATATAAGATATATGAAAGGGCCTTTTGTTTTCGTGACATAACTTTGGCTAGAGTAGAGCTCCAGATTGTGTGTATTTTGTGTGTACTTTATGCGTAGAATACAGCTACATCAATAACTCAGTTCTGTCTTAAGTCGAGTTAAGCGATTATTGCTTTTCGACACAGAAATATTGGCAGATTTCACTGAAAGGGCAGATACGCAAAGGGCAGGTGTTTGTTCTTAATTATAGCTATCCGTGAGAGGGAATGGTTTGAAATAACCTGCAAAAATCGAAATTTTAGTAAAAATATTGGTTGGTGTAATAGTTGTAAGAAAATAAACTGTCAGAATTATAGGCCGGAAAAAGCTCTTCCAATCTTAATCAAAAAATTTTAAATGGTTGCAATCGGATTAAATATAATGCGGATTAAATAATATTTCCATACAAAAACTTTAAAAATTCAAATACAGTAAGCCCGCCTATAACACGGTAGATTAGTTCCGCGTTATAGGAAAACGCGCTGTACGAGCATTCTCGTTTAACGGCTTAAGAAACAATTGATTAACATTGGCTTTGTTTTATGGTCGCCAGGTGACTTACTACACACAAACAAGGTTATACTATCCTTAGCTCACCAGCAGATCTCTCGTTTTTCGAGCAATATGGTCGCTCAGGCATTTTCTTTCAATGACCCTTAGGGGAAGCAAATGTATGAGCTGGTCCTATTAATTTTTCCCCTTCTGGGGGTCCTTATACAAAAACTTTAAAAAAAGATGTCTATTATAGTTCTTATCAAAAAAAAAATCATGACTATAGAAGTGAAACCTTCGGAAAACAGTAGAAATTTTTAGTACGACCACTTTTTATAAAACATCGTAACCTAAGAATGAGAAAGTCCATGCAAATATCTCCGCTGTTTTTAAATATATTTAATTTAAATGTTCAAGAGTTCAATACAGGGATTAAAGAAAATTGTTGGAAATATACCGTTAGGTGCAGTAGCTTGGGCTGAAAGAACCAAGCTATCCACAATCAGGAATATGCTAACAAAGGTGCAGAGACTAGCCTGCTTATGCATCACAGCTGCCATGAAGACCTGCCCCACTGCAACACTAGAAGTAATTTTTGACCTATCCCCCTAACACCTCTTCAAAGTGGGAGCAGCAAAGCGAACTCTGCTATGCATTGCTAAAGAGGGACAGGATTAGGTAAAACTATCAGCAGCAGACAGAAGAATGAAATTGCATGGCATAAACCTTACATCCATCTACTAAAAGATGATATAGTAAAATGTTTCAACTTCGAAAAATACTTCGAAATTAAGCTTAGTACGAGGAAAGAGTGGGACAGCGAAATAATATCGCAAGCCACAAAACCTCACAGTATATTATGGTATACGGATGGCTCGAAACCATTGGAAGGTATAGGTGCAGGGGCATACGGGCCGAGAATCAAGCACTTCGAACCAATGGGGACAAAATTCAGTATCTTCGAAGCGGAAATCCTACACTCAGAAAAAAGCATACTAAAATCAAAGAACATTTTACTTGTTTTAGCGCCAAGGAAATTTTTTTTTATTTCAAATAATTTTTTTTTTCAAATAAATTTTTCTTTGGAAGAAATAATTTCATTTTTGTTTGGAAATTTATTTTTTTCTTTCAAAAAAAATTTCCTTGGCGCTAAAACAAGTAAAATTTTCTTTGATTTTAGTATGCTTTTTTCTGAGTGTAGCAATGCAGCTGAGCGCGTGATTCTACCTGGACCGAAAATACAAAGGCCAGGATATAATTGTGATGTCGAACAGCAAAGCAGCGATTAAAGCACTATTTTCCTGTGAGATATCATCCTAACAAAATGCCTAACAAAACTTAATGAACTAGACAAGAATACTACCGTTACTATACTCTGGGTCCCAGGACACAAAGGAATAAAAGGTAACTAAGAAGCTGATTATTTAGCGCGACAGGGTGCAGCCACAAAATTTATAGGACCAGAACAATTCTGCGAATTGGACATACATTCTATAAAAAAAGAACTAAAAAGGGAGGAGAGAGACAAACGATCAAACCTTTGGAAAAGCCTCCCAAAACTAAGACAATCCAAATTCCTCATAAGCTTAGGCAAACTAAATCTAAGAATTCTAACGAGGTTTCTTGCAGAACACTGTAAACTTAAATAACAACTGAAGAAATTGGGCATCGAAACCAATAGTAATTGCCATTTCTACGAAGAAGCAGAACAGACTCAAATACACCCACTTACCAACTGCGACGCTGCACAGTGATGCGAGCCCATATGGCGAGTGGGCAAAATTAGAATAATGGACCAATTTTGATGAAATTTCATATCTAGGTGGATTATGGTCTTCTTAAATCAAAAATCAGTTAGTTTTTTTATCGGCCTTCTAGTTTAGCTAAAAAATGCGCTTCAAAACTGTAAAATTGTCAATTTCAGAATGTATATAGAATATGAAAAAGAAAATTAATTAAGAACAAGAAAACATTATTTCATTTATTCAATAAAATGCTTGAATAAAAATTTTCTAAATATTCACACAGAATCTATTTTTTAATATCTTCTAAAGGTAAATTTGATTAATATTCTATTAAAATCCTTTTTTATGAAAGCAAAAGATCCGAATAAGTCAACACATAAGAAAGAAAATCCTTGTTGGCGTGAGTTCTGGAGTCTTTTCTTGTATGGGACAACCGGACATTCCTCATATTTTTATTATTTTTTGTCTTCCTTATTCGCGAATAACCAGCAATCAACCAAATCACTATTTTTTAAATGAAAACACATTATTATTTGTTAAATTAAATTTAATACAAATAAATTAAATTAAAAAGTTAAACTTTTAAAATCTATTTGAAAAATTGCGCGGATTCAAAAAATAAACGCAAATCAACAACTCTTAACGTCGCTTAAATTAAAATATTTGTTTACATTTATTAAGTAACGGTATTAAGCAATGTATATGCTAGGGAATATCGGAGTTAACAATTTGAATCCTAAAATCCTACGAAAATTCGGAAACGTAAAACTAAAAACTACAAAATTTCCCCTACTTCTCTTAAAAACTAAAATCCCCCAAATTAAAAAAAAATCCTCCGGGATTCCGGGATCCTTAAATTTGAGTACACTAGTATATGCAAAACAATAATTATACTCTTGGGAGAATACACTCTCATACACACATAAGTATATATGTGTTATTGTTAGTCAATTAATAAGTGCAGGTGTTAGAACATATTTTAAAAATCGAAATTAAACTAATTTGGAGGAAAAAAAGTGGAGAAGTTGTTTATTATCTCTAAAAATATAAGGTTCAAATATGTGTATAAAAGAAAGAGCCAAGATATGTTTTCCCAAAAATGAATTTTTTTCCATTAAACTTTGGCATTTTTCGTGTTTTTCAAATAAAAACAGTAGGTCATTGTAAGCTTTTTTAAAAATTTATTAAAAAATATTTTAAAATAAGTTTTATTTTATTTATACCTCTATTAAAATTCTTTCAAATATTTTTTACTTGAATCGAATAGTATAAGAAATGTGTTTTTGGGAATTTTTCTTGCAGAAAGACTAAAAAATTTAAAATTTAGTAGAAAGACTAAAACTGCTTTTTTATACTGGTAATTTTTTCTTAAAAATGTCAACTTTCCAAAGCTCTTACTAGAACAGGACTAGTAAATAAAAAAATTTTGTAACAGTTTTCCTAGTGGGTGCATTATCTTTCCAAAAATACTTAACACTTGGATATTTGCGACATAAAATTTTCAAACTTTTGCCTATTGGGCGCATCACTATGCGCTGTAGCTCGCAGACGTAAACTAGCACCATCCATTGAACCTAAAAACATTCTCCAATTCATCAGAGAACTAGCTCTGGTCGAAGTTCTGTAGGAAGGAGGTTCTGTGAGAAGGAGGTACAATAGATCTTTTTTAACGTCGCAATAAGCATCTCCACTATAAAACATTAAGATACCGTTAGGTCAGTGCATATATTTTTTATATTTTTTTCAAAAAAAGTCCAAAATATTGACTTTTTGGTCAAAAAAATAGTCAAAAGTTGCTTCTGCCGTAAAAAAAAAATAAAAATAAAAACTGCATTTCAGACTAACTTTTATATGACATAACATTTATTTGCAAAAATTCCTTCAGCTTTGCGCCAAAATTGTTGAACTGTTGTCAGTTTTTGGTCCTATAATTTTTTTTGACAAAAATCCCAAAATATTTCGGGCTTACAGAAATGAAATAACACCCAAAAATCAATAACGAATTAAAGCAAAAAAAATAATTGAATAACGAGCAAACCGAAAATGAAATAGGACCTAAATCTTTTTGGGAAAAAAATGAATAATGTCCCAGGTTGTTCCTCTTACTTCTCAGGTTTCTGTTCCACCTAAGCCATTAATTGCAATTCCACCAACTAAATGAATCTTTGTTTCTCGAGGTTGATATAGATTTTTTCATTAAATCAAAGTTGAAGTGTTTCTTGCATCTTTCGGCACATAAATTCAAATATTCAAATGTAAGATCGATAACTTCTTTTAGATTAACTGTTCCTGAAAATTTATTTAATTCTATAGTTGATGCAAGCTTTTGGCCGCCAAACACAATTGTACGCGAATTTAAATTTAAAAGCAATCCAAGACCGGTAAATGTTGCACATTTGCCACGTCTCCGAAATAGCCCTGAATCTCATCCAAAAAAGATTAACAAACTGCAAGTCTAAATTAGAGCTTGTGTACCAAAATGTCAGGGGTCTTAACTCCAAACTTTCCGATATTTTCATTAACAGTTTTGCTTTCGAATATAACATTATAATTCTTACATTATAATTTTTACTTGGCTTCGCTCTAATATCTAAAATTCTGAAATAATGTGCAATAAATATCAAATTTTTCGTAAAGATCGTCATGATAAGATCGGTGGTGGTGTTTTGATAGCTGTTCAAAACTCGCTTGTATCTGAGGAGTTGACAATTCTTGGCAGCAGTGACATTGAGTTCGTTTGTGTTGCAGTTAAATTAAATAATAGTATTATTTATGTTACCTGCTCTTACATTCCTCTTAAATGTGACTTAAAAATTTATTTAAAACATATACACGCCATCGCAAAAGTTCATAATTTTACAAAAAAAAAGAAAAGTAAATAAAAACTACAATTACTTATTGTTTGGAATTTAGGTGGTTTTATTAAAATTTTTCAAATTAGTCCGTTTTTAAAAAACATTACACTGTTACATTTTTCATTAAGTGTAATGAAAAAAGCATACTCTTTTTATTAAAAAAAATTAAAGCAATTTGAAATTTGTATTTCTGGCAGGGCTCGCAAACAAACTCTAAAGAAAAGTATTTTTCTGTTCTGTTTGTTTCTTCTTAAGATCACAACAAGTATTTTGGTTTATTTAGTTTTCTCTCTCCGATTCAAAAAGTAGCACAAACCGAAGCAAGCAGAGATGAGAGAGAAAAGCAAAATGAAATGTTTCTTTTTTCGAATAGAAAAAACTTCCTCTCGGTGTTATGCTTTTGAATCGCGGGCACAAAAACAATCAAAGTAAAGTATCTTTAGCGATCTCTTGTAGGTTGATGGAAGCACCAAAATACGAAGAGAGGTCTGCAATGTTTGTTCGTTTCATTTATGATGGGACTTTTTTTTTGTGTTGAAAAAGTTATTGCGTTGGAATTTTTCTTTGTTTTGTTGCTTTTATTGAATTTGTTGTTTTATATAGATGCGTTGTGCTTTTGTGCATATGTATATGAGGTAACGTTTTGTTCGTGAAAAATACAATGTCTCGGCGATTGGACAGTGCACAGCGGGGAAGATAGGTTATTTCAAATTTAAGGAATGGTCTAGATATTAGAAATGACATTTTTAATTTCTATCCTAATTTTTTGCGAGTAAGGAGTGTTTAAAAATGAAATTATTATTATATTTATGAATAATATGCACTTTTTGCATTATTAATTTTTTTAAATCCGCCTCCACATCCGCATATAAGATCTGTATTTTATTATCAACAAAAAAAGAAAAAGTTAAAAAACTAAGAAGCCATCAAGTATATACTTTACTTTATATAAAATACAATTTACCCTTTATAAAAAATTAAATACAGTAAACCCTCAGAAATAAGAAGCTAATAAAATTATAATCATCTAGAAATTAGAAGTTGAATTTTGAAAACATTAAAGCTTCTGAAATTAGAAGATTGTACTTTAATTTCCGAGGTAATTGTTTGTGCAATTTATATTTAACAGTGCAGCGTTTTCTACGAAAAATTTAAAATGAAGCTTGTGACCTTATTATAGTGTAGAATATTCGGTTCCGGTTTCGGTTACGGCCAGTTTCGGCCCTTTTTGTTTGTTTTGGCTATTCTGCTATATTGAGGCCATATTGAGGTATTTTTGGTAAAAATTTCATGCATCAGTTATTTAATTCAAATACATATGATTGGTTTAATAAAAATATTTACAACGCATTGTACTAATCAAAAATTATGAATTAGTCTATTATTTGATTTATCGTGTCAACGCAAAATATTTTGGTTAATTTAATTCGTTCGATATTATCATTTTCGATTTTATCATACCTATTGTAATTAATATTAAAGTTTTATAGGTACTGAAGCCAAAATTATTAATTAAACTTACGAACGAATTTTGTGTGTGTGGAATAAAGGAAAAGAAAACAAAATATTTCCATTTTTATAATACTAAACCTTTAAAAAAACAAAAAGACTGCTTTGTAGTTCTATAAAAATGTACATTGTAGGTGCATACTATTTTGAGTGTGTACGGAAGATATAAAGTAGGCAATACTTTACTAATAAAAAATAAATTAAAAAATAGTCTCATTCAATTATTTATTATAAACTGCAATATTCAAGAAATACTTTATTTTGTATTAAATTTTTTTCTTTTGTGTATGAGAGTTCCTTTTTTTTTTTTTAAAAAAATTATTTGAGAAAACTTAAATTATAAATAACCAGTTTCGGTTCTTGTTTCGGCTAGGCCGAATATTCGGTTTCGGCCAAAATTACGGTATCGGTCGAACACTACTTATTATGCTAAATGTACGCAATCAATTCACTTGGAGTCTTTTGTGTGGCAATAATTTTCATAAGAAAATTTCAGTGAGAGAAAAAGATTTTATTTTGCTTCATATGAAAACGAAATTTACCAGACAAAAGGACGTTTTACAAAATAAGGCCATTTACATAAAAATGTGTATAATTTTCTACACATTATAAGTGTGTTATTTTTATCCAGTAACTATATCTTTAAATTATTGCTTGAGAAATATTACTATAAATTCAACTTTACAAATTTTAACTTTGAAATGATAAGATTTCAGAAATTAGAAAATCCAGACTTAAAAACAGCTTCTAACTTCTGAGGTACTGTATTAACATAATTTTTAAAATAATTTTAATAATTAAAGTTCTGCTTTAAGTTTGTCTAGTTGAGCTAAATAACTATAACGGTCCTTTAAATTTAATATTTATACTTTTTTTTGTAATTAATGAGTTTGTTATTTTATTCCTTAAAAAGGTTTACATAAAAAAATAAATATTAGCAATAATAAAAAAATATTTACTAAAGTATGATTTAAACTATCAAACATTTAGAATTTGTTTTTGAATGATGTAAAAATCAATATTTATAATTTAACTGAGAGCATCCGCATACGCCACCCGCGGTTCTTAGATTCAATTGTCCGCATCCGCATCCTCAAAGAAGGCTCTTTACAGATCCGCATCCGCAAAATGACATCCGTCACGTACCTAGTTCTTTATTGAAAACGAATAAAGACAAAATTGTTCAACTTATTTTATTTGAATAAAAAAGTATGATTTTAATAAGTGCATTAGAGTGGAACGAATTTTTAACCTCACCGGCTTAATATTTTTTTGAAAACTACTCGTCAAAACCAATTCTTCTGCATCCTTGGTATTTTTCTGTGACGAAACTTTTGACTTTGCCCGAGGGTTTTTGTGTATGAAAACCTCTCACTACATAATTACTTCCCTTTGATACCATGTACGCACTTAAAGAAATTTCTGCTGAAAGTTCACCGAAGTCGGTTATTCAATATCATTCAATATCCAATATCTCCGTTCCTTTATGTCAGAGGTAAAATATGCATGCAACAAAATTGTAAATCAGATAGTTATCTTCAAAAATACCATTAACAGTTTTATCGTAAAAGCCACAGTTTTTACGCTATGAGACTGATTATGGCTAAACACTGCAAAGTATAGATTTCTTACTATTAATTAATAGTAGTTTATTAGCAGAATTTTAATGTATGTTTGTTATTTTCTCACTTCGAACATTGTTTTTCAAACAAACACACCGTCTAATAAATGTACATATATGCAGTTTAAATCGCTTAGCTGCCTATTCGCTTAAGAGATTATGTATGTTAACAGCACAAAATCAATGTTCTGCTTCATTTCTTAGCGTTATTGTAAAAAAATTTAATTTTTAGCTGTCTCCCGCCTAAGGGAACATTTGCTTTAACATGTCCCAATGGTCGTACAGGGTTAAAATCGAAAAGTAGACTAGAATTGAAACTATTAACCGTATAAATTAATTTTGGCTACCTAAATCGGTCAAATACCCCAATGTGCACTGCTTAACAAATTTGTTTGCAATGTTGAATAGTGTTGCATATGTCCCAATGGTTGTGCAGGGTTAAAATCAAATAACAGACTTGAATAGAAAATTTTTACCGAATAAATTAATTTTGGCTGCCTAAATCGGTCATATACCCCTACGTGCGCTGCTAAACGAATTTTCTCAGAAACGAGAGCAAGGTAGATCGCTTTTTCGCCCCTGTACATCCCTATACTGAAAGTTTCATCAAAATCGTTTGGGCCGTTTACAAACAAACATATAAACAAATAAACAAACAAACAAATATTGCTCGTTTAAAAGTATAAGAAAGATATCAAAAATTCGATAACTAGGAGCGTGAAATGTATGAGCTGGTCATATTACTTTTTCCCCCTCAAAAATTCTTCTGAAAACACCTACATTCTACCTGCCACCCTTCTGGGTGTCCGCATACAAACAATCATGTCACTAAAACCATGTCGTACAAATGTATCGGTTATTGAAATTTTCATGCAAGCAAATCAACAGAACGAGACTTAAAAAATCTTAGCTTCCAAAAAAAAATGCTGCTTAAAACATGACGAAATTCTTTTTGAATTTCCGTAGCAAAACGAACACAACATTTGTTACTTGTTGTGGTTGTGATCGTGACAACAAAATCTAAAAAACGAAATACTTGTTGTTTTCTTAAAACACAAAACAATAGTTTTCTTTCTCTCTTAATTTTCTGTTCGCTTTGGTACGCATTTCTGTTTGTAGCAAAGATCCAAACCTAAGCAGATAGTGAAACTGTTTGCTTTCGCAGATTTAGCAGATGAAGAGTTTGTTTTTTCGTACAGTTTATTTTCAACCCCTGATTTCTGGTGGTATGACTATGATATGGTACGAACAGGAAAAGGAAACGAACATTACAAAATGTATACTTGTGAGTGTTAGTAGATAGAAGAAAAAAATTATAGGACAAAATCATCATAGCGCTTCTTTCTTGTAGCAAAGTTATTAATAGCTTCACTTATATACAGTTTAATCTCTCTAAGAATATGCAATAATGCATGTCCATTAGGTCGGAATCGGAAAGTTCGTCTCGAAAAAGAATTTTGAGAATTTTTTCAGATTTTTTGAAAAAGGTTTAGAGGTAGTTCAAGGTCGTTTTTTCCCGTTGTTCTACCCAGAATTAGTATCTAAAGGCGGATTCACTGATCACCTTCAGCATGTTTTACAAGTTTTTTCATGTGAATTTTCCTCTCAGAGAGAGAACTTGCTGCACGCTCTTCAACTTGATTAACATTATTTTAATTCACACAAAAAATTGCTGAAGGATAACATTGAATCCAGCTTAACCAAAAGTATAATTCCAACGAACTTATTCTGAAAGCATCATTTTCAAATTATTTGTTCGTGGACTTGAAAGAGGGGTTCCGACTGTTTTTCTGGATAGGAAGGTCATAAAAAGAATTTATTTTTACACCCTTACCCCCAAAAGATCCGCGCTTGGGCGTTATTTTCCCGAACCATTTAATGACTACTATCTCTTTCCAATTAAAAGTTATGACTAAAGATCAATTTTTATATACCAATGACTTTCTAGGTCTTCTTTTTAGTGCTACTTTTTGTATGTAAGACAGTTTTTAATATCGGATCATTTTAATTTTGCCAACATACTGTACTGCTACTTTTTCGTTTCATCGAGTTTCAAATCACAACAATGCTTAAGAAGTTTCTCTTCAAAATGCCCAAAGCAGCGTAGAATTCTGAACGTGGCTTACCTGGCGCTATCTAGTGGCAAACTTACCTAAAAGTAGGCACTAAATTTGTCCGATTTGCACTTAATCTGATAGCTCAATAGCTACTGCAACGTTTAAGAATGTCTTTGAAATTGGTTTGTGTACTTGCTAAGACCTATTCTTATATGTAAATGTTTGTCTATTTTTAATGTCAATTTACGCTTCATTCAGTTTCAAATCACAAAGGTGCTAAAGAAGTTTCACAATCGAAATATATGTTCTATGTATGTACCTACCGTCAAAACTGTGAATTTACTAGAATTTTTGTAATTGTCTTTTAATACATAATCTTACCTCAAGAATGTTTAAAATAAAAAACGTTCAATTTACTATGGCAACAATAAAAATTTGTAAAGACTAATTCAATTATTAGTTATCACACTAGCAGTGAATCGTAGATAGAGAGATACGACATCGTGCAAAATCTCGAAAATAATGTGCAATGCGGAAAACGAACTGTGTTCGTCTTGGCACGTCCGTGCAGAGATTGCAGGACACTAGTGGGTAAACATACTCACTGGTCACTGCTTGGCGGCAGCCCAAGCGAGGATGCTAGGTATCACCATGGATGACAACTGCAGAAAGGATCCAGGAACAGTGGAGACCCTGGAGCCCCTATTATGCACATGCTCTGCCCTACTTAGAATGAGACTCCAATACCTAGGCTCATCGCAGTGCCTGTCGCTAAAAGATGTAGCCAACGTATCTCTAGAATGCCTCCTCAGGATTTCGAATTCAGCGCAAATCTTCAAAGTCTTCACTTAACACAAAGGTTCCTTTGTTCGTAACCGGCACCACTAAGGACCAGAATTGGTATATGTGAGCCTTCATTAGAAGTCATCCGGATTTACCTAACCTAATTCAATTGTAGCAAAACTAAATAAAAGTTGTTTAATTTTACTAAAACAAAAGAATAGTAATTTTGTAATGGTGCGCATAGATTATAGGAACATTAAATAATTAATATTTAGTTTTGCCTAAATAATATCAATATTTTTCCTTTAATATTACTTCATATTTTCAGGAAAATTTGACAGGTTTCGCCAGGATGAGTCAGTCAAAATCGTTGCCATGTGAATTTTGGTTCCCTGACCCTCACGCGTTGCTTTATACACTCTGTCAAAAGTGTTGTTAGCAACTATTAATATCTACCTACGTTGTATGCAAGTAGCATTTGTCTTGCTGTAATATTGGTTGGTAGCTTTCTGTAGAGCGAATATTTCTCTTCACCGTATTAAATGGAACTGCGACTGGTTTCGTTCTTGAAACGTCGAGGAACAAACTATGTCCGGAAAACGTTACAGAAGTTTAGTTGGGTTCTTTCGCCTCTACTCTGGAATTTAATAGTAAATGAACTGTTAGTCAAAATGTAAATAGAGGGGTGCAGGGTGATATCTTATGCTAATGATGTTGCTATTCTTACCTATTGTATAAACATTTCTACTCCTCGAGACATTATGCAAAATTGCCTAAATACTCTATTCAACTGGGCTGTCAGCTGTGGACTCTGCGCTAACCCAAATAACACTGAGTTAGTGATTAACTGAACCTCCTTAAGTCGGACGAGGAGTCAGACGCAACTGTGGTGGAGGTTGATTTAGCTACTAACAGCTGAAATGCTGAAAGTAGTACAAATTAGCCTCCACCACTCCAAAGCTGCGTTCGCCAGCCTGATTCTCCGTCTCAGCAAGGATGGAGACGACATCGTCCTGATCCAGGAGCCGTGGGTAGTCTGCGGCCTGATATGCGGACTCAGGACTCTAACATACACGCTAGTGTATACTAGATCACAAGGTAAACCAGGAGCGTGTATTTTACTTAAGAAAAACCTGAGTGCATTTACTCTCTCTAATTTCAGTAACAAGGACTAGCGCACGACCTCCCGGAAGACATCCCAGAAGTCCTCCCAGAAAATATCTTTAAAAATTTGGTCTCCACGGCAGCATCAAAAGCATAGGGCCTAATTATTGGGTGCGATGCAAACGCTCATCATGTGATCTGGGGTAGCTCAGACACCAACGAACGGGGTGAGTCTCTATTTGATTTTATCCTTACAACCAATCTGAATATAAGTAATGTAGGTAATGAACTCACCTTCATTATAAGTAATAAGCAGGAAGTTCTAAATATTACCCTTGCCTCTGACCATATATCTAATAGGGTAAAAAACTGGAGAGTTTCTAAGGAAAGACACTCCTTTCTTCTTTCTTATGTTGATAACTTTGACACGAGATCATGCGAATTTCGCAATCTTAAACAAGTCAACTGGGATATAAAGACATTAAGAACAGATCTCTCAAATGGACAACCTAATAGTCTCTCCAATAAACAATCTTTAGACAACTTAGTTGATAGTCTCACTAACTCGCTAAATAAATCTATAGATATCGTTTGTCCGCTGAAGACATTGAGGGCGAAGCAAAAGCCTCCTTGGTAGAATAAGGGACTAGCAGATCTCTCCGGAAAAAGACCAGACAACTTTCCAACAGGGCAAAGGCCACAAGATCCACAGATGCGTGTTCAAACTATAAAACAGCTCTCAAAGAATATAAGAAGGAATTACGAAAAGCACAAAGACAGTCCTGGAAGACCTTCTGTGAAAATATCTCACAGACCTCTGAGGCGTCAAGGCTTAGGAAAATTCTAGCTAAGGTTTCCTCCAATCCAAGCTTCATGAAAAAAGAAGATGGTACTTGGACCACCAGCATTGAGGAATCTCTGAATATTTTAGTAGAAACCCACTTTCCGGGATGTTCAGGGATATGTAACGCTCCAATTCAGGAATATCAGTTATCATTTTTGAATAGATCTCTTAAAGCACTCTCACAAACAAAGCTCGAATGGGCGATCAGTAGCTTCAAACCATTTAAGGCACCAGGACCAGATGGTATAGCTCCCATAGAAACTCAAAAGTCGCATGGCATCATTAAGGAGCGGCTTTTGTTGATATATTGATCTACCAAAGCTGCCTTGACCTAAACCACACTTCCAAGCGATGGCATAATGTGAAGGTTGTTCTTATACCTAAGGCAGGCAAAAGCTCACACGTAAACACAAAAGGCCTTCGAACAATTAGTCTCTCATCCTTTCTTCTAAAAATCTTCGAGAAGTTAATTGACATTTACTTGAGATCCATGATAGAAAATAAGCCATTATCTATAACACAACATGCTTACATCAAATGCAAATCCGTGAAAACAGCTCTCCACTCCATAACCTCCATCATTGAAAAATCCCTCCATCTGAAGGAATATACAATGATAGCTTTCATTGATATAGAAGGAGCCTTTAATAACGTCGAGGCAAGAGCTATCACCAAAGCGCTGACGGAGCTTGGGGTGTATGCTGCACTGATAGCACTCATAAATCAAATGCTAGTTGGCAGGATTATAAGTGCAAAATTTGGAGCGGCATCCATGTTAAGATCTGTACCAAGAGAAACCCCTCAGGAAGGGGTTCTATCGCCTCTACTCTGGAATTTAGCAGTAAAGGAACTGATAGTTAAAGGATGATAGGATAGAGGATGTTAAGATCTGTACCAAGAGGAACCCCTCAGTAAGGGGTTCTATTGCCTCTACTCTCGAATTTAGCAGTAAATGAACTGATAGTTAAACTGGAACTAGAGAGGTGATAGCTTATGCCGATGACGTTGCTATTGTTACCTCAGGAAAATAAATATCTTCTCTTCGAGACATTATGCAAAACTGCCTAAATACTCTAGTCAACTGGGCTATCAGCTGTGGGCGCAGCGTTAATCCTAATAAAACTGAGTTAATGATTTTCACCAGAAAAAACAATGTGCCTCATATTGGTCCTCCTAAACTCGGAAACACAAGACTTAGATTCTCAGATCAAGCAAAATATCTGGACCTTGTAATGGATAGAAAACTAAACTGGAAGCACAATCAGCTCGAGAAAGCCAAAAAAAGCGAATTTTGCCCTGTACTCATGCAAAAAGGCGGTAGGTAGCAAATGTGGTTAACAACCAAGTCATACTCACGGGCTGCATACAGCAGTTGTAAGGCCAATCTTGCTATATGGTGCCATTGTCTGGTGGCATGCAGTCGAAAAACACACTCACTTAAACCACCTCCGTAAAGTTCAAAGATAAGTGGAGCTGTGCATTAGTGGAGCCCTAAGGACCACTCAGACAGACATCGACATAGTGCTCCATCTAACACCACTTGATATCCTAGCTAAACAGATGGCCGCTAATACAGCCATCCCCTTCAGTCCACCTCCCAGTGGAAAGAAGGTACACTAGGACATTCTTGCATTAGAAAATTTCTCTGCTATACTAAGGTTCATAAACTACATCACACAAAAACTATCATTTGAAAGGAGGTTCGATGTATCCGTTCCCTCTCGAGAAGAATGGGAACTAGGAAACCATTCACCTCACAGTGTTATTGAGATCCTTACTGATGGATCAAAACTAGATGGCAAAGTAGGTGAAGGAGTCTACTCGGAAGCACTCATCATTAATTTAGCCTTCAGGTTCCCTGACCATTGCAGTGTATTTCAAGCTGAAATCGCTGCTATACATGAAGCGTTAACTTGGCTTCAGGTAAAGGAGATATCTTCCATGGATATTTGCATTCTATCCGATAATCAAGCCGCTTTGAAAGCCCTAGGAACTGTTAAAATAACATCTGAAACAGTTTTCAACTGCCGCAGGTCTCTAAATGAAATGGCAAAGCAGCTCAAAATCCTGGATTCCTGGACATAGAGAATTTCTAGGTGACTAGAAAGCAGATGAACTCGCTCGTACAGGTACTACCAAACAACTATCTATAGATAAAGCAAGCCTCGGTATTCCACTCACCACATGCAAACTCCTTACTTATGAGTTATCCGGCATCCAAACTAACAACAGATGGTCAGCTAGTAGCACGTATAATATATGCCCAGCTCTAGCTCAAAAACGCTTCCTCCACTTAGGTAACTGGTCCTTCAACAACCTTGACGAACTCTCGGAATCTTCGGTTTACCGAATCATAGGCTTAGTAAACAGCTCAAATTGGTTTAAATAGAGATATGAAAAATGAACCCTTGTTATCACAATGGGCCTCATTGGCCTAAGTGTGTCTCGTATGAGACAGCCACACAAACCTAACCTAACCTCACCTTAGTAGGTTCCACTCCCGAAGCTCATTTTGGATGAGTCTTTGTGAAATGTCAAAGAATAAATCAGGCGCCTCTTTACTCCATTAATCCGTAGTTAAAAACAAAATTGTGAACGCCCGTGTGAAACTGAGTTGAGGGATGTCATAAATTTTATTGCAATCCATCAGTTTCTGTGGTAAAGTACTAAGAATATTGCTAAGAACATAAGTGTCCATATGGCTTACTCTTCCAGCTGTAGGGAGTCTGACTAAACTGTTTGTTGCGATAAAATTATGGAATATTATTTTATTGATCAACGCGAGATCTGTTTCCTAATTAAAAACAAGTAAATCACGCCTTGAACTTATTGTTATTCCAACCGATGCTTATAGGATTGTTTGGAGAGAATAAAAAACCTCAAAATCATTGAAGACTAATTATTTTTCTCATTAACTTTTCTGTTAATTTAATGTTTTATGTTACCATTCCCAACAAAAGGTCAGAATGAGTAGGAACAACAACAATAACCACTGTTGAAAACTTCGATGCGATTGGGATTGCAAACCCAAAAACACGATAGCAATCAATAACTGTCAACACAACAGCAGGATTCCTAAGATATGGCTTGCACGAAATAAAAAATCGAAGAGACCACCTGTAGACTTGGAACAATGTTTGAAAATGAAAATGAATAAAAAAATTAAAAATCTACAAAAAGCAGAAACAGGGGAGAAAAGAAACCAGGAACCCAAAACAAGACAAAATATTATTAATATAATAAGCAAATGTTTAGAGCGAATGGTTTTTAAAAGCTATTATAACTGTGAGTTGGGAAGACTGCAAAGCCAGCCTGCAATAACAACAACACAACAACAGTCAACAACAAGGTGGTGACTTCACGATGATGAAGCGTTTAATATTTTGGAACTAATCATCAAATGATTTTGATGTTTTTTTATTTTTGTTTCTTACTCATTAAGGTTTGTTTCCGTTGCCATTGCAACTACGGTATAGCTACAGTTTTGAATGGTCTTTATTTGTATTGAGGTGTTGAAAATATGCGTCAAATTTCTTATTGATAGGATTATATATTTTCTGTGACTTTTATAACGATTTATTTGCGGTGCATCTAAATGTTTTGGTGAAATTTTCTTCTTGTTTAATTTTAATATTTATTTTTGAAAGGTATTCAATTTTAATTGGGCTTGAGAGACCCAATTAGAAAAAGACATGTTTATGCTTAAAAGAAATAACACAGTTAGAAATGTACAGCCAAGTGTGTTTACAATAAAGATAAATTTAATGAATGAATGCATTTAATTTGTAATCATGTTTAAAATAAGTTAATTTATGTTAGTCGAATATAAATTAAAAAATTCAGCCTGTATTTTTTGGCCATATCACACTTTTATTCGATTTTTTTTATTGGTTTTACGAATTCAATCTATGTTGATGTCATAAATTTGAAATTTAATTTGATTGCGCTAACTATAAAAAACTACTATAAAACCTCATTAATTTTGAATTTCGTTACCGATGCAACTAAAGAGAAACATCCTTTTATGGTTTTGATAAAAAAAAAAAAAAAAAAGAGAAAACAAAATAAAACAATTTCCCAAATCCAATTCATACTTTGACTTTAAGTATGATTTTATAATTTAACTTATCGCATTAAAAACCGATTGTAAAAGCTATTAAAACATTTAAATTCAATTTGAGTACAGATTAACACGCTTATACTTCAGCTATTTCTGCATAACCACAAAATGGGATGAAGTTTTTAGTGATTCACTGTGTAATCCGATAAATGAAGGGAGTTAAGCAATGGAGTTGAAAATAAATGAGAATAAACATAAACTCAATGAAAAGTGACCTAAAGAAATAAGAAACGATTAAAAATATACAAAAAAGAGGATATACATAGAAGTGACTTAGAAATATTTGAGAAATAACCGAGAGCATTGTGAAATGATTTAAATATGATTGAGATACGATTGAGAAATGATTAAGAAAGGATAAAGATATCATTGAGAAATGCATTAAATAAAAAACAAACAGGAATGAGAAATCATAAAGAAATGATTAGGAATTGATTACGAAGTGTTTAAAGAATGAGTAAGATTTGATTCGAAAACAATGAAGATATGATAGAGAAATTAAGAAAATAAAATTAAAGAATTGAAGAGTTTTAAAGAAATGATCAAGAAAATTTTCGAAAAGAATTTAGACATGATTGGTTAATGATTGGGAAATGTAAAAGAAAGGATGAAAGGTAACGTAGCGCGACGTTGCCAACTGTCAAGACAAAATCTGTTTAATGATAAATGTGTTCAAGTCGTTACCGAAATCGCAACGTGGCGGGACGCAGCGTTGAAGTCTGTAGAAAATGGACGTTACGATTTTTGACAGTTCGTTCTTGCACATTCAACTTCACAAAAGTGTAAATTTTAATACCATATAAGAAAGGATGCAGTTTTTTATTGAAGAGGAGAAGTTAATAAGTCTACTAGAAAAAACGAGTCCCTTTATAAAAAAATTTTCTGCGGGCTACAAATCGAAGCCTGCACTACGTTGAACTACGATTTCGGTAATCGTTTATCCCCGAGGCAACGTCACACTACGCTACGTCCCGCTGCGCCACGTCACGTTACGCTTGGGTAATCAAGCCTTTAGAAATGGCTTTAAAAATATTGAAACAAAGATGGAACACATCAGTGAATTAAATAAATGTAATAATATAATGATTAAAAATTATTTCGGAACAATGGAAAAAAGATTATGAGATGATACCGAAAGCACGCAAAATTGTTTAAAAAATTATTGAAAATTGACTAAGCAATGGTTGAGACATATTTGGCAAATGAGTGAAAATGAAAAAAAGGATTAAGAATGTCTAGAAAAATGTTTAAAATTGATTGAGAAAGGATTGCGAAAAGATTAAATAATTATCGGAAATGATAATTGAACAAGCGATTAAAATATTTTTTTTTTAATATATTAAAGAATGCATATTTAATAGAAATTGAGAATAACTTAATTGTAATCGAAATCAGATTGATACTGAACAAGGCATGATAAATAAAAAATAATTAAAAATTATGAAAGAAGAATGCATTAGGATTAAGAATAAGAATTAGAATAGAAATGTTTGGAAAACTACGAGATATGATAGAAAATAGATTAAGAATGCCCATCTTATCGAGAAATTGTTTAGAAACGCTTCTGAAATTTGATAATTAAAAAATACAAAAAACTTATTGCAAAATTAAGAAAAAAGTATTGAAAGATGGTTTTCAAAGGGATTGAAAAAATATTGGAAGAAAAAATGAAATAAATGAAATGAATGAAATGAATGAAATGAATGAAATGAATGAAATGAATGAAATGAATGAAATGAATGAAATGAATGAAATGAATGAAATGAATGAAATGAATGAAATGAATGAAATGAATGAAATGAATGAAATGAATGAAATGAATGAAATGAATGAAATGAATGAAATGAATGAAATGAATGAAATGAATGAAATGAATGAAATGAATGAAATGAATGAAATGAATGAAATGAATGAAATGAATGAAATGAATGAAATGAATGAAATGAATGAAATGAATGAAATGAATGAAATGAATGAAATGAATGAAATGAATGAAATGAATGAAATGAATGAAATGAATGAAATGAATGAAATGAATGAAATGAATGAAATGAATGAAATGAATGAAATGAATGAAATGAATGAAATGAATGAAATGAATGAAATGAATGAAATGAATGAAATGAATGAAATGAATGAAATGAATGAAATGAATGAAATGAATGAAATGAATGAAATGAATGAAATGAATGAAATGAATGAAATGAATGAAATGAATGAAATGAATGAAATGAATGAAATGAATGAAATGAATGAAATGAATGAAATGAATGAAATGAATGAAATGAATGAAATGAATGAAATGAATGAAATGAATGAAATGAATGAAATGAATGAAATGAATGAAATGAATGAAATGAATGAAATGAATGAAATGAATGAAATGAATGAAATGAATGAAATGAATGAAATGAATGAAATGAATGAAATGAATGAAATGAATGAAATGAATGAAATGAATGAAATGAATGAAATGAATGAAATGAATGAAATGAATGAAATGAATGAAATGAATGAAATGAATGAAATGAATGAAATGAATGAAATGAATGAAATGAATGAAATGAATGAAATGAATGAAATGAATGAAATGAATGAAATGAATGAAATGAATGAAATGAATGAAATGAATGAAATGAATGAAATGAATGAAATGAATGAAATGAATGAAATGAATGAAATGAATGAAATGAATGAAATGAATGAAATGAATGAAATGAATGAAATGAATGAAATGAATGAAATGAATGAAATGAATGAAATGAATGAAATGAATGAAATGAATGAAATGAATGAAATGAATGAAATGAATGAAATGAATGAAATGAATGAAATGAATGAAATGAATGAAATGAATGAAATGAATGAAATGAATGAAATGAATGAAATGAATGAAATGAATGAAATGAATGAAATGAATGAAATGAATGAAATGAATGAAATGAATGAAATGAATGAAATGAATGAAATGAATGAAATGAATGAAATGAATGAAATGAATGAAATGAATGAAATGAATGAAATGAATGAAATGAATGAAATGAATGAAATGAATGAAATGAATGAAATGAATGAAATGAATGAAATGAATGAAATGAATGAAATGAATGAAATGAATGAAATGAATGAAATGAATGAAATGAATGAAATGAATGAAATGAATGAAATGAATGAAATGAATGAAATGAATGAAATGAATGAAATGAATGAAATGAATGAAATGAATGAAATGAATGAAATGAATGAAATGAATGAAATGAATGAAATGAATGAAATGAATGAAATGAATGAAATGAATGAAATGAATGAAATGAATGAAATGAATGAAATGAATGAAATGAATGAAATGAATGAAATGAATGAAATGAATGAAATGAATGAAATGAATGAAATGAATGAAATGAATGAAATGAATGAAATGAATGAAATGAATGAAATGAATGAAATGAATGAAATGAATGAAATGAATGAAATGAATGAAATGAATGAAATGAATGAAATGAATGAAATGAATGAAATGAATGAAATGAATGAAATGAATGAAATGAATGAAATGAATGAAATGAAATGAATGAAATGAATGAAATGAATGAAATGAATGAAATGAATGAAATGAATGAAATGAATGAAATGAATGAAATGAATGAAATGAATGAAATGAATGAAATGAATGAAATGAATGAAATGAATGAAATGAATGAAATGAATGAAATGAATGAAATGAATGAAATGAATGAAATGAATGAAATGAATGAAATGAATGAAATGAATGAAATGAATGAAATGAATGAAATGAATGAAATGAATGAAATGAATGAAATGAATGAAATGAATGAAATGAATGAAATGAATGAAATGAATGAAATGAATGAAATGAATGAAATGAATGAAATGAATGAAATGAATGAAATGAATGAAATGAATGAAATGAATGAAATGAATGAAATGAATGAAATGAATGAAATGAATGAAATGAATGAAATGAATGAAATGAATGAAATGAATGAAATGAATGAAATGAATGAACTGAATGCAGTATATCGTGTTTAATATTAATGTTATAAGAATTTATATTAAAAATTTTTACTTTGACTTTTTCATTATTTTTTAGTTTGAGTAGGATTTCTCAGGAAAGACTTCCAAGATATTTCCTGATGAACACTCGTTTTGATGGTTTTGTCGAAATGCATTAAAAGCATAAAAATCTCTTCAACATCCAGCGTACTCCACAATCAGACTCGTTTAGCTGCAGAATATGTCATCGCATGATGTTCCATGACGCATCAAGTGTCAGGTGCTCAGTGTTGTTGTTTTCCAGAATAAGAAGAAGAAGTGGAAGAAGATAGATTTAAATGTTGACTGAGTTGAGCTGGTAACCAAAGAGCATTGAGTGATTTCTTTTTAGATTCAACGATGTTAATCTTTCAGCTGTTTAACGTCAAGCACAGCACACAGATCAGAGCCATCAATCTGTGCAAAGCTGACAGAACAAAAAACAATAAAATGTGGGAGATGAATAAATGTCTGTCTAGGATTAATGTAAACATGTCAAAAAAGCTCCAACAGCCTTTTAAACACTTGGCAAAACCAGTCGGGGTTCCGTGTAAAGCTGCTTAATCAAGGTGCAATTTGACCAAAATATATATTAATCTGTAGGAAGGAGTGTGGCCACAAAAACCACTCCACATTACAAATCTTCAGCTTGGCGCTCGCCTTGGTCATCAACCATTTGTTGCGCGGATTGGCGCGATAAATAAGGCAAAGTCGTTCAAATTGCAGCTGTTGCTCGTTGCAGCACCATTCGCCAATTCATGTTGTTTGCTTCTCGAATGAACGACCATCGGTCGTCTATGTGTCCGTCTTATGGTTTATTATCCATTTCTTATAGCGATTAGAATTATTCACCTTCCGGGCGGTTAGATGCAGCGCGTCGCTCCAACCCGTTGCCATCTATGTGTATTTAAATTGAATGTGGTGGCTGCGCATGCGCCTGCACAACTCTGGGCTAAGCTGCAGCAGCGGCGGCGCTCTTATTTTAACGCAATTGCTAAAGGAGCTCGAGTGGTCGATTGCTTGGACGTCGTCATCATCATCGTCGTCGTCATAGACTAGCATAGCTACCGGGGCTCATTTTGCATCCGTTGATGTTGTTGCTAGGTGCGGCAAAGTGATGGCCTGTGTTCCGTGGTGCAAAATGAACGAAATGAACTACGGTGTGCGGCGCGTCATGAGCTTGAGCGCAAGCTTATAAGCGTTGTTGGAGACACGCCTAACCGCAGGGCAGCAGCAGTTGTTGAGTGTTGTTGCTATTTTAGTTGCTATTGGTATAGCTTTTGCTATTATTAAAGTTGTTTGCAGCTATTGTTATTGCTGTTGTTGTTGCTCTTGCTGCTATTGTGCAGTTGAATTGCTTTCGTGTAATAGTCTTGGGCGCAAGTTAGTTGAACCCATTATTATATTGAGTCTAGCAGTGCAGAGAACGGCGCGCGCGTAGGTTTATTAAAGAAGGAATAATAAAGGTTGTTGTTGTTGCTTTTGCTCAAGTGGTTGTAATGTGCTGTGAAGCGTGTCCATGTTGTACCTATTTTTCTTTTAGAATTCGTTATGATTTAGAACGTTTTTAGCTTGAACTAGAATTAGTGATGTCTCTTTGAACTTTCTATTTTTCTTGATAGCTAGGAAAACCGGTACATCCTTAGTGGTAGGTAAAATATCACCAGAGTAATTGCTTTGATCTAATAATGAAGTAGTTCTCTAAAGTTTTTTAATAACTAAGGAGTAGATATCTAACTATTAGGAGTTTAGTAGATACTCCACTTTTTAAAACCGAATAATAAAACTCAAATTATCTCTTTAGAGAATATGAAAGCTTTTTGAGTATAAAACTTAAATACTCAAACCAATAATTGATGATCTTTAAGGGTGTAGTCAGTTCTAAATTTTTTCTTTTTTCGAATGCATATGTATCTAAGACAACAACGCAACAATCCAACAACAATGATACGAAATTACCAACAATTACTACAGATGCGCACAAGTTCAAATTGTTGAATTGTTGTGATCCGGCGAATGACAACAATCATGAAAATATTGAAGTTGTTGTCCCTTAAAATTAAGCGGAGTTTTGTATTTGCGAACATGATACATACATCACATAGAAGTAAAGAGGAAGTTTTTAAAATTTCAAAAAGTATACTTCTAAGCTTAGCATTAAAATTATTATTATTGTAAGGCAGAAGCAGCTTCCAGTGTATGTGTAGCTTTTAGAGCTTTTGATTTCTTTTTTTAGATGGCTTATGCTTTCCGTTCAAGCTGCAGAGGAATATAGCACTTAGGATATGGTTTCTTCTTCCTCCTCGTAGCTGCAGCTTCTACATAAGTCATTTGTGATAACTCTTTATATTATCCAATCGTTTGTACATGCATTTTTTACTACTTTTTATTACAATTTAAACTCTTCAAAATATTCGAAGTTTTCTTAATAAGATAGGACTCTACTTAGCTCTCAAGTCATTACGTAAGAAAACTTTTTATGTTTCTTTAAAAAAAAGAAGTTATAGTCATTATAGTCATAGTAAACTTGGTGAGAACAGTCTTTGAGGTATCAAAGAAGCAAAAGCGCAATAGGTATATTTTTTGGATCCACCAGTTACCGACTACACAAAGCGAAACTTTTCAAAATTGATTTTTTATGCCTTTCTTTTTATAGCTGTAAGCTGGGGAAGTACCGATGATAACAACAGAGGTAAGTACCTTTTAGAATTTCTTCTAAGTAGTAACCAAGAATTTTTTAATGTGGGGGCCTTAGGGCCAGAGAAGAGGTCTTAGATCTCACTGTAGGAAGCCCAGATGTTGGGGAAATTTCCAATCTTGAAATTTTGACCCAAGTTTAAACTCTATTATTCTATGATCAGACATTGTTGGTTCTGGTGATACCCTCCATTCCCTAATTATGATTAGGGAAGAAACATCCTTGAACTCGAATGTTATGTAGAGCAGGTAAACAATGCATTATATAATGCTAACGCATCTTGTTGTCCATTAGGGTACAAGGCAAGAACAAAGCATACCCCTGGTGGAGCGCTGAACTCACCATACTCCGGAAAAACGCTCGATGTAGCTTTAATACCACAAAGTGCAATGGAGATTGGCATAATTACATGGTGACTCTAACGGAATACAGTAAGGAAACCATAAAAGCCAAAAGTCAAAACTTAAGAACCTTCTGCAAGCCAGTCTCCTTCTAAATACTCATCTCTCGGGCAGCACACCAGCAACTGAATATGAGACGTCAGACAGGCAGATTGCTCTAAATCGAGAAGAATTAGGAACTTACTACGAGCATTTGCACTAAGGCTCGTTTAGATTGGACACTAAGAATCTTTCAACCATTCAAATCAGCAGGTGTAGACTGCATCTTTCCTGCACTTATTTAAAAGGTGCAAAAAACATATTGCCCCACCTTGTCAAAATAACTAAAAGCAGCCTTGCGCTGAGCTATCACAAGGAAATGGAGAAGGGCAATTGTCCCTTTCATACCAAAAATATGGAAAAAAAGACTACACGCTACCAAAGCCCTTTAGACCCATTAGCCTCACCTCATTTGTTCTTAAAACAATGAAAAAGGTAATATCTAATTATATAAGCATTAAGATTCTGAGAATGCGCTTGTGCACCCATGTTAGCACGCATATAGGGGGGAAGGTCAGAATCTGCCCTATACCAGCTGACTACTAACGTCCAGTCAGCTGTGAAAAAGTCACTACACAATAAAGTAGTACATAATATTCTCAGCAGATGGAGATGCCAAATGCTTAGCACTAGAACCGCAGAAATAAAAGTGGGAACCACTACGATTAGAATTAAAATAACAAATGGCTGCTCACAAGGCGGAGTCCTTTCTCCACTGCTGTGGAGTCTTGTTGTGGACGAATTTCTATCGAAGCTTACCGAGAATAGCATAAAATGTTATGGTTATGCAGGCGACCTCACCTTAATAGCGAGAGGAAAGTTCGAGGATACACTCTGTAACCTGATACAGAGAGGACTGTCAGTAATAAAGGAATGGTTCAACACAGTGGGATTATATATACACCCAGCAAAGACTGTCATAGTAACTTTTACTAGCAAAAGAAGCCCTCCAAATCTTTGAACTATGAGAATGGATGGCACGAAAATTCCCTTTAAAGGAGAAGCAAAGTACCTAGGACTCATACTAGATTCAAAACTTTTCTGGAAAAGACATGCAGAGGAAACTATAAACAAAGCAACGTGCGTACTTAAAGGGAAAAGCTGGTGTTGTAACCTAACAATTATTTGCTGGATGTATATGATGATGGTGAGACCCATCTTCCCATATGGTGCAGTGGCATGGGCTGGAGGAACCAAGATACCACAATGAGGA
The DNA here is from genome assembly GCA_963920525.1 of Dichetophora obliterata. Taxonomy (NCBI): domain Eukaryota; kingdom Metazoa; phylum Arthropoda; class Insecta; order Diptera; family Sciomyzidae; genus Dichetophora; species Dichetophora obliterata. Next base: position 135,956,511 of record OY986438.1, on the reverse strand, counting down.
ATATGCTAACAAAAGTGCAGAGACTGGCCTGCGTATGTATCACAGGAGCTATGAAAACCTGCCTCACTGCAGCACTAGAAGTAATTCTTGACCTACCCCCCTTACACCTATATAAAGAGAGAGTAGCAAAGCGAACTCTGCTATGCATTGCTAAAGAAGGGTCAGGTTTTATTAAACTATCAGCAGTAGAGAGAATTAGGATATTGCGAGAAAATACCTTACATCGATCTACCAAGAGACGATATAGTAAAAAGGTACAACTTCGAAAAACACTTCTAAATTAAGCTTAGTACTAAGAAAGTGTGGGACAGCAAAACAAAGTCGCATGTCAAGAAACTACACAGTGTATCATGGTATCGCATGACTCCAAAACATTAGGTATAGGCCTATACCTATAGGCCTATACCTATACCTATACCTATACCTATAGGCGCAGGAATGTATGGGCCAAGAGCCAAGCACTTTGAACCGATCACAGCCTACAACACCCAGTATCTTCCAAGCGGAAATCCTAGCAAACAGCTGTATGCACAATTCAACCTGGACCGGAAATTCAAAGTACAGGATATAATGTGATGTCGGACATTACATTACAAAAGAATACAAAGTAACGCAGAAGCTGATGATTTAGCGCGACAGGGTGCAGCCACAAAATTTATAGGACCAGAATCATTTTGCGGATTAGGGCACGCATTCTATAAAAGAAAAGCTTTAGAAAAGCCTCCCAAAGCTAAGACAATCCGAATTCCTCCTCACAGATGTTGATACTCGGAGAGAAAATTGTGCATAAGCTTAGGCAAACCACTTAGTACTTAACTTAACGCACTGAACTTAAATATCACCTAAAAAAAATGAGCATCGAAACCTATAGTAATTGCAGTTTCTGCGAAGAAGCAGAGGAGACTCCAACACACCTACTTACCAACTCTGACGCTGTGGCTCGGATACGTAATCTAGCACGGGCTGACTAAGAGCTGAGTCCAGAGCAAATTTCATCCATTGATCTTAAAAACATTCTCAAACTCATCAGAGAACTAGGTCTGGATGAAATTCTGTAATCCGCCAACCTAGCGGAGCCTTGAGAAGGAGGTACAATAGATCCCTTTTAAGTCGCAGTACTCATATCCGCCATAACACATTAAAATTAACATAGCTGTAAATATTTTTCCATCTAATATATCTGGACGTTTTTTAACGATCTCATTTTAACTGCTAAGTAAAGTAAATCTACTCAAAAATATAAACTTTGATTAACATTTGGTTCTGATTCTATTATTATTTTGTGGATCAAAAAGCTAAAGTTTTGGAAAAACTGTATTTTTTCTTTACAGGGACAAAAGCAAGAAAACAAAACGGGTATAATTTATAAAATTCAGGCCTGAATTCTTTCCTTGATATATATTAATAAAAAATTTATGGTTTACATAAGTTAAAAAAAGGGAAAAGATACACTTTTTAAAGTACGGTATAACAAAATTTTAATATGTAACAAAATTAATGCAATAAGGTTAAAATTGTATATTGTCCTTCCATACCTTTCAACCACATACAATATTGGAAAACAGTCGCCAAACTTTTGCTAAGATTCAGCATTGAGTAACCGTGTACATTTAATTTATTGCATCTTTCTTCCAAGACACGAATTCCATTCCATTCGAGTGAGTTCGCCCTTCTTCGTCGTTGTAGTATTCAATCTGCACACGTTTGGTACGCTTTTGCCGCGTGCTCTGGGCCAACAACAAGAGACGATATAAACTTGGCTTTATATAAATATATTTATATGTAGTTCGAGATGAAATATTTACGTTAGACAACATTCACCATTGTTTTGAGTAGCAAGAAAGTTTCCTATTGTTTTCTAGACCAAAACTTAGAAGAAGAAGGAAAAAAACATACGCCTAGCAGAAGTCACATGAACAAATATGAAGAGAAATTGGCAAACTATATCGATGAAGCAAGTTAAAAACTTTTGTTGCTCTTTTCAGTTTTTTTTTTGTTTAAGTTTTGGCCACATCAGGCACTTAACAAGGTTAACGATTTGTGGTTGAAACGTCTGCAGTGTATAGAATACCGCACGGACTCTACCGCAGAGCAACTCAACAAAGCAGTTGAGATGCAGCAGTTCGGTAAGCTTAAAACTGAGTGGTGGCGGGGTCTTTCAAGAAGAAAGCAAAATTGCACATTTTCAATGAAGTATATATTTATAGAGGAAACAATCGATTCTTCGTGGCCAAAGGGAAGAACAGATAGGAAAAAGGAAATAAAAAAAAAACACTTCAAGAGAAACAAAGTCAAAGAAGAGAGATGCCGAGTTCAAGATTGTGTTTTGTCCATGAGTTGGTTGGCTTGATTAAGGCAAGGAATATGAAATAATTTCAGCATGTTTGCCGGCGACAAGCAGCGACAATAATAATAATTCGATCGCGCAAAGGCTGGCGATAAGTTGAGGCGTTCTCCAAATGATATGCATGGAACTGGAACAATGGCATCATTCCGAAAAAGATGCAGGAGATTTTAATGGAATTGATTGGTGAGGTTTCAAAGTGCGAAGCTGAATGAAGCAATATGTGTATAGATTAGAAGGCAAGACGAGCTCTCATTTTGGAGAGTGCAACAAATGAGGGAAATGAGGAAATGAGGGAAAAACTCATCTGTTTTCGTCTTAATTATATGAATCTTTAAATTTTGTTGCAATACATATTCACCACTGACCTAAAAAGCTATTCTACAAGAAAATTTAAAAATATTCTGAACTTTTTCACTCTACCGTATGTCTGTGTTTTATGAAATGAAGTGGTTTTTGCCTTAATGGCAGTGAACATGATGCACGGCCTCAAACAATATGCAAGGAATTGCGCGTACCTTAAACAATGGCGAAACATTGGTAAAAAGGAAAACGAAATAATTTGAATGGTACGCGAAAAGAATATGTGAGAGGGCATTTTTGTTTTTTCTTATTTTGGCTCCTTGTGTGCTATGCAAATCATATCGATACATATTAATGAACTGTGGGCCAAAATTGACATCTCTACATTAAAATTATTTTAAATCGTATTTATATACTGAATATAACTCAATTGAGCAAATAAACAAGCAAAAAAGATGAAATGCATAAAACAAGTTTTCGTTTTCGTTTTCAAAGCTCAATATTCGCTTTCGTTCATTCTCTTCCGACCGTTTAGACGTGTTTTTGCGAGCTCTAGCATTTAAAGTTATCTTTAGCTAAAAGTTCTAAATTAATAAATATAAATAAAACTAAACAGCTTTCTGATCAACTTGCACATACATTTGGAAGCGTGACAACGTGGATTTCATCTCTATTAAAATACTCGAATACTTGGGTTTTTTGGAGGTGGCTAAGGATCTAAAGGTAGCACAAGAAAGACTGAGTGAATACGAAGATTTGTTTAAAAAGTTTAAAATTATGGATGATGCTTACAACTCTCCAAAACGTAAACGTACAAACAAAAATCTTCGTAGTTCAGCTAAAACTACTGATATGGCCATGCCATCGCCCAATAATAATACTATTCTACCTTCTACTGTAACTGTTTTCCCTAATGTGAACTTACAGCTTGAAGATCAATCAATTGGAGCTGTCAATATTGATCAAATGACTGATAATATCGCACCAATTAAGCTCGCTGCGTCAGCTGATCAGATTTCTCCTTTTGTTGAAGCAATACCAATCATAGAGGTAAAAGGAGTGATTCTCCTCGCTTTTCTGGCACAAAAAAAATTACGCTGAAACTTGTATTGCCTCAAATGTGGTCCCTGCACCTTCTCAAATTACTTAGGTCTCTACAGGAGTGATACCGAAGCATATATCGAACAGCAGTATCAAAGCCCCTGTTCATAAAGAACTTGTGGTTATTCAGCCTGCCCAAATCTATATTTGTTTCTCGTTTTACAGCTGATACATCTGATGAAGACGTGTTATTCTATATTAACTCTAAGCTGAATCTTGTAAATAAAAATATCTCTGTTTACAAATGCGATTTTTCATACGAGCGTATTATGTCCTCTTTTAAAATATCTTTGCGTGGTGATATTTGATATTTTTAACAAGGTATTGGATCAAAATTTATTGCCTGACAATACGATGGTGCATGAATTTATTTCTAGACCTTAACCTACAACTTCCTTGACTACTTCACCAGTTCTTAACAACTGAAAGTGATATTTTTAACAAGGTATTGGATCAAAATTTATTGCCTGACAATACGATGGTGCATGAATTTATTTCTAGAACTTAACCTACAACTTCCTTGACTACTTCACCAGTTCTTAACAAGAATCAAGAAAACTACATTGTTGCTTTCAGTTCCTTATCCTTTACCAAAATGTTAGTGATATTAACACAAAACTAAATAATTTATTAATTTTAGTCACTATCTTCACTTTAATATAATTGCTTTTAGTGAGACTTGGCTGAAACCAAACACTCTAAATACTGAAATTCTGTGTAACAAACTTAACATATATCGCAAAGATAGAAACTCCACTCCTGGTATTTGCTCTGGGTAAGGCGGGGGTGTGTTGATTGCAGCCAAAGCGACACATTTCTCTGAAGAGTTATTAATTCCAGAATCCTTGGACATTGAATTCTGTTGTGTTCATGTTAAGTTTGGTTCCTTGAGCCTTTTTATTACATGCTCATATATTCCTCCCCTTTCTACCGTGGAAGTTTATAGCAAACATTTGGCTTCTATTAGTTAAGTTTGCTTAAAACTGCAATCTAATGATCATATTTTAATAACTGGTGATTTCAACCTGCCAAACGTTTCTTGGAACTGCTGTTCTAAAATTTCTGGAATATTTTTAGCTTCGTCTGAAAGCTCATCCGATAATAATTTTTTAAACGAGCTCTCACGAGTTTGCTTGATCTGGTGTTTTTTGATGACAGCAATATCGCTTCTGTGTTCAAATCAGATCCTCTGGTTATACCCGAAGATTCCCATCATCCAACATTAAAAATTATTTTAAATTTTCCAAAACCATCTGTACAGTACTATGATTCTCACCCGCCTATTGAGATTAACTTTAAAAAAACAAACTACGTGATTTTGAAGAAAAACTTGTCTAATATAAGCTGGAATTATATTCTAAATATTAATACAAAAAGTTTATCTTCTCGGAGTCTTGATGGTGCGGTATATGCGTTTAATAGAACGCTCAATGATTGTTTTCTAAAAGCTGTTCCGCAAAGGAAAGCCTCTTTGACATCGGGTCCGATATGGTATACAAATGAATTAAGAAAAATGAGGAACTTTAAATCAAAATACTATCAAAAATATCAAAAAACGCATAACATATGCGATTTTGGATGCTATAACTCAATTAAATACAGTTACCAACAGTTATGCATGACAGTTATGCATCACAATCCTATAATATCTGCTTGAAAAAAGTAAAATTAAATATCAAATCTGATGCTATATCCTTCTGGAACTTCCGATAATGATAATAATATTTGCAATCTTTTCGCTGACTTTTTCAAGTCGACTTATTCATCATCGTCCTATGGTTATTTAAGTTATCCCTTCAATATTCAGTCTGGGGATATTTATTTCCCAATAATTGATATAAACACAGTCTCATCATATTTAAAAAATTTTAAAACATCAAATAAAAGTGGTCCTGATAACATATGTACCTTCATGATATTAAAATACTGCTGTGAAGAATTAGTAACTCTAATCTCTTTACTAATTACATCATCATTAAAAGCCTGATATATTCCTGCAGCCTGGAAGCATTCATTTATTAGTCCGCTGCATAAATCCGGAAATCGGTCTTTAATTGATAAGTACCGTGGCATCGCAAAATTAAGCGCTTTGCCTAAACTTTTAGAGGCAATTGTTACATCACGACTATAGCATAGCGTTAAATCTTTAATGTCTCCTTTCCAACATGGATTTCTTTCTGGAAAATCCACTGTTACTAACCTTCTCGAATTTACATCAAAAACTATAGAAAAATTTAGAAAAGGCATGCAGACTGATGTTATTTAAACGGATTTTAGCAAAGCTTTTGACGTTGTTCCAAACCACCAATTAAATGTATCTTCAAAATTTGTGGCTATCCATTGGAGTCCTTAGATATTTTCAATGATCTTGGAGTTACAATAAATCCTAAACTACGCTTTAATATTCATTAAAATAAAATAACAAATAGAGCAAATAGTACTTTAGGATTAATTAAACTTTGGGCAAAAAAGTTTAATGATCCATTCATAACGAAAACCTTATTAATTTCCCTAGTGCGGCCTATCTTAGAATACGCTTAAATTGTTTGGTGCCCACGATACGGTTGTTACATAGACTACATTGAGTCAGTGCAGAAACCATAAGGGTTCTCATCTAAGCATGTAAACATGTATAACATTTAAACTTTTGATGAGCGATAATGTGTAAACAGCGTAAATGTCGACAAAATGGCGGCTGCGGCTAAGACAACATTATGACTTTTTTAAATTTTAAACCTTTTAAAAACCTTCATTAACATAGAAAAATAAATAAAACGTGTTCATATTTACTCCAACTACATTAAATATGTTATGACTAGCGCCAAAGGCAACCCTCATTCACACACGTAGATTTACATGCTAGCATACACTACAAAATAGGCTCGGAAATGATGTAAACTCACGCCCATACAAATTTTGACAGATAGCTTACGCGCATGTAAATTCACAAGGTTTACAACGTTTACGGGTCAGTTACATGCTTAGATCAGAACCCTGAGTTTCTTTTGTTTTGCTTAAGCTATCTTTATTGTAATACTGATTTTCACTTACCACCTTATGAATATCGGTTACAACTCTTAAATCTTTCTTCTTTAAAAAATCGGAGAATTATGATAAATGCTTGTTGGACTTTAAAACTTTTTCTATATTTATTGAGTAAAATATATTTTAATATTTCTCTTCGTCTTAAGAGATCTTTTGAGTTACTCCACATGAAATTTTGTAGAACTATGTAATTATTTGCAAAAAACCTCTTGGAAGCGCTTGCAGTGATTTTAATTTTGTATCAGATGTCATATCCTTAAGTAAATCCATGGACTCAATCAAACATGAAATTATAGATTACCTGCCGTACCGTCGTTGATTATGATTAAGTTCTCTCAAACATGTATCTGATGTATCTGGTGATATTTGTAAACACATTAATATAACAATCTAAATGGATAAATGGACCTAAGCCTAAAATGGATAATTTTGGTGTATGAATATCTAAATAATCTGAATGGACTTAAGCCTGGGATCTTCAATTGCCTTATATCTTCATGATGAATGTGACTACATTTGTCGACGGTTCCGTGGAGTCTTGGTTTTTACCTCTTGAAACTCTATGTTAGATTGTAACATATTAATATGAGTAGCCGATAAGACCTAGTTTGTCTTGATGCCTGTGTTCGAAACTGGTTTTCTTTGTTTTATGAAAATTGGTTTGGTGAAGTTGACCCAGTTTGTAGAGTAACCATCCTGTCAAGCCACGATCTCACCGGCTTCAGGAAGAAAGAACGATATATATTATATATATACTTATTGGAGTGGTGTTTTATTGGGTATGAGACCTTGTTTGTCACATGACTCCGCCGATGTCCGGATACAAAAATAGTTGCTAATTTGACCTTGTTTGTCTTGAAAACGCAACCCTGTTATGTTGTCTGATATTATCGATTTGACTTATTTTTTTTTATTTTTATACTTTAATAAAATTATATACTTTAAGCAATTTATTAAAACTTTTTAGTTTCTTAATAATACTTGATTTCAATCAAAATCATACTTTATATTTTTGAATTGTATTAAATATCTTATTTTATAATTTTAAATTTGCTATAAAACCTGTTAAGGCTTAGCAGTCGAATAATAAATAAATAAATAAATAAAATACTTATTTCTACAGGGTTTGTGAAATAAACTACCCTGAAGAAAATTGTACCATCTTTTAAATAGTTCTGACTTGTTCCAAAAAAGTCCAATACTGGTCCCACTAAAATACCCCTTTACATTGATTGAACTGACGCTTTTTACGTGTTGATGTCCTATGAAAAGACAATTGTACCCAAAACCAATTCTTTTTCCCTAAATTTGAACTAGTTGCAATTTATATTCACATGTATTACAAAAAACATTTTAACAACTTCAAAACCACTACCAAGTAAAAAATAGTTTTAAATTACTTTTCACATTAATTCTTGGTCAAATTTGATAATTTATTTATATGTATATTATAAAATTGGAAATCTTATTATTATAATTTTTTTAACGGATCTGGTTACCAGAAATATGTGCAGAAAATAGCCGAAAAAACATGATGGCCAATAAAAAACCGCCACCTGCCAAACTCTGCTCTAGTGGTGCAGAATTTTTAACAAATAGTACCTCGGGATGAGATAGGTTAAATAAACCTGTCATTGAGTTTTAAATTTTATCTAATTCTGTGGTCATTTGGGCTAAAAAAATTAAGTGTCCATGATTTATTTGCTCCAGCTCTCCCTCTGGTGAGGGGCAAAACGGGTGTTGTTTTAGTCTTAATTTTGCTTCTCGAGGTGTGATTGCTAAAAAAGTCTAAAATTTGCATGCAGGTGATGGAGGCAAAAACATGTAAACCTAGCATTTGGTTAAATAAACCTAATTCAATACGATTTCACCAAAAATGTTGGTTGAAGTTCGGTTAAGATAACCACATCTGTCAGTTTCATTAAACAACAAAAACAAGCTAAATTCACTTGAATGGCAAGTGGTAATCTTAACTTGATGATTCATACTAACAAATTTATACTTGAAATTTAGTTAAAATTTAGTTATAGCAAACAGATTTTTTTCTGGGCTTAGCAATGTTCTTCACAGAACCGTGTGAAACACCAAAAAGTGCACAGACCCTCATTAGTTTTTTAAAACCAAATTTTGTATGTATTAACTTCCGAATTTTACCTAAAATGAATGACTTTCGATAAAGGTAGAATATTGGAGTTAAAAAATAATAACAATAATAGAAGATAGTCTATACTTGACTATACTTGTACCTTAAGGCGCCTCACGCTCCATAAAAAAAAAGTTGTTCGGTACAAATCAGAGAACTGCACAGCTAGCTTGAGCTTGATAATTTTGAATCAAGTATAGCTTGTAATTGAATATAAATAAGCCCACTATAGCTTGCGACTTGCAAGTATGCTAGCTTACAAGCGAACGGCACGAAGTTTCAAGTTAAGGACAGCTTGATGCCTTCGGTAAAAAGCTTGAAAAAGCGGTAAAAAGCTTGAGGCAAGTATCCAATTAAAGCAAGTATCCAAAAAATTCAATAAGCTTGTGTAGGAAAAGCTTAAGCGTATTATGACTTTTAAGGGTTCGGTTAAGGGGACCACGGAATCCGGTTCGCAGTTTTAGGGCAGTTTAGATGATTTCGGATCTGATGTCAGAATTTAAAATTCAAGATGGTGGATAGAGTTGCCACCTTAATTTTTGGGTATTTTTGCGAATTCCCTTAATTTTGAAATTCTGACAACGGATTTGATTTCGAATATAATGTCAGAATTTTAAAATTCAAGAAGGTGGATAGGGTTGCCACCTTAACTTTTTTATTTTTACGAATTCTGGGCTGGCGCCGTTGTCAAATCCGTTGTCAGAATTTCAAAATTATAAAATTTTGTAATTATAGGGCTGCCACCTAATAATATGTATTTTTAAGAATTTTAAACATCATTTAACAGTGTTAGGGAGTCACTGATTTCGAATCTGAAGTCAGAATTTTAAAATTCAATTTTAAATTCGGGGCTGGCACGAACTTAAGGGTAAAAATGAGTCGCTGAATCCGAATCCGTTGACAGAATTTCAAAGTTATAAAATTTTGAAATAATAGGGCTGCCCCTTATAATATGTATTTTCAAAAGTAAAAGCAACAATATTGATTAAAACAAGGTTTGGTCTTTGACCTGAAAGGAAAGTGATAGATTATTTAGAGGAATTGATTGGAACCATACGTGAATTATTGATTAGGCGAAACAAACGTAAAAGACAATTTGAATTGCTTATAACCGAGGCTAGTGGTATGCCTTAACCTTGGCGAGCATTTCCAGCCCTTAGTTGTTTCTGTCCTTTAATTCAGCATTTTTCACAATTTAGTTGTGGATTTTTAGTTTTCCATAATTCTTAAATGCAGGAAAGAACAAAGAAAGTGAAAAGAACCATGTCCTAGCCTGGATTCAACCCAGGGACCTCTGGGTTGATAGTCTAGCGCACTCTTCACTAGACTACAAAAGCCGACAATTTTAGTGAAAATAAGTTTTTAAAAAATGCATGAAAAACAGCATTATCTTTAATCCGAATGCAAAAAATTAAATTTTTTTGATGCAGATTGGAAGAGCTTTTTTCGGGCTGTAATTTCTGACAGTTTATTTCTTACAACTATTACAAAAGCCAATATGGTTACAATAAAACTCGATTTTTAGAGGTTATTAGAAACTATTCCAGCTCACGAATGGCTATCGCTAGAGTCAACATATTTGGAGAGTCATCATAACATAAATCAAGGATTATATTAAGCAACTGTGTCGAACAACTTTTTGTCGTGAGGCGTCTTACTGTGTCGTGAGGCGTCTTATTGTACCTACCATACAAAATCAAGTAAAAATTAATATAGGCCCAAAGTAGCTACCCCTAGGGACTAACTGATTTCAACCATTTTTGTAATTTTTCTTAATTTGCTTACACTAAACAAGCATACAAAATCGCATTATCATAGGAGCAAATATAAAATCCTTCTATTTGTATCCAACTTTTATACGGGATCAAAGAACTGTGGATCTGGGTCGAAACAAATGCCTAGTTTGAGAAACTTAACGCAAGCCACTACAAGAAAGGCATCGAAATGCTGGCGGACCATCACAATAATTGCATTGCTCTAGATAGAGACTATGTCGAAGAATAAAATAGTTTTTTCACTAAAAAAATTGTTTCTTCAATGTCAAGTAGAAAAATGTTCAGCCCTGTAATAGTACATATTTTGGACTTGGCGGCTAACAATAATTCACAACCAAACAGAATCACGTTCCCGTGACTTTTTTCCTAAGATGTAAAGCAGTATCTACTTGAGTTCTGACAGAATTATTTTAGATAAAGATCGTTTCACCTTGATATATATGTATCTGCCCCACTGTAATGCACAGAGGATCTAATTATTTTGAAAAAGGGGAGCACCAAGACAAAGAAAAAGCTGCGCTCAAATTTAAATTTTACAATAAAACGCATCTAAACGAAAATGCAACGATAACACTAGGCAACAACCTAAATGTGTTCCGGTAACCGCTTTAAATTTTTGAATTGTTATAGTCCTCTTACTAAAAAAATAAACTATTTCTTAAATTCTATAATTATTTTTTATTTTAAGTAGTCTATTTTTGGAAAAAATGCTTGTATATTTTTAATTGTAGCTCGTGCTATTGCAAATAGATTAAATTTAATAACTCATAAAAAATGTTACAACACCGGTTTTTCAAATTTAAATTTTTTCGGAGTAAACTTTCAAAAATGGCTTTTATTCCGCAAAATTTTGTCAACCATTTTTTAAAATAAATTTCATAAAAAGTTTTAAGAAAAGAAATAGTTATAGTTTAGCACCAAAATTGGTTGGATAGATTACTTTCAAATTAATTGAGCCTTTTTTGATAAAAATCAATATATATATTAACTCAGTTGACAGTTAACTTAAAATACCTCATTTTGATGATAAACTAAATTTTATGTGTGCATACTTTTTTAAAATAATATAATAGCATACGCCGATAGAGAGGTGTGACGGGTATAAAAATCATAGACTTTATTCACAGTCACGTTATTTAAAAGTAACCATTTATTATTAAAATCCATATATAAGTATCTGTTTAAAAACAACAAATGCTAGCTATGTTCAAAAATGAGGCGTATCGGAACAACAAAGCAACGGTTTAATCTCTTAGAACTCCATAAAAAAAATCGATCGATAAAATTTGATCTCGACTCTGACTTGAGTTTAATTCTATATGTAAGGTGTATCTTCAACCAGGGAGCCCTAACTCCCATAAAACTCTATGTAACTAAAATACGTTTTGTATGGTACATAGTGATTTCTGCTCAATTTGGCTCACTTTCAAACTTGATCTTACCTTTTAAAGTATAAGTTTATATATTTACTTCCCACGAATGAATAAAAATATAAAAATATAAAAATATAAAAATATAAAAATATAAAAATATAAAAATATAAAAATATAAAAATATAAAAATATAAAAATATAAAAATATAAAAATATAAAAATATAAAAATATAAAAATATAAAAATATAAAAATATAAAAATATAAAAATATAAAAATATAAAAATATAAAAATATAAAAATATAAAAATATAAAAATATAAAAATATAAAAATATAAAAATATAAAAATATAAAAATATAAAAATATAAAAATATAAAAATATAAAAATATAAAAATATAAAAATATAAAAATATAAAAATATAAAAATTTAAAAATATAAAAATATAAAAATATAAAAATATAAAAATATAAAAATATAAAAATATAAAAATATAAAAATATAAAAATATAAAAATATAAAAATATAAAAATATAAAAATATAAAAATATAAAAATATAAAAATATAAAAATATAAAAATATAAAAATATAAAAATATAAAAATATAAAAATATAAAAATATAAAAATATAAAAATATAAAAATATAAAAATATAAAAATATAAAAATATAAAAATATAAAAATATAAAAATATAAAAATATAAAAATATAAAAATATAAAAATATAAAAATATAAAAATATAAAAATATAAAAATATAAAAATATAAAAATATAAAAATATAAAAATATAAAAATATAAAAATATAAAAATATAAAAATATAAAAATATAAAAATATAAAAATATAAAAATATAAAAATATAAAAATATAAAAATATAAAAATATAAAAATATAAAAATATAAAAATATAAAAATATAAAAATATAAAAATATAAAAATATAAAAATATAAAAATATAAAAATATAAAAATATAAAAATATAAAAATATAAAAATATAAAAATATAAAAATATAAAAATATAAAAATATAAAAATATAAAAATATAAAAATATAAAAATATAAAAATATAAAAATATAAAAATATAAAAATATAAAAATATAAAAATATAAAAATATAAAAATATAAAAATATAAAAATATAAAAATATAAAAATATAAAAATATAAAAATATAAAAATATAAAAATATAAAAATATAAAAATATAAAAATATAAAAATATAAAAATATAAAAATATAAAAATATAAAAATATAAAAATATAAAAATATAAAAATATAAAAATATAAAAATATAAAAATATAAAAATATAAAAATATAAAAATATAAAAATATAAAAATATAAAAATATAAAAATATAAAAATATAAAAATATAAAAATATAAAAATATAAAAATATAAAAATATAAAAATATAAAAATATAAAAATATAAAAATATAAAAATATAAAAATATAAAAATATAAAAATATAAAAATATAAAAATATAAAAATATAAAAATATAAAAATATAAAAATATAAAAATATAAAAATATAAAAATATAAAAATATAAAAATATAAAAATATAAAAATATAAAAATATAAAAATATAAAAATATAAAAATATAAAAATATAAAAATATAAAAATATAAAAATATAAAAATATAAAAATATAAAAATATAAAAATATAAAAATATAAAAATATAAAAATATAAAAATATAAAAATATAAAAATATAAAAATATAAAAATATAAAAATATAAAAATATAAAAATATAAAAATATAAAAATATAAAAATATAAAAATAAAAAAATATAAAAATATAAAAATTAAAAAATATAAAAATATAAAAATATAAAAATATAAAAATATAAAAATATAAAAATATAAAAATATAAAAATATAAAAATATAAAAATATAAAAATATAAAAATATAAAAATATAAAAATATAAAAATATAAAAATATAAAAATATAAAAATATAAAAATATAAAAATATAAAAATATAAAAATATAAAAATATAAAATATAAAAATATAAAAATATAAAAATATAAAATTATAAAAATATAAAAATATAAAAATATAAAAATATAAAAATATAAAAATATAAAAATATAAAAATATAAAAATATAAAAATATAAAAATATAAAAATATAAAAATATAAAAATATAAAAATATAAAAATATAAAAATATAAAAATATAAAAATATAAAAATATAAAAATATAAAAATATAAAAATATAAAAATATAAAAATATAAAAATATAAAAATATAAAAATATAAAAATATAAAAATATAAAAATATAAAAATATAAAAATATAAAAATATAAAAATATAAAAATATAAAAATATAAAAATATAAAAATATAAAAATATAAAAATATAAAAATATAAAAATATAAAAATATAAAAATATAAAAATATAAAAATATAAAAATATAAAAATATAAAAATATAATAATATAATAATATAAAAATATAAAAATATAAAAATATAAAAATATAAAAATATAAAAATATAAAAATATAAAAATATAAAAATATACAAATATACAAATATACAAATATACAAATATAAAAATATAAAAATATAAAAATATAAAAATATAAAAATATAAAAATATAAAAATATAAAAATATAAAAATATAAAAATATAAAAATATAAAAATATAAAAATATAAAAATATAAAAATATAAAAATATAAAAATATAAAAATATAAAAATATCTATATAAATAAAAATCAAATGTCGTTCGTTGGTAATTGCATCAGTTGAGAACGGCTGAATCGATTTGGATAATTTTTTTTTAAATGTTCGTAATAGTCCAACTTAGGTTTTTGCGGAAAGAAAAATTGACCACGCCCACTTTTTTAATTTATCTAAAATCGGAAAACGGCTACACCGATTTGGCTAATTTGTTTTTTAATGTTCGTAGTAGTCCATATTAAGTTTTTACTGAAGAAAAATTGACCATGCCCACTTTTCCGCCCACTTTTTAGATATGTATCTAAGATAGCAGAACGCCTTCGCCAATTGGGAAGTTAAATAAAAAAAGAACGCCTGCGCCGATTTTGCTAACTTTTTTAAAATGTTTGTAATAGTCTACAAATTTTTTTTACATAAATAAAAAAATGGGCGTTGGAAGAGGGGGCGTGGCACTTTCATACAACCCAAATTTGCGATATCGAATAGCTTGTTAGTTATAGACCGCACAGTCTCGGAATTTAGTATTCGAACTCAATTTACTCATGAAGTTCAAGTGATAACATTTTATGGTGTTGGAAAAGGGGCGTGGCACCTCCCATACAACCAAAATTTGAGATATCGAATAGTTTTGGAGTTATAGACCGCACAGCCTCGGAATTCAGTACTCGAACTCAATTCACACATTAAGTTTAACTGATAACATTTTATAATGTTGGACAAGGGGGCGTGGCACCTCCCATACAACCCAAATTTGAGATATCGAATAGATTTTGAGTTATAATTCGCATAGCCATGGAATTTGGTATTCGACCACAATTTACGCATGCCGTTTCGCTGATAAAATTTTATGGGCGTTGGGAAAGGGAGCGTGGCACCTCCCTTACAACCCACATTTAATGTTTTGAATAGCTTTTGCGTTATAATTCACACAGCCCCGGAATTCAGTATTCGACGAAAATTTACACGTGCTGTTTTACTGATAACATCTTATGGGCGTTGGACAAGGGGGCGTGGCACCTCTCACACAACCCAAACTTGAGATTTTGGATGATTTTTGCGTTATAATTTGCACAGCCTCGGAGTTCAGTATTCGACGACAATTTACACGTACTGTTTTACTAATAACATTTTATGGGCGTTGGACAAGGGGCGTGGCTCATCCCATACAACCAAAATTTGCGATATCGAATAGCTTTGGAGTTATAGACCTCTACAGCTTCGGTATTCGAGCACAATTTACACATGTCGTTTTACTGATAACATTTTATAATTTGCGATATCGAATAGCTTTTCAGTTATAGCTCGCACAGCCTCGGAATTCGGTATTCTACCACAATTTACACACGCCATTCAGGGGGCGTGGCACCTCCCATGCAACCCAAATATGCGATTTGCGATATCGAATAGCTTTAAAGTTATAGGTGACACATCCTAAGAATTCATTATTCTGCCACGATTTACACATGACGTTTCACTAATAAAATTTTATGGGCGTTAAACAAAGGGGCGTGGCACCTCTCATTCAACCCAAATTTTGCGAATCGAATTGCTTTGGAAGTATAGATCGTACAGCTTCGGAATTCGGTATTCGACCGCAATTTATACGTGCCGTTTCACTGATCAAATTTTATCGGCGTTGTAAAATGGTAAGTGACACCTTCCATACAGCTCATATTTGCGATATCGAATTGCTTTGGAGTTATAGGTCGCACAGCCTCGGAACTCAGTATTCGAACTCAATTTACACATACAGGTTCACTGATAGCATTTTATGGAAATTTGGCAACGGGGGGTGGCAGCAACGCGCCGGGTTCCAGCTAGTAAAAATATAAAAATATAAAAATATAAAAATATAAAAATATAAAATTATAAAAATATAAAAATATAAAAATATGAAAATATAAAAATACAAAAATGTAAAAATATAAAATATTAAATTAAATATATTTTTATATTATTATAAATATATTAAAATATTGAAATATAAAAATATAAAAATCTAAAATCTAAAAATATAAAAATCTAAAAATCGAAAAATCTAAAAATCTGAAAATCTAAAAAGCTCAAAATATTAAAATCTTAAAATATAAAAATCTAAAAATCTAAAAATCTAAAAATCTAAAAATCTTAAAATCTAAAAATCTAAAAATCTAAAAATCTAAAAATTTAAAAATCTAAAAATCTAAAAATCTAAAAATCTAAAAATCTAAAAATCTAAAAATCTAAAAAGCTAAAAATCTAAAAATCTAAAAATCTAAAAATCTAAAAATCTAAAAATCTAAAAATATAAAAATATAATAATATAAAAATCTAAAAATCTAAAAATCTAAAAATCTAAAAATATAAAACTATAAAAATCTAAAAATATGAAAATTAAACTACATTAAAAAAATAAAATTTTTTTAATAATTTAAAATATATACAAAATGAATTGGCCATTTCATCCCTAGATAGGACTTTAAACGAGCTACTATTGATCAATTGCGCAGTGCGCGTTATTAAATGTTTGAACACAAATGATCGAGAACTGGACTTACGAGTTTTATGTATACTCCGAACGGCTTTTGTTTTTAAGAAGCCTTAGAAAGTAGTTTTTACTCTCTGAGGTTTGTGATTATCTGAATGGCAAAACATTCCGTCTGAATTGAAATCGGGCTACCTTGTCTCCTTAGCTTACGGACCACGCACTCTACCCAGTAGGCTACGGTTGCTACTTGAAATAAAAAAATATAAAAAATATCGAACATTTAATTAAATATAAAAATATATAAAACGTACTAAATATATAAAAAAATGTAAAAAATATACAAATAAGAAAATAATAAGAGATACAAAATAAAAAAACTAAAAAATACATAAAAAAATATAAAACAAAAATATAAAATATATGAAAAATTTAATAAAAATTTTTTTTTTAATATATAAGAAAATAAAAAAAAAAAATAAAAAAAGCAATAATTAGAATATATAGTAGAGTTTCTTTAAAATTACTGTTTGAATAGTGATTACACACGGACAGATGGACAAACGGATAGACGGACAGACCTGACGGACAGACAAAAATTTAATCTACACTCGCGCTCAAAAAAAAAAGCCGAGTTAATTATTTGATAACTAATATTATTTTTCTTGAATTATAACACAGTGTGCCAAAATCATAAATAAACAAGCACATAAAATATTTTAAAAATTCTTTAAGAAGAACGTGTTGAGAGTCATCGCACTTGATTTGACCTCTCAAGGTCATCACAATTTTTTGAACTTCGTTTTAAATTTGAAGTGTTCGAATTTTGTTGTGCCGACATTATTTGCATTTTTACAGCCATTTTGCCTATTGCAAATGAAAAATAAGATAAATTTATTTTAACAAAATTTGATTTAAAATAAGGCTATGTAAAAAGATTTAATGAAATAGTATGGTAGCAAACATTAATTACATAGGAATCAGTTTTAGACAAAAAAAAAAAAAAGTTAAAATTGCCGCCATTTAGCAAATTCTTTACCGATTTCGATGTTCTTAAGTTAAATAGAAAGGCATATTTACGTAAAATAAATTTTTGTGAAAATTCAAATGGCATTAGTGGAATATTATTTAATTAAAAATTAAAGAAACACCATTTTTTAAGTTAAAAAAGTACAAGAAGTTGCTTCGCTACAAGCTTCATTTTGTATATTATCGAATATATTTTTACATAGCCTTATTTAACATTCAAATTCTATTGAAAAAAGTGAATTTTATTTTTCATTTGTTATAGGCTAAATAGCTGTAAAAATGCAATTAATGTCAACACAACAAAATTCGAACACTTACACTTTAAAAATAAGTTGAAAAAAATTGTGATGACCTTGAGAGGTCAAATCAAGTGCGATGGATTCACAACATGTCCTTCTTTACGAATTTCTATAAAATTTGGAGCTTGTTTTTAATGGTTTTGGCACACTGTGTTATAATTCAAGAAAAATAATATGAGTTGCCAAATTATTAACTCGGCTTTTTTTTGAGCGCAAGTGCACGGTTGCCACCTTTAGTAGAAAAATATCATATTTGGGAATTTTTAATTGCCGTGGGAACTTTAAACATAATGAACAAAATTAAGAAATCGACAGCTAAATGTAAATACAACTGCAGTCAAAAAAATAGCAGTGCGTAAAACTTATTCATAAAAATTAAAATTAGACACAAAAACAATTATCAGGTTTACTTCATTTATCAAACAATTATCAAATACTTCCGAGTGAAAGTGAAAATAAATCATAGTTGAATTTGATTTTTGGTTTTCTACATATCATTTTTTCTTTTTGTATTTTATTTAATTTATTAATATAATCAATTGTATAACCAAAAAAATTATATATACATATGTTATATAGAACACCAAATATCGAATTCAATTATGATTTATTTTAACTTCCACTCGGAAGTGGAATGCAGAACATTTTTTCTTATGTTTTCTTTTATTATTATTTATTTATATCTTTGCTGCTAAGCACGGTTAATTGAGAAATGCTACTTGAGTCGCACAATTTTGAATGAAATCACGGTTCTGTTCTGTTCAACCTTTGAATTCAATCAGTCAGAATGAAGTCAGTTATGATTTAAGAACTCTATTTTGAATTAAATTTGGCATATTTTGAAAATAAAAACATGTACGGCCTTTTTTAAGAACGCTTTTATTTTATTTTGTTTGTCTTACTGCTATTTTTGAGCACAATTGTACATGTTTTATTTATTTAACTTGTAATATTTGTTTGCGTTTCAATGTAACAAAAGTATGCAATATTTACATTTTTAATAAATTTTGTGGTATTTTTAATTAGTATGGTATTTTCTGTGGTTTTTTTTAATGCGTGGTATTTTTATGGTAATTTTAAATACTTATGGTATTTTTTGTGGTATTTTTTAATCCGTATGGTATTTTCTGTGGTATTTTTTAATGCGTGGTATTTTTGTGGTAATTTTAAATACTTGTGGTATTTTTTGTGGTATTTTTTTAATAGCCGTGGGATTTTTTTTAGTATTTGGGTATGGGAATTGTTGTGGTAATTTTTTTTTGTTCTCGTGGGAAAAAGGTATTTTTTATGGGAATTTGAGGTGGCAACCGTGCGCAAGTGTACTCTTGTCATCATCAACTTTAATCATCAACTTGCTATGTTGAGGAAGAATGCATATACTTTTAATTTTGTACTAAAAAATTTGTACAAAATTTAAAAAATTTTTTTTTTCGTATATTCATTCCGCACTTCAATAAGTTTATTGCGGAACAACGAATACTTAGAAAACTCAGTTCAAATATTATCTGTTGAATTAAATTGGAAATTTTTTCGATATATGACAAACGAATCAGATGATCTGTTTTAAAGGTTTGATTAACAATGTACGAGCATCTTTTCGAATATCAAAATTAAAAAACAAATTAATAAAACTTATTCATATGGAGCAATAATCGCCAGATAAGTGTAAGCGCCACCAAATTCGAAATTCACTTTTAAATAAAAAAACAAGAGTACTTTAGCATAGCCATCAACTCCCAAAATTTTAGATCTCTAAGCTAAACCGTTTTTACGTTATTGTACCTATATCAAAAATCGAGTTTAATTGAACTGCTTACGCAGATAAAACTAGAAAATTGATTCTCCTGTAAATTTTGGTTTTGTCGCTTACACTTTTTTGGCAATTATGGCTCGAAATAATTTAAAAATTATAATTTTTGATGCCAGAAAACTAGAACACATCGGAAATTTACAGTGACTACTGAAACAGAGACATTTTTTTACAATTTGTCGCTTAGTGTAAGAAGACAATAAAAGTAAAAACATCCTTACAGCAATAAAAACAAGCAAAGCCGATAAGCAAAACAATAAAAACAATAGAGGAAGTCCTGCGGCAGAGCATGTTTAAGAATTTATGAGAGCGCCGATAAAAGCATGTTGGGAAGAGAACCAGTTCATTAAGTGTGCAGTTATGCCAAAGCGAGACAACGCTATTAATAAAACAAGGCTTAGTAAATTGTTTTTTCCTCATATTTAATTCACTCTCTTTCAAAGCCCAAAACAGACTGGCCTGCTCCAGTTGGAATGGACACGACTGCAGTAGTGCATTTTCCAAGCTGCCTCTATGTCCCATACACTAGCTATCTCTGTTGCACAACCAAGACCGGTTTAAATGCTCCAATTGGAGCAAATTTTTTCATGGTTTTTGTTTTGTTTGCGCTCTTCGTTGAGCGGCGCACGCAGTGAAATCAAATAACTTGATCGAAGAGACTAACAGTCGTCTCGAAACTTGCCTAAATGACGGTTGGCTGCACGGCAGGCGCGCGATTTTGAGTTTTTTAAAATCAATTTTAAACGTTAAAACATTTGTTGTGCATTAAAAACAATTATTTTGTAAGGAAAATCATATAGAAAGAGTGAAGTGTTCGTTGGAAATATGGAAGAAAAATGTTAAATTTGAATAAAATTTGAAAAAAAAAATAATAACAATATATAATTTTGCATCGTTTTGAGCGTGATAAAAACAAATCGTTTGTGCAAAAATTGTATAAAAACTGTTAAAACAAAAACTATACAATTTAACGGCTTTGATCGCTCACTTACACTAACATAATAAAAAAAAAAAAGAAAAAACAAAGCAAACAATCAAGTGCGCGTAACGAACTCCTCATGAAGCATTTAGCGGTTATTTTCTATTCACCATTAAACCATTTAAGCCCTCAACAAAATTGCCAAATAGCCAAAGTTGCAACAAAGTTAAAACAACGTCGTTGTTGTTGAAAATAATGAGCATTACGTCATTGTCACTGCCGTCACGTTACAAGCGTCTACTGCAAGCAATGACACTCGCCGTGGCCCTCATCTACACCACCCTGGTGCTATACCAGAGCGCCTATGGATATCCTGGCATGCAGGTAACAAACTTTGCACATAACCATAAAGAAAAAAAAAATTTAAAAAAACTGTCGTGCCAAATTTATTGCATGCGACAGAAATAAATAAAACATGAATTAAATATAAATATAAATAAAAGTTAACGCACGCAAACAAAGGTGTGGGTGCTCCACGATAAGAGCTGCAAATAATGAAACGCCTGTTTTGAGTGCTATTCAATGACAAATCCGATAATGTATGCATGTCCTCGTCTGGACAAGAACGTTCAGCACTTTAAAGTGTTGCAGCATGTAGTGTTTTTTTTTGTCAAACTGCTCTGAATTTTCGCATTCAGCGCGTTGTAGTTGTCAATGCATTCATTTTTCATAAATCATGCTATGCGCAGTCGCACAGTTTCCTTGCGTCCAAGGTAACAACAATCAGAACAAGAGCTCCAACGTGCACCACACGACTATAAGAGCACAGCACAACAACAACAATTTACGCGGTTTTGCCGTCGGCCTGCGACCAGTCAGTCGCCAGTCGCAAGTCGCTGTCTGTTTCACTTTTGGTTCTTTTTTTCTGTACTGAATTTTTGTTGTCCCCTCTTGCTTATTTGATTAAATTTTTTATTTACATTTCAATTCGAGCAGTTTTTTGTTTGCCTGTTTTTTACTTTTTGCAGTTATGCTGTTGTGTTTGATCGCCTTTGGGTGGGGATTTTATGTTGATTCCACAAGGTCCTTGTGGGCGTTCAAACACAGTAGATACATAAAGTTAGCATCGAACATCGATTGCGCGAAGGTTGTGATTTTATTGATTTTGTGGAAGCTTAGGACATTTTGGTCAGAACACTGACATAAGATACGAGATCGTTAGGATGAGTTTAGAAAGCTTAAACTTATTGTTAGTAGAGATCATATCTGAAAAGTCTACCGTGACCAAAAAATTCAAACTTATTTAAAATTTATTATTTTCTGATTTTATCTAAACATTTTAATTTTATTAATTTAAGCAATTAATACATAAATTCATTTACGTTGAAGATCACATCGTCCGCACTGCTTCACAAATGTAGTTTTTCTTTTTCCTAAATGTTTAGTAAATGTTTCGTAAGCTTTTTTGTTTTAGTAAAAATGAAAGACATTGCCTAGAGATAATGAAAAAATTGTTGAGGCAAGGAAGGGACAATATATGAAATTTGTTTTTTAATTACTAAATTATATAATTACTTAACTACCTAATTATATAACTACCCAATTCACCTACAGTGAAAATTTTAGTAACGTAACGATAGTAACGTAACTTTTTTTTAATATTTCTTCGTACAAATCGTCCGTAACGCCCGTTTGGAAATGTCCATATGGGCATTTCCGTAGCTACGCACGTGACAATCGTACTACTTTAATGAGTAGAAAAACAAAGAAAAATTAAACTTACAGTTTTCTTATTATGATTTTTCAATTGTTTACTAAGCGCACTATACAAGATCTAAAGGCTAAGATTTGTCAAAAGTTTGGCTCTCAGATAGAAGCCACAAAAAATGATACGTTACGTGACATAAAATAGAAGTGGTTTTTACCTGCATCAATATAAACGAAAAAATCTGCGAAGTGTGCACGAGTTTTTTTTTTTGAAACTTTTTTAACATAAACTGAAATAATATTGCTATATATTCATAATTATTTCGTTGAACAATTTTTTTTAATTATTTTTATACAAACCACAGTATAATACGTTACATGATATATGTTATGTGAAAAAAATTTTCGTTCAAAGAAGTGAAAATATTTTATAGTTTTATTTATAAAATTGAACTAGAAAAACATGTAAAGTGTAATTCAGTACCGTTACAACCGAAAACTGAAAAAAAATTAATTAAACTTTGCATTATACGAATATTTATTATACTTATAAAATTTTTTAACTTTTGTCACCATTTTTTAACTTATGTTGCCATTCATCATGCTTGCTGCCATTTTTTTAAATTCAAATGGAAATCAGCTCTCCGTACTCTCCCAATTTAATTTCATCTGGGGGGCAGTACAAATGGGGGCCAGTACAAATGGTGGTGCAAAAAAAGTTTACCAAAATTTCTTCACATGAAACATGAAGAAGAGAGAAAGAAGAGGAAAATATATAATACAAAAATATTATCGTTGTAAAAAACTGATATTTTGAATAACTTTTCCTTTTAAATTTTTTATCTAGCTAAAAAAGTGGGGGGCAATTGCCCCCTTTCCCCTCGCTTCCGACGCCAATGTATAAATTTAAACATTTTTTGTCTATTATGGAGGTTTAAACGAATTTTAAGTAACATTTAATTTTTCAGTCGTGGTAGACCTTTTGGCGGAAATGCCCATATGTATGTTTAATAATTTGCAATAATAATGCATAATTCAACGATGAGCAATTGCACGGAGAGGAAAAAAATTATACATTCTTAATTGAACCAACGAAAAATTCTATCGGTTCTCACCAGTGCACTATGGGCCAGTCAGTAGTGTTTTTTGGCCAAAAGTCAATATCTCTGCTTAACATAATAGGTGTGTTTCCGTACACATTCTCACGACTTCAAGCTAGTTTCAAGCACAAAAACAGCTGATTACCTATCATATGCAAATAGTGCCAATTCAAATTTGTCATTTTTGTTTTTGAAGCAAGCAAATAAACTTGTCGAGATTATTAAACCCTGCTTTAATAACCTACGTCTGCGAGACGTATGCTTTCTAAATTTTTTGCCCTCTACACAGAGAAAACAAAATTTTCAAAAGTGGCAGAAACGAGATACTTATAAAAACGTTTAACCCAGAGTTTGCACTTCTAACGTTTATTTTAATTTTAAAAACGAACATTTTAAAATGAAAAAGTAAAACGTTTATTTTCATTTTAAAAACTTACATTTTAAAATGAGATTCCAAAATGTTCGTTTGATTTTTAACAATAGATATTTTAAAATGCTGTAGTAAAACGATTATTTTCATTTGAAAAATGAAAACTTTAAAACAAGATTCTAAAATATTCGTTTGATTTTTAATAATAAATATTCTCAAATGTAAAATGTTTATTTTCATTTTAAAAACGAAAATTTTGAAATTAGATTCTAAAATGTTCGTTCGATTTGTAACAATAAACATTTTAAAATGCAATGGTACAAAAATTATTTATACTTTAAAAACGAAAATGTTCATTATTTCCCATTGATTCAAAAAATTTACAGAAATCCGCATTTCCTCTATTAATTAAAAAAAGCTTTATTGCTTTTCAAAATTATAGTTTTATTTTAGTTATTTTATCATCAGCTATGTTCATCTCGTTAAAATTTTTAAGATAATTATACTGTATCCCAGCGTCTATAAAAAAATAGAATTTTGTCAGATATTATTCATTTTATTTAAATTACTTGCCTTTTAGTTGTGGCAGCAAATGCTCCAACTCAAACTCTTTCACTACTTTCTTGCAGGCAAGCTGCAGAGTGATGAAATCGAGAATGAAAAATATTTTATTTTCTGAACAAATATCAAATACATAAGTCAATGAAACATATATAACAACCAACTCGTTATTAACAAGTGTTTAGAAACAAAGTATGTGAATTTTACTGTGTCATGGTAAAACGTTCGTAGTTGTTTTAAAAACGTTTCGTATCACTTTTCTATTTAAAAATGTGCGTTTTTATTTTTATATGGCGTAAAAGGTTTTTAAAAATATTAATTTTAACCTACTATATTATAGTAAAACATTCGTACTTGTTTTAAAAACGTTTCGTTT
Source organism: Dichetophora obliterata (assembly GCA_963920525.1). Classification (NCBI taxonomy): domain Eukaryota; kingdom Metazoa; phylum Arthropoda; class Insecta; order Diptera; family Sciomyzidae; genus Dichetophora; species Dichetophora obliterata. The sequence continues at coordinate 135,931,093 of OY986438.1, read as the reverse complement.
TACTTTTCTATTTAAAAATGTGCGTTTTCATTTTTGTATGGCGTAAAATGTTTTTCAAAATATTAAATTTGTCCTAATTTATCATAGTAAAATATTCGTGGTTGTTTTAAAAACGTTTCGTTTTACTTTTTTATTTAAAAATGTGCGTTTTCATTTTTGTTTGGCGTAAAATATTTTTAAAAATATTAATTTTACTAAACGATTTTAAAATGTGCGTTTTTGATTTTTTGCTTTCTCAGTGTACCGTGAAATGCTTTCACTGTTAGTTTCTAGTCTCATTTTAAAATAAAAAAATTATGGTAAAATGTTTTTGAACAACAAGGGAATATGTAATAAAGTCATGTAAGTTTAATTGTTTAATTGCTTTTAACGTAACATTACCCTGTAGTGAAAAATCGTACTGGTTATGAACTTAACTAGTTAACTCACTACTTAAAATAAAACTAGTCAAGAAAATACTAGATGTTGAACTAGTGAAATATTACTTACCAAAATGTAACTAGATAAGTCACTATCTGTATTCCAGCTAGTTCAGAAATACAAGCTATTTTACAAGTAATAAAATAGCTAGTTGCTTAATTTATAGTTAACTTACTATTTGCATTTTGACAAGTTAAAAAAATACCAACTGTTCTTCTAGCTCATACAGGCCTGTAGCCAGGGCGGGGCAAGGGGGGAAATGCCCCCTACTACAACCGTTTGCCCCCCTGGACAAATCAGACAGTGAAAAACTTTAAATGAATAATTAATATGCATTTTGTTGATATATTTGTTTATTGCTTTAAAATTAGTTTAGTTTAAATAACAAAAAATATACACATTCACTTTATTCATGACTTGAATATGTTTATGAAATTTGTTTAACAAAACATTTCAGACAAATTGTTACAATTTTTCAAATTTCTACTGGGTCGCCAACATTTGCTACAAAAATATAAGATTTAAATTTTAATAATGTTTTAAGCCACATCCATAGGAACTTTCTAGAAATGAAAAGCACGTTGTGCACCAATTTGAAGCAGATACAAAAACAATATATAATTGATGAATTTTTATTAATTTTTAAATAAGGAAAAACTGCAAATCCTAATTCTAGCAAAAATTTAAAGAAGCAAAAGATTTAAATCAAAACATGCATGTTTGTTCTTAATAAATAAACCTGAATAAAGAAACGACGGATGCGGGTTAATTCATTTTCTTATTTGTTTAAATAAAAAAATTTCGTGGCGGCCGTAGCCTAGTGGGTAGAGTGCATGGCCCCTAAGCTAAAAGTACCTCGGTAGCCCGGGTTCAATTTCCAGCTCAGGCATAAAGTTTTTTCAACTGAATTAATTTTTCTGTTCGGTCGTCACCTCTCTGCAGACAATGGCAAACCTCAGAGAGTAAAAATTGCCATGTAAAGCTTCTTGAGAACATAAGCCGTTCGGAGTCGGCATTAAACACGTAGGTCCAGTTCTCGGTCATTTGTGACCAAACATTTAATAACACGCACAACACAATTGATCAAAAGAAGCTAGGTCAAAGTCTTTCCTAGGGCTGAAATGGCCAGTTTATTTTTTTTTTAAATGTCTTATACATATGTTAGCCCATTTTGCTACTCTTTCTTTCTAGCCACTTTAAATAAATCTTGTATTTTTACCTTAATTTTATTACAAAGTCCTAAATTAATTTTTATATTATTTTTTATGTATTAATCTCGTGTATAGAAAGATCTACATATCCATGTAAATATTATAAAATGAACTGTTTTTTAATAAATATGTGTATTCATTCCACACGTTAAAAAATTGTTTATTTTTTTTGTTTAAATTAAAAAACAAATAAAATTTCACCCCCAAGATTCATGCCTGCCCCCTTTGTCTTCTTGGTCTGGCTACAGGCCTGAGCTCACAGCTAAGTAGTCATAAATATATGTACTAGCTTCTTTGCTAGTTGCAAACTCGCTAGTTCTGCATAAATTTGTAAACATTAAATTTTTTAGTTGCACAAACAGTAACAATTGAGGATGTGACAGATGTCATTTTGCGCATGCAGATCTGTAAAGAGAATTCGCCATTTTGTTTTGTTTTTGCCCAAATGTGGAATGAGTGTTACAATATAACTGAAAAGTTTAAATAAAAGTAGAGTAGAAGGGGGTAATGTCGTGCAGGTGGTAATGTCGTGCACTGGCTTTTTTAGCATAAAAAATTGAATGATATACCAGCCGTTGGTAAGGTATGGGCCTACTGACCTACAGAGCTCATGCATACAATACTAGCAATATCCATGTGTAAGGGCAATATGTGCGACGTTTTTTAAAAATCGCACGTTCTCGGGACGGCGAAAGTGTTTTTTTATCGGATCAGAAAAATTATTTGTCTCGCAGGAAAATATACCAGGTAAGTGTTTACTTAAAGCAAATTTTCCGCCGAAAAAAAAGATGTATTGTGATCGAAAAAATTTTTGTTCTTTACCGATTTGTCGAAGTCAACCTTGAAAACGACCTTTGGGGCAATGTCGTGCATTTGATGTGGGACAATGTCGTGCACTATACAGAAAAGAAAAGGGAAGGAAACGCCGTCGCCCTAGTGTACCAAGGGAGTCGTGAAGCCATAACAAAACGCTACAATCAAAATAAAATTTTCCAAAATTTTTTCTCAATGTCAAGCACTTTTTGAAAAAATATTGTTTTTCTTTCCGTGTTTCATATAGCAAATTGCCTATTTTCACTTTTCTTTTCATAAAATTGTATTTTTTGATCATATTTCGGACTTATGTATATTGCCTTATAATTAACAATAATAAATAAATAAACAATAATGCTATATCTTCTTGAATCGAACCACTACCTATCGTTTTTCACACATTCTGATACCTTTACAATATAATGCACGACATTACCCCACAAATTTTGAGGGGGGTAATGTCGTGCACATTTTTTTTTTTAATTTCTACTAACACGATTTCATGCTACACGAATATTGTTACACATAAATGTTATCAACCAAATTATCTTTCGATCGGATGCTTACTCGTTGTATTCGCTTGTCATGTACGGCTTTACGAGCACTTTAAAGTTGAGTGCACGACATTACCCCCCTCTACTCTACGTTCAATGTGTTGCTGCGTTTGCTTTTTTTTTAATTTGGATGCGTTCATAACACATTCAATATATAACCAGGAGTGAAAAAGCGTGCGGAGATATTTATGCAAAAATAACATTATAAAATCCTTAAAAATTCCCAAAAAAAAATCCCACGTGAATTAAAAAATACCATGCTGAATTAAAAATTACCATGAGAATTTTAAACTCCCACGGCAATAAAAAATTCCCTAAAAAAATCCCACGTGAATTAAAAAATACCATGCTGAATTAAAAAATACCATGGGAATTTTTAATTCCCACAGCAATTAAAAATTCCCAAATATGGGATTTTTCTACTAAAGGTGGCAAACGTGAGCCTATGTCTTAACTCCCTACAACGAGAAAAAAACGTTAAACGCGATTTACTCGAAACTACTTTTTTAAAACGGCTCGATAGATAGATAACTCGATAACTAGATAGATAACTAGTTTTTTTAAAACGGTTCCAGAGATAGATAACTCGAAATCTATTGCTTCAATTTCAATGAATCTTATTGCATTTTGTTCGTAATCTTGTCCTTTAAGCATCCCCCCTAAATTCAAGTTCCCATTTCTTTTTTTTAGACAAAAAGCGCTCGAAAATCTATCTCTTTTTTTTACTTTTTACTCCAATTTTCACCATAACTTTAAAAAACCCCCGGGAGTCGTGCGTAGAAGGAATGCCGAATTAATGATCTATACTTTAAAATTATATTTGATTTGCTTGTTTCAAATACATGGGAAAGGCCATATCCATGGAACCGTTTCGGATGTCTTTTTTTCAATGTTATTTTCAGCGTCCTTTATAAAAAGCAAGACAATTTTCAAAACAATTTTAATAAATTATTTTTTATGTACCCCTGTATAAATTAACCAAACAAAAAATAATAATTTATTGCATCTCAAAATAAATGTTTGAAAAAATCTTAATGTGAAGTAATAGAGAATGACTGGGGCTTCAATTCGTGAAATTTTGGTATCAATCGGAGTATTCATCTGTAAATCATGAATGATTTATCCGAAGGGGTAACATTTTTTATCCAACATTATCTCAGGTGTTCAGACAGGTAGACAGGTTCTATTCTAGGTATCCGTTGCTAACATCCCAGCAGCGGATTTGTCGGTGGCTACCATAGAACTAATACAGAATAAATTACCAGGTAAGGAAGCATTACTTTTTCCAAAAAGTAATGCGTCTGCATATAGCAGAAGTAATTAACTCATACCTCATTACCTGTAATGTAGCATACAAGGAAAAGTAATGCAGTGATTTTGCAAATATCCGAATAACTTAATACAAGTAGTATGTTACTCCATAACTTCTAGGTAATGCTGAAGGGAGGCGATCACTTACCTCCTGTCTCATTCAATGTTAAATGAAAGGCCTTTTATGCATAGTAAGGTAATATAGTCGGAAGTAGTGGTCATTGCAAGGTAATTGATGCTTCATATATTCGGAATATATTCCATCCGCTACTGGGATATGTGGATTTTTACAAAATCTGCCAGCGGAAACAATGTGCAGGCAGTAATGGGTTAATAAAACTCATTTGTTTATTAAAAGCGTCTATTCTTCGAGCACTCGCCCTGCCCTGCCTACTATTTATTTGCTTGTGTCCGTCTGTTCTTTCAACTATTACGAGTTTTTATTCAATCATTAGAAATACGGGGAGTGCTCGGTTTTACTTTGAAATGTTTATTTAATCAGAAAAGTTTCCGTGAATTATGAATATTTTGAAAAACAAGGAACAAACAAAACTTCTGTGCCAAAATCTATTCTAATTTTAACAAATTTTCTATTCTTATTTCTACATTTTTGCACTTAACAAAAATAAATCCAAAAGTGCTACAAACTCTCTTAAAAAAACAGAATATTTCAATTAAATTAAATAACAAGTAAATTCTTTTTAAAAAAATCTTTTTAAAGAATTTGTAAAATAAAATGAAAATTTGCAATTCTATGTTTTTGCAATTCTAACCCAAAGAAATTGATTGATAAGCTTGGTTTTCTTTTTAAAGCAAACTTTAGTGGGTCTCCAGCACAAAAGTTGATCAAAAGTACACAAAAATGCAATTCGGTGGACGCAAAATTGGTTCAGTTAAAATAAAAGCATATCAATCAAAAGGATTTTTATATACTATTTAAATTTTATACCGGAATTTGGGGGTCACAGTTTTCCTATACAAGTCGATACACTTAAGTATACTTTTATAAATTCTCGAGTAACACCGGGTACATTATCTAGTAAATTATAAAGAAAATCATTTCATACGTGTTTTTATTTAAGAAGGTCTGATTTCATTTATTTAGGTTAATGTAATTAAATCCAATCCCACACGATATTGTTCCTAATTACATGATTAATCATGTAATGATATCTCTATCATTTCTATGAAAATTGTATAATTTTCATTGTAGATATATAATTGGAAAAATGTCTTATTATACATGTAAATTTAATTGCTAAATGAAACGGGGAAAAAGGTGTTTTTCAGCGTGCTGATTTAGGTAATTTTATTTACAAATAAACTTAAATTTATCAACCAAGGAACTATCCACTATGCCAAGGCGAATTTGATTCTTAGCAATAAAGCGCGAGATGATGCATGCAAAAAGCAAGAATGTAAATAATAATGGAGAATAAACTAAATAAACAAATACAAAAATTGTATAAGCAACATCGCTTTAGAAGCTGCACTCCAAAAAAAAAAAAAAATTTAACAGAATTATTAATTTTTCAAGCAAAATAAAAAAAATTGGGATTGGCAAAAAAGCAACTATCTGCAATTTGGTATGATTTATTAAGCAAAATATTTGCAATATTGAAATATTAAATGATAAGTTGTATTTGACTTCTGTCCCATGAGACTATCAGAGTCACCACCGCAGGCTAGAGTCAACAATAATTTTCATTCTTTTTTCCAATCAAAGGCCAACAGTATATTTCAGCGGTGGGCACGAGTGAGGCCATTTAGAGCCACATTCAGATTTTCAAAACCTTCCAAGTAGCCACACCGTACTTCAGACAAAATAACTTTACTATAAATTAAGGTATTTTTATTGAAATAAGAATTAAAATTAATATTTATGATGTACATACATGACATATCGAACATCCTCTTAAAAAAAACACTATTCCAAAATTTTACATTTTCAGGATTAGCAAGACACAATTTTTTCTTCAATTGATTCCATACAAAACTAAGAGACAAACCGATTTTTTTTTAATTAAAGACTAAGAATATGTGTACTATTAAGACAGCCGAAGTAGATGATCACTGCGAATAGTTTTACACGAAAAAGTAAAAATTTGGAAATTTTGAGTTGTGTCTCTTTTGAAGAGGTTATTGGTGTTGGTCAACTTTTGTCAGACTTCGCTTTAATCTGAGCTTACCTTGTAATTGTATCATGGAGAAAAAGTACATCAGGAAAGAAAAACAGGATACACATTATCAAATTTTTTGTCAAATCGTTGGACGATAGATCAACATGAAATTCCATGGAATTTTAATTTAAAGAAAAAAGCAGTAGCTCGTTTCTGTAACTATTGCGACAAATAGTCATTTTTTCTAACGTCGCATTATTTCATTCCAAAATACACACTTTTGCGAAAACTACACTCAACAATTTTATTATTAAATTTTCTACGAATGATATTAGTAAACAAAATATTCGTACATTCTACAAATATTCGTACAATATACAAAAGTATATTTATTCTGATATCTTTACGAATTTGTTCGTAAATTTTTTCTAATACCTGTTGTAGTATCTACGAATGTATTTGTTTTATATACTTATGATATTCGTAAACAAAAATAAATCAATTCATATAAGTGCATTGTACAAATGATTGTGTACATATAAATAATAATATTCGTAAATTTCTCGTACGAATAATTTCGCAATTTCTTTCAATTTATTCGTAGTATTTACTAATGCTTTCGTAATATTTACGAATGAAAAATAATATTAGTAGAAACAATTCATTCGTAGGTCGACCGTATGAATTATTAGTAGAATGTACGAATTATTAGTTGAGTTAAAAAAATTGAAAACCGGAATTTTTCAGTCTTGTTTGTCGAAAATCCACAGAACATAAGGAACTGCATAATTGTAAAGTGACTGAAGCTTACTGGTAGAGTGCGTTGTCCGTAAGCTAAAGAGCCGAGGTTCAAACTCCAGCTCAGACAGAATATTTTCTTTTTTTCGTTATAAGATATTATGATCATTCGTAAATGTAACAAATGTATTTCTACAATATACATTTGGTTTTTTACGAATACGAGTAAAATATTCGTAATGTGTAAATACTAATATACGTCGATTCTTCGAATCCTATTCGTGGCTGAAAACTACGAATAAAATTCGTAGAATGGACGTAGTTATTACTAATATACACACAAATATTTTTGAATGTAGTGCTTCTGTAACTGTTGAAGCGAGTAAGACCCCTTTTCCACACAGAAAATTTTCTTGCTAGCAAAGGGCTGATTATAATGGACGGAACGGAACGTTATAGAATATTGAGAAATGTCACTTTACAATCTATTACATGTATTTCTTAAGCCTGGTTTTCACTAAGTCAGTTTTTACAGTACAACAATCACTGATGTCAGTAGGCATCTTGACCATATGACGTCAAATGCGTTTTCATTAAAACCCAAAAACTGACATAAAATCGAATGTCAAAGACTGACGTTGAGTTTATGTTCCAATTGATTGCCATACTGTTTTCACTTTCGATGTTATTTGTGAAATGCCATTGGTTTGTTCAGTTGTGCTTTTTCATCAAGAACAGCTTATTGTTATATATTTGAGATTGCTAGAAAATGTTTCTTTTTGGTGAAATTTATAAAATACTATTTTTTTATTAGATTAATAGCAAAAGTGCACTTAAACAAAGATTATCACAGTGGCCGGTGTTGGTTCAAAAGGCACCATCGCCACGTTCTATCGCAAGATACGTCTTCAAGATTCGCGCAAATGACAAATTCCTGGCAAAGCGACCGCAACAACGTGAATCCCGAAAATGCGTCTGCAACAAATCCCTTGGAAGCAACACCGGCCACTGCAATAATCCCCATTTAAGTGCATTTTTCCTTCTAAACCAATTAAAATAACAATATTTAAAAAACTTTGCCAGCAGTGAAACAAAAAAATTAAAACAACATTTTTTTTAGGCAACAACTGACACAAAATGCCAACATGTTGGCATTTCGATTTTTCTTGTCATACAACGATATTTTGATTGACAAGCAAAATTCTATCTGTTCTCACTTGTTTGTGATTTTATATGACAATCAGTGGTCATATATGAGAACAAATGTAAATGACAATACGTTTCCATTAGATTGACAACATTTGTGATTGAAAACTGACCTAGTGAAAACCAGGCTTTAAGAGTTCGATTATAATCACACGGAACGGAGCGGCACGCGACGTTGAGGTCTATAGATTTTTGATTACTCCGCTGCATTCCGTAACATTTTGAGTACAAAAGTTATGTTGACAGATGCTACACTGAGAAAAAAAACATACTTTAAGATTAAACAAAAAATTTTAAAATAGAAATTTAACGCATTTGCTTTTCTACAAAACAAAATTTAAAACAAGCGTGTTTAATTTTCAACTATGAGCTCATTTCTTTTGAATAATTTTTTTCTTATTATTTCCTTACAAAACCAAAAAATACGTCGCTATCAGAGATTCAATTAAAAAATTATGTACTGTAGAATCAATGAAAATTATTGTCAGATAACTGAGACCCCGATTTTACATTTGAATGTTTGAAAATATTTTTGAATTAGTCCTACAAATATTGAACATATGATGAGATACGAACTAATTATTTTGATATTGAAAATATTTCAAGCCGCAATGAAACGCAAATTTCATCAAATGAAGTCAAAAAATGTCTTATTCGGGGGGGGGGGGGGGGGGGGTCCCAGGGGTCGCTGATCATGAATCTGACTTCGAAAAATCGAAAAAGTTAAAAAATGGCATCAAAAAAATGGCGGTTTAATTTATTTGTTTTAAATTCAATAAGAATATTTTTAAATTCTGTTTTAAAATATTTGTTTTAAATATTAAAGTTGGGGCATTAAACTTTTCGTCTAAATAAATGTGTTTAAACTTAAAATTTTTACAATGAAAGTATATTTAAAAACATTGTTTTGAAAACATAAACTTTTGTTTTAAATTGAACTCTAAAATGTTTGTGTTTAGCTTAAATAAAATTGTTTCAAGCTCTATTTCAAAAACAAATTCGTTTAATATGAACACAATTTCATTAAACTTTAACACATATTTCCCTCAGTGTACTAAAAATTTTATTCTGCATTTGTTTTGTTTTCCGTATTTTTGATTGAATTTGATTGAATTCGTGTTTTAAAATAATAAGAAAAGAAGAATTTGTGGAATTTATTTTGTATTGAAATACATTTTAGAAAAAATTAACTCCTCTTCCGTTGCTATTATAATCGCCACATCGTTTGGAAACGTTTCGTCCCGCTACGATGACACTTGCCTCCGTTCCGTTCCGTCTATTATAATCAGAGCTCAAGTCTGCGGTACAGGCAAGTTTTTCTTTGAGTTGTTCTTTTTTTGATGCTGTGCTTTTCTCTCCTTTGTATTTTCGACTTGCTGGCAAGAAAACTTGCTCTGTGGAAAAGGGATTTATACCCCTTGAAGTGATGAAGTGATGAGTGATGAAAAAGATATTCAAGCTAGAGGGAACACATGAAATAAAACGAATGGCCGCATTCAGCGCAGACAACAGTTGGCAACTGTTGTGTAAAAATTCGCTGAATGGTACAAATTTGGTAGCTCTAACTAAAACTGATAAAGTAGCGAACGCCTTATAATCGAGCAAACAAATTCTATGCTACATGAACACAACTGTTTGCTTAACTGTCACATGCTGTTACTGACTCTGTTAAATTAATAAAAGCAGAAAGAACGCAGCAAATTTAAGTGAGAAACCTTTGCAATTGAATTAAATTTACATAAAAATTAAATTGAATCTAACTTCTGACGTGTAGAGTAGCAACACATTCAGAGAAAAACATCGGGAACTAAGGTAGCGCTACCATTACAGTTCACAACAGTTGTCTGCGCTGAATGCGGCCAATGACACAGCACTTTGCATACAATTATGTCTATGCTGCTTTCAGAAATTAATAATTTTTTCTTTATGGAGTACGTCTTTTCGCCACAATCCTCTTCCATATCAACTTCGTAACATCTGTAGCGCCACGCATTTTAAGAAAGAGCTTTTTAAAATATTTCAGGAACCCTAAATGTTAATGTTCGCATCGTCAGTATTTCTGTTGGTATATCTGTTGCATTAAACCTGTTAGTAGCTACTTGTTTAAATATTTGTATTAACGTTTTCAAAAATTCTTATACTTTTCTGATGATTTTATTTTAACTTTAATTAAATTTTCGATTTGATTTTTATATAAAATTTTTTAAATCTAATTTGAGTTCAATTTTTAAATATATATTAAATCTAATTCGAGTAAAGTTTTAAATATATATATATATATGTTACTGCACTTGTATTGCCTAATGCTCTTTAAATAAGATTTAAAAAATCTTTAGTATAAGGATTTATTCCCTGTAATGAAAATCTAAATAAATAATAAAAAAATGTATAATAAACTAAAAATTCAACAATAATACATTGTGCTTTATTTGTAATTACTTTATTTTAATTTGTTTTTAAAACAGTGTTTATTCGCATAGTTCACCAAATATCTTTTATTTTTCAAAATAATTTATTGTGTAATATGTCTTATAGAAAACTGCGGCTTAGGATATTGTAAAGCAAAGTCACATTTTTGAGAAGAACATATATTTTTGTTTTGAGATTAATCCAATCCTTCTACTTTAGATTTTTTCAGCTGCTTACATTTCAGGTACTGCAGCAAAATAACTCACAACAAGTAAATATTTTCCTAACCAAGAAAATAGTGAAAACTTCACTCGATTCGAATCGCATATTTGAGTTTACAGAAACATTTTGGATAGTGAATTTCTTTGAAAGTAGAAATGAAACATTCGAATAAAAGTCACCGATTTATCTCATTTCATCACAGAAACAGTGCAAGTGAGAATGACGTCTGGTTATAACTGCGATGAGAAAAGTTACAGAACCGAGCTACAGAGCAACATGAAATTCCATGGAATTTGGCAAATTAGAAAAAATTTAAATTTTTTTCATATATTTTGATATACCTATTTACATAAAAAAAGAGCCGCACTTTACTTTACAAAGAGCCGCATGAGGCTCAATGAGCCACATTTGCCCACCGTTGGTATATTATATACACAGCAGTAAACACGACAGTAGAGTAGCAGTGGACTGAGTTTCCAGGGACAATTCTAGCAAATATTTGTTGGATTCACAAAGAAAATAGAATTCAAAATTGAACCATTACCTATTCACTTTCATTGCTTTACATACATTTGACATATTGAGCTACTTGTTGTTTATCAATAAATATTGACATTAAAATATAATTTAAAAATGTTTATTGGGTGTTTTTTTAGTTCTAGGAAATTGCTTAAAATTGTAATATATTTTGTTTGTCAGTTTTTAGTTAAATTTCAATGAATCAGTTATTTAAAATGTATCCTTGTAAGCAACAGTTGGTCACGTGTTTGCCACTGGTATGGGTTGCCACTTAATACTTAAATGAAATGTATTACTTTTTTTATCTTATACACAAAAAGAAGTCAAGAGTTGTTAATTTAGCTACTTTTATCGATACCACTACAAGTTATCCAGTGGTTGACCAGGCTAAAATATTTGATGCTATGTTGTGTGGTAAGCGCCGTTAACATTGCTTGTGTAACATGAGCCATCCAAGTATTTGTGGTCAAGTTTGCTGCATAGTTGGCTTGTTTTATAGCTTCATAAAGTCTACACAAGGAGCCACACAGGCAAACACACTCTTAACTGCTTTCAGTAGAACTAACCGGATGGTAAATGACTAAATTGATGAAGTCCGAACAAAGACTTCTGGCAAAAGACAAGAAGAGTGTTACAATGAGGAACATGCCCAAAGGATTATTTTTTCTTAACCCTGGAAGACTAGCTTTCGTCGAATCGATCACAAAATTGGTAACTTTGTGTAAACTTGTAGGTTAACTTAGCGCTGTTATTTTAGGGGAATATATTGCTTAAAAAAAGATTACTTTATTGCTTAAACCAGCGATGCCCACGAAAATTATTTAAAGAGTGCAAAAGCAACAACAACAAAAAGCAACATCATCAAAAAAATTTTTAATCTGGATGCAATGAGGAATTACTAATAACACGAGTGCTGACAGAGTCAACGACAGTGAACTTATATGTACACTGTAAAAATAATGAATCAAGTAATTCCAAATGTTTCATTTTTTGCTGGTTAGAACACATTCTGTTCTAACTAGCTTTAACCACGAGGAGGTTTTTGAGGTATCCTTTTTTTATTTTGTGTTTTATAGACTTTAATTTTTTTGTTTTGAATTTTTTTACTTTCTTTTTTATGGTTTTTTTTTATTGTGAATTTTTTATAGTAATAAATTTTTTCATTTTTTAATCTTATAATAATTTGTGTATGCTTTAACCTTAATTTTTTATTGTCGTACTGTTTTACTATTAACTAAACTGTTCCATTATTAAGATTAAAATTTATTTAATCATTTATTATCTATGTAAAAATAGGCAAACTCCCAGTTTTCCGAAAATTATTTTCCTGTCATTTTTCAAGGGTATAATAACCCCTATGAAAATAATTTATTCTGATGCAATATAAAAAAATATCCACCTTTATATTCAAATGCAAATATTCAATAACTTTTTCTGAATTTGTATTCGCACAACGAAAAATATAAAGAATACGACGCATTCTGTTAACGTCTACAATGCGAATTCCAAAATCAGTGCAAAACATCCACTATCGATGCCAAAGAACAAAAACAACAACATGCAAGCGCAGAACAGCTATAAATGGTTCGAAAGAACAGAAGCAATAACATTAAGAAGCGAGGCTTAAATTGCAAACTGAATTTGGCGAATTACAACAATCATGAAAATATTGAAGTTGTTGTAAAAGAGTGGAAAGAGTTAGGTGCTGGGCATCGCTGGCTTAAACTAAGCTTTTATGCAAAACACCTATTAAATTAACTATGGGGTTAATTTGGACCCTAAAGGTTAGGTTGTGAGAGTTTCACTATTCTACGAAAGTATTTTCCAGGTAACTGTTAATGTTTCACCTGAAAACATGAAGCCGTTAATGCTAATAAAAACAAAGTTTTTCTAACAAAACTCTATCAACATGTTCTTGACCTTGAAACTAGAATATATCGAAAATGGGTAAAAGAAATAAAAACGGCAAAAGCCATTAAATTCAGCGTCTTCGAATTATGCGGAAATTTTATGTCCAAAGCTTGTTTGATTTTTAGGAATGCAGAGTGTAATTAAAAAACACCAATAAAAAAACAAACAATTTTATTAAAAAGATAATTAAATTATAAATAATAAAATATAATATAATATAATAAAAAGTAAATAACGCAAAATCATTTTAAATTATATATAAAAAATGAAATAAAAAGTAATGTTACACAAAAAGGACAAAAAAAAATAATAAAATAACAATAAAATTAAAACATAATAACAATTTTAAAGAATTTATAAAAAAACTTTATTTAACCCAGAGAGGTAATCATATTTTACACACGTTGTAGGTAATGGACGTCGGATCAACGTAGTTCAGTTTTAAACCTTTTTTTCGAAAAGAATATAAAGCGGAGCCCCTCCAAACTTTAAATAAGATAGTATTAGAGCTTTATAAAAATGAAAACACGGAAATTTAAACTTTTTTTGCAATGTTGATTTAATTTTTCTAAAATATTTTAAGGAACTCATATTGGATCTTATATGCTGTTAGTTTGGATCTTATAAAAGTTTAGTTTTATTTAAAATAGAAACATCAAAATATTCTTGATGAAATTGATAACATTTAGTTATTAAATAGTTTAAGTTCACAAAATAAAAAAGAAATTCTGAAATATATTAATGCAAGCAAGGAATGAAAAGTTCAACTTTGTGCTCTCCACATACATTGGAATCGCATGTCTTGCAAGCAGTCTTTGTCATTCGTCCTTTTGTGTAGCGACAATATCATGGAATAACTAGACAAGGAAATGTTTGGGCTGAATGTGCTCTCTTTCTTAGTGACCAGAGCTGTCCAAATCAGCCATTTAGCTTTTTTCCGAATGAAGAAGAGGTAACCAAATAAAACTTACACTAATTAAATTGAACGTTGTGTGTTTAGTGGCAGCAAAGTTTAAAAAATTCGATTCTAATTATTCGAAAAGTAATTATTTTTTGTTAAAACTTTGACTGCTTAACTTTGTTTACGTTTTGCCTATTTTTACTTTCTGATCGACTTCTCATCGGTTACAGAATTTGTATGAGCTGTGAACTTAATTTTGACAGTTTTAGTCACAGGCTCTACTCCCCAACACTAACTTGTCTAGTTAAACCAAAGACAATATCTACAATGTTTTCGTTTTTGTCTTTTTTTTACATTTTTGGCACTTGTAATGTCCTTATCATTAATAACTTTTCGGATGTTCTCTTTTGTGATCGCTCGGAGAGTTCAGCAGACTCTTTCTAACTCAGCCTTTCAAAATCATTATTTTGCACTCTACTAAAACTGTTTAGATTTAATTGAAAATTAAAGCATCCGATAATCCGTTCTGTGAGACATTTTGAGGCTCTAAAACGCAACGGAAAGTAATAAAATATAGCAAATCACAATAACCACCAAAACAGAAAAAGTCACTTAAAAGGTAATCTACGTTATAGCTACGTAGCGTGTGTTAGTTTTGCTATAAAAAACACTTGCTCTGCGCCAAGCTAAGCAAAACATGTACATATTGCAATAGCACAACATCGACTTAAACTGTGTGAAAAGAGAAAGGTGTACGAATAGACAGTTTTCTTTCAAAATGACACTAAAATGACCTAAAAACCCGAAAAATGCTCTAAAAATGAAAAATGTCCAAAAATGAGAATAAAATAACTTAAAAATGATACAAAAAATTTTCATATTTGGAATTTAGGAAACATAAATGGACGTTCTAAATTACCAGGAAATGTCTAAGAAGCAGCAGAAAAAAGATGACATATCATCGAAATCCTAGCCCTGATCATTATGAATACAAGTTAGTTCCTTTCAGAAAGTAGGGATAAAAAATAGTACTTTTTGGATTAAAAATTCCTTTAAACCAAAGTTTGGATTAAAAAGTAGTCCAACATTTTTAACCGTGTACGATGTTTGTTTTGGTTGTATCGATTTTGCTATATATTTTGAACACCAGAGGGCGCTGTATTGTAAACCTCTACAAAAACCTCGAAAACTCTAAAACCGGTCATCTGATTCATGGGTTCAAAATTAGTATTGAAGTGTTTTTGGGTATGGTGAGTGTTTCGGTTACATCTATTGTGCTTTATCTCAAACAAAAATTGGGCGTTGTGCCAAAAGTCCATAGGTTTCCACTGGGATTAGGGTCAGGTGACTGAACAGGCCAGTTCATAACCTTATCCCTATTAATCCGAAACCATGCCTTAGTTTTTTACTGGTGTTTTTCTGGTCATTATCCTGTTGGAAAACCTATCGGAAGGGTAGGCTTGTTATTACATAAATAACATTTCGTGTAAGGGAAATCCATTTAAAGTGCAGTAAAATACCTTCCAAATTAAATAAGCCCTCATATGAAAACTGAAAATACTCCCAAAAAATGAACATACATTATCGGGACACAACTCTCAATGAAAGTGAAATAGCTCCCAAGCCTAAAATGAAAACAGTCCTAATTAAATAACTCCGAATGAAATAACTTCCAACAAAAATAAAATGACCGAAATAATTCCCAAGAGAAATGAAATGACTCTCAAGAAAATTGAAATAACACTTATTGCATCTTTCTGTAAAACGAAACGAAGGCTGAACGTGGTGCGGGACACGGTAAGCAATACATTTTTCCAAATCAAAAAGTATTGTTGCTCGTTTCTCTTACGATTTTCAGCCTACGTTTCGTTTTACATAAAGATGCAGTATACAAATACAAAATACAAAACTAATTTTATAAAACAATTTTTCGACTGCGTCAGTTTTTTTCCTTATGTATAAGCTGCCGAAAATATTTTTGAAATATGATTATAAAAATTAAAATTGTTATAAAATATCGATAAATTTGAAAAATGGCCCTACACCAAAAAAGGAAAAATGGCCCAAGAAAAAAAAGGGAAATATGGCCCCAATTTTTTGTGTTCCATATAAAATTTGGGGCCTTTTTCATTTTTTGCTTTGGTGCTACTTTTTGCAGAGCAGATTTTCAATTACTATAACATTATAGTCAATGGTATGAAAAAATAGATTTTTAGTCATAACTTTCGATTTGAAAGAAATATTGGGGTAGTTTTTTCACATAAATTATTTTTGAGACTTGACTTTTTTGTAAAAAAATATAAAAACAACATGTTGGAAAAAATAATTTCGTCAAAAAATCATTTTCATGACTAAAACAGTAGAACAATTTTGCACAAAACTGGAAGAATTTTTGCATAGGTAGTTTTGTTTTAAAATGTAGTCAGAAATACAATTTTTACTTAATTTTATTTTTATAACAAACAAAATCTTTAAGTGAAAAGTCAATATTTATGACCTTTTTTGAAAAAAAAATATAAAAATATATACATGATTTTTATTATTACACTCAAAGAAATATTTGTTCATATTGACCAATTCCTAGGTTAAGTTGATACATTTTCTGGCAATATACAGTCAGAAAAAGCTGTCGTCAATCAGATTTAAGGTGATAAGTTACAATCATATTGACAACAAAAGAAAAAAAACAATTCATTTTTTTTTTTGATAAATAAATGTTTCAATTTAATATGAGCCTTTATGACAAATATCACGTTTTTATTGTTCATATGGTTAAAAAAACTCTCAATATGAATACAGAATATTTCAAAATGGACAATAATTTGTTGAGCTTTCTATTCTGTTGAAAACATATTTTTTATCAATAATACTCAAATGTTTTGTTAAAAAGCATTTTAAAAATGAAAAGATTTTATTACATTTTATATATAATAAACATACATATAAATATAATTATGGAACTCACAAACGTTGATATTATCCATGCTACTCTTTATTAGTGCTGCTAACATTAATGCAAATAAATCAATAACTAAAAGTACTGCCCAATTCATTGAAAAAGAAGTTCAATTTGTAGTCATCGCTAATGATAAATGCATTTTTAAACTCAGCCAAAAATTTCGAAGTCCCTCATATGTCGAAGATGCATTATGATAAGATTGGTAAACTAGAAAACAAGAAAAAATTATTTCACAAGATTACATTAACACACTTAGCTTCCACACACAAATTAGCTTCCACTTAAAAAATTGCACTGTATTGTAAAATACCACTAATTTTTTCTGTTGTCATTATTAAAGGTTTTTGAAATTGATAATTCTTTTTATCATTACGAAATTGAAATTTTGTAATTTTGACTCAATCGATTATCAAAAACATTAATTATTTCTTCAGTATAAAAAATCTATTTATAAAGTCAATAAAGTATTTTGTTAATATTATTTATTAAAATTATGGAATATTATTCCGTATATTAGCTTGAGTTAATCAGCGTGAATAAGTTTATATCAAATTATATCAAATTAACAAACAAAAGCTAATAAAACAATTTCTTCAAAACAACGCATTAAATTTATTGCTGTTTTTAATCAAATGGATAAAGTTTCTTTTGAATTAACAAAAAAATAAAGCATTTTTGTTAAAATTGAATGAATTGGACAATTTCATTATGTAAGGGATTAACAAAAGTAATGTATCAATTTCACCAAGAGTATTTCTTTGAGTGTATAGATAAACTATGTAAATTCTAAAAATTTTTTTGAAAAGTACGATTTTTAATTTTTACGGATAAGAAATATGGGATTGAGTCTTTTCTAAGTTCACTTTGAATTTACGAATTTATCTTTGCGCAGTTCTTTAAACTAGATCATTTATTGCCAAAGCCAACAAAAATGCTTACTGTTTTTTTTATAGCTGTGTCTTAAGTTTATGAAGTCAGTGTAATACCTTAATGAACTTTAGGAATTTTTTTTTATTGTTTTGTACAAAAATTATCAAGTTATTTTTTATAAGTGTTTTTTTAATAATTTATTACCTCACCGATTAAATTCTTAAAAAACTTCAAAAAAAAAATTCGTGCATATATAAAATTATTCATCGAATTTTCCACTTAGGGCCAATTTTTCAGTGCAAGTTTAACTCTGTTTCTCTGTTAAACTAAGTTTAAACCAAGAAATAAGTTTTTCAGTGAATATTAACCAAAGTTTAAACTAAGGTTAATCGCTCAATATTCATTGGTTAAACTTTTGTTAACGTACTGTTGGATTTTGACAAATGATTTGTTTATTACATTTAAAAAAAAAAATTAATTCATACTGAGCAAAGCTGATATTGCTAGGGACGGTCTCGGCCTTCTTTTTGTTTTATAACGTTGTTGCTTTTCTAAAGCATAACCATTTTTGTAGGCGAAGCGACGATTTGTTGATTGATGCTAACAAAAATTAAATTTCCTTAACCTTCCGTTTGGCACATGGGTCTATCCAGAACTTTTTCGATTTTAATTTTAATATAAGTATATTTTTAATTAAGCTAGCGATTTGAAATTTCATGTAGTTTCCCAAAATTGAATTGGCTGTCGTTCTATATAACAATCAGTATGAAAAAACTAATGCAAGGATAATTATAAGGATTTAATGGTTTACACATCGTATTCGTACCACATGGGTCTGGGTAGACCCACATATATTTTGCATGAAATATAATGCAATTTGAATAAATTGCTTTGGTTTTGATCTTTCGATTGTAAATTTGCTATTCAAACTGCAATTTATTCTCTTTAAATTTGTATATTTATGTGTATTTTTACTAGAAGGTCTGTTGCCGTACTCATTTCAAGGAACTTGAAGTTGCTTGAAAGCTTTATTTTGAAGCTCGAGAGAGAGGAATAACATGCAAAGTGCCACTCTCTTATCTACTACAATTAATTGAAGTTAGTAGGGGAACAGACCTAAGAAGAGCGAACAAAATGTCACTATCTATTCTATTAAAATAACTAGAAAAAGCTTTTTCTATTCGTTGACAAGCTAGTTGACAAGTAAGTTGTTCAAGTTCGATTAAAATAACATTTACCGTTAGTTTTCATTTTGACTTGACTTCATCTCATTTGACTCGTTTTCGTTCTTTCGGTTCACTTCAGATTGCACCAGAAGAGTGACTGGCATAAGCGGTGCTAGTACATTCGAGAAGAAGAAAAGTTGCAAAATTTGTGCACAAGGAAATGATAAAATACGCCGAAAAACTCGTTTCTTTTGTTCAAAATGTTCAAACGCAGTATGGCAACAACACTCAAAAGTTGATTATATTTGTTTTTCTTGCCATATAGATTATTAATAAAAATGTATGAAGTATATTTTTTATTTCATCAGAAAATTAGCTGATAGTATTCTTAAAAATAAAACATACATTTAAAAAAATTATTAATTTTTACATTTTTTACAAAAGTTTTCCTTCAATATTTTTGCCTGCTTAGGTAGTCCCCACAAAATTAAAATATATATCCATATCCATATCATATATATATATATGTCTCAATTCATCACCAAAAACTCAATATTTACATGTAAATGCTTGAAAATATATGTGGGTCTGGCCAGACCCATGAGGTACGAATGTGACTCGCCGAACATGTACCAAACGGAGGGTTAATGAAAAAATTGCAGATTCTTCTTACAGTCATTTTGTTTTATTGAGACTTCAGATTTTATAGATATTTATTTAAATTTTAATGCAGTTTTTTTTATTAAGACTTCAGTTTTTATAGATATTTATTTGAATTTTAATGAAGTTTAGTGGTATTGCCATATCAACAAACACAAATTTGCTGACTTCTCAACCAACCACTGAAAAAGTGATTGTGTGGTTAAACTCTGGTTAACTTTAATCTACGATTAACTAAACTCTTGTTAACTGGGCATTAAACCAGCACTGAAAAATTGGCCCTTAGATTTCATAATATCGAAGCAATTTCGGGATCTCGTGATTTGAAATTTCAATTATGGTTATCCCGGGATCGTGAAAGCTTCCGGGATTGGTCTCCCTAATGCCTACATAGACAGTGACATTCATCTTTTTTCATTACATAGATAAGGGATTTATATAGACTCTTAAAAAGAACTTAAATAATTCTTTGTTTCTTCTAAAAACACAGCTACATGAAACCCTGTCAAACTCCACTGTAGCATTTAAGAGACCACCCACTTGGCCAGAACGAATTTGATGCCAGGCAATCAATGCTGATGCTGAATGCATCAATAGCAATAAAGTCACTGTTACTGGAGACCAACTATTTTGAATAAGCAAATACAAAATATTTGTTTATTAAAAGTATCAATTTGCAGTTTATGCAACATTATACAAATAAATAAGAACATACCAAAAACCGATGAATAATCTTGACAAACATAAATCAAATACAAATAGACTGAATGGGGTTCCACAAAATATGACTCAACAAACAATTAAGTAATGGTTTCTTATGTGGAAATAAAATTACAAAAAAAAAAAAACAAAAATTTCGAAAATAAAATATTTGCCGCCGTAAAATTGTTTTGCTCATTGTGCAGTATTTTTTGTTGTTTGCGTCACATAACTTTTTGAAACTTTAAATATGAGGTCCCCGAACTATTGAAATGTGGCCCCATTACAGTGCAACTCACTGTTTCAAATGAATTTTTGTTGTTTTAATTGAAGTGTTTTTTTTTTATCCATGCAGCTAGCTAGCTTCGTTGTTGTCCGATTAAGTTTCCGGTTAGTGCGGTGACTTCATGCTTATTAAATACTTTCAATTAAAGTTTCGCCTGCATTCTCAGTTTACTGTTTGTATTATTATTAGTTTATTATGTGTTGAGTTCTTGCCTCGTTGTTGTTGTTGCGGTCGTTATTGTTGTTGTTTAATTGAAATTTTGCAACCCGCGCCAAAGATTAATAAAATGTTGGCTGAATTTCCTTGGAATCGGCACTGGTTGTTGGTGGGCCTGAGTTGAGACATAAAATATATTCTTTGATTGCAAAATTTTAAATTGCAAACCTTGCAGTTGGCCGACCAGTCGGACAAACCCATATTTTTATTGTTTGTTGTTGTAGTTTTATGGCGTTGATTTTTGTTATTTTTCTTACTGAAATGGGCTTGGATTTGCATTTATTTTGATTAGCAGTTAAAGCGGATTTTTTTTCTTTTTATTATTTTTCTAAAAAATTAATGACTTTTCATGGTAAGAGGTGGTTATGAAACAACTTTTACATAATATTACTGTTCTTGGGTTATAACTACAATGAGGGTTAAATCATTTATAATATTATTAATTAAACATTACTATTTATATTATGTTTACAATTTATAAATTTTTCATAATTATCATCTACTTTCTCCCAGACGAGATAAATTCAACAAAAATGAATTAAGCTGCATTCTGTTTGCACTCTAACAAAAAGCCACGGCAATTTACATCAATTATTGCTGGCAACAGACTGCCTTCATTAAATATACTAGTTTTATTTCAGAGAGTCAAATTTAAAACATTTATTGCTTCCGCAATCTCTATAAAAAAAATCTCTCCCAAAATGATCTCTTTCACTTTTGCCTTCGCATTTAAAAAACCCTAGAAGCAGTGATACTAACACGAAGAGAGTAAAAATCCACCAATGCGACATAAAAAAACCGTGTAAGTCCATGTAAGCAAATTTATATAATTTTTTTTTAATATAAAACCAACAGCTAATAAAATTACTCAATTAAATTCGTTAATAGTTTTTACAAATTTTTGTATCATTTTTTTTTTTAAAAATTTGCATTTGGGTGGAATTGCCATCTTATTCCGATATTCATTTGGTTAGGTCTTCCAAATACGGCATCAAAAGAAATGGAAGGTTGTGCTCAACTAGAAGCCCAGACAGCTATCCAAGCAGCTCCTTTTGTTTTATTTTTATATCAAATAAGCATTGCTTGGCAAAGAAGGAGGAAAATGGAACGGTGCACTTTATTGCCTCGACTCTCTTCTTATGACTACTGGTTTCTGCGTGTCTTCAGGGGTGTAACTAGCGGGGGTGTAAGGGGGTAGACTACCCTCCTTACTTTTTTAGAGTCGGCCTAATTGTTATTTTTTACTAAAAATTTTTAAAATATTGATTTTTACAAAAAATAATTGTGAACGCATCAAAGCCAGTCGTACCTACTATTGCCATTTTCATAACGAAAAGCAACTTTAGTCGGCTATTTCATTTTAATTCATACCCAAAACTATCAGGCCTTCAAAGAAAGTGGCGACATCCACAATCTCCATTTTTTAAGAACCTCCTTCGAGTTTACTCCATAAATTTTTAGTAAAGTCGAAATTGAGTCACTCAAGCCCCACGACTGAAATATGGCTTGAGTTTCCAGAATTTCAGCCTCGTCGAAAACAAGTTCTGGAACATAAGTATCATTATACATTATCACATATTTTTATATTACTTAAATAAATTAAATCCATAAAGTGCACATAAACTTCATGAATTCACTTCACAATTACGACTGAAAGCTAAAACAAAGAATAAATAGCATTTTTACCGTTATTACCTTCTTAAAAGGGTGCTTAATAAGAAAATCTTATAAAAGCAGATCAAAAAGATTTTCTTATTAATTTTAACTTAAACTCTTAAACTTTGCAGAGTGAAAAAAGATTTTCTTATTAAAGTAAATTATTAATAAGATTACCACATCATTTCATTCATTTAATAAGAAATCTTATTAAGAAATGTTTGATAGTAGTTTTACATTTTTAATAAGATTTTCTCTATGGAATTAAAAAGATTTCTCTATGGAAAATTCTTATTTATTATTTGGTAGTATTGATAAGAAAACTTAAAAAAATAGCTCAATTAGGTGGTCTTATTGATTTTATGTGGTGGTTTTTTGGTCTGTGCAGTTTCGACCCTTCTCATCACTCCAAGGCTTAGCCATTCTTCAGCCATGTCAGGGTATTATTCTTAAGCCAGATTTATGCTTTCTTATTTTTTATTTAGTTATTTTATTCAGTCTATGAAGAGAGTTCTTACAGATTATAATCACAAAGAAAAATTTTAACTTAAACACTAAAACATATTATTTAACAAACGCTTCATAGCTTCCTTAGATATATCAAAATCAACTAAGCATCTTAAAGATACATTATTAAAATCATTTTGGGCCGAATTTAAGGCATAGTTAGATCGGCATAAACCTAAACAAAATATGATTGTATGGCGAAGTGTCCTACTAGGCACACTCAAATTAATTAATGCTAATAAAGATGAACAATCGATTTTTCCATTAAGGATATCATATATAAATAACATAGATAAAATTTTTATTCTAATTTCAAGAGTTTTTAATTTGAAAAGATCACAACGAGCATTATATGATGGATTTGAAAAGTTTAAAATTAAATTTTCGTAACGCAAATCCCAAAAAAGATTTCTGAACTCGTTCTAGGTGTAAAGTGTGACATGCATAGAAATGGTTTAAAATCAAGGACGCATATTTCAGTTTCGAACGGACGAAGGAAGTATAAAGGATTTTTAAGGTATGAAGGCCGGTAAAGTTTGAGCTATTTCGACGAATAAACGCGAGAAGAGAGTATGCTTTGATTATGATGTGGTTGAGGTGAATCACAAAATTAGATTTAGGGTCAAATATTACACCAAGGTCTTTCACCTCATTTACCCTTTTAAGCGGAGAATTTGCAAACAAATATGTAAAATGTTGGGGATAATTAAGTTCTGCAAAAGTGGCAGAAAGCCACTATGTTTTTAACGTTGACCCCTGCCGCGAAGGCTTAATTCAACGGTGCTCCAAAGCTTGGGACAAATATGAAGCGTCGGCCAACGCCCCTTCGGAATTCAAGAAAGACCACTTTTGAAAGGTTCCCCTAATAATATACAACAGCACCTTTGTCGTCAGATTGACGCAATTCATGACCGTGGCACTTTCAGCTACTTGAATTTATACATGACTTGGTTATTTTAATAACCTTGGGCTATCTCAGTATCAATACCAGTAATATAACCAATTATTTTTGTTCCGCAATAATCATCTACATCATATCAGAGGTCATCACTCTTTGACATGAAAAACTTAGGCAGAAACTGTCGCGTGGTGATAGTGTATGTTGCACTCTACAACTCACCAAAAAACAGAGCTAATTAAAAGAGAGCTTTGAGTCCGTTTATTTTCTCTCTTATTACCTTGCCAGACTATGCTCAGCGATCTGTCGTGGGACTATAAACGGACAACCGTAAAAATTTACAAAAACAACTAAAAAGAACTAAAACGTCATCTTAGTTAGTGCATAATAAAATGTTTACAAATTAAGTGAGAAAGATTATCACGCTATTGAATGTTGCAGACTTCGAGCTGTTAGCATCATTCCAACCATCAAAATGTTTCTGGATCTTATTATGTTGCTTTATAACATTATGTTGCTGGAAATGATTGTGTTACTACAGAACATAATGTTATAAGCTTAATGTTAATGTTAAGACGATGTTGCTTGGAAACATTTTGTTGCTAAAGAACGTAATGATTTCTTAAGGAGTACGATGTTGATAGACATTGCTGCAAAGAAGATCTGCTGTCGCTAAGGCCCTGAAATGTTTCAATGCTCGACTAAAGACATTTGTAAAGTTTTAACAATTAGAAAAATTATATGTTCTTTAATGTTCATGTTCTTCTCTATATAAAGGTATATTTATGTATTTAAGTTTTTTTTTATTAAAGTTTACAAAATTAACTTGAAAATAGAAGATCTCTCTCCATAGAAGTAATACATTAATCATATTATTATTCATATTTATATGTATATTGTTTTAACAAATAAGCTCATTTCTTAGAGAAATTATCGCAAAATTTTTCTTGAAGTTATTCTAACATTACCTCAAGAGCACATTGAGGTTGAGTAACAGTAAGATGAAAAAAAAAATTAATTTATATAATTTATGCACTTCCATTTAATTTAAGTAGCTATACTTGTATTTTTATATAATAATTATTTAGTTTAAGTGACATTTAATAGTTTAGTAAATAATACAATTATTATTATAAGAAGACTTACATAGATAGCTCCTGAATCTGACGATCGTGACATGCCATGAGCGTTCGCTGTTCCAGAGTTTACTAAAGTTTTTTTTTTTTTTATATATATATATATATGAGTAATTGGACTTAAAACTATTAATGATCACTTTTTACACTGAATTATTTAGATTCTCTTTCTTTTTTTCTTTTTTTTTGATATATTAAGAGCATTGAGTTCAAGCTTTATGTGCATTTTAAACACATGACTTTGATATTATTTGCCATTTAGATTCACTGATGGAAGAAACTTAATCCAAAGAATAAATTCTGATCTTTCCTTTGTTTGCACGCATAATGTGATGAATTCCAGATTGCAAAAGATTTAATTAAATTATTAATTAAAAGAGAAGCATCATGCTTTCTATAAATTAGAGAAATTTGATTACGTTAGAATTGGTTTGCTTTGTTAAATTTTACCTTACTGTACCTCTTTTTTTTATATGTATATCACGTGGGTATTAAAACCAATTAATATAGATTTTTAATTTATAGCATAAAATAGTAACTTGCTTCGTTGAAGTATGGTATTAGAAAAGAACGGCAATTTGCTAACTTTCATATGACATGGCTCGAATACCGAAATTTTTAGAAACAGAATACTACTACTTTTATATGGCCAGTCATGTTGTGGTGTAGCGTCTATTTTATTTTTTAAGAAATTCGTAATTTTCCTTATAATTTCCTTAATTTTTTATTTTCAACTTTTAACTGAATAGCCAATATACATCTATAGGTTTTTATTTTCATCTAATTTTAACAGAATTGCGTGAAAATTTCAATAAAATATTCTTAATATTAACTAACCTTTCCTTCTTTGTGTGTCGATAATGTTGTGATTCGAAAATATATGAAACACATTTAACGAAAACCATATTATTCACTTCACATGAGGAATTCCTTTAGCATTACACTGAAACCCAAAATCTAAGCAATTTTTTTGTTTATATTTATAATCAAAATTTTATTTTTAAATAAACCCAAAAAAAAATTGTTTCTTTAAATTAGATGATGACAGTACAAAACAAATTAAACGCAAAATTTTAAATGTAATTTTATCAATG
The DNA here is from genome assembly GCA_963920525.1 of Dichetophora obliterata. Classification (NCBI taxonomy): domain Eukaryota; kingdom Metazoa; phylum Arthropoda; class Insecta; order Diptera; family Sciomyzidae; genus Dichetophora; species Dichetophora obliterata. Next base: position 135,904,611 of record OY986438.1, on the reverse strand, counting down.
TTTAATTTGGAAAAAGTCATCCTACAACACATTCTATTTGATCCAACGTGGGGCTGGCCTACACCCTGAAATCTCATGCTCTAATCATTCAAGCCGGGCTCTGTAGAAAACATGTCCTTTGCATGTATTCTACCAAATGTTTTGCCATTCAGATCTTCTAGTTCATATATAAAATTTCCAATTTTTCTCTTTACTTTACATTTCGTAAATGTCGGGGCTAATTTCGGATTAAATTTTTTTAGCTTATCACTTTTATAAAAGTTTCTTTTAAAAACAATCTGATCAATTTTGTAATCTACCTGCCTACTTCTCAAATTATATGACTTTGCATGAATATCTTGAGCTTTTTTCAAAAAGGTATAAGCTTTTTCACGACTTTTTGTGAGGTGATCGCTATGATTCAGAATCTCTGGACATTCACCCACCAGACTATCTAGTTTTCTTAACAGATCATAGTGCTTTCCATTTGTCATCATATGAAATCCAAAAAGAAGATAATATGGAGTGAATCCTGTTGATTCATGAACTAAATTTCGCAAAGAGCAACTTATATCTCCCAGATATTTATCCCACTCAGTTTGATCATTTTTCACATACATACGAACGGCAGTAAAAATTGTCCTATTAGCACGCTCTGAGGCATTTGCTTGCGGTGAATAATACCCAGTAAGCACTTGCTTAATTCCATGCTTATCTAAAAATTCCTTAAACTCCCTGGAAGCAAATTGACATCCATTGTCTGACAGAATTCTTTCTGGAACACCAAATAAATTTAAATTGTCTTGAAGTGCCTGTATGGCCAACTTTGTTGTTGCATTGCGCAAAGCCTTAATCGTAACATATTTGGAAAAATTGTCTAAAACAACAAATGCAAAAGTATTTCCTGATTTGGATCTAGGCAAGGGGCCTACGAAATCTATATGCAACTCTTGCCAAGGTCTTAATGGTGGGAAACGTGGAATTGTTGGGGGACGCATGATGTGATTGGGAATTTTAGATGTCCGACAAGTGTCACACTCGTTCACGAATTTCATCACATCATTGACCATACGAGGCCAATAATACAGCCGTTTCAACTTTTCTAATAACTTATTTATACCCGGATGAGCAGAATTTGGTGGATTGTGATTCTGTTCAATAAGTTTCCACTTCAGACTGTTTGGAATCCAAACACGCCAACACTCAATTTCACTTCCTACTTCTCTTTCTCGAAACTTGATCCTCTTGAATAATTTCCCTTCAATAACCCTCAAATCAGGAAACTTTTCAAGATTTTCTTCAACTAACCTAACTTTATTTACATATTCTTCATCATTAAAACATTCTAGTTCAACATCTAAATCAACTGTAATTTCTTCAACCTCGGCTCTAGACAATGCATCTGCCACTATATTGTTTTTTCCTTTTCTGTGTATTATCTCAAAATCATAATGTTGTAGTTTTAATGACCAACGTGCTAAACGTCCTTGGAGGTCCTTTGTTGACATAAGCCACTTCAATGCCGCATGGTCTGTTATGACAACAAAATGAGCACCTTCAACGTATGGCCGAAATTTTTTTATGGCTTCTATCACCGCTAAGCATTCTAGCTCTGTTGTACTATATTTTTTTTGCGTTGCCGTCAACTTTCTTGACATATACGCCACTGGTTTTTCATTTTCTTCGCTGTCTAATTGAATAAGTGCCCCTCCTATACCATAAGCACTCGCATCACATTGCAAAAAAAATGTTTTATTATAATCTGGTGCCACCAAAACAGGTGTAGTAGTAAGCATTTCTTTCAATTTTAAAAAGGCCTGTTCTGCTTCATTTTTCCAATTATTAGTGAAGTTTTTACCAGTCAAATCAGTCAACGGTGCTGCTATTGCCGAATAATTGGGTAGCATTCTCATGAACCACTGGCACATACCCAGAAATCTTCGTAATTCTCTCACTGTTTTTGGTTTCTTTGTTTTCAAAATTGCATCTATTTTGTCGGGATTTGGCTTAAGGCCATCTTCACCCACAATATAACCTAGATACGGAATTTCTTTTTGCACAAAACGTGACTTTTCAACGTTAATTGTTAAATTCGCGGATCTTAATCGCTCTGCCACTTTCTTAATCACCTCAATATGTTTGTCAAAAGTTTCAGAAATAATAAGCATATCATCGATATATGGAAAAACTTCCTCCTGCATCTCATACGGGATAACCCGATCAATAAGCTTACACATGGACTGAGTAGCATTTTTCAGACCAAAAGGCATCACTTTAAAGTGATATAATCCTCTACCAGGTACGGGAAAAGCAGTTTTGCACTTGGCAGACTGAGAAAGTGGTATTTGCCAGAAACTGTCTTTTAAATCAAGTGCGGATATATATTTAGCCTTTTTCAAACTAGCCAGAACTTTGTCCATATTTGGCATTGGATAAGCATCTTTGACAGTATGTTTATTCAATTCACGCGCATCTAGACATAACCTCCATTTCCCATTCGGTTTTCCTACCATAATGCAAGGTGAACACCAACTACTTTCACTTTTCTCTATAATATCTTCTTTTAACATTCTATCTATTTCCACATCTAAATGTTTTTGTATATAAGGCGACATTGGATAGACTCGCTGTTTGACGGGGTTTGTTATTCCAGTATCAATGTCATGATGAATAATATTTGTCCTGCCAAGACCTTCCTTGTTGTAAGATGGTATCATTTGGATTGCTTCTGCCAAAATTGCTTTCTGACTATCTGTTAAAAAGTGTGTCTTATCATCTAAATTTATTGAAATTTCATCTACTATTGCTGAAACTAATCCAAAATTACTCCAAAAATCAATTCCTAAGGTAAATAATCTCGGTAGATTTGGTGAGATGTAAAATTTTATAACCTTATTTTTATTGTTATAATACACAGGTAAGTAGGCATAACCAATTACTTGCTGCGCAGCTCCATCAGCTGTATGCAAATTTGCATTTAGAGAAAGATATTTTAAACCTAGTTCCTTAAATATATCTTTAAATCCTTTTCCGATAACCGAAATTGAAGCACCACTATCTAAAAGACCTTCAAATTTCTTACCTTTTATAAAAATATCAGCATACATTCTTCTATCAGAATACATGTTTAACTTAAAACCTTCTACAACTTTCTTCATTTTCTTTTTATTCATAAAATATTGTTTAACTCTATTAGATCGGTTATATCTACTACCCTTATTTACATATCTGTCTGAGTACTGCTCTGCCTGTAGCTTGGTTTCGTCAATATCGTGTGGTAGTTCTGTCTCTGATTTTCTTGAGTTCGGGCAGGATTTTTCGGATATGCAGATGCCCTGTATTCCTGCACACCCGCCCTCGAGTTTAACTTTCCTAAGCAACGCGGACAGTTCGGCTTTGTTACATTTTTATAACCACAAGAATAACAAAACAAAGACCTTTGAGCTGAAGGACAATCTTGGAAATTATGTCCAATATCATCACAGTTCCAACATATGCTCAAATTGTTTTCTTCAATATTATAATTGACATTATTATTGTTAGCTATATAATCAATATGTTTAAATTCTGGACTTGAAATTTCATGTACTACTCGACGTTTACTCAAAACTTGATCATCTAAGGTTTCACCAATTTCAGCTAATCCCTTCTCAACTTCCATACAATTGATTCTCAATTCATTTACAGTCACTGGTTTTGACAGCATTAAGAGTTTACGCAACCCAGGATGCATGTTATTTTTCAACAAACTAACCAGCTCATTTTCTGAATATTGAATTCTCATCTCAGAATTTAAAGTTTCAATAGCCAACTTAAATTCAGTAAAACTTTCCTTTGGCCTCTGACGTCTATTTTCTATCTGTCTTCTAATTTCCTGATCTGTTGTTATAGCCTGAAATTCATTTACTAAAGAAAATCTAAAATTATTCCAAGTAGGGTTCCTATTCTTTGTTACAAAGATCCAAAACCAATTCGATGCATTTCCTGTCAATAGATAGTGCATCGATAAACAAATCTTATCTAAAGGTATCCCTTCACTTCTAGCTAGAATTTCAATTCTTAAAACAAATTGTTCAACGCTAATTGGATATGGTTGACCATTAAATCTTATGTTCCAATTTGAAATACTGGTTAATTTTCTGCTATCAAAATTACTCAAGTTTGATGAATGACTTGTATTCATCTCGACCCTATTACTATTCCTGTTTTGGTCAAAACCAATTTGCTGTCCTCTATCCTTGGTTTGATAATTTCTGTGATATCCCTGACTGATTGGGGTAACTGGTCTAGTTACATGAGTATAATTTGGGTTGTTGCGGAAATCCGGTCTATTAAAACCAACATTTCTTAAACTCGAATCATCTAACTGTGTATGAATGTCTGGATTATTAGTCCGAATATTTTTGTGTGAACTTTGATTCACATTGTGAAAATAATTTTTGGGTCTTGCACCTGTATTCGTTTGAATCAAGTTACTTCTATCCTGCTTCGAACTTTTTGATGGGCTTCTCTCACCACCATTAGCCTCGACGAGTGACAAACCTTCTGGTAAACTATCAGGAATTGTTTCCGTTGGTTCCATTGCTGTGCTTAATTCAGAGCTTTCAAGATTTTGTGAAATAGGCTCGCTGCCCGTTTCAGTCACTATGCCTAACAAGCGTTTAATTTTTGAGCGCAAGTCTATAATGATCTCGACTAAACCTGGCGCACGTTTTTCCAAAAAACTAAGCCGACCTAAAATATGCAAACCTTTGGTAATTAATCGCTGCTGTGTTTGAGAATCACAGTTTTTCTGCCGGCTTTTACACAATCGGCTTAAATCTTCCACTTTTTCTTGACAAATCTCAAATTCTTGTGACGGTGTATTAAATGCAACAAAATCTTGTTTACTTAAATCTTTGTCTTCGTCACTTATAATTTTTCTTAAATTAGCTGCTAAATTTCTAACACTACCTTCAATGCTCAAATTTCTAATTAGGCACTCGTACTTTATTTCTTCGCTATCAAGCAAACCAATATCCATTATATTATAATAAAAAAAATAAAAGCAAAAATTAAGGAATTTTAAAATGTTTTGCAATTCAAAATTTATAAACTTCCATCTGTTTCCACAATAAGTCAAAGAAAATTTTATACAATAATTTTAGTATTCTAGGCCTTAGCTCCAACATCAACTTTTGCAACATGTGTTCTCTTTACGGTATTGTTTTGCTTATTTGTTTATCTCTTTAAATTCAATATTTTCAATGATTTTTCTCATCCTTATTATTATGCACTAAAACACGTCTTGCTTAAGGTATTATAACATAACAACATGTTATAAATCAAACAAAAGCAGTAAATCCAACTAATTTACTTTAGAAGGTAATGTAAAAACAAAAGAAACTTTTGCTACAATTTCTAACTTCTAAAAAAAAAACCCGAAAACAAGCTATCACCAAGACATCATCAAACGAACTGGCAAAATTCTTATTATTTTCTTCTTAACAATGCACTTTAATTAGACTGTTTCTGCAACAAAAAAATTTTTTATTTTTTTTTTTTTTTTATGTTTTACTAACCGGTTTTAAAAATCAAGAATACAACAAAAAGCAAACTGTTTTCTCTTTTAGAATTTATTTTATTTGTGCAACTACTAAAGCCCCACGTTGGGCGCCATAACTACTGTCGCGTGGTGATAGTGTATGTTGCACTCTACAACTCACCAAAAAACAGAGCTAATTAAAAGAGAGCTTTGAGTCCGTTTATTTTCTCTCTTATTACCTTGCCAGACTATGCTCAGCGATCTGTCGTGGGACTATAAACGGACAACCGTAAAAATTTACAAAAACAACTAAAAAGAACTAAAACGTCATCTTAGTTAGTGCATAATAAAATGTTTACAAATTAAGTGAGAAAGATTATCACGCTATTGAATGTTGCAGACTTCGAGCTGTTAGCATCATTCCAACCATCAAAATGTTTCTGGATCTTATTATGTTGCTTTATAACATTATGTTGCTGGAAATGATTGTGTCACTACAGAACATAATGTTATAAGCTTAATGTTAATGTTAAGACGATGTTGCTTGGAAACATTTTGTTGCTAAAGAACGTAATGATTTCTTAAGGAGTACGATGTTGATAGACATTGCTGCAAAGAAGATCTGCTGTCGCTAAGGCCCTGAAATGTTTCAATGCTCGACTAAAGACATTTGTAAAGTTTTAACAATTAGAAAAATTATATGTTCTTTAATGTTCATGTTCTTCTCTATATAAAGGTATATTTATGTATTTAAGTTTTTTTTTATTAAAGTTTACAAAATTAACTTGAAAATAGAAGATCTCTCTCCATAGAAGTAATACATTAATCATATTATTATTCATATTTATATGTATATTGTTTTAACAAATAAGCTCATTTCTTAGAGAAATTATCGCAAAATTTTTCTTGAAGTTATTCTAACATTACCTCAAGAGCACATTGAGGTTGAGTAACAGTAAGATGAAAAAAAAAATTAATTTATATAATTTATGCACTTCCATTTAATTTAAGTAGCTATACTTGTATTTTTATATAATAATTATTTAGTTTAAGTGACATTTAATAGTTTAGTAAATAATACAATTATTATTATAAGAAGACTTACATAGATAGCTCCTGAATCTGACGATCGTGACATGCCATGAGCGTTCGCTGTTCCAGAGTTTACTAAAGTTTTTTTTTTTTTTATATATATATATATATGAGTAATTGGACTTAAAACTATTAATGATCACTTTTTACACTGAATTATTTAGATTCTCTTTCTTTTTTTCTTTTTTTTTGATATATTAAGAGCATTGAGTTCAAGCTTTATGTGCATTTTAAACACATGACTTTGATATTATTTGCCATTTAGATTCACTGATGGAAGAAACTTAATCCAAAGAATAAATTCTGATCTTTCCTTTGTTTGCACGCATAATGTGATGAATTCCAGATTGCAAAAGATTTAATTAAATTATTAATTAAAAGAGAAGCATCATGCTTTCTATAAATTAGAGAAATTTGATTACGTTAGAATTGGTTTGCTTTGTTAAATTTTACCTTACTGTACCTCTTTTTTTATATGTATATCACGTGGGTATTAAAACCAATTAATATAGATTTTTAATTTATAGCATAAAATAGTAACTTGCTTCGTTGAAGTATGGTATTAGAAAAGAACGGCAATTTGCTAACTTTCATATGACATGGCTCGAATACCGAAATTTTTAGAAACAGAATACTACTACTTTTATATGGCCAGTCATGTTGTGGTGTAGCGTCTATTTTATTTTTTAAGAAATTCGTAATTTTCCTTATAATTTCCTTAATTTTTTATTTTCAACTTTTAACTGAATAGCCAATATACATCTATAGGTTTTTATTTTCATCTAATTTTAACAGAATTGCGTGAAAATTTCAATAAAATATTCTTAATATTAACTAACCTTTCCTTCTTTGTGTGTCGATAATGTTGTGATTCGAAAATATATGAAACACATTTAACGAAAACCATATTATTCACTTCACATGAGGAATTCCTTTAGCATTACACTGAAACCCAAAATCTAAGCAATTTTTTTGTTTATATTTATAATCAAAATTTTATTTTTAAATAAACCCAAAAAAAAATTGTTTCTTTAAATTAGATGATGACAGTACAAAACATCATAGGCCCTTTGTCTTCATATCATCAGGTTCTTCGATCTCAGTGGACACAACTCAGACTATTTAGGTTTCCCCGTCGCCTGTACTCAAATTCCAAAGGTAACAGTATATTGATCCGGTAGTTGCTTACCTTCCTAACAATTACTGTTTGAAATTAGCGAGATTCAATCTACCATCATTCTCTTAGTAATTTAAGGGAATCACCAGCCCGAGTTCAACTTAAGTGTAACTCACACCGGCCTTTCTGGCCTAACCACAGCCAGAGCGCTTTGATACCCCACGTGGGCCTAACCCAAACGACAGTCAATACCTGGGCTCAAGGCCCCACCTGACAAGGCTCTTCAACATCCCGTCTTATAGACTAAAAGTTCTTAGAACATTTATATTTGACTGTGACACCTTCAGCCACTCGAATTGTACATGACTAGGTTAAAAATAACCATAGGTTTCCCAGTAAAACCGGGTAAACCTCAATCCTACTTATGCAACGACATTATCCTAATTAAGACTTAATTAAAAGCCTTTTTCAGAAAACTAAGAAGCATGAGCCGTTGTATACCAATTGGCTTATACAACGGTCCGAAGATTAAATGTTTCCTACATAATAACCTTTATTCTAAGATAGGTCTGCAGAACAACGATAGATCAGGTCTCCTCATCATTGATGGATAACTGTCCCCGCTCTTCAAGTTATGTTGGATTGATCGTCCATCGGAAGCATATTACAGATGACGGTGTTATGATAACTTAATATCAAAACCATGCTTTCTCCAAGAATTTGCCAGCAACAACCAAGGCTCAAGGTAAACCTTTTTCTTTTACAGATTATCAGATGAACATTCAAGTGCCGTGCCTCAAGAATGAACTCATTATGAGATCAGTTCATGGGCCGTGTTCCATTAACTGCCCATCCAATAACAAACCCTCACCACTTCTATTCCTGGCTTGGGACAGGCAGATTCCCCGAAGGTCCTCTGGCGGGTTTATGTTAAGAGTCAGTCCATCGCACCTAATTTTACCTCTCAGTGTCGTCATAATTTTTTTCAATTTCTTTTTAAAGTTGAAGTATTCGAATTTTGATGTGCCGAAATTCGTTTAATTTTTACAGCCATTTTCCTTGTTAAAAATGAAAAACAAAATGCACTTCCTTTCCGTAGAACTTTGAGTAGAATAAGGATTTGTAAAAGATTTAACGACATGGGAGCATTTTGTATGGTGATAAATATATAGATAACACTCAGTTTTTGACTAAAAAAAAGAAAACTTAATTTTTGGCGCCATTTAAGGAATTCTTAACCGATTTTGGTGTTATCGAGTTCAATTAAAGGGTATTTTTACTCGCAATTATTTTTTGTGAAAAAAATAAATATCATTTATGGAATATTTTTTAATTAAAATTTATAGAAGCACAATTTTTTTAAGTTAAAGAAAAGTATAAGAATTTGCTTCGCTACACGAATTATTTTGTATTTTAGCGCATTTCTTTTTACATAGTCTTATTTTATGTAAAATTCTAAGGATTTTCTATGGATTTTATTTTTCATTTCCAACAAAGCAAATGGCTGTACGAATTCAATGAATATCGGCACAACAAAATTCAAACACTTCAACTTTAAAAATAAATTAAAAAAATTGTGACGAAATTTGGAAGCCAAATCATATGAGATTGTTACTAAATTAATTAGTCGGCTTTGTTTTGACCACGAGTGTATTATTGTTTTTTTTTTATTTAAAGATATTTTACCCTTGTGATAAAGATACTTTTTACGAGAGGTAGGAGTGATCCAATTAAGTTAAATTTTACACTAAAAGTGGATATTAAATTTCAAAGCTTATATGGGCATTTCCGTAGCTACGCACGTGACAGTCGTACGACTTTAATGAGCAGAACAACAAAGAGAAATTAAACTTACAGTTTTCTTATTATGATTTTTCAATAGTTTACTAAGCGCACAATACAAGGTGTAAAATCTAAGTGTTGTCAAAAATTGGCTCTCAGATAGAAGAAACAAAAAATGATACGTTACGTGACATAAAATAGAAGTGGTTTGCCTGCATCAATATAAACGAAAAAATCTGCGAAGTGTGCACGAGTTTTTTTATGAAAATTTTTTAATATAATCTGGAAAAAAATTGCTACATATTCATAATTGTTTCGTTGAAAAATCTTTTTTTATTATTTTTATACAAAATATAGTATGATACGTTACGTGAAATACGTTATGTGACAAATTTTTTCCTTCAAAGAGGTGTAAATATTTCATGGTTTTATTTATTTAATTGAACAAGAAAAACATGTAAAGTGTAATTCAGGACCGTTACAGTCGAAAACTGAAAAATTTTTTTATTAAACTTTGTATTATACGAGTATTTATTACACTTCAACATTTCAACATTTGTTAAAATTTTAAAATTTTTGTCACCATTTTTTAACTTTTGTTGCCATTCATCATGTTTGCTGCCATTTTTTTGCAGCAAAAGTGGCAGTAGTACATTTATTTATGTTCAGGAAGAGTTTATTTTTTAAGCATCAGTCATTAACCGAGTTTAAGTCTATTTGGAGTTTAAGAGCATCTGTATTTTAAGGAACAATTTCAAATCGTCCGTTTATCGTCGTTTATGAACAAAGTAAACAAAAATGGGCCAAGGATACTACTTTGAGAAACACCCGACGATGCAATGAAAGGCAAGGACTTAGCACTTTCAACAGTGACGAAGCAAGTCCTGTTGCTTAAATAAAAGTGAAGCCATTTCAAAACACTAGAATGAAAACCTAGCTTGGCTAATTTCGTCAGTAAAATAGAATGCGAAACTTTGTCGAAAGCTTTTGAAACATCAGTGTAAATTGTATCAACCTGTAACCCATCTCGAAAAACTGAAATACAATATTCAGAAAAAATCGTAAGGTTAGTAAGTGTTGATTTACAAGGATAGAAATCATTTTGAAGAGGTGGTATAATACTTTTTACCCCAAAAAATAGCTTGGCTTTAACAATACTCTCAAAAACTTTTGAGATGGTTGAGAGTTTTAAGATAGGTCTATAGCTTCTATGTTGTTGGCAGAAGACTGGTCGAGGCTTGGGCCCATAGTTTTTCCTACTTGGTTGCACATCTCTAATGGGAAGTGTCGCACTTGTTTTAACCTTAGTCTATGAATATTACCACTTAAAACCATATCATTTAGCTTTTTTTTAATTTAAATTGAAAAAATAAAATTGCCGTTTTAATACGATATCATGCTATATTTATCTATGTAGATCAAGTTGTTGTCCTGGAAAACTGCTGCAAATCTCCTTACATATTTAACTCAACTGCACTTCAAGTGAACGACTTCGAACAAATTCTTATTTTAATTTTAAGTAAAGTGTTGCTACCAACCCATCTTGTTAAAACAAGTTAACTACAAACTACCCACCTCACTGCCGCCTACTTTCCACAGATATTTGCACCATTAACATCACCACAACCCCAAACAGCGATAATAAATTTGCACGCGCCCACACAGCGACTCTGCGAGCCACGAGCCAGCGTAACAATTAATTTTCTTATGCTCGTATGTGAGGCCGGTCTGCATGCCTACTAAGCAAAAGCTTCTACTAAGATTGCAAATGTTTTGTTGACAACACACACACACACACACAGAAGCATTCAACAGTAATAGCATATGCAACAAGAGCAAGAAAATTAACAACAACAACAAATTGCTTATCACGTAAGGGACATTTCTAAATAATGTTGCACTCTCCTTGCAGCGTTTTAACACTGCGCCAGGCTGTGTGTCACATGTGTTGCGGCTATGTAGCTCCTCCCGCCTCCTACCAGGAGTCGCCCACTGCAAGAAATGCAAATAAATTTAAATAAATGTTAAGACTAGCTTTTGGCTGGTAAACAAACGCAAGAGAAAAAAAAAATAAGTTTAAAGGAATAAAATTAAATTAAAATTGCAAATTTATAGAAGGAACAAAATCTAGGAAAACAGCAGCAGTACCATCAACAACAGTAGCAACAACAACTAAACAACAAAAATAACAATAAAACAACGAAAGGACTAAAGTGCTGCTGGGATTGTTGTTTGCATGGCGTATTACGTGATTCTCATGCATAAACAACTCGGCTCCAAAGTGGGCAGTCAGCAAGGTGACTGAGTTCCAATACCACACAAACTGAAGGCACACAATCTAACTGTGTGTGTGTGTGTGTGATTGTGCGTGTGTGTGCAGTTAACGCCTTCGCACTCCACGTTCTTGTGGTCGATTTTCAAGTAGATTTCCCAATAAATTTATATGTTAAAATTCTGCTGCACAAAAACACACACATTGTTGCTTCATGGCGACAAACAGACAGACTGAAAGCTGCCACTAGCATTAAGATCGACTGCAACATTTTTATTTGCATGCAAACACTTTGTAGTCCAAGCAGCACGATCGCGTCTCTTTTACAGCATGCATGCATGTCCAGAATTCAGTCTGCAGATAACAGATAAGCATAGCATGAAGCTTGCCTAAAAACACCACTCCATCCACTGCAGCCACTACAGCAAGCCCGGCGAAGAAACCCCTTTAAGACCATTTATTGAAATATCTTGCTTTAAGTTGAAGCTTTTGCTTATTGGTATCCGAAAAAAGAATTCATGCTTGCTGACTACTAAAAATGTCGTAAATTAAGTTCACACCGGAATTATTTTAATTGATTGTTTAAGTCTTGCGTGTTGCTCGCTTGGTTTCTTTTCGGGTGAGTCAGCGACTAAATTTATGCGATTTCTGTGGGCAGTCAACAATGTAAAGCTATTGCTTAAAAACTTTCTTATAGTTTTATTGAAGGTTACCTCAAAATGAAAAAAAGTTTAAAAAAACCAATCAAGGATACCCTAGTACTATTTTTATTTTTAAGCTATCTATGTATATACAAAAGTTTAGTGACACATAATATTGTGGAACTTTTTGAAGTGATTATTTCTTAAGCGGAACTTTTGCACTTGGGAGTAAATGCTAAAAATGTTACCTTCGTGATAAAGCATTACTTGACGTAACGTAAAGTGGCCTGAGTTTTCTAGTGGTAGGACGCTTGACTGTCACCCAGGAATCCCGGATCCGAATCCTTGGAGGGTCATGATTCTATGCTTTACCTTTTCTTTCCTTATTTCTAATCAAAATAACTTTAAAACACATCAATTTACGATGAAAGTAAATGAAGTCCCATCAAAATTCACAAGATGGGAATAGTTGCAAGGTACAAAATAATCGAAAGAATATAAGTCGCATTGAGTAAAAAGGCACAAAAATTCGGGCACAAAATTTCTTAAGGCAAAAAGCCGCATGGTAAAACTTCGCAAGAATAACAGCCGCATTGAACCATAAGTTTCAGGCTACAAGGAGTCGAGTGGTACAAAAAGCTGTAAGGAAAGTTGTAAAAAGTTGCAAGGTACAAAAAATTTGGTTGGTAAAAAGTCGCATGGTAGAAAAATTCGTAAGGTGGGAATAGTAGCATGGCTCAAATTAATCACAAGAATAATGCACAAAAGGTTACAAGTTACACCACATTTCTGAGTGCAAGAAGTCGAAAGGCATAAATAGTTGGGTAAAAAATATTGTATGGTAAAAAGTAGCATGGTTCAAAAAGTTGAAAGGTACAAACAGTTGATGGGTACAAAATGTAGTAAGGTAAGGTAAGAAAGCTAGAAAAAGTCGCATGGTTAAAATCGCAGGAATAAAAGTGGCACTAAACAAAAAGGTTTAATTTAAGAAAGAAGACGAAAATCGAAGGCAATAGACAAATAGTCGCAAGGTGCGCAAAGTTTCAGGGAACAAAATCTTGCAAGACAGGAACAGTAATATGGCTAAAAGTTGCATGGTGCAAAAACTTCACAGCACAAAAATTTGCAGGTAAAAAAGTAGTTTGGTAAGAAATTCGTAGGGTGAGCATATGGTCGCAAGGTAGAAAATAATCGCAAGAATAAAAGTAGCATTGAACAAGAAGTTACAAGGTGCAAAATTTCTTAATGTTAAAAGTCGAATTGTACAAAAATTTGCAGGGTACAAATTGTCACACGGTGAATAAGTCGCAAGGTAAAAAAGTTGCGGGGTCAAAAGCCATCAGGTAGACATTGAACCAATAGTTGCAAAATGCAAAAAGTATCAGGGTACAAAAAGTTGAAGCGTACAAAAAAATTGCAAGGTACTAAAAATTGCTGGAAACAAGATGTCGCAAGACACATTTTCAAGGTAGAAAGTCACATTATCCAAAAATTTGCAAGGTAAAAACTCGCTTGATGCATAAATTTGAAGTGCAAAAAAGTGGTAAGGCTAAAATGTTACAAGATAAAAAGCTACATGGTGCAAAAAGTTGCAAAGGCAAAAACACGCGTGATACAAAATTTTGCAGTGAAAAAATGTCGTAAGTTAAAAAAGTTGGAAGGTAAAAAGGCATATGGTAAAAAAGTCGTAAAGTGGGTATTGAACCAATAGTTGCAAGGGAAAAAAAGTATCAGGATACAAGAAGTCGAAACATTGCAGGAAGCAAACAGTCACAAGGTAAAAACTCACATGGTATAAAAAGACACAAGGTGTAAAAATTGCGGAAAACTTAAAGTCATAAGGTGCTAAAATTAGCAGTGTGCAAAAAGTCGCAAGGTACAAAGCTGTCGCGCGGTGCAAATTGTCATGGCAAGCTAATGATCTGGAAATTGTTTGTTCGGCAGTGTTGCCAACAGTTTCGTACCAACTCCTCGAGGCACCAACTCATAAAAGGAAACGATTAATTTTGATAAAAAAGCATTAACAACTAAATCGTAAATAATATTTTTATTACTGTTATTAGCAATTTTACTATTCTTTATAAAGATTCTTTTAATTCTCACAAATGTATGCTTGTACATGCAAAAAATTATGTTTCAAAAAATGTTTGACCTTTCCTTTTTAACATGAGAACCATTAAGTTTTTATATGTAGTTTTACAGTGCCTCAGAAAAGTATTCAGAACTGTTATATTTTAAATTCATACTAATTTAAATCTTACCAAATAAACACCATTTTTATTGGAGCATAAAAAATAAGGCGTAAGAGAAAAATATTGTTGGAATATTCACATCAAAAACAACATATCAAAAAAATCAGCTCACAAAAGTATTCGGAATTTAACATAAAATTGTAAGGGGGTTTTAGTCAAAGGCTGAGGTATGCTCAGCGGCTCCAGGGTCAAACAAAAGACCCTCAAACTTTTGTCCAAAATAAATAAGAAGGCTTGTGGATTTTAATGCTCAGATTATATTTTTTTGCTTTATTGTTAGATTTAGAATTTTTAGCAGTGTATACAATATTCTAGTAGGTATGTATATTTTCTCTTAGTGTAATCATATCAGTAAGTCTTTCGTATTACAATACACAATATTTTAGGAATACGAGCGATAAATATACAGTCGTGAGTGAATCTGCCGACACTGGTTCAATTATATTCGGTGTTCGGTGAAGTTCGAAGATGTTCGGGATTTATCGGTGTTATTCGGTGTTCGGTGAAGTTCGGTGATGTTCGGTGATGTTCGGTGTGACAACGACTTCGGCAAGACACGACTACGCTGCGATATCTAATATTTTAAATTGTTATATATAATTTGTATAGTGTACTATATATATATATATATATCTTTATAAATATCTGTGTATGGCGTGAAGCGCCTTGGTATTTATTTTAACGATAGGGTAATAACAATAAAATAATATATAATAGAATTCCTAAGTATACTTTACGTAGGGCTACCGTCTGACAGAAGCCGACGTGATTGACGAAAGAGAATGTTTATTGTGGACGCCCGACTGACCGAAGCCGACGTGATGGTACCACTAGGTAATGAAAATAAAATAATAAAAAAGAAAATAATCGAGACTCCCGACCGGTCGAAGCCGACGTGATGGTCCAAGAAGCGAGTTTTGTTGTGACCAGCGTTGCCATATGGTCCGATATATCGGATATTTTACGATTTTAATACTTGAATCCGACGTTCCGATATTTGACCAAAATTCTTCAAAATGGTACGATTTTAGTTACATATATATGAAAAGAAAAAAAATTAGTATAATAAAATTGATGGCAACTTTAAAATAAAAAGATGCGATGCATTTCCAATAATGGGAAAATTTATTTTTGAATTGTTGAGCTTACCGAATTCCTCAGCTTACGTTGAGCGAACTTTTAGTCAAATAAATATTAATATAACTAAAGTTGGCAATAGATTAGAGTTTGATACAATGGAAGGAACTATGCATACAAAAGATTATGTGCGGATGAAATCTTGTAACTGTTTTAGTCTTCAAATTGATAAAGAATTGATAAACAAATTTAATAATTTAATAATTTTTTCATACATATTTTTTTTTCACTAAAATCTACTTTTTTTTCGTTTTTGTTGGCTTAAAACAACAAAATTTTTTTCGTTAATTTACTTGTAGCAAAAGCTTTACATTTATAGAATTAAAATTGAAAAATTATGTATTATAGCTCTATGTATTTAATTTTTACCGATTTAAGAGATCTACATTAAACCAAACTGTGTTGCAAATGTATTTAATTTGATTTTTACTCTTCGTTTGTGTGTTCAAAAATATTTTCAAAATGTAATTTATTATAATATATTTTTTAATTTATAATGATTATTGAATTGACTTTTGAAAAAATGTGCTTTATTTAAATAAATAAACCTTACATATTCGTCATACGTCTAGTAAAATGAAATATTTTATTAGTCTTCTTTGTTGTAAAATGTGACTGAAAATTTCTTAGTTCTTGTTTTCAGAGTTTCACAAATACGACGAGAAATCCGAAGAGCATAGTGCAAAAGTTACGCTGTAAAATTTTTTTTCATGGCAACACTGGTTGTGACACCCGACCGACCGACCGAAGCCGACGTGATGGTCCCACTAACTACGCTGGACTCCCGACCGACCGAAGCCGACGTGATGGTACCACTAGCTACTGCTTATAATACTTAAAAAACTAAATGTATTAACACGAGCCACCTTGCAATAGCTCGTTTTGAATCAACGGACTTGTTATCGTTTCCAACAAGTATGTGACGGGACAAAGCACTACGCCCTCGAGCCGTGCCGAAGTCTGTCACAATGAGTATTACGTATTCATATGCTGCTAGAAACCTTCTGGGAATTATATCGTGTCTGGCTGTTGCGTGTGGCTTACGTAGGCTTGGCTGTTGGCTACGTTGAATGTGCTGGCTGTGTGTGTGTGTGTGGGTTTGGCTGTTGGTTGAGTTGACTGCACAGTGGTGTAGTAGGGTAGTGGCGTAGTGCGCGGGGTGCAAACTTGTACGGGATCCCCGTTACAAAATAATGGAAAAATAAATAAAATATTAATTTTAATAACGTGTGCCGTAAACTTAGAGCTTAATGACTTCCTTAATGCGATTTGGCATCGATAGAGCCAGCTTCCGAGTTCTTTCAGATGTAATTTTCGCCCATTCTTCTGTTATGACTCGTTTTAATTGTTCCATTGATGTGACGCTTTCGAATAGGTCGCTCCAAATCCACCTATAAATGCTCGATCGGGTTGAGATACGGCAACTTAGGAAGTGTTCCCAATATGCTCGGCTTATTGTAAGGGATCCAAAGTCACGTATTTTGAGCTGTATGCTTCGGGTCGTTATCTTTTTGAAATATATAACGACCCGAAAGTCCAAGTTGTTCGGAGCTTGCTTCCAAATTGTCTTTTAAAATCTGAATATACTGCTGATGGTTTATCAGATTTTATCAGTTATAAACTGGATGTTGCCAACTCCATTTGCACTCATACACCCCCATAGCATGACGTTACCACCTCCATGTTTCACAGATGGGATTGTATTTTTTGGATTCAATTCCGTATTTTTCTTCTTCCACACTTTATTACCAAAATCCGGTCCGAAAATGTTAAATGTTTCATAGCTGAATATTACACCTGATCAAAACTCAGTATCACGATTTTTACGTTTTTTACGATTTTTCTCGCTTATCAATGTTTTAATACGGGGAGTTCTTCCATTGTAACCAGCAGCTCTGAGCGTCTTCCGAACAGTTTCGTCACTGACATGTACATCGTGATATTCTGAAAGGTCCTTGTTAACCTCTTTGGCAGAAGTACGAGGCTGTTCCTAGATTTTTCTTATTATAATGCACTCGTCCCGAAACCAGAGTTCTTTTGGCCTGCCATTAGCATTCTAAAATGCTATGAATGGTGAATATGCTTCTATTTGTTGAACTAGAAATCTCTTTAAGCGTTTTTCCTTCTTCACGTATTTTAAAAATTAATTTTTTCGTCGATAGTAGTTTCAGCGGACTTTCTATCCATTTTTTAATAATTTAAAAAAACGTACACCAAGACAAATTGACTTTGAAAAAACCTAACGCCAAATGAATGCACACATGTATAGAAACAAAAGTGATGCCAAATTAAGTGGAATTCTTATTCCGAATACTTTTGTGAGCAACTGTATATATTTTTAATGATTTAAAAAAAAATAAAAATAGACTTCAATTCTTTTGTAGGTACATTAGGGTGTTTCATTTTGTTAGGCAAAAAATAAAATTTATTTTTTTTGCAGACTTTGCTCGTCCTCCGGGTCTCAGTGATATAAAAGTTATCTATGCCAAATTTCAAGAAGATTGGATAACGCTTAGAGGTTGCACACATTGATCACTTTCGAAAAATTAAAGCACAATTACGATATTTAAAATTTTTTTAATTTTAATGGAAAAACTAGAAATCGCAAACTTAAAATAAAATTGATATACAAGTTAAAATTCAGTGATATTATAATAGAATAGAAAGGTTTTATATTAATCAACTTTGTACGATGCAATTCCTTCTTTTGATCGCTTGGGCACTTTCTCCCTGTGATGCTCGACAACTCTCAACAAAAACTGTTTTTGTTTTTCATCTCTGACTGATTCGTTGAACTTTTTAATCACAGCAATTACTCTTTCTGCAGTGTCATTGACAACCTGAAGAGCATCCACATAGCTTTTCAGAGTATCACCGCAACTGCCCCCCTTGCCCCCCCCGCTTCCGACGCCAATGGAAATGACATAGATCTTTTACTTCAAAAGCCAGATTTTTGCCCTCTAACCGCTTCAGTTCTTTTTGTGTGATGTGTGAGGTGTGATGGCGACAAGCCAACCACAACAACGTTTGATTGAATTCCTGTTCTATTCTGGTGCATGCTCCCTGAATTAACTCCGTGTTTGACGCCGTTGTGTCAATAGTCCGATTTGTTCTACTTCTCTAATAACTACTTCAGACATTTGTTCACCAGCACCTTTCAGGGCAACAGGTACCCCAAGCAAATGTTCATAGTCTTTTCCAGTTACTAAAATTGCAACTCTTTTTTCCAATGGCTTGACATTTCCGTGGGCAACAGTTTGCTATCCCAGTGTAATACTAAAAATAGAGCGTTATCGAAAAGCGAATATTCAATATTCTTTGCCATTTGACTTGTATTTGTCGCCCGAGCACGGTGAATTGTAGCTGGAGACACAGCAATTTGTGAGATGTAGTGACCAAGGCTTTTTGCAGTTGCTATAAATGATGTATGTACTTGCTTGTCGAACTGAAAGTTTTTCTCGATCCTATGTAAATGTTAGTGTTTCGTTAATAGGTTTAATTTTAGAGCAACGTGATTTCTTAGGTGGAGGTAAAAATAAGGATTCATCATCAGAAGTTGGTGCTGATGATGATGAGGATGAGTCCTTATAATACTAAAATTACTGTCTCATTGATTTCAGCAATGTCTTTATAGTGTTTGTTCTTATAAATCTCTTTTTTCTGTTCTTTCGCGTTCGTGGTATATTTGTTGATAATATATGTTCTGACTTACAACAAGTAAGTTGTATTTATAATAGTCGTGAAAGACTTCTTGATCTGGTCTTAACTACAGACTGTAACAACGTGATTGTTAAGAGGGCCCTTCATGCTCTAACTTCTGTTAATGACTACCATCCACCACTGAGCAAGTGCATGGAAGAAATATGTCTGTAGCTTAGACTTAAATGACCTGGATTTTGAAAGTTGCTCAGCTACCTTATATAAAAATTTTTTAGACAGTATTAAGCTGAGAATATTGTCTGATCCAAAGAAATTCTGAGGTTTCATAAACACAAAAAAAAATCTGATGGATTCCCTTCATCATTTAAGACTTCTGACGGATTTACTGACGATCCCGTTATAATTTGTGGCATATTTGCCACTCTCTTTAAAGAGTCATTCTGTTCAGACTCTTTTAATCCTGATGAAGATTATTTTGAATACATGAACTCTACACCCAGGGTTTCGTTGGACCCTATATCTTTTAATTCTGAGGATATTTTAAAGTATATTGGATCGATCGAAGAAGATTTTAATGCTGGACCTGACGGAATTCCTGCCGCAGTGTTAACGCAATGTGGTTCCGTTCAAAGCCAACCACTCTCCATATTATTCAATAAATCAATTAGGGAATGTTATTTTCCACTTTTTTGGAAAAAATCTTTTATAAGTCCTATTTATAAAAAAGGTTGTAGGAATGATATAAACAACTATAGGCCTATCGCTAAACTCTCATCGATTCCAAAACTTTTCGAGCGGCTCGTGTATGATCGTGTGAAGATTCATTGTGGGATGGTCATAACAACTCGTCAGCATGGATTTGTTACTGGCAGATCCACTGTGTCTAATCTCCTCGATTTTACAACGTTTTGCTTAAATTCATTTTATTCAGGTAACCAGGTCGACTGTATTTACACTGATTTTAGTAAAGCATTTGATAAACTACCACACAAATTAATTATATTTAAACTAAAGTTAATGGGTTTTCCACAATTTTTTGTAAGCTGGATTCAATCGTATCTGACAGAGCGATCTTATCAAATACGATTTCGAGGTGTATTGTCTGCTGAATTTATTGCTGTATCAGGTGTTCCTCAAGGTAGCCACCTTGGTCTATTTCTGTTTATTTTAGCCATTAATGATGTAACCCACATCATCAAATACTCTCAGCTGCTCATATATGCAGATGATATGAAAATATACTGAACAGTAGATTCTAAAGACAATTCAGTTCTACTCCACTCTGATTTAAAATCCTTTGAAGTTTGGTGTTCTAAAAATAATATGTTTCTTAATCCATATAAATGCCAAACTATGACCTTTTCGCGAAAAAGGAATAATTTAATTTTTGATTATACGATAAAAGATACGGCTTTAAATCGTGTAGATTCTGTCAAAGATCTTGGTATATGCATGGATTCTAAGCTATCGTTTAGCGTTCATATTGATAGCATTTGTAAAAAATCGTCTTCTATGCTCGGTTTTATAAAACGCTGGGCCAAAGAATTTAATAGTATGATTGCAACTACAACGCTGTATTATTCAATAGTCCGTCCTCACTTGGAGTGTGCAAGTCAAGTTTGGTCTCCAAGTTACAATGTACATGTTGAACAAACAGAAAGAATTCAAAAACGTTTTGTTCGGTTTGCTGTAAGGGGCTTAAGTGGAACTGACACTTTAAATCTTCCTCCTTATGAGGATCGTTTAAAACTATTAAAAATGCAATCCTTAAATGAGAGAAGGAAGTCTGCTGATATCGTCTACTTACACCAACTCATAACTGGTGTTTTCGATTCACCGGAACTCCTAACTCTTATAAATTTTAACACTAACCGTAGAAGCAGTAGAAAAGCTAACAATTTAATTTACTTACCTTTTAGTAGCACAAATTATATGGCTACTGCTCCTTTACATCGCATGAGTACCTTTGTTAACAACTGTAGCTTTTTTGATGTTAACTTATCGAAAGGTCAACTCAAAAGTAGATTGAAAACTAATGTATGATTAGATCTATGTTAACGCATGGTTAGTTGTTATGTCTTGTGTTGTCCCTGAGCCCAACCCATATTATGGTGGGTAAATTTTTCTCACTTTGGATTGTTTTGGACCACTTTTATCTATGTATATCGTTGAGATATTTCAATGATATTAATTTGGTTCTTAAGATAGTCTAATGTGGAGAAAGTGCGGAAAAGCTGTAGTAGCTGAACTCTATTGCTATTGCATGTGGTGTTCGTTTTTAAGATAAAAATCTTGTCTACTCCACTCATTGACGAACTCATACGATCTTCTCTTTGTGACATAAGAAAGTCTTTATCCTCTTGTAAAACATCTGGAAGATCCATCACATTTTGCCGAGAAATATCAAATAATTCGACGAGGTTGTCTTTCCACATATTTCGTTTCATATTTGCTTTGTCTGTAATTCTTGACTTCTCCTTGCACAAATTTTGATAGTCTTTGTACAACTTTTTTATTCCACATCGGATATTCTCTTCCGTCTTGACTGGAATATTTGCTTTCCTCCACACATCCTGTAGTTTAGCACTGCTAGACTTAGCGGCATCTGCAAGCGTTTCTTTGTTATCCTTGTGGTATAAAAACTAAAAGTACTTGTTCCTTTAAAGGGAGGCGAGCTCCTAAAAAATCACCAGTGGGTACTTTTTCTAATAGCCAAATTCCTTTTTGGTTTTCATTTCCAATTTCAATTATTTACCTGAAAAAAACACACATGAAAATCGAAAAAATACACTATTACAAAACACTTCAGTATGACATACGTTTTTCACTAAAGTAAGATAAAAGTGGCCAACATGTGCAACCCCTAAATATTCTTCAATCCTCATGAAATTTGGTGTACTTGTCTTTTGTGTCAGTGAGATTCAGGGGAAAACCGAAGTCAATTGAAAATTAAACTCTTGGAAAAATGAAACACCCTAAGGTACATATTAATATTTTTATAAGTTATTAGTATTTACTGTTTTCTGAGAGAATACTTGTCATATATTATGCATACATATTAGGTCTAATTGAAAAAAAAGTGTTTCATAAACTCGGTACCAAATATTTCTTGGCTCATTGTAGTACCCTCCATGAAGAATTTTCCCGATTTGTTAATCCTTAGGCTTGCGGGATTTTATTCAAAAGGTGTCATTGGTATGCCTGTGATTCATGACACATGCTCACAGGAAATCTCCTGCTTTTCTAGAATATGGTTCTACACAATAGATAAATTAACAAATCAATATACTTAGCTGTAATTTTAAATATCTATGACTTCATTTCCAGTTCTAACAAATGCTTTTTACCCACAATTCCAAAAAATTGTTATTTCAAATTGACTTAGAAATAAAACGAAAACAGCTCACACCAGCATTATCCACAAAATTCAAATCCGTAAATATATTTTAATTAGCTCATTATTTGGTACGATTTGATTAATGTTTTCTTAAACGTTGCAAACAGCAAGATTTTTATCATACTTAATCAAATTTGCCCCTCTCTCTCTCTCTCTCTCTCTCTCTCTGACTCTCTTACTTAGTAAGGGAAAACAAATTGTTAAACGCAACAATTATAGTTTAACGTGTGAAATAGCCTTCATATATCAAACACTTAAGTGATGGGTATATCCAAAAAAAAAAAAACAGAAAAAAAAACTAGATAGAATCAAATTAAATTTCAGATTTCCGTTTTTGATAAATGATGTTAATAATGTTAATGTCTAATGTTAATGTTAATAACATAAAAGAGTAGTGTGAAGAAAAAACATGTGGGTAACAAGTTTGAGAGCAATCAGACTTTGTTAAGAAAAATGATGGCTCTATTATACATAAGACTATCAGCAGGTGAGCCACAAACGTTGAAATTTTGTGGTTTGTGTATCTAGAATGATAAAAAAATTGATTCACTAAACCGTAATATTCAAGATAACAACACAAAACAACAAAAATAAAATGAATATAAAATTTGGAAAAACCATATTTTACTTAATTTGTAAATTATGTAAACTAAATAAGCCTTGTGGCCAATATTTAGTTATTTATTGTGAAATGAGCAAATTGTGTTTATATGTTTTATAAAGCATTTCGAAAGTACTCGTAACTGTCACTTTTGCCTGTACCAAAAAAGTTGGTTTTTAATCTTGTCAACAATGCTATTTTTTCTGTTACTGTTGTCCCCGTTACTCTTTGTCTTACTGTCTGACTTAACATATCTTCACTCAACACTTGCATCTTCCACAATTTTATCATCAGATAAGCATCTACGATAATCTCTCAACTTATTCGTTCGTTCGTTCGTTCCATGGTCTCTTGCTTTTTTCTTCCGTACAAAAAGGCACTCAATTAACGACATACTCGGTCGATTGTGTTTAAATCGATCGTCAAACTCTAAAAGTTGGATGGTGGTCTTGTCGGTGTCACTTGTTGCCTGTCTGTCGCTGCTGTTTAATATGCCTGGCCTGGACAGGCTGTCAAGCGAGCATACATTTTGGTTCAGTTTCTAAGATGTGTTTTTCGACTCTTATCCTCACTCGCATTCTCTCTTGAGCTTTATGGTTATTTGTGCATGATTTCTGTGTCAACATTAAAATGTCCACTTTTCTTGTTGCACTTGTCAATCTGGTGTTTTTTATATGCTTCTGGCTACAGCGAGATTTTCCATGAGTCGCTCGGTCGATCGCTTTTTTATTTACATATGACTTTCTTGGCCCAATCTTTAGTGTTGTTGTCACCAAAAAAGTTTCTTTCCTGTTTGTTGTATCAATCAAACTTGTCGTTCATTAATGAACGACGGTGATTATGTTGTTGTTATCAATCAATTATGTCGCAGCTCTAAACGTTTTTTAATTTTGAATTATCGGTTAAAATAAAAACGAACAAAAACCTCAAATATGAGCGCTGAAGGAGAGTTTCTTAAATAAAAGCTGTATAAATTTATAAATTTAGAGAGGTAGAATAAGGCGTAAGAGGTAATTTTAGACATTGCTAAAATGTACAAAATATATTGCTAACAAAAGAGGAAGAGAGAGATAGAGAGAGGGAGAGAGAGAAAGAAAGAGAGAGAGAGAGAGAGAGAGAGAGTGAGAGCAGCTCAAAAGAAATAAAACAAAATTAGCATACAAAATATTCTGTGTATTTAATATTTAAACTGTCATTGATTGGTGCTTTAAATGGTAATAATCATGGTAGAACTAGTGAAGGTATATGCATTTCAGACTGCTCTCTTTTTCTCATAGCCAAAATTGTCAAACTCAAGCATTTTGCTATTTTTGCCTATTTTTGCTTTCTTATCGCATTCTCATCGTTTTCAGATTTTGTATGGGCTGTCAACTTCGGTTTGATAATAATGATTTTAATGGTTTGTGATAACTAAAATGTGAGATATATATCAGTGATTTTCGACGTGAAAAAATCCCATATATTGTAGGGGGATCTATTTTGGAGGTACCCATACAAAAAACACAATGTATTGAAAGAAAATGTCTATTATAGCTCATATCTGTAGTGCGCCAAGTTAAACTACATATGTATGTATATATTCGCATTTAAAAATCAATATAAAATTTTAATAAATGTATTTTCAGTTTTGCCCTTTTTTATCAACTATTTTTTTCAATCAAAATCTAAAAAAAAAAAAAATTAAATACAATGATCAGCAATTATTTTGAAATTGTTAGAATTAATACAAAGTAAAATGAAACAAGTATCTTCCTACGTAACTCCCCCTATAGAAAAAGAATATGAAATGTTAACGTAAAACATAAAATTAACTAAATCTTATAAGTAAAAAACAATTTAAATCAGACAATGGGTCATGTGAATAAAAAATCAGCAAATGCTTTTACTGAATTTTTCTAGTAAAAAGTATGGATTTAGTGAATAAAAAAAGCTATATAGATATAGCTTAAAAAGCTTAAAGCTATATAGATATAGATATAAAAAAAGCTATATAGATATAGCTTTTTTTATTCACTAAATCCATACTTTTTACTAGAAAAATTCAGTAAAAGCATTTGCTGATTTTTTATTCACATGACCCAATATTAAAAGTAATTTTCTTTGTTTTTAACGTGTTTTGTGTAGTGTTAAAATCATGAATATTTTCAATATGTGCAGGTTTGAGATTATCAATCGAGATAGTTTTAACTGAGTTTCCAATTTGAATTTTAAAAGCCTTAGTGTTTCTTGATATAACTGCATATGGATCCTCAAATTGTTGCTGTAGCCCTGAGGTCCGATTTACTTTTCTAAGGACATATTTACCCGATTTTAAAAGTTCAGGGTCAGAAGAAATTTTAGAATTTGAATGATGAGTGATATTTGCTCTACAATGTGAAAAATTATCTCTTAACTTTGCGAGTGTATCATTTTCACAAACAGATTTCTGAGATGGTATTACTAATTTTCCAGGATGTCTTAATGTTTGTCCAGGATGTCCAAACTAATTCCGCTAGATAACACTTAAGATCTTCTTTTACTGTAGATCGTAGACCTAGGAGTATAACAGGAATTTCGTCGGACCAATGTACTGGATTGCTAGACGTCTTAATAGATGCTTTTAGTTAGATTTAGTCAAAGATATTTGTACTTGTTGTGGCAATTTCCTAAGCCATAATTTATACAACAAATCTTTGCCGATTATGGACATTGGTCCGGCTAGAACTTTCATATCCCGGAAAAACTCAGAAGGTTTTCGATCACCAATGTGTAAGTTTGTGAAGATTTGTTCGAGACGTGACTCTTCGTTCAGAGTGAATCTTTCACATAGTACTTTCTTAAGACTCTCATTAAAATTTGTTAAAGGGGGTGATTGGATAAAATCAAGGACTTTAGTAAAAACATCTTTTGGAAGTGCAACGATTGCGTTATGATATCTAGTTATATCGTCCGTGATTTGATAGAAGGTAAATTGCATTTCGGCTTGGATAAACCATGCCTCTGGGATATCAGACCAAAATGGAGAAAGTTTAAGAAATGCTTGTGAAATTGGTGGGGAAGTATTCATTGTGGGCATGTGTTGTTGTATTATTGGTGATATCTTTGATTGTGTGGATGGTGTGTTGTGTTGAGTGCACGGTTGCCACCTTTAGTAGAAAAATTACAATTTTTAATTGCCGTGGGAATTAAAAATTCCCATTGTATTTTTTAATTCAGCATGGTATTTTTTAATTCACGTGGGATTTTTTTTGGGAATTTTTAACTGTCCTGGGAATTAAAAATTCTCATGGTATTTTTTAATTCAGCATGGTATTTTTTAATTCACTTGGGATTTTTTTTGGGAATTTTTAATTTTTAAGGATTTTTAATCAATATTTGCGCAAAACTTCGTTTCCTTACAGTTTTGAAATGTTATTTTTGCACAAATATCTCCGCACGCTTTTTCACACCTGGTTATATATTGAATGTGTTTTGAACGCATCCAAATTAGAAAAAAGCGAACGCAGCAATACATTGAACGTGTTAAATTTAAATAAAACTACACTTAGAAACATAGCTTCGACGGATTTGGTAGCCGCTGTTCTTCATGAAAAACGCTTATCACAAACAAAAAAATTTTACAAGGTTGTATTTAACAAAAATCATTACAATTTGTTTAAAAATAATATGTACGACTTTAAACATAATGAACAAAATTAAGAAATCGACAGCTAAATGTAAATGAAAGGTCTGCAGCGAACCATTCGTTCTACTTGTACTAACAGATATAACAAGTAAAAACCTGATAATATTGGTACAAATACAACAAGGAGTAGAACAGAACATATGCTTATATGCTTTGAAATGAGCAGAGAGCTTATCATCTCTTTCTCTGCTTCTCATTATAATGTAAGCTTTTTTTCTCTTTATCTGTTCCACTAAGTGGAGTATCTGTTTTAACCCTTTTTTAAATGGATATATCCATTCAATATGGATATTCCAGATCGTTCTCTTTGTATTGATGTTGTGTTTTTCTATTTCTATTCTACTAAAAGAATGTAGTGGTGAGTGTCTTGCTGTAAATAGACTTTTTCGTATTTTTGGCAAATTTAAAACATAAAAAAGTACTTAAATGCATTGTACTTATATAAACTGTTTCTTTTTGTTGTTGTTTATTTCGCTCTTTATTCTTTATGCTTGCTACGTCACATACTCCAGATGTTCCAAATAAAGATAACAGTATTACCGATATATCTGTTTGTTCTGTATGTGCTCAAACTAGTATTTTTGATACTTGGTAATTTCACTCTCTCATACCTATTCCATCGTTATCTAAAAGATAAATATTCCATGCATACTCAATGCTTAGAGAGCGAAACAGATACAAGTAGATATAAGAAAAAAATAACAACACACAGCTGGTGCACTTGGATGGTTCTTTGCAGAGCTTTAATGTAAATACAACTACACTCAGAAAAAAACACCTATCTTTTTGTGATAAAAAATGTCTATTTTCGATAATAGAAATTTTCTTTATTTCAAATAAAATTTATTTCAATTATAATAAATTTTCACATATTCGAAGAAATATTTCCTTCCTTGTGGGAAATGAAAATATTTCATGTCTCTAATAATGATAAGTATTTTTCTCCCACTGAAAAAATCTCATTAATAGAGAAAAATTTATAGAAAATGAAAAATGTTCTCTATTGTTGATAAATAATTCACTATGCGAAATATTTTCTTCAATTACAACAAATCCTTTCTCAAAAATTAAAAAGGCTTCTTCTAAAAAATCGATATATTTTTCTTATATTGAATGATTTACGAAAAAAATAGAAAGCGTGAGAGCAATTGATTGATGTTGAAAAGCAAGTGTTGCATATTATGATGATTGTTCCTTCAAAAGGTTTTTTACTTAACATAGCTACACAAAGTGATGTTGTTTTTTACTACTGTGTCTTTGGATGTATTTACAAAATTGTTTTTCAGAATAATTTTCTGGAATATTTATAAAGAGTCCCGAAAAACAATGAAGCAACAATAATTATACCTCTTAACACATTTTTAACTAATGTTCTTAAAACCGAATCACAATTTGATATTAATACTTCTACTTTGCGTAGAACTGAGTTAAAACAAATGTTTGACAAAAATAATTTTTTTTAAATTAAAATAATAATTGCGGATATACTTCTTGTGTTTTAAAGATGTACGCAATAAAGAAATATGTTGTATCAATGTTAAGAAAATATATCTTTCTTTTAAAGACAGTCTTTTTTTTTGTGAGAAACTACAAACGCAATTTAAAGAAAACATTAATTAAAATTAAATAAATATTTCTCTGTTTTCGGGAAAAATTTACACAATAAAGAAAATGGTTGAAGGTATTATAAAGAAATATTTTTCTATTAAAGAGAAGGTGTCTTTTATTAATGAGAATATATTACTCCTTTTCATGAAAGCTTTTTGCCACTTTTAGGGAATTTTTGGGATCACATTTAGAGAAAAGCATACTCTGGAGCAAAGTCAATACCATTTTTCACTTAATAAAGGGTGTTTTTTTTAGAGGTTTGTTTTTCGAATAGAGATAAAACTGGCATTTTGTGGTCAAATCTGGCAACTCTAATGTCATTTATGTTCAGTTTGGTTTGCCATTTCATCATAAACAGGTTGACAAAAGAACAACGCTAGCAAATAGTGCAAATTTATTTCGAAAATAATGGTTCAGTTTGCGAAGTTTACCGCAAGCTCCGTCCATTTTATGGTCGACATAATCGTTCATTAGAGCAATTAATTCGGTTAACCATGGGTCGTTTTCGCACTACGTTTACTCTATGTGATAATACGCATCCGCAGAGACGTCGAACAGTGCGCACCGAAGAAACAATTGCCGCTGTAGACCAAAATGTTGAAGAGGAACCGAATGAATCGATTCGCCACCGTGCACAGCAATTGGAGCTTTGTCCATCAACTTTATGGAAGATTTTGCGCAAAGATTCAGCTTGTGCAAGAATTAAAGCCGCGAGACCATGCAATGCGTCGTGATTTTGGTGTATGGGCCAAAAATGAGATTGATCTCGATGCTGATTTTCATCGCAAAATTTTGTTAAGTGATGAGGCTTATTTTTGGTTGAATGGCTACGTCAACAAGCAAAATTGCCGCATTTGGAGTGAAGAGAATCCACATGAGACCCTTGAGACGCCATTACATCCACAAAAACTGACTGTTTGGTGTGCTCTATAGGCTGGTGGAGTCATTGGGCCATACTTCTTCCGAAATAATGCTGGAGAGTCAGTTACCGTTAATGGAGACCGGTATAGAGCCATGATAACCGACTATTTTGTTCCCAAATTGGATGGCATGAATGTGGATGAGTTGTGGTTCCAACAAGACGGCGCTACATGCCACACAGCGCACGTCACAATCGATTTATTGAAGGAAACATTCGATGAGCGCATAATTTCGCGGAATGGACCTGTCAATTGGCCACCAAGATCATGTGATTTGACACCATTGGATTATTTTCTTTGGGGATATGTGAAGTCGCTCGTCTACGCCAACAAGCCAGAAACGTTAGGGGACTTGGAAGCCAACATTCGTGGCGTTATTGCCGACATACGGCCCCATATGCTCGAAAAAGTGGTTGAAAATAGGACCTGTAGAATTGGCTTTATTCGAGCCAGCCGTGGTGGCCACATGCCCGAAATCATATTTAAACATTAATGGCATAAAATTATCCTTCCAATAAAGTCAAATTGATGGACATTAAAACGATTTTCTTGTGTTTTATTTCAATTCGAATTTCTATACCTCTAAAAAAAACACCCTTTATGATGCCTTTTTTCTCATATTCCGATAAACTTTTTTCTGAGTGTACAGTCAAAATAATAGATTGCAAAATAATTAAAACGCACTGTAAAACTTATTCATAAAAATTAAAATCAGACACAAAAAGAATTATCAGGCAGGTTCTGCATTCCACTTCCGAGTGAAAGTGAAAATAAATCATAACTGAATTCGATATTTGGTGTTCTACTTATCACTTTTTTCTTTTTGTATTTTATTTTATTTAATTTATTAATATAATCAATTGTACAACGAAAAAAGTTATATATGTTATATGGAACAGCAAATATCGTATTCAATTATTTCTACGTTTCCATGGCGAGTTGAGTCGGGATTACTAGGGATTAACTTCCCATGGAAACGCGAGTTGAGTTGAACTTCGTTAAATCCACAAAACTCCACGAAACTTGTTAGAATTAGTTGATTCTATCTGTCAAAGCGAAAAAGTTCATTTATCACAAGAAAAAATGGCGAGTGGAAGAGTTTTTTGGAGTGCTGCAGAAACTTTGCTGTTTATTGACATATTTAAAGAAAAGAAAATTATTGATATAATGGATGGAAAAAAATTTAGAAGAAGTGAAATGTATAAAATTGTCGAAAGTGAGGTTAAGAAAAGGGACATTGTAAATAAAAATATTTTGCATATTGAGCGCAAGTGGAAAAACCTAAAAAAATTGACGATTGCAACTCGACTCGATGTTGTACATGGAAACACTTTTGAGCTTGAAACGCCATTTTGTCAACTTGACGAAAACCCAACTCAGACTCAACTCGCCATGGAAACTTCCACTCGGAAGTGGAATGCAGAACATTTTTTCTTATGTATTCTTTTATTATTAAATTATTAAATTGGGCATATTTTGAAAATAAAAACATGTTCGGGCTTTCTTAAGCCCGTATGATACTTCATTGTGTTGTCCAATTTTTATTTATTGAAAATGAAACTAGAGCAGTTGAAAAAGAGCTAAAGCTAAAATTCAAGAAGTGTGAGTGTATACGCATATAGTACAAATTGGACAAAAAAATGTGCTACGAACAGCATTTTCAATGCATTGTTTTTGACGTTTCTCTCAATTCGTTCGTCGTTAAGTTTCGATCAGTTTCGATCAAATATTAAGTATCAAAAACAAGCTTGAACTCTTTCTTCCGCAGCCAAGAAGAACACAGAGATAAAATAGTCACGTTGCGGAGATGTAAAAAAGTGGCACAATGCATGTTTTCATCCTTTTCCAACAATATATATCTGTCTAGCTCACGAGCCACTTGTTTTCAGATTTTAAAATTGGACAAAACAATGAAGTATCATACGGGCTTTACTGCTATTTTTGATCACAGTTGTACATGTTTTATTTATTTAACGTGTAATATTTGCTTGCGTTTCAATGTAAAAAAATATGCAATATTTACATTTTTAAAAAATTGAATGGTATTTGTGGTATTTTTTTTGGTATTTTTTAATAGCCGTGGGATTTTTTTTGCAGTATTTTAGTATGGGAATTGTTGTGGTAATTTTTTTTGATCTGGTGGGAAATAGGTATTTTTAATGGGAATTTGAGGTGGCAACCGTGGTTGAGTGGATGGATTTTGTTCATCACTAAAAACTAGTGTCGGATTTTCGCGCGAAAACGATCTTGTCAAAGGCATTTTTTTATTTTATTTTTATAAAAGATACTTATTCTGAGGAAGAGATTAACAGATAAATTGGTAACTTAAAATATTGTTAAGGAGTAATTGACAAAATATATATGTGAACGCTTTGATAATAATAATAATTGTATATATATGTGAAATGTTAAATAAATATGTATTTTTGAAAATTAGAATTAACTTACGTTTTTGATTTGCAATTTAACTGGCATGATTAACGGAATAGCTGATGATGGATTGCTTGATAGTTTCGGTTGATGTAATTGATTGAGGGCTTGAGTGTTTAAAAGTTGTAATGATTCTTTATCTCGATCTCTCGATGTCGTTTTTTACAGTTGTTAGTGTAACGTTGGGGTTAATTATTTAACGCTATCGCAGGTTTAAGAGTCAGGATTGCCAATTATGTAGTGCGACAAGTCAAACTACATATATATTCGCATTTAAAAATCAATATAAAATTTTATTAAATGTATTTTAGTTTTGTTTTTTTTATCAATTATTTTTTTTTCAATCAAAAACTAATAAAAAATGAATACAATGATCAGAATTTATTTTGAAATTGTTAGAATTAATACAAAGTAAAATGAAACAAGCATGTTACTACAATATCAAAAAGGAAAGGAACTACAATATCAAAAACTCCTAGGAAAGTCAAATGTATGAGCTTTTTCCTTCAAGGTGTCTTCCGAACAGACACCAACAGATAGACACGAACAGATCCAATAAATTTCCCCCCCTTAACATTATTCCATAACATTGTGTTCATAGAGGATTTTGTAATTTAGATTTTGAGATTTAGATAAACTCTAGATGATTAACTTTGAAGAAATAATAAAATTATGTAACGAATTGAGAGATTTTGCGGAGCTGATACACAAAAATTACGTAAGTGTACCTGCTTCGATCATGTATAAAAACTCTGAGCCACAAAAGCTTTCAAAAAGCTATTTGAAGGCAAATTTAACATCTCTTAGCTTCTGGCTACTAGTGAAAGTTGTAAAGAATAATGATTTTAACGAAAATATCATCTTAGATGTTGGAAGATAAACTCTAAATTAATTTTCAACATTTTTCTCTCTTTATTACAGCTATGACATTTGTCATTGTAGTTCTGAGAAAAAATAATTCTTTCGCCCACGTTCCATTTATACCAAAAAAATTACCCATAACTGTCTCATAATTTAGTGCTACTTAACCTACTACTTCAATATAGAAAAATTCTTGACTAATGAACAAACAACAATGAAACTTATGCTGCATTTAATTACGAATAATCCTAAATTATTGAACCATAAGCATATACAATAACAAAAATAAAGTAGTGATTAAGTTGGAAAAGTTATTACTTAAAGCAGCCAACCAACTACTTATAATTTGACGACGTAACATAAGAACTACTTGAAAGATAATCTCACAACCTACGGTATGAGTTAACTAAATAAATAAAATGTTATATACTATGTTCTGGATTCTCTCATATCAATTTATTTCATATTAATTGCTTGGCACTCAAAACATCATTCAATCAATAGACATCAAATGAGGCAGTAATAAAATGCACAGCATCTAGGTAGAAGCAGTAGAAGTAGCAGCAGCACCAGCCTGAGAATCGAAGCTCTTGGCATAACTTTCTATTTTTGTTATTTTGCTTGCCTCCATCCCACTTTGCCCCATCATCTCTAAAGCATATTAAAATGATATCGAAAACATTTAAATAAATTAAAAGCGTATAAATTGTTATGAGAGAGTTTGAGACAACAAAGTCAAATTAACCGAAATGAACTGACTCTACAACTGTTGTTGGCCAAAAGCGGCTGAAAAGTTTTGAAAAACAGTTTTTTGTTAAAATATGCAAGAGCAAAGAATCGATGAAAACGAGCCAGTGTTTGAGTGACTTAGCATGGGGTCAAAAGTTTGTGGGTCGTGAAATTAACTTTTGAATGTGACAGAGATGGGTGTTGCTGTTGTTGTTCTTGTTGTTGTTGTACCTTATGAGTTCTAACTCTTTCGTGGGACTAGCTTGATATTGCTGTTCACTATGTTGTTGTTATTGTTGATGATGTTAATGTTGTTCCTATTTATATTGTTCGCATTTGATTAGGTTTTAGGTTTTATCTGAGAGAGTAAAATTCCTATGTTAAACAGACTATTTTATTTCAACTTAAATACAACTTGATGATGAGATGTAATCTTAAATTCCATGCACTTTGTAGTGGAGACATTTTTTAAATGTCTAAAAGGTTTTTTTCCGCCTGTTGCTTAATGTGATGGACACCATCGAAAAGCATGAGAGAAACATCTGAGGCCCCCATTTGTTAATTGAGTAGTTTATACTAAGCTTCTGATTTCCTTTGAGATCTGAAGAGTAGATACTGTAGTACACTTTGCCGTTACTGTTCGGCGATGTGTGAGTGTGTATGTTTTTCTTCTAAGTCTTTTTTATTCTTACTCCCTTCTACTCCACTTTTTCACATTGTGTTCGACAGCTTGTTAAGAGCTCGAATATATGTTATCGCAGTACAATCGATATATCAGCGGACCATTACAACAACAACAATAATAAGAACAGCTTTTACAATGAAACAACAACAAAAACAGCAACAACCATGATAGTGATGATGTTGAAAACTGAACCACTTCAAGTTCGAAGAGTTGCTCTTAACAGATGTCGGTACGTACCAGAAGAAGAAGAAGAAGAAAAAGAGCAGAAAAATTAGGAGTCAGCAAAGCAACAATAACATGAGCAGCGGTAATAATAAGGTAGTCGACAACAACAGCAACAACAATAACAATAACAGCTAAGTAGTAGAAAAATAAAAGAACCATGAAGTGCATTAAAGTGTAAAGGTCAGCAAAAGCAGGTGAAACGTGCTGCTGTATTGTCAGTGAGTGAGCGCTGAAGGTGGTGGTGGTGGTGTCGGTGTAGGACCCATGTTAGAATCGTAATAACAAAAGAAGTTATCCACTGGAATTGAGCTCACACTCCTGGGCTCAATCGAGCTGATTCAGTGATTAGCTTGAAAAAAATCGTCCTAACAGCATCTACCACAAGGTGGGTTGCATAACAAGCTGCCAACTATTGCAAAAAACCAAAACAAAAAACCAGAAACAAAACCAGTAGAGGGTTCAAGAGGTTTACCTAAGAACCACACGGCATGGGGTGCGTGAATAGTTGCGGGAAGCTACTTTAAGCTGATGCAAGTCACACTTAACGACCCCGAGATATGGCTAATAGAAAAATGTTGACATTTTTCGACACACAATACTAAGCATTTTGCACAGTTTGCGCCAGTGGCGGATCTAGAAATTGATAGTGTGTAAAGGGGGAGGGGGCTTAACTGTGCAAAGATTTCGAAGTTGTTTAGAAAGTTATCTATAAAATATCTCAATGGTGTTTAATACCCATCAAAGGATTTTCATAGATGAGCTGAAATAAGCGATTTTTGTCAAGGTCAAAGTTAACGATTTATTTGCACATTCAAATCTCATAATCTTCTTAACTGTACGAGTATAAAATTTCATCTTGAGGCCTTTTTATCCCACAAAATTGTGATACATTGTTTGAGCTAGCCTTATTTATTCTAGCGTGTCAAATACCGCCTCAAAGTTCAAAAGTTAGTACTTTCACAAACGGACTTTTCATCATGTTATCTCTAATCTTTCTTAACATCATATTCAAGAAAAACGACTTCCCTTTAGGCATTAAACCCTATCAGAATACTTTCCAAAACCATTATTGCTAAAATAAATTAAAATAACTCATTAACAGTAGGTGATCATCATTCTATCTTATATTGTGTAGAACATCATAGTCCAAAGAAGCAATACTTACAGCCAAGAGACATCATCAAAGACATTAATGCATGCAACTTTTTTTTCAGTGAACATTTTATAAAAACCCAACAGTGAAATATGTATGCGCTTTGCCTGTACAGTCTAAAAGCGCTTTCTTCTCATTACCACACTCAGAAAAAAAACCAACAGTGAAACTGTTAAATCCCATACAACAGATTAGTTTTTGAAATTAACAGTCTCGACTGTTGATAAAATTACTATTTTACTCAATTTTCATTAGAATTTTCAATTTTCCTGAACTAGGATGGCTGATATAAATTCATATTCACATAAAAGAAAAGAAAATTTAGTTAGCAATTGAGTAAAATAGTTATTTTATTGACAGACCAGACTGTTAATTTGAAAAAAAAAATCATCTGTTGGATGGGATTTGCAGTTTTCACTGTTAATCCCTCTGTTTTTTCTCTGAGTGCAATGGCGCTGATTATATAGAGCTGTATTATTAGCACTTTCAGAAGCTATTGGGTACCAATTAAGTTAAAAACACAAACACCAAAATAAAAAAGAAAGAAGGCGGAATTAATTTATTCTGAAAAAAACTACAATTCTGAAAAAACACAAAAAATAAAAGACAAACACGCTTCGCACTGAAACTTTCTGTAAAAAGTGCAATTATTTTAAAAAATTGCATTTTTTTTAAATAGTATGTAATATGAGCTTCAGAGAGAAAAAAACGCTCTGCTTTCCCTTCGACTTGCATAACAAGGAGAACGGAGCGCTCAGTTCTCGCTATGTTTTATATATAATACATGAGCTATGCTCTCGCTACGTATCTTATTTACTATAATGACTGCGAAGCGCTTCTACAAGGACAATGAAGCGCACTGCTGCTTTTTGCGAGCGCTTCAAATGCGCTAATGAAGCGCTCGGTTTCCTATTGGGAATGTATTATTATTTTAACGTCCCAGCAAAAAATTTCAATGCGCATTACTTGTATACGCGTAAAGAGCGCTTCATTCTCCTTACGAAAAGTGCTGTTTGTATAGCGCTATATTTGTTGTACTTTTCGTAACGATAACTCTGCACTTAGAAAAAAGTGTTAGATTTTAATGTCAAAAAAAAAAAAAATTAATTTGTAGAACTGTTAAAATTCATCAAATCGTTTTAAAACTATGTTTTCTGTTTTTCCTGCATCAAATAAATAATCAAATAAATGCCTAAAAATCCATACCTTTTCATATTTTCGCTCTAATTCTAATAGGATGTATGCCAAAATTTGGAAAATTAACGTTTATTAGCGGTTCATGTAGATTTGTCAAAACTACATCTATGTCCTTTTTAGTTTTTAACGTTTGTATGAAAAAAAGGAGGTAGAAAGTTTGAAACAATACATTATCATATGAACTTTATACAAATAATTTACAATTTTCTTTGCCTCATGAACAATAGCAAATTTTTACTTACGTCGTATAAGAACTAGGCCCACGATATGAACTATAAAGGAAACAAAGTCTTAGTTCTCGATACATTTTCTTCCAATTACAAGGAGAACATATATGAGCTCTCTTATATGAGCTAACCCACATAAGTCATTTAACGAAAATTAATAATAGATATCTCATCAGGGTAATCTTTAAAGGTATGAAACTTAATACCAGATCCCATTTTTTGACCCCTCTCATATTTTTTTTTTTTTGGAACAAACCCACCTTCTATCTGCCAGCCTTCTGTGGTTTTCAACAAAAAATAAAAAAAAATGCCAAATAATCTGTGACATTAAGCACATTAAGTACGTGACTATTTTTTTACATTAACATTTCTTTTGAATACACTTATCCCATATCTGTAAGAATCCTCAAATAGTTCATATCTGTACTGAATTGACGCCTCAAGAATTCAAATATTTGAGATGGCCCTCTCAAATGACCAAAAAATACAAAAATGTATCGAAAATCGTTCATAAAGAAAATACCATGTCCTTTTAAAGTGGTCAAATGTACTAGCTGATCCTAATATTTTTTCACCCCCCCCCCCCCCAAATTTCTTCTAAAAACATTCTCATGCTATTTCAAACGTATCGGTCTTGCTTGTTAATGCTTGTATTGGATTTACAACTAGAGGGATGTATAAAATCTTGATTTACGGAATTTTATCAGATCAACCTTTTCCTCTTATGAAGAATTAGGCCACTTCTTAGAGAAAAATATTCCAAGTTTTGAATTTGGATATAGAATAAAGGGCTGCTGTTTTTAAAACCTATTTCTTTTAATATGTTTCTTTTATCTAATCAAAATACTTTTGAAATCGGTAAAGATTTTACTGCTTACCAATATGTTTGATAGGTTCAGTGGTATTCTAAACTAGAAAGGAATTATCTTCGACTGGACCGAAGTGAAAATACCCCAACGGCCGTACTATTTTTTTTTTTTAAAAACATCAAAGAATCAAGGCATGCTCCTTATACAAACAAGGTTTGGTCTTTGATCTGAAAGGAAAGGGATAGATTATTAAGAGGAATTGATTGGAAAGATGAGTTATTGATTAGGCGAAACAAACGTGAAAGACAATTTGAATTGCTTTTAACCGAGGCTAGTGTTATGCCTTAACTTCGGCAAGCATTTCCAGCCCTTAGTTGTTCCTGTTCTATTCTTCCACATTTTCCCCAACTTAGCTATGGATTTTTTGTTTCAATAATTCTTAAATGTAGTAAAGAACAAAGAAAGTGAAAAGAACCATGCGCGAAGCCGGATTCGAACCAGCGCCCTCTGGGTTGACAGCCTAGCGCACTCTCTCCACTAGAATAAAAAGGCCGACAAAATTTTAGTTTATTCGAAGTCTTGAATGTTGTATTACTTTGATGACGTGACTTATATAGGGCGTGGTTCTTATCCAAATATGTCACGTTTTAACTCAGAGTCCTTTTAATTTATTAAAGCTTATGTGCACAGTATCAAGTTCAAACTATATTTTTTTTTGGAATTAATAAATATTGTACTATTACGATGATGTCACTTTATATGGGAGGTGGGCGAAATGTTCATTTTTTTTTAACAATTTCCTAACATCGAGTGCTTAGTTTGAAGTCATTGTACTCAGTTTTCAATGTCGACTTTAAGGAGATTTTAAAGTTTTCATAAAGTAATTTTGTATGGGTGGGTGTATTTTATATTTGGTTTTCATCCGATTCTTACAAATTTCATAAGTGCATTTTAGGGTAAAAGCTCATGTGCAAAATATGATGTCGTTAGATTAATTTTTGTAGAATTTAAAGAAATTTTACTGTTTCAGTAAAGTTTGTAACGGAGGTGGGCGTGTCTTCTTTCGATTTGGCTCATTTTCGTACTTGATCTGTATTTTTTAATATGAAGCTCATGTTTCCTTATGATAGCTCTAAAATTGCGTTTCCTATCGTGATAGAAGACAGACGAAAATGCCTAAATCGTCTCAGGAGATGATTTTGATCGAGAATATATATACTTTTCTATACCTGCCACGCGTCCTTATCGGCGTTATAAACGGAGTGGCAAAGTTAATATACCCCTTACGCATTTTAATATGCAATATAGGGCAATTTAATTCTTTCGATTTGGTTTATTTTTGATTTGTGTGTATCTCCAATAAAAATAAGCTAAAAAGTAATCTTTATTGAAAAATACATTATTTTTTTTTAATTAAAATTGTTTTTAATTTCTATTTTTTTTTTAATTTTTTGTATAAAAAAATTTCTAGATGAAGCTAATTACATATTTTTGAAAACTACGGATTTTTTTTTAATTAAGAAAATTTCTAATATATTTAAAACTAAATATTTAATCCAAACTTCCCCTAAGCATGATAGATTTCTAGGATCAATAGGAATCAAAACTGAATTATTAGTCAATGAAGGATTTTTAGAAGGTGACGAGGAAGTAACTGGAGTTTTCTTGTTCAAAGTCGAGAGAAGTATTTTTTATAAATACACTAGCACGCCACTGTTGTTCGCGGCTAAAAGGAAAAAATTTTTGTTTTGCATTTATACGTAATTCACTTGTCGGCTTGATCGAGGCTTAACGATGTTTTTTTGTTGTGCTGTGCTAGCTGAGCGTGAAAAGAAAACGATTAAGCTATGCGTTTTAGCAGGGATGATTTGTTAAAAAACTTAACACTTTAATTAAATATACTTATTATTAGTATTTCGAAAAAAATACCCCTATACAAAACTGTAGCACAAATATGGTTTTTTAAAAAAATTTTCATAAAAATCGGCCCAGTACTTTTGGAGTAAAGTGGTAACATTAATTTTGCAATTCAACTTTATATATAGGGATAAATACAGAAGTATAGATAGTTAATAAATTCTTAATATGCCAAAAATCTTACAAATGTGAAAGTTATAAAAATATTAAGTTAAATAAATAAATTGTTATTAATAACAAAATAAATATTAATAAAATTATTAAATAATTTGGCATTAGTTATATTGATAATAAATGAAACTTGAAAAACCGTCCAAAAACTTGAAAACGGTTTTAAATAAATAATTATATTTTTTTTTGAAATGCTAAAATTATAAAAAATTAAATGTTATTTTTAAATAAATTGAATTTTTCGACTTTCATTATGCCTAAAATCATTTTTTTAAGAATTTTATATCGGGAATAAATAAATAAAAGTACCAAATCTCATGTCAATTACCTCTTTTTTTGTTGCATTTATAGATGTTTTACCATTAGGATTACAATTTTCGAAATGGGAGATAGACGTGGTTTTTATACGATATTGCCTAATCTTAGATAAAGAGAAATTTTTGAGAAATTTTTTAAAAAATTGCTTTTTTGATGGTGTGAAATTATTTAACAGGTAGAAGTTGTTTTTTTCAATTTAGGTTATTTATAAACTTAATTATTTTTTGCTAATTAACGACTTATATTTTGAATTTGAATGCTGAAATAGGGTTCATAGCTACACATGCTCATCAAACAGGTAAACATAAGACAAACAGACGGTTATGGAAAATAACCTTTGGGCAAAGATTATATAGTATAAAGATGTGCCACGTAGAACATTTAAAAGTAACAAATTTTTTTCAGATCAATACGTAAGCTTTTGTGAGCGCGATGAAAAAGCTTTCTTGAGAGAAAAGTTTCCAATCCTTGCATGCACATTCTCTCTGCAATGCTCTTTTACTCTTCACTCCACAATGCTTCACAGTATAGATCACCACTGCATGGTTTCTCATAGCTAGGGATAGTCGTGAAATTTAATGTTGTAATTGTTTTCTCCATTGTTGTTGTTGTTGTTGGAACCAAGCAGTTGTGATCTCTGCTTGACAGCAACAAATGTTTTTATTTGTTTGCATTATTTTCATGATGATTTCCTTATTTTGTGCGAAGCAGATTTTTCTTATTCACTGCTTGCTATTAATATTGACTATTTTTGCTTGACTCAACCAGAGCAGTAAAATCTGCATATATATTCAGAATTTTAAGAAAAACTGAATAACGACATACAACTCCATCCAATGAATTCAAAATTGTTTATAAATACAATTTTTAATTCACATTGAATTTTAAAAAATTGATTAGTAATTAATTTCAATTATTTTTTCATTATTTAGAATAATTAATTATTTTTTATTCATATGAATGCTTTTTGCAAAGAATGCAATTCAA
Source organism: Dichetophora obliterata (assembly GCA_963920525.1). Taxonomy (NCBI): domain Eukaryota; kingdom Metazoa; phylum Arthropoda; class Insecta; order Diptera; family Sciomyzidae; genus Dichetophora; species Dichetophora obliterata. Next base: position 135,863,256 of record OY986438.1, on the reverse strand, counting down.
AAAGAATTTAAAATTTTTCAATAATTAATTTTTTGTACGTTATTATTTTTTGATTCATTGTCTACTCATGTGTTAGTCATTATTAATTTTATAGTCATTATCAATTTTTTATTTATTATTAATTTGGTTCATTTTATTTATAATTCAAAAGTGGATGAAAAATTAGAAATGAATACGAAATTTATAGTGAATAAAAAATTAATAATGAATAAAAATTAATAATGAATAAAAAATTAATAAAAAAATTTAAATAATTTTAAAAAAAACATAATAATTTTATTCATTGTATGTTTTATTTAAAAGTAAATAACAAATTAATAACAGTGGTAAACAATTTGAAAAAAAGTTTGCGCGACGAAAACGACAATGCTAGTTCGATTGAGTATTTTTTCTAGTTAATAAAAATCATTAAGGCTTTTCCTGGTTGGTTCGAATTTTTTTTCGACTTTTTTGAGTTCTGAAAAATATTTTCCCATTTATGATCCAATAACTCCAAAAGTATTCATTTATTTTACAAGTTTTATAAAAATTTACAAATGAGACATTTATACCTTTTATTTAAGCTATTATTTGAGTTAAGTTATTATTTGATTTATACGATTATTATAGAAGTACGATTTTTGTAGACATTTTCTGAATACTACGTTTGTGAAAGAGTTTAAAATACACTTTTTATTTAACTTTTTCCCCACATTAAAGTGCGGAAAAAATATGACTTTGATATAAAATATGGTTTTATTTTTTCTTTGTTGTTAAAAAAAAATATTTCAACAAAAATATTAAGGTAAAAAGAATGATTGTAGCAGGTTAGATATTTAAGTATTTCGGTTTTAGTAAAAATACTCAAAATTACCTGCATCAAAGTCGAGGTGGTGAGTTCGTACTAAACAAATTTTTCAGACTTTAAAACCCAATTATCACATATTTAACTAAAGATTTTGTTTACAAACAATGTTCTTAGCGTTTTTAGCTAAATTTAAAAATCCCTAAACTATTACAAATAACTAGCTGAAACACTGTGCGTTTCTGCCACGCCCCCATTGCCAAACGCCCATAACATGTTATCAGTGAAACGGCACGAGTAAATTGTGGTCGAGTACCAAATTCCGAGGCTTTGCGGCTACCTATAACTCCAAAGCTATTCAATATCAAAAATTTCAGTTGTGTGGGAGGGGTTACGCTCCCTTACCTAACGCCCATAAAATGTTATCAGTGAAACGTGTAAATTGTAGTCGAATACCGAATTACGAGTCTATGCGGCCTATAACTCCAAAGCAATTCGATATCGCAAATTTCGGTGATGTAGTAGGTGCCACGACCCCTTGCCCAACGCCCATCACATGTTATCAGGGAAACGCTACTTGTAAATTGTGGTCGAATACCGAATTCTGATGCTTTGAGAAATATAATTATAAAGCTATCCGATATCGCATATTTGGCTTGTATAGGAGGTAATTTTGAGTATTAACCATATTTTTTAAACTCTTTCACAAATGTAGTATTTAGAAAATTTATACGAACATCGTTAGATCAATACAAATGATAACTTGAATAAAAGATACAAACGTCTTATTTGCGAACATGTATAACTTTTGTTGTACGAAAAAAAAAAAATTTGAAGTTATAGGATCATAACTGGGGACATATTTTTCAAAACTAAAAAAAAAAATAGAAATATCTTTGAAAATTCTTCAATTCTATTCGAATTGCATTTTTTCTATAACACTCATACAATTTAACACAAAGTCTATATTAATAAAATTTATTTTCTGGTTTGTTTGTTTAATTGACATTTATACAAATCTAAATGGCTTAACGGACTTTGCTTAATTTAAGTACACATGTTGTGTGCATCCTAGATTAGATTGTAACATACTTAGTTTTGATCACGCTCATTCCATCCATTTTCACTAACGTAATTTTATTTCGAAAATTAAATTTTTAAAAATTTCAGTAATTTTAATAGCAAAAATATTTACATATCTTTAGAATTTCAGAAATTTTTGGTACAACGACTTTTTCATAACACATCGTTCCCCAAGAATGAAAAAAAACGACATAAAAATCAAAACTTTGACTTTCAATGCAAATATATCCGCTATTTTTAATTATATTTAATTCAAATTTTTTAATCAAAGTTTTAATAAAAGCACTTTACAAAAATAGTTTCAACTGTAGCGTTAGGTCAGTGAATATATTCTTTAATTTTTTTTCAAAAACGGTCCAAAATATTGAATTTTTACTCAAAAAATGACTCAAAAAAGTTTTTGTTGTATAAATAAGAACATTTGCAAATTGCATTTCTGAGTACTTTTCATATAGTAAAGCATATATTTGCAATAATGCAATAAAATATATAAAAGTAGTTAAATAAAAAATTTTTTCGCCAAAAACAACTTAAAAAAATATTGCTTACAACATTATTCGCGACTAAGCTTCAACTGATGGAATCGCCCTTACAACAATATAACACTAAAAATATCATGTGGTAAAACGGCAAAAAAAAAAACCAAGTTAACACAAAAAATATACCTACATTATGTCATCTTTATGATATTATATTCTTGAAATTATATAACAAAAAGATAAGAGATAATGCAAAAAATATAATAACTTCAAATTATATAATGTTCGTAGGGTAGTTTAGCAAAAAAATTGCTTAAATTTTTTAAGTAAGCCTAATGAAATTCTGCTACATTTTATTGGCAGCTATATTTTTTATTGAGATGTTTCGTGCATCAAATCTTTACATATCATTTCTATTGCTTTTCAATATTATGCTCACATTTGCTCACATTGTCGCTTACTTATTCTCTTGCTCTCAAAAGCTTTAAATCGTTCGCTCGCTGACTCTCATAAAGCTTTAATGTGGATTTATGATAAATCCACATTCAAATTTTACTATGCCAATTGCTTGTATGGCGGTGGCACATCTTTCTATTATATTATCTGTGCTTTGGGCTTATTTGAAACAGGCCAATATCCAAAATCCAATGTTTGGGATTATGTCCTCAAGAAAAGCGGACATAATACCAAATTTCAAATCATCTAAAAACGCTTTGAAGCTAAAAGGATCAAAATTGGTCAAAGAGTTAAAAATGTAGAGTAAAATTTTTATGACTTAATAGTTTTCTGACTTTTCCTATAACCCTTTAACATCAGCTTATGGTGAAAAAAGGAGAAATTTGATTAAATATTAATAATATATTAATATATTGATAGTTATATTTTATTATTTTAACCTCGAGAACTTGTAACAAAAACGACAAGAGATAATTTTGAAGTTAAAAATCAAAGCATTAATAGCCAACTTGTTCCAAAATATATTCGTTGTATCTAAATTTTTTTTAGGGGGAATATTTGCTTTGACCCCCTTAATTTGAGCCTGGTTTTTACATGTGTGAAACTGGAAAAAAAAGACACAATTTAAAAAAAATATTTCATCAATTTTAGTATGTTTGTTTGTTTTCAATATAATTTTTCTGTATCTTGAAAAAAATTAAAAAATTGTTGCCATCATTGCGCTCTGAAAATTCTTAAACTCATTTAAGCAACTAACCAAATGTTACCATTTAGTTCAATCATGCTTTTTCTTTTATAAAGACCCTACAGCGTGATTTTTTTATCAGCGATGCTATTTTGCGATGAGTTGTAAAATTAAGCTTTAAAGCTAATTAAGCTTCAATTGTTGTCAGTCGTTTTAAGATTGCGAATAGTTAGTTGTACAGTGTTTGTCACGATGACAACGAAATTAGATGAGAAGTGCAAAAGATAAAATAATCCAATCAATTGAAGAGATTATGTTAGACGAAAAATCTAAGCATAGAGCGAAAGGGTTCACACCGTACAAAAGAAAAAGAGATTTTGTTTGTAGAAAGAAGGTGTTGATAGAAATAGTACTTTAGGAGAAGGCTGAACTTGTCATGCAACTGATTTTTATACAATTTGAACCCTTTTAAACTCTAAGCTTGTTTATAGTAAAGTTTGACCAAATGTAACTTAATTACTCACAGAGCAGTGAGCAACTCAGTGTAATATGCATGTAGAAGGCACATTAGAGTTGTACCTGTGCTTCCCCGACTTTGAAGTTACTTCGGAATGACTTTTTCATTAATTTCAGTTTTGCACAATTTAATGCAAATTTCTAAAGAATTGAGTGAAAACATATATTACAACCTACTGTATATAAGTAATCAAGCATAAACAAGTAAATATTTAGATTAGTTACTTGTAAATATATCACTAACCTAGAAAGTAGGATTCTTACTGACTTAATTCATATTAGAGTATCGGCTTAATTAAAAAAATGGTGAAAGTATAATGTTACAATTCTTAAAACATCCATGCATACAAATTTTTAAAAACGACAACTATTGCAATCTACGTTTATCTTCTTCATTAAAAACTTTATTTCTGTAACAAGAACATTCGAGAAAAGTGAAGAAAAAAAATCAAAAGGACGTCAATGCATTCTTAAAATAAATTAGCGAATGGAGCTGTACAATCGGCATTCATATTCAGAATGTTAAGTACAATTGAATTACTACATAAGAATGCCTTCAATGAATGCAAAATTGATTTATAAATAAAATTTTTAATTCACATTCATTTTTAAAAATAAGATTAATCATTCATTTTAATTATTCATTTTCGTTATTCAGAATAATAAATCAATTTTTTTATTCATTTGAATGCTATTGACAAAGAATGCAATTCACAAAGAGTTTCTGAATTTTCTATTATTCTTTTTTTATTCATTATTAATTTTTTATTCATTATTCTTTTGTTATTCATTATTAAGTTTTTATTCATTATTCATTTTGTATTCATTATTCATTTGTTATCCATTATTATTTTTTTATCCTTTATTAATTTTTTTATTCATTATTCATTTCTTATTCATTTTTCATTTTTTATTCATTATTAATTTTTTATTCATTTTTCAGTTGTTATTCCTTATTCGTTTTTTGTTAATTTTAGTCCTTAGCCATAAATAACTTTAACTTATTCAAGGACATATGTGTTAAAAATTTTAAATTATTTAAAAGTGCTTTGGAAATCGAAATTTCATTTATTGTAAAGCTTAATTCGATAAAAAACCTTTGCTGCTTCTGTCACTACATCGCATCTTGAAAAAAGAGGCTTACTTTTTTCCATCCCAAGTTAATAAAAGCATATCTCAGTTTTAATAAATATATCTTTAAATCGTCATATGAAATCAAAAAAGCCGTAAGTTACATTTAAAAAATATTACAGGAGAAGCAAAAAACTTTCTAAATTTCTCAAGCGCGTACACTGAGCGCTTTAAGAATTTTATTAATAAAAACGTCATCTTTAATTGTAGGAGTGTAAAATTTTTAAAAAAGTGTATTTTGATACGTTGCATCATAATAAATTAAAAAGTCAATTTTGAATTTTTGGTAACTTACGCCCTTTTTGATTTCATATGACGAAATGCTTCTTTATCGTTCTTCCGAAAATCTGCCACAGTTTTGACTACAAAATTTATGTGTTCGAAACAGTTCTTTATAAATTTTTTGTAACTGTGTAGTCAGAATTGACATAAATGAAAATTTTTTATGTATTAAGGGCCCATTAAAGTTTTTCGGCGACCAAAAAGCAATTTTTTTTGTTTTACAACGTTAAAATATTCTCAGAAAATTTTAAGTCAATTAAATAAAAATGGCTGTAGTTATACGCACAAACGTCCGAAGATAGCTATAATGTACCTTGCTACTTCTAAGACTTTTAACGCATTCCCAGCAAAAAAAGTGCTTCCAAAAGAAGCTAAAGCAAATAGGAAAGTCTTGAATTCCATCCCTGTCACTTTCATGCCCAGAAGGCATTCTTTTAACATATGCATTTCATGGGAAGGAATGCTTTCCTTAGTCTTCTCTAGAATTTCTACCAGAATTCCTTCAATGGAAGATTTCTTTGAGCCCTTCTTTCTCTAGAAGTGCGTCCAGAATTTTTTCAATGGAATATTTCTTTGAGCCCTTCATTGAAAGGAAGGAAGGTGTTTTCCAGGAGAACTTTAAAAATTCATTCTATAAAATGGAATGGTTTTTGTGGTTAGGGGGGCAGTTTAAAAATCTCACGGAATATATCCCTCTTCTCAATTTTCTCGCAATTTTGGTATTGGGAATTAGACGTGTTAGGGTTTTGTTGGGGTGTAAAATATTTCTTTCCTCGATTTTCACGGCATTTTTATGTTGTAAGTAGGAAGTGGTTGGATTTTCCAAAAAATCCTACGGAAAGTATCTTAAACATTGATTACAATTATTTATAATTTTTTTACTTTGATTGAATTGAATGAATCGAATTAAAATTGAATGCTATTTGAATATCTTCCAGAAGTAGTTAGTAGTAGTTAGTAGTAGTTCTTGATAAGGCTAAGAAGAATCACAATTGAGTCTATAGAATGTCTTCTAGAAGCAGTGTTTCTAAGAATGCATGTCACATTTGTATCAAAAATTTTGTTGGGTTTTTCTCGAACCTTTATACCTTTATACCGGTGGATAGCATTACTCGAAAACTATATCGCTTCCAAATTTTATGCACTTGCTAAGCAAATACAATTGGTTCTTTCAATTGTTCGAATTTTAGTTTGGAAAAATACTATATCTAAATCTAAAACAAATAAATCTAAACAAAAGAAAATAATCTAAGACAAATTACTTTTTTAGTCAAAAAACGGTTTTTCAACTACCATTTTAGTAAAAATAAAAATTTTAAAAAAATCCTCGATTAAAAGCTCAAAAAATTCAGCAGAACCGAAATAATTTTTTTTTTGAGGAACAAGCTCCAAAAAATCGTGTTCACCACATATTTAAGTACTTTACTAAACTCCTGATTCCTGTTACAATAATTAATATTTGTTAATTAAAAATTCAAAAAATTTTCTGCAAAAGTCATATAATGTTAAAAACAAAACCTGAAATAAATATACGCTTTAAAATAAAAATTTTAATGCAGGGTTTTTTTTCGCTTAAAAAACTTTAATGAGCCCTTAAATTAACTGCAACCATAAATTCTAGGCTCGTAACTACGCACATTTACCCAGCAAAAAAAGTGCTTCCAAAAGAAGGTAAAGTGGAAGGGAAAGTCTTGAAATCCATCCCTTCCACTTTCAGCCTCCACCCAGAAGGCATTCTTTTAACATTGGCATGTCATTGAGAGTAATGACTTTCCTTAGTCTTCTCTAGAAGTCCTTACAGAATTCTTTCAATGGAAGATTTCTTTGAGCTCTTCAATGAAAGGATTCTAGCAGGTGTTTTTCATGAGAACCTTAAGAAGGCATTCTAGGGAATGAAATGGTTTTTGTGGTAAGAGGAGGGGGGGTTTAAAAATCTCACGTAAAATATCCTTTTTCCTGATTTTCACGGCATTTTGGTGTTGGAAGTAGGAAGTGATTGGGTTTTGTTGGGGGTTTCTAAAATCCCACCAAAAAAATCTAATATATATAATATTATTATTAATGATATTTATTTTATTATTTATTTATTTATTATTATATATATTATTATTATATATATTATTATTATTATTTATAATTTTTTTTTACTTTTATTGAATTGCATATGTCTTCCAGAAATAGTTTATGAGAATGCGTCTTGAAAGCTCTTCTCGATAAGTGCCAATTAACTGCACTTTTACGTTTAGTTTATTAATAAATTAACGATAAGGTAATAACTCTCATTACACCGTACCACAATTATCGGAAAAAAATTTCACACATGAAATAAACCGTATCCACGTGAAACTAGAGGAAAAGGATAGCAAAACCGCGTTCTAAATTTTTTGCATGAACGTAAGAATTTGTTTTTAAAGAACATTTTTCTATAAAAATTTATTTGAATACTATAAAATATCCTTACATAACAATATTGGTAATAAATGAAAGAGAACAATCTCTCTAAAAAAAAAAAAATTTTTTTTAAATATTTTTTGCTTGCTATTAAAAGTAATTTCACACAAATTGAAAAATATTTTCATAAATTTTCATTAAAATCAAATTTAAGTACATCAAACTAATTAACATATTTGGTATGGATGTATTGTCATTGCGTAGTTTTTTTTTTATAAAACAGATTGTCTTCTTTCCTTTGATACTCATATTGTCATGTTTCGAAGGTTTTAAGTATTTAAATATATTTTTTTAAACAAATACGCCTTGTAACTTAAATGCAATTTAAATACAAAACTGACGTTATAAGTAAAATGTAAGAACGCAGTTTTACTATCCCTTGCTTCTAGTTTCACCTGTATATGGTTTACTTTGTGTGTGAAAAGTGCTGCCGTACGGTGTTATCATTTTAATTTCACTGCCTTGTTCAGAATAATTTTGTTCAATTTATATGCATACGTTTTGCAAACGTTAGCACGTTTTGCAAACGTTAGCAACAATAAATAGCAAAACAAAAGTAATATGTTTATATTGTATTATATTTAACTACATATTTGCTAACTAAACTAAGCATAAAAAGTTTTCAATTTGTCTTCATGTTTAGGCAAAATTAAAAAATTTGGAACAACTGTGATTTTATTCAATATAACGAAATATTCTGGATTGCTAAGGGGATAGGGGTTTGAACCCCTGAATGCTCCCCCTTATCTACGGCTTTGATCTTGACCAAAAATTCAGAAATTATTTTTTTTAAGTTTGTATTCAAAACAACTTGTGTTTTTGTTGTGAAGTGTAAAGAGAAAATCTCATTCATCAGAAATTAAAAATATTTTGAACAAGAAAAATGGCATGAATGGCATACTGGTAAGAGTGCGTGCCCGTTTGCTAAAAAACCGTTGCAGCCTGGGTTTAGTTCCCATTTGAGACAGAATGGTTTTTTCAAAAAGTAAAAACTATCATGTAAAGCTTCGTAAAGCCCTTCTAAGTCGGCATTAAATTTGTAGGTTCAGTTCTCGATTATTTGTGTTCACGATGAATCATAAGAAGCTTAGTAAAAGTTCTTTCAAGGGCTGACAAATCCAATTCGTTTCTTTTTTTTTATGTAGGAAATTTTATGATTTCTGTTTAAAAAATTATTATTTTTATATAAACACTCATATATTACAAATATATTAAAAATTTGCCAAATATTCGGTTTCGGTCGGTGGATATCAAGAAAAGACGGTTATCAATACAAAACGATAATGTCTAGTTTAGAAATTTAACGTAGTATATAACTTTGTTGGAAAAATTTGAACTTTTGGGTACATTTTTTAAGAAATATCGAAATAAGTGCGTCAGATAGTGCTACTATAATTTCCTTTAAATGCCTTTCATTGCACCCGACCACAAACTCTCAAAAGCGTTAACGTAAATGTATTTATTAATTTGATAGGCAAAACGATTGATTTGCTCCATTGTCGTTCAATGTTCAATGCTTACAGCTGCTTTTTTGCCAACAGTGCCGGAGCAAAATAACTTGTGGTCTAAATGATGAAAAAAATAAAATAATTTTTTACTGAAAACCAGTTGATGTATGAAGTAAAGGAAAGGAAAAGAGAAAAATAATAAAATGAAAGAAAATATAAAAGATAAACTGACGCTTAAGCTTCATTAAAATGAAGCCAAAAGAACAGAATAACAACGACAACAATAACAACAGCATAAAAAGTTCGATAGATTGTTCAGAGCTCTGAACTCAATGCAAACTATATAAAGTATCTGAAGAATAAACGATGCGGGCAGAACAAAAAAAAAGTATAATACTTAAAAGAAAAAAAAAAAAAACGCAACAACATTAACCCAACAGCAGCAGCTGCAGGTGCATAGAACCAACCGAACATCCAAGAAGCGACCGGTGGATGGATGCATCAGCTTACGGGTGAATACACAAGGTGATGCTTTAATATTGTATCTGTAATAAAGATTAAATGAACAGCTAGTGCACAGGAAGAGCCGGGATAATTGGCAACACTGGTGCAGAGCTAGTGCGCTACTTGACTATTATGTTGGGATGCACCTAAAGAAAAATCGGACACAGCAGTTTTGATATGGAGCATAAAAATATGTCAGTTTAACAATCAAATGTTATTTTGGTCTAATTTGACTTTGCTAGAATTTATTTTGTTAGTTTAAATTCGATTGAATTTTTTCAACTTTCGCAAATTTATTTTTGGTCGAATTTTGATTTTGTCTAAAAACAATTTCGTCGGAATAAAATTTACTAATAGAATAAATTCAACTTCATTGTTGAAAAAAGATTGGTAGATAACTATACTATTTTATACAGTCGCATTCAAATTTTGGTTGATTTGAATGTACTTTTAACTTTTTCGGTCTAATTTTTTATTAGAGCCTGCACAGAATCAAAAGTCGTTATGACCGGCAATATCGCCAAACAATAGAACACATGCAAATAAACGAAGTTGTCCAAACCGAAATCGTTGGCAAGAGTCGCGGCGACATATCGCCAGAATCACGGCAAAACTAGACAAGGTAGTGTTGGCGCTGAAAGTGCTCTCTTTCAAGGTGACCATAACTGTCAAACTCAGCCATTTTCCTATTTTTGGTTTCTCATTGCATTCTCATTGGTTGCAGATTTTGTATGAGCTGTCAACTTCGTTTTGTCAGTTTCGGTCACCGGCTCTCCGCCCTAACACTACCTTGTCTAGTTTTGCCATGACCAGAATATAATCTATTCATGGTGGAAGAATACAGGTAGATGCACCAGATGAGACCATACTGCTGGAAATGTCAAAATGAAGCAAAACTTTTTATTTCTTTTCTTTTGTTTCCATTCACCACACAGCTGAATTTGACAGATATGGCAGTAGGAAAGAGAGCGCAGTCAGCGCTGCAGCTACCTCTATCCTTATACCATGAATCTATTCTATTTTTTCTCAGACGACCGACGATTTTCTCTCTGAGTGCAATTAGTGCTGCCATATTTTTGCTAACAATTGGGTATGTTCAAAGCAATTTTCATAGTTTTTATTATGTTCTCACGTTTCTTTCTTGTTTCTGTTGTACTTGCTGCTAACAAAACTATGCTATAAAAAGCAACCCTAAATCGTCGGTCGCAATCGCTTTATTTTTGACGGGGCTTATTTTTCGGGCGTAGCGACTTTTAATTCTGTTCGGGCTCTTGTAATAACTTCATTGTCAAAACTAAATATTAGTCAATATATTCAATATATATATTCTGTCGTATTAAAATTTTAGTAAAACTTAATGCATTTTCGACTTTTTTGGTAAAATCAAATCATTAATTTGATTGAATATTAAATATTTGATTGAATAAAATTTGGGTCGAATAAAATTTTCTGAGTGTATTTTAATGTTAACAAAATTTATTTTCCGAAAAAAAATTATTTTGCTGAAATTTCGGACGGATAAAATTATTCGATTCCTAAAGTTAAGTCGAATTTAGTTTTTGTTAAAATAAGTTTAAATTGATGTTATGTACATAATTTTGAACGGTTTATGTCTGGTTGATGTAAATTTAATTATTTGAGATTGTGTTTTTTCTGCAGTAAATTGCGGTCAAATCTTAATTGTGTCATATTAGTGTTGTTATGATGAATTCAGTTTTAATAAATTTGTTGCAAATATTTGTAGGTCAAATAAATATTGGGCTGTATTTTATATTTGTTGAATGTAGTTTTGGTCAAATTATTATTTTGTTGGGATTTAGTTGTGGTATATTGATTTTGGCCGATATAGGTTTTGAACAATGATTGTGGTTTAATTTATTAAAAACTTTATTGGTTTATTCTGCAAATCAATTTTACTTGAATTAAAATTTTTACCAAAATGCTATTGTAAAGTCAGTTTTTGTGATTAAAAAAAGATTGATGTGGTACGACCCTTGCTCAAAAAACTTTCGTAATGTTATTTTGCATTAAGGAAATTTCGGGTCAGGTATCTAATTTGTGTTTTCTAATTTTGATCTACATAAATAAATTTTGATTGAATTCTATTTTGGACGAATTTAATTTCATTTTGATTTGTGTAAACCAAAATCTCTAAAATAAATTTTATTAGAATTTTATTATAGTCTGAATTTAATTAATCTACATATAAATTTTTGGCTAAATATTTTGACTCATTACATTTTGGTCGAATTTGTCTAAATCAATTTGGTCGAAATACATTTTGGTCACATATTATTTGGCTCACTCAAAAATTTTGCTTAAAATCAATTCGTAAGAATTATTATCGCATCTAATTTTTTTCACATATACTTTTATTAAAAACTAGAGGAATTATTTTCGAAGTTAAAATACCCCAGATTATATTCTAAGTTATGTATGTTTTGAAAGTTTTGACGTCACTTTGTATAGAGGATAGGCTTGGTGTTTATCCAATTTTGCCAAAAACCCCAATAAAGAACACAATTTAGATATGGAAGGTTATGGGCCTTAGTAATAAACATTTTAAAGTCGACTCTAAATTTAGTGTGAGCTTTTCTGACACTATCAGCCTAACCAAAAAACATTTTAATGTCGACTCTAAATTTAGTGTAAGCTTTTTAAGAACAAATTCTAAAGATATAATGTCAGAAAAGGTCACACTAAATTTAGAGTCGACATTAAAATGTTTTTGGTTAGGATGTATTTGTATAGAATTTGTTGTCAAAAAGCTTACACTTAATTAAGAGTCGACTTTAAAATGTTTATAGCTAAGGCCCTATGTGTTTAATATGCTGTTAATGTGCATTGTAATATTCTTAGCATATGTGCATAGTTTTAATTCATTAAAATAATTTGTTTGGAATTTTTAGTGACCGTTTCCATATACCTTGCAAACCATATGAGTTTTTAAAGACTCTTTTATGACTCATTTGTAGGAGCCCGATTAGTTTCATAAAAGAGTAGTTTTTCCATTGAAAGTGGTCCCTCTTTAAGAGCTCAAATAAGAGTACAAAATGATACTCTTTGACGCACCAAAGTAGTTTATTCGAACTGCTAAAATACTCTTTTATGAATCTTATATTAGCATTTTAAAATTCATAAAAGACTCTTAATAGTTTCAGAAAAGCTTGTTTTCCTTTGAAACTGATTGCTCTGAAGAGTCATTTGTAATTTTTTTCTATATTTTTCTTCATAAAATAATCATAAAAGTGCCGAAAACGCGCTTGTTTTTTTAATTTGGTCATTTTTTAAGATTTTTTTTACGAAGGAAAAAAAAAAGATTCAGAGAACTCGGATTACTCCTTGAAATTTACCGCTTTTCCTGTGCTGAAATATGAAGTTGTATGCATATACATATACGATTACCGAACTGAATGAAATATTTTAATTTCAAAGTGAATGAACAGTATTTAAAAGCATGCTTTTTTCTTTAAATTCTACTCCGGTTCTCCCAATCGGGATGTTTTTAGGAGCCCGTTTTTTTAAATACAGAAAATACACATAAAATTTTATATTGAGAAGGATTTTCACAAATAACTTCTAAATGTGAGTTCAAAACTGAAGTACTCCAAAAAATAATCCGAAATATGTTTTTTTTAGGAGTGTACGAAATGAAACTACAAAAAATACACTTTAAAAACTCATAAATAAAACAAAAAACAAAAATATTATATGCAATTTTTTAAATCATTTTGGCATGAATTAATATCTGTTGAATTTAATTTTGGTAAAATTTTTTTAAATCAATTTGCGAACTCATAAAATCCTCTTTAATAAGGCTCTATTCAGAGTCCGCATATGAGCTTTTTTCAAAGTTACTTTGTATGGGAGGTATGCGAGCTTTTCATTTATATGGTGCATTCTGTAACCAAAGCTTATGAGAAGAATTTCATGTCATAACATTAATTTTTGTGGCATTTTTGGAGATGCTACCGATTTGACAAAGTAACGTTGTATGGGAGGAAGGCATGGTTTTTATCCGATTTTAAAAAAATTTAAAATATATGATGAATATTTTACTTCAAAGGCTATATGCAAAATTCCAAGAGACTACATCAATTTTTGTAGCTATTTTAGAGATGCTTTGTTTTGATAAATTAACTTTTTATGGCAGGCAGGCGTGGTTTTCATCTGATTTTTCTCACTCTTGAACTTGATCTTCGTTTTTTATATAAGCACATATACCAAATTTCATTACGATAACTTAAAAATTTGCGACTGTAATCGTGTAGACAGATGGACAGACAGACAGACGGACAGATATACAGACATAGCTGAATCGATTCAGGAGGTTATGTTGATAAGAAATATTTAGACTTTTCTATACCTAGATTTCCTCCTTATTCTCGTTGCAAACGGAATACCGAAATTAATAATTTAAAAATTTTAATAAAAGTTTAAAATTTTGACTAAATATATGCTGGTCTTATTTTATTTTGTTTACTTGTAATTTTTGTTTAAAATCTTTTTGATTCAAATGGGTTTTCAATAAATTTTTGCTTATGCTGTAGCATTTATTAAAAAATTTCATTTTATTTAAATAAATAATTAGTGTAAATAAATAATACTCAAATTCTATTTTTTAAAATTTTTTAAAGCCAGTTTATCAAAAAAGTTTCTGTTAACCCCTTTCGCCCCGGAGTTTTATTTCAAAAACTGGCAAAGATATGTAAATTTTGTCTTTAGTTATCAATATTGAACAAAACTATAAGATATTTGGCATACTTGAAAATTTTCTAACCCTTTATATATCCTGGATTATATTCTGTCCTCTAGAGGGCGCTATATTAAGTTTAATGTAACGTCACATAGTCTATAACCAGCAGACGATCAGAAAGCTTCCAGCGAAACGTCATTTATCAAATTATGATAAGTAGTTTCGAAGTGAAGGTGGAACAGATGAACATAAATACATGCATCAATACCGGTCAAACACATGTACCGCTCCTTTTGCTTCGCCGTAGTCAGGTTATAAGCAAATACTCGCAAGCTGCACTGAAAAATTACATAAAAAACTTCCAAACTAAGCGTAGTGACGCACGAATATTTTTTTCAAACTGTGTACTTAAGTGCAGAAAACATGTTAAATCTTGTATTTAACCACAGACGAGGCATTGAACTACTATTGGGACAGTTTAAAAATTATATTTTAATGTGAACGTTCTGATATAAAGTCTGCCAAATTTGCTGGGAATATAATCCCAGTAGGGGCGAAAGGGTTAAATAAGTTTTTGTTAAAATCAAGTTATTTTGGTCGTGTAATATTTGCTTCACTCGTTGTGCTTGTATAAAACAATTTTGGTCAAGTTAAATCACTACATTCTTTTCTGGTTTAATTATTTTACTCATAATTTTTATTTATTCACTAAGAATTTTTAGTGAAATTTCAATTAATTCTTGAGCAATTTATATCCTCTTCGAATTTTCTTTTGTTCATTTCCACTTGGTCGAAATTAATCTTAGGCCAATTTATATTCCTTTAGAATTCTATTTTGCTTATTTGCACTTTTATTCAAATCAATTGGTCTAAAAAGTATTTTCCATATATGTTTTATTTTATATGTAAGTTGTGTTTAAAATTATTGGGTTTGAAATAAATGTATAAATAGGTTTTCTTTAAATGTGGTCGTGTTTAATTTTTTTTTATATACAATTATTTTAACCATTTTGGCATTCGGATATTATTTTGGTTAAATTTTTTTAAGTCAATTTGGTACAAATAAATTTTGGCCGAATTTTCGTTTCGCTTAAATAAATATTAGTCGAATTTACTTTGATCTAACTTCAGTTGCTTTACATATGAAGGGCTTATTGTAATAACGTGATAAGCCACATGAAATCAAAAATCAATTTTTTAGGCTGAATATATTACTGAATCCATTGCCACAATAGCCACTGAAGAGATTTTGGCTGTTTGTTTTGTATTTCCTGATCTATTTGTAAAAGTTTCCGTGTTCAAATCCATTTCTTCATAAAAAATACATTTTTTCAAAACTTTAGAGTCAATTTTTTCAAAATATTTTTCATGTGGCTTATCATGTTCTTGCAATAAGCCCTTCATATGTTTTTTTAATATTACTAGTATCGCCTGTGGTTGAAATTCAACCAACTATCTGTTGAGCAGTGAACAAAAATGAACACACTAACGTAGCGTATGTAAAGGCACTGTGGCGTAGATTTGAAAAAACAGAACACTAGAGATGCATAGCATAGATAACAGTACTTGTTTCCCATTTTTGTAGCGTTGATTTTTGGTGTACTTGAGCGCAAACACAAACATAAACCCTTTACTATTATATCATACAAATATACACAAGCTTTTTCATTCCCTAGCTTCACTGGAAGAACTGCTTGGCAATAATTTGTGGAATAGAGTTTATATCTCTCCAGACTTATCCTCTAGAAGAGTAAAATGTATGAGTTGGTTTTTTAAGATTATTAATCTTAGCAACATTTCTTCCAAACAGTCAGTCAGTCAGCCTTTTGCCACCCCCTACAAAAAACTCAATAAATGAAGAAAATTTCCGAAATTAGTTCATAGCTGAGGTGAGGAGTCAAATGTATAAAATGGTCCTATTGTTTTTTTAACGTCAACATTTCTTTTAAACACCTAAAGGTTTCTCTCATGGCTTAGCATTCTTCCGAATGCTATATGATTTGCTCCCCTCATTTTATAAAAAATACTAAAAAATATATGACATGTTTCGTTCTTCTTGGTATAAAAATATATATTTATTTATTGCGTTTGATTGGTAAATTTCGAAAATTTTTCACCAAAATTATTTTGGAGGCTTTATTGTTACTTAATCTATAGCAATAAAACTCATTTTCTGTTTGTTTGTTTGTTTGGCCTTTATACAAATCTAAACGGCTCAACGGATTTCGCTCAAACTAGGTACACATATTAAATTTATCCCAACTTAAAATGTTACATACTTAGTTTTTGCCATGCCCCCTCTGAAATTTTTCAACTAACGATAATTTTGTTATTATAAAACTTTTTAGTATCGGAGATTTTTGTGTATTTAATTTTAAAACTTTTTTGTTATTTTGACATCAAAAACACTCAACTATCTTCAAAATTGGAGAAATTTTCAGTACAACGACTTTTTCATAAAACATCGTTACCTAAGAATGAGAAAAAAACGACATGAAAATCAAAGTTTGGTCTTTCGATGCAAATATCTCCGCTGTCCATTAATATATTTCATTCAAATTTTTTTTGTTCAAAAGTTCAATAAAATCACTTTACAAAAATACGTTGAACTGTACCGATAAGTCAGTGTATATATGTTTTATGATTATGTCAAAAAAGGTCCAAAATATTGACTTTTTACTCAAAAAATGACCCAAAAATTGTTGTTGTTGTAAAAATGATTAACAAATGATTAATAAATGATGACAATTAAAAACTGCACATCTGACTGCCTTTCATATGACATAGCATTTATTTGCAAAACTTTTTCCAGCTAAGCGCAAAAATTATTTTACTGTTTTTGTCATCAAAACAACAAGGGCACGTTTTTTTCCAAAATGTTGTTTTTATAGTTTTTATGATTTTTTTCGCGAAATTTATTTTTTCCAAAATAAGTTGTTTTTATATTTTTTGCAAAAAAGTCAAGTCTCAAAAATAATTTATGTGAAAAAATTACCCCAATATCTCTTTCCAATCAAAAGTTATGACTAAAAATCTATTTTTTCATACCAGACTTTTAATAAAACTGAGTTTTGTTTTAAAATTCTCTATATAAGAATGAAGTTGTGTGTCTAGAGTAATTATTAACATTTTGGTTTATATTAAATCTTCCTTATAGTAATCTACTTTTTTGCCTTCCCACCCCCTGCCCCTCTCCTGTTAAATTTGTTTTGTTGTGATTTGTCATTTTTCTCACTATTGTTTCACCGTTTTCACTCAGTTCTTTATCAATGGTACTTTAAATGTTCTATATATATCACTGTATCATCGAAAAGATGACTGTGAATAAGAATGCTGTAAAAGTTCATTTTTTCATGTTTAATGTGTTATTTGAACAATATTGTTGAAAGTCAAATTTCCACGCCAATTAAATACCGACATATAAAAGACAGCGAAATTTTGACATTTTAACTCTCCAATCATGGTTGTAAGCTAGGCTGCATTGAACCGATTTTTCGGTTCAGTTGCGTACTAACCGAAAGTATGCTGGAAAATATTATTAATTAGAAATAAGTACAGCATTACCGATACGATTCCAATATATTAGAAAAGTTGGTAACTGTCACTCAATTTAGTTCTTTTCGCACACAGCGTAAACTTGCAGCAAATAACATAATGGCACTTCTTGCACTGTTCTTGCAGATTTTTCAACTGGATTTATGCCGATCTGTTAACGTCGATAATATTGCTACAGGTTGCTGTATATATTATAATAAAAATTAAAAAGCAACTGCTTTCTTAACTTACACCTTTTTGCTAATTTACATTAAAAAACGACTGTAAAATTTTTCGTATAAAATAGGAATTCAGAAGATTTAAGAAATTGCATCAACTATCAGACTCAATTTATATTAATTTTTAATTTAGAGACAATCCAATTGTTATTTTCCAACTGAAAAAACTACTAAAAAATTTTATGAAGATTTTTATAAATTTGATTTTCATTAGCGAAGTGCAAGTAACATGCTTACCAGTAGCCAGTAAATTCAGTTTAGAACTAAAAAACAGTTTTTGATTGTGGAAAAACAGTGATAAAATTATTTCTTCGTTAAAAAAGCTTTGTAAATTTTTTAACTCAACACGTTTTTACAAAATTCCAAAATTTACAAAAACATTTAATCGAAAAGTGTATATTAAAATGTTTATATAAATTACTCTCGAGTAACACCGGGTATATCAGCTAGTAAAAAATATAAAAACAAAATGTTGAAAAAATTACTTTTCACCAAAAAAAATCAAGGCCATGATTATAAATGATAGAAACTGTTTAGTGAATTATATACCGAAATGAAGCCAAAAAATACAACAAAAACCTTTGGCTTTTTTTAAAACCATATAAAATATAGAATTGATAAGATAACTTTAAATCTTTTCTTATTTCTCAAAAGCAAATTAATTGATCTTTCAGACAAAGAAAATTTTATGAAAATCGATTGAAAAATGGCTAAGATATTTGCTTGCAAATTCAAAACTTGAAATTTTGATAGATTTTTTCTCATTCTGATGCGATGTCCTTGCTTCAAGGCAACACGTTGTACTGAGAAAAAGCTACATTCTTTGAAATATCTCAATAATTTTGATCTCATTATAACGGGAATTTTTTTAACATACTATCCGTGAAAAATATTACTAAAAAAAGCATTCGTATACCATTATATTTCTGAACCAATGACGCTACATACAAAAATACGTTGTACTGAAAATATCTATAGTTTTCGAGATATCTCAATAGTTTGTATGTAAAAATAACAAAAATTTTACATAATTTACCATTTGTAAGAATTTTACCATCACAATATATATTCATACTTGTAACTTAAGAAACTGCTTATTGTAGGGTATCCGTAAGAGAGAGCGAAAAATTATTCAAGTACTTCTTGTACATATTATCAATGTCTAAAATTCGCTCTTAAATAATGTTTTTCCATCTCTTACAGCTAAGCTTTGATTTAATAAATACTTTTATTTATTTAAGGCTCATATTGCAGTTTGAAGGTCACCAATTAAAAATGCAATCTACTGTGCAGCCAGACCTTTCATCTGATACCTCATTCACTATTCAATCTCTTCCTAGCCCTGAGATTCCTTACTAAAATTAATATAAACTTTCATCGTTAATATTTCGGGTCAGAGGTCATCAATTTAAAATCTAACATAATTCGGCACATCTATTGTGCAATACCTTTCGAATAATATACGTTTCATTGCCTTTATTCTAAAATAAATATCAAAAAAGTGTACGACAACATTTGATGTTTGCGTATTAATATATAAGATTTTCGTTTAGAAGCAGTATGGTTAAAAATAATTTTAGTCGATGTCATTTTGGCCAAATTGAATGTTGATTTCATAGAATTTTTTAACATTTTTATTAAAGGACATGGATTTTGAGACAAATGAATTCTAGTTTAAGCTTAGTATGCTTTAGAAGCGAAAAGAAATCTTCCGTAAGAATGCATTGCGTTTTTGACAGCAAAAAGGTAACGAAATTTTTTTTTCGTTGGTTAGTATGCTGTTGAACCGACAAATTTGTTCAATGCAGCCAAGTTCACAACCATGATTGGAGAGTTAAAATGTCAAAATTTCGCTGCCTTTTATATGTCCGTACATTTAATAGGCGTGGAAATTTCACATTCAACAATAATGTTCAACAAACACATTCAACAAAAAGGTTATAGTAAGTATGTGTTAGTGTTGAGTTTACACCAAAATTTCGCGTGTAGAATTAAATACCTAAAAATGTTCGTTCCTACAGCATACTAGGCTTTGACAATAAGGATAATCATTTTACGTAAAAATAATAATTTTTAGCAAAATTATAGTAAACTACGTGTATTGACAACACAAAATGTCTACATAAATGGGAATTTTGTAGTAAGCCTCTTCAATTCTGCTAAAAAATAGAGGAAGGAGACAATGAATTAGGCATGCTTCGTAAGATGGCGTTAGTTAAAAACTTGCATATTTTGATAAATGATAGACCTATATTTTTAATGAAATTTTAGGTAATTATTTCTTGTAATTACGTACGTAATTAAGATGTTGTGAACCTTTTTGGCCAATTTAAAATTGTTTTCAGATTCTTATTTTGAACAACGTGAAGTCCTTTCAAGTGCATCTTTGTACAAGTTTTCTAAACTGGGCAGGCAAAAATTTTGAAGTGGTTTAATACACAATACACCATTTTATAAGCAAACGAAGACCCCGTTTCTAGAATTGTATTTTGTTCAAGAACACATAGTTTTTGTTGAAATCAAGTTGGTCGAAATGAATTTCAGTTTAAATAAAACTTCGGTCAAATTTTAGTTTGGTTGAATTTCATTGAACCAATTTTATGTTTATAAATATTATTGGAATTTTTTGGTCAAGTTCTTTTTTGTTTACACACAATTTTGTGCAAACCTTTTGGTCGGATCTTATTCACGTTAATTGATTTTTATTTATTTTGGTTGAATTTTTTATTGGCCGAATTTCATTGCCGTCGAAATAAATTAATGATTAATTTTGAATTTACTTTAATCGAGTCTTGCATGAATTGTATAAATGCTTGATGAACAAAATCTATTTGATGTCTGCTTTTTTGCTCAGTGTACAAATTGTTTGCTGACACAGTAGAGACGGCATCTTACCCTGGCTTCAATTCAACGCCTGGTAGTGATAGCTAGAGAGCAGCTCTTAACTATTCACCTGTTGCACTCGTATCATCCAAAGTGCCGGAGTTGCTGTTGTTGACGCTGATGCTGTTGTTGCTATTATTGTTGTTGTTACGGCTCGTCGTCGTCTTCCGTTGCAATTGCTATTTGCTGCACGCGTGAGTTATGTTCCTTGCTTAGAGCAGTTTGATTGAAACACACTTTTCTTTTCTGCTGTAAACTTAGAACTGAACTTTATTACAACTCTTTCTTAAAATCTAACCAATTCGTTTTCGAAATGTAAATGTGTAAAAGTATGTAAAGATATAAATGGAAGAAATACAATTGTAAAATAGGAGAAATGTAATGTATGTAAAAGAAATACAATGTGGTTAATATGTAAAAGTTAATAGTCGCAAAGTGTTGCCTAATTTATAGTTGCAACATAATATCAAAAATGCAAGGGTTTCATTTTAATGTCTTGTGGTTAATATGTAGAATAAATAATCGTAAAATGTTGCCCAATTTATGGTTGCAACATAATATCAGAAATGCAAGAGTTTGATTTTAATGTTATACTTTAAAATTGAACCTATTTTAATAGTTGCGATTTATGAGGAAAAAAATAAAGAAAGAGTGTAAATAAAATTGGAACACTTAAAATATCTTATTGATTACGCTGCACTTTAAGTAGTGCAGTGGGGCTTATTATGTTGTTGTTTCTGGTGCTATTGTTGTAAATGTAGTAACGATGTCTTTGACTTGTTGGTTAATTTGGTATTGTTGTTGTGTTTGTTGTAATTGTTACTGTAAGTGTTGCAGCGGCGTATTGAGCCTCGATGGTTTGGGTGGTGGCTGAGAAGTATATGTATTTGTTGTTGTCGTTTGAGTGGGGGTCGTAACTCCTCCCCCCCCAGTATGAAGTGAGGGCCATAAAGATTGTGCAGTGGCCCTTACGAAATTGGTTTGCGGTGTATAAATTGATGCCATTATTTTCCTAGGGACGTAAATGAAGATCAGGACAAGGATTACAATTAACGTATATTGCAGTGCGTCTTGGGCATATGTAATTGTGCTGAGGTGTTTAACTGATGCGTAGCTTTCGATTTGATGGTCGCGAAGTTTTTCCAAGTTTAGGGCTTCGGTTACTGACAGGGCTTGTATTCCTGAGTGTGTTATTGGCAGGATATGTATCTCGTCCCAGAAAATTCCAACATTGCTCTTGTAGATGATACCTCTTATAGCGATGTCGCAGTTCTGGAAATGAATAGCACCGGTACCTTCAACTGTGTATTGTCTTTGACTGCAAGTAGAATTTATTAGTGTATAGGGTATATTAATATAGACGATAAAGTTGGCTTCTGGCTGGAAGATTGTTGTTATCTTTCCGAGGTCATACAGGTCGCAGTGTCCAGGTTGATTTTGCATGAGCTGCCCCAGGCATTTAGATTCTTGAGTGTTTTCTTTTTGGATTGGTTTTTGGCAAAAGTATATTTTATTCTTTGGCATGTTTTGTCGAAAAACTGAATTGTTTTGTTATTGTAAGTTATGTATGATTTTGTTATTATTTGCTTTGTTATGTTTATAGGGGTAGGTATAATATGATATAGCTGATAATTTTCTGTATAAAGATTAGGTATTTGAACATTGAATATGACATTAGAATGATTATAATATGCTTGTAATTGTAATAGTTCGTATATTTCTTCATCTGTTTCAATTTTAATGGATTGATTAATCATATAATTTCTAATTTCTTGTAACTCTTTTTGGTTTAATATAAGCTTGGATATAATGTTTAGTTTGGCTAATAGTATGGCTTCTGCTATGTCTGTGATATGATTGAATAAAATATCTATATTGTAGTTAAGTTGGTTAAGATATTGCATTTCTTCTAGAATATTTTCATTTCTTTTAATTTTATTGGCTGTTTCTTTTGAATATTTGTTTACAAATTTTTCAATTGTGCTATGTTCATTATTCATGTGTTCAGTAATATTTTTAAATCTTGCGATCATTTGCATATTCAATTTGTTTTGATTGACCGATTCTTTTTGTAAGTTTTCTTCATTTTCTTTTAATTTTGTTATTTCATTATTTAAATTTTGTGCATCAACCGCATCCATGTTTCCTGTAATAAACTTTACTACTGATCCTAGTCCATTCAAGATACCCCTTTTTTGTCTAGCAACAGGTGATAGTGTTTGAATTTTATTCTTTAGTTCGAAAAGTTTCATTTCAGTTACTTTTATAAGATTTGGTTGTATACCTTGTGCTTTAATTTCAGTAAAGGTAGTGGATAATTTGTTAATGTTTTCATGGTATTTGTCTAGGTCGATTATATGGATTAAATTGTTATACCCTTTTACTACTCGTGCCGGTCCGAGTCTGAGTGGAATTATACCTTGGTTATCTTTGACGTTATGAATCTCTATTAACTGTCCAATGACCAGTTGTACCCTAAAAAGTGAAAATATACAAATATAATGCAAGCTAAAAGTGCCTATTGGAAAAAAAAAATTCGAGGTATAATGTTAAAATTTATGGTTTATTTTGTTTTCTTAGTTTGGATTTGTGTAATTTTTGGTCTTTTATTGTGGTTAATGTGACTTTTTTATTGCGTTTTACTTTATGTTTTGTGAATCTAGGAGTCATTTTATTTCTTCTATTTTCTTTTCTAAATATGGTTTTGTTGCTGTCGAAATTTTCGGGTTCGTCTCTAGTTACATTGATTTTATCTATGTTAAGGCTTGTAATTTGTTTAAGCTGTTCACATATTTTTGGGTATAGAATCTCCTGATATTCTTTTAACTTTTGAAGGTATTCGTGTTCATTGTGAAATGAAATTATGTTATTGAATTTGTATGTTCTGCCAAAAAATAACTCGTAGGGAGTGTGTTTGGTGGCGGAGTGAATTGCGTTATTGTAAGTTATAAATGTTTCTGCTAAAATTTCGTCATGTTCAAGAGATAGATTGTTTTCTTTTCGAGTTGTAAGTAAAATTCTGTAAATTTCAGTTAAAGTGGAATGCATACGCTCTACTGGAGAATTACTACTCGATTGTTGGAATGACGTAAAATGCAGTTCTATTTGGTACTGACGACAGAAGTCCTTAAATATATTTGCCATAAATTCTTGACCTTGGTCACATACAATTTTTCGAGGTGTACCGTAAACACTGATGTATGTTTTTAATGCTTTTAGGATGGATACGCTATTTTTCGATTGTAGATTATAACCTGCTCCGAACTTAGAAAATTTGTCAATTATTGTTAAGATAGGGTGATTGTTAATTGTATATATATCGATGTGCAAAATATCGAGTGGCTTAATAGGTGTTTCTGGTTTTTCAAATTTTGTTTTAGGGGGATTCCTATCGTATTTTTGAGTTTTGCAGGTTTCGCAGTTATTAATTGTTTGTGTGATTTTATTTTTCATAAATGGAAAGTAGTACTTTCTTTTGAGATGCAAATGTGTTTCATTTATTCCTCTATGGTTATGTCGATTGTGATAATCCCTAATCAACTGTTCTTGTTCGTCGCTTTGTGTTATGTCCTGTAATATTTCCATGCAGCGTATTACACGGAATATTTGGGTATGTGAAAAATATTTGGAGTATACATCCTGGACTATTCTGAATGTATCGTCATCCGTATAGATGGCAGATAATTTATTAGGTGCCATATAGTTTTTTAAAATTTGAGTAATACTGTCTTCATTAAAATTAGTTTTTCGGATTATGCGTCTTTGTTTATTTCTAAATGGAATTTCGACTGTGATTTCAGGTGCTTGGCTTGATATTTGTAGAATTATTTGTAGATTAAAATCGTTTAGTGGTTTTTCGGAAATAGCTATTCCATCGTTGAGATTTTCTATAGCAGAGTGAATTGTGCTTCCGTTTGTAGCGTGATTAGATTCTGTATCGTTAATGTTTACGTCCACGTTAGTGTTTGGTTTATCCTGTATTATTCTGCTTAAAGCGTCGGCATTTGAATTAAGCTTTCCCTTTTTATAGACTATCTCGTAATCATACTCCTCTAATTTAAGGCGCCAGCGAATGAGTTTAGAGTTGGGTTCTTTCAAACTCATAAGCCAGGTTAGAGGTCTATGGTCAGTAACTATCTTGAATTTTCTACCATAAAGGTATGGCCGAAAGTACTTAGTCGCCCACATAATGGCGAGTAACTCTTTTTCTATAGTAGAATAATTTGTTTCCGAGTCGGAAAGCGTTCTACTCGCGTAGCAAACTGGCTTATCACTGCCTATAGTGCCTTGGGATAAGACTGCGCCTAGAGCATAATTACTAGCGTCTGTTGTGAGAATAAACGGTTTGGAGAAGTCTGGATACTGCAGTATTGGGTCATTTGTTAAAAGGTGTCTACATGTATTGAATGCCTGTATATATCGATCATTAATTACGATTTTCTTGTCTTTTTTTAGGCACTCAGTAAGAGGTTTTATAAGTTTTGATAGATCTTTAATGAATTTTCGGTAATAACCTAGTAACCCAAGAAAAGCTTTAATTTGTTTCCTAGTTTGCGGAATTGGATAATTTTGGATGGCTTCTATTTTGGAAGGATTTGGTTTGATACCATCTGTTGATACAATGTGTCCCAGGAACGCTACTTCTTTATGCAGGAACTCTGACTTGTCTAGTTGGATTTTGAAGTTTGCCGAACGTAATTTTTCAAAAACTTTTTCAAGACTTTCAAGATGTTCTTGAAGAGAAGTTGAGTAGATTATTATATCATCTAGGTAGACAAGACAAATTTTTCCTACTAATTCTCTAAGAACATTGTCCATCACTCTCTGAAACGTTGATGGAGCGTTCTTTAGACCGAATGGCATTCTTATGTATTCATAGTGACCACCTTCTACTGTGAACGCAGTTTTTTGTATATGTTTATGATGCATTTCTATTTGATGAAAACCGCTTGCTAAGTCAAGCGTAGAAAAATATACACATTTACCTAGTTTATCCAGAATTTCATTTATATTGGGGAGCGGGTACCTATCTGATATTGTTTTTTCATTAAGCTTCCGATAGTCTATGACGAGGCGCCACTTTTGTTTTCCACTGGAGTCCTTTTTCTTTGGAACGATCCAAACGGGAGAACTCCAAGGGGAATAGCTATGGCGGATTATTCCCTGTTGAAGCATTTTTGCGATTTGACATTGTACCTCGTCTTTGTGGACGTATGGATATCTGTACGATTTGGTGTAAATTGGAATGTCATCTGTTGTGGATATTTTGTGCTTAATTTCGTTGGAGAATGTTAATTGTTCTCCTTCTTTGTAGAATACGTCGTTATTTTTCTTACAGAGTTTCAATAACTTTTGTTTTTCTTCTGAATTCAGATGGTCTAATCTGAGAATTTCTGATAAGTCTACAAAGTGGTTTGGGTCACAAGTATTATCTGGGTTTATATTATTTAATTCGACAAAGTCAGAAGTGTTGTAAGGGTTTACTTTAAGAGGCTGTTCAAGAAAAAGGGATTGTTCATTTTCAGAAAAATTTATTACTTCCAGTGAAGCAACCCAGTTTTTTGATTCGTATATACCTTCTGATATAACTAAGTTAGGTTTAAGTTCTGTGTTTCTGAGATAAATTGATCCATTTTGAGTGTCTACTGGCAATTCAATAACTGTTTTAGATCTAGGTGCAATCAAGTATTTTTTTGATATTATATTTGGTTTAAATTGTAGATTAATAGTTGAGTTTTGTGTATTAAGTGATTTGCTAACAAGATTAACTGTTGCACCGAGTTGAGTAAGGGCATCAAGTCCGATTAGTCCATCGAAATAATTATGGAATTTGAAGAGAAGGAATATGAGATTACCGCGTTGATTGAATTCACGAAATATAGGTAATGATACTTGCTCATTAAGAGTATATTTTCCAAGTATAGTAGAGATTGAAGTTAATTTACATTTTTTAATATCGTCTTTATGTATGAATTCGGGATTAATAAATGAGGCTGACGCTCCCGTATCTATAAGAAATCTCAATGGTCTACCAAAAGGGGATGATATGTTAACATATGCTAGCTCAGATCCATGTCTATTTACGTCTATGTATCCTGTTGGTTCGGTGAGGCTGATCGGAAAAAATTTTGATCATCTTCAATGTTATTGATGTCTTCTATTGAGTCATCTGTATATTGATCTAATTGTTGTTGGTAAGAGGTATTGGGGCGTTGGGTCCTTGGATTTTTATTTATGTTATGAAATTCTTCTGTTCTTGGTCTTGTCATCCTGGAAAATTTAGAACGCATGCTTACATCGGAATTATTATTCCTTTGAGATACAGTGGAGTTTTTAGTGTTTGTAAAACCTGAACTTGTGTCCATTGGTTCTGGTTGTGGTTGTCTGGCAGAAAATGACGAATTGTTATTATTGTTGTGGTTATTTCTAAAAGGGTTATGATTAGGATTAAACCTATTGTATGTTGGTGGGTTATTAAATCGGGACTGGTTTGGGTTATATGTGTTTTGGTAGTAATTTGATGTGTTTGGATTATAGTTAGACGTATTTGGTGTAAAGTTACGTGGGTTTTGCATTCTTGCTGGATATTTATTGAACGTATTATATGGCTTATATTGTTTACTCTGATATGTGTTTCTTTCTGATCTCATGTAATGAATATTTTGTTCTTTTATACAGTAGGCTAAAGCAGTGGCCAAGGATTCTGGCCTCATAGCCCTAATGTTTGAGCCAAGTGGCTCTCTAAGACCACTTAAAAATGAGTTTAGACACATTTCCGCAAATAGTTCTTTTTTTGCTGCTACAACATTTTGATCACTTTCGTGTATCAAAATATTGTTGCACAGTGTAGCCTGAATTTCTATTATTTCACTGAAAAAATTTTCTACAGTTTTGTTGTATTGTCGTAAGTTGTGTAAATCCCTAATAAGTGAAGTCTCCGATCTTTTGTCAGAGTAATGCAGAATTAAGTTAGTTTTTATGTTTTCCCAATTGAGTGACGTTCCGTACATATTTAGTACTTCGTTTGCCTGACCGACTATCTTATTTCGTATTGCCCTTAGTAGTATTTGTCCTTGAGGCGTATGACTAGCACCTCTTGTATGTAACAATATTTCCTCTACGTTATTTAGAAATTCGTATAGTAGTCGAGGATTGCCATCATATTGAGGCAAATCCTTTATTGCATCTGGAATGCGAAGTGACTGAAAAATATCCACATATACAGGGGCAGGGGTGGGAAGGGTTGGGATGGGGGCTGTATTTTCCATAGTAAATTCTCTACTTGGTTCTTCTAGAATTGAACTAAGGCTTCTGCTTTTAAAAAGATTACTGAGGGAAACTGAATAGGGCTGATTTTCTGCACGTTTTTTCTGGGTTTTCTTCCACATGAATTTTTTTTCTTTGTTCTTTTTTTTTTTTATTGAATAAAATTGTTAACGTATTGAAATTTTTCTTTTCTTATCCCTTTTTATTGAAAAAATTTATTTGTTTTATTTTTAAGCTTTGTTTTATTTAATTATTTTTCAGTTTTCGACTTACATGCTTCCAACGATGATGATGATTAACTGCTTTAGCTGCATGATGCTTGTTGTTCGCTAGTCGTCCTTTCAGAGCGTTGAGTTCCAATGGCGATTAAAAAGTTGATATAGTCGTCCTTTCAGAGCGTTGAGTTCCAACGGCGATTAAAAGTTGATACTTAACCGATCTTGTGAAAAAAAAAAAAAAATGTGCTGATATTCAGTCAACACTTATTTCAGAATATTATGTATCGATATTCTCTCGATAATAACTTCTGATAATTACAATAATTTTAGTTCGATATTCTTTCGAACAATTATTTTATCACTTATTCTTCAAATAAGAAGGATACTGATTATTCACTATTCACAAGATGGTTCGCCAAGCCGTAGACTGCGCCAGTTATGTTCCTTGCTTAGAGCAGTTTGATTGAAACACACTTTTCTTTTCTGCTGTAAACTTAGAACTGAACTTTATTACAACTCTTTCTTAAAATCTAACCAATTCGTTTTCGAAATGTAAATGTGTAAAAGTATGTAAAGATATAAATGGAAGAAATACAATTGTAAAATAGGAGAAATGTAATGTATGTAAAAGAAATACAATGTGGTTAATATGTAAAAGTTAATAGTCGCAAAGTGTTGCCTAATTTATAGTTGCAACATAATATCAAAAATGCAAGGGTTTCATTTTAATGTCTTGTGGTTAATATGTAGAATAAATAATCGTAAAATGTTGCCCAATTTATGGTTGCAACATAATATCAGAAATGCAAGAGTTTGATTTTAATGTTATACTTTAAAATTGAACCTATTTTAATAGTTGCGATTTATGAGGAAAAAAATAAAGAAAGAGTGTAAATAAAATTGGAACACTTAAAATATCTTATTGATTACGCTGCACTTTAAGTAGTGCAGTGGGGCTTATTATGTTGTTGTTTCTGGTGCTATTGTTGTAAATGTAGTAACGATGTCTTTGACTTGTTGGTTAATTTGGTATTGTTGTTGTGTTTGTTGTAATTGTTACTGTAAGTGTTGCAGCGGCGTATTGAGCCTCGATGGTTTGGGTGGTGGCTGAGAAGTATATGTATTTGTTGTTGTCGTTTGAGTGGGGGTCGTAACTCGTGCGCATAAAATAGCAAAAAATGCGTTCAATTATTTTTGCGCTGTTAAGTTCATAACTCTTAGGTACTGCTGCATGCTTTCCGCCTCAAGTTGATTTGAGTTCGCTCAAATTGAAACCAGGTGTAGCCACAAGACAGCTTGGCTTAATGAAAATAGGCAAGGAAACTTTTTAAATGTATATCTTTAAATTTGCTGGAATTTGTAGTTGGCCAAGTTATAGAAGCTGCTGGCTTCTTTATAATTGAGCATGATGTGCAATTTAAGCTAGCAACATAATTCGCATGTTGCTGAGTATTGCCTTTGAAAAAATTATGAAAATGAACAACAATTCTGCAGTAAATGCAGCATACAATTTTTTAATATAGCTCTATTTTGGCTAAAACTTGGCCAAGTGTTGCATTTTATGGTTAGCATAACGCATAAACATGGTTAGCTTGCCCTCATATGTAGCAGCAACAACAAAGCATCACCAGCATCCTAGTATATGTACAAAAATATTGCACCTGTCAGACGTTACAATCTCTCTTAGCCATAAAATAAAGCTCTACTCAGTATAGCGAGCGCACAGAAATCAGCAGAAGTGGGAAGGCAGAAAGACCGCATTGATATTTATGTGCGGGGAAAAAAAACAACTTAAATAAGGAAAATGTAAACAACATTTTAAACAAGCGACAGACATGTTGTTTAAAGTTGTTGTGGCCAACATAAGCGTCATCATTGCCGCTGCTGCTGCTGCTGTAAACCATTTGTAGTAAATGGCAGTGATTCACATGAAAGCCACCAATGTACTAGCTCAAATAAGTCAGCAGCAGGAATAAAAACAACAACCTGGCTTAGCAGTAATGTTTGTTGCTATTAACCTGGCTATTATGGCCTGTTCCTGTACTTGTACATAATTATTACTGTGTCTTACTTTCTGCTGATGTACGTCGTTGTTTGTGTTTTCTCATCGTATTTTGTTTACTCAACCACTTCTGCTGCTACTATTTACTACTAAAGTTGATGCTACTACTTTAAAGACCGTTAATTTGTGTGTTTAACGGCAGCCTGCTTATTTCCTATAACAGTTATATTAAATCAACTTCAACTGGTTATCAAATTCGGAAAAGTAGTCAAGTCTTAATCAAAATTGTTGTTGTTGTTTTCAGTCGTAGTATCATCTCTGTTGACAATTTGTCAGTATTGCCAACATGTGTATTTTTTTTTCTCTGCAACACATTTTTTATTCTGTTTGTTTGTCCGGTGTTGACCATTATTTTTTTAAACTTTTAGCAGTGTTTTTGTTTTGCTGTTTTGTTTAAATTTTTCCCAACTTTTCTCAATATCCATCACTCGAGTTTTATTGTATTTGCACAGTGGAACCCGTCGGCAGTTTTTGTTTCATTAAAATTTTGTTTGTTGTTTGCATTTTTTGATAAGCAAATATTTGGTTTTATCTTAGCAGGTAGATCCCATAGGTTTTTCTTTTTTGCTTTTTTTTGTTCCCCTCTTTTTTCTGCCTTGGCTTGGATTCTGCATTGGTTTGATGGCAACGCAGATACGCGTACATAGTTATCCTTTGGCTTTAACATTTCTTGAGTGTTGGTGTTAATTGATCAGTGAAATTTAACACTCATGTTTGGAATGATGTTTTAGACAGCTGCTAGATAGGGTTTCGTATAAGCTATAGTGCATAAAGGTAATTCCTGGAACTGCAACAAAATATATCTGAGCTTATTACTTTGGCTTTGAGTTGGGAATATTATTATTTGAGTACTTTGATTAAGGATTCTATAAATTTCCATTACTTGCATACAAATCTTATGCAAAGAATATTAGCTAAAAATAAAAGTCTAATCAAAATTCTGAAAACGTTTCGAGTAAAGATTACTATTGTTCCCTTATTATATTGCATCTATACTATTATATAAAAGGAGACTCACGAAATTTGATCCAGAATAAGCTCAGTAACCGCTGAACAGATATTGATAGTTCTTTTTTTATTCGATTCCTATGATAATATAGATTGTCATAACTTACCAAGGTTTTCGAAAAATGTATTCTTAAATTATTAAAAAATCACGCATTTTATTTTATGCCTACATTCAACCAGCAACACAGTATAACGGCAAACAAAGCTTTTCTCTCTTTGTCACGAGAGCTTCAAAG
Source organism: Dichetophora obliterata (assembly GCA_963920525.1). Taxonomy (NCBI): domain Eukaryota; kingdom Metazoa; phylum Arthropoda; class Insecta; order Diptera; family Sciomyzidae; genus Dichetophora; species Dichetophora obliterata. The sequence goes on along the minus strand of OY986438.1, from coordinate 135,831,295 downwards.
CAGCCATGTTGTGTAGTTGATTTCGGTAAGATTCTTGCTGTCATACAGTGTTGATTAATTTTCTTTGCAAATGTTTTGAGGGGAGTTGCCAGAATTTAGTTATAAGCATAAATAATGTTTTGCAGCTAGCTTTTCCCATAGAAGTTAAATATAAGTAATCTTTTATTTCTATGGCTTTTCTTCACATGAGATTGTGTAAGTGTATCTATACGAATATATAAAAGCGTTTTGACACTGCACTGATGTTTGACAATCACGCAAGAACCACTAAACCGATTAACACGATATAGGCATCAAGCAATTTGTTGCTATGTAAGATTTGCCACGTCTACTTTTCATGCCCACTTTTTGCAAAAAATGCTATATTTTAGATGATTTTCGTCGCATTAGACTAGAATTTGGTAATCTACACAGAAAAAAACAAATTTAATGAAAAGCATACGTTAAAATTAATTAATTGATTTTAATGAAAAAATCATTGAATTATAATGAATTGCTCATAGTTTTTAACGTACTGTTCATTGAAATCAATGAAGTTATATCCATTAAAAATGTCTAAATAAATATCAGTGATTTGTTTTCATTATTTTAATGGACTTTTCATTGATATCAATGAAAAGTACATTGATTCCAATTGTAAATAAAATTTTTAACGAACCATACATTGATTTTTAATGAACAGTTCATTGAATTCAATGTTTAGGTCATTAAATGCAATGTATAGTTCATTAAATTCAATGAATAGGTCATTGAATTCAATGTATAGTTCATTGAATTTAATGTATAGTTCATTGAATTCAATGTATAGTTCATTGAATTCAATATATTGTTCATTAATTTTTATGTATAGTTCATTAAATTCAATGTATAGTTCATTAAATTCAATGTATAATTCATTAAATTCAATGTATAGTTCATTGCATTCAATGTATAGTTTATTAAATTCAATGCATAGTTCATTAAATTCAATGTATTCAGTAAATTAAATTCAATGTATACTAATTTATTCCCTTCCCAATTTTGTTTGAAGTGAAACGCGAAGTTGTGAAGACGTGTGGCAATTGTGTGTAAATTTTAGATAAAAGGTGATAATAAATTAAATTCAAAGTGAAGAAATTGTTGCGCTTTGAATGTAAAAGAAAATTTAAATCTGTTGAATTACTATTAGTATTAGTTAATAGTAGGAAATATACCTGGCATTTTAAGTGACTGCTGCCATCATTTTGGAGCCTTCATGAGTATTTGGTGCCCACTCAAAAAGCATGCAGTAAGGACAACTTTGGAAGAAAAACTTTCCTAAAGCATACAATTACCAGTTCCCAAGAGGCATTTGTTTTTGTTGGAAGCAGCATCCAGGAAGTCGAGGAGCATATTGAGTTTTTAAAAACTAAGGGCGAAAATATTCAACCATTAATCCTTGCTGTTGGAGAGAAGAACTTCTCCTCATTCCAACAATTTTATGTGTTCATGGATGGTGTAAAATTTCAATTTGCTAGTTTTATTAGAGCCGTAGATGTGTGCTTTAAAATTTTTCAATTATTTCAATTAAAATATCCTGCGGCATGCACTCTCGTGTGGGAGTTTATTGCCGTCTATTTTTTTATAAATTTAAAAACTATTCAAAATCTTCGAAAATTTGTATATTAATTGACTCTTTAAAATAAAAAAAATATTGTTGAAATTGTAATTATTTCCTTATTTTAAAAATGTTTAGAGAGGGATTAACAAATAGTTCGTTGAATTTAATGTATAGATTCATTCATTCATTTCAATAAACTAAATAGATTAAATTTAATGAGATGTACATGGAATTCAATGAACTGAATACATCAAATTAAATGAACTGTACATTGAATCCAATAAACTAAATACATTAAATTCAATGAACTTAATACATTAAATTCAATGATATAAACACTTAATTCAATGAACTATACATTAAATTCAATAAACTATACATTTAATTCAATGAACTATAATACATTGAATTCAATGAACTATACATTGAATTCAATGAACTATACATTGAATTCAATGTAAGGTTCATTGAACTATACATTAAATTCAATGAACTATACATTGAATTCATTGAACTAAACATTGAATTCAATGAACCTTACATTGAATGCAATAAATTTTACATTAAATTAAATGAAAAAATCATTAATTTTGGCATTTTTTTAATGAACGTGTTCATTGAATTCAATGAAGTGTACATTGATATTCAAGGAAGCATTCATTGAAAATCACTAAGTTTAATGAACTATTCATTAAAGTATGAAGAAAATTCATTAAAATCAATGACCACAGTTCATTGGACCAAAATCAATGAATAATTCATTGAAATTAATGCACCTTTTCATTAATATAATGTATCTTTTTGGTTTAGTGTACGTTGTATATTCGCTAACTTTACTTAAAATGGGCATGACTAATGTTACCAACTATACTTACTTTGTAAATATCATACTTATTTTTAGCTTCATATACTTACTCAAATTCCATACTTATAAGTATACTTACTTTTAAGATTTATATTTAATTATACTTACTTTTCAGCTCCGGTTGAACGTTTTTATTTGCAAAAGCGGAAAAAGTTTGAAAATTGTAACCAACAGCGTTAAAATACAGACTCTGGAGTCAATTTTATTTTAAAAAAATAATATTGAATACAGCTGTGTCGAATTTTAAAATTTTTTAAAGACAAGACCTTAAATATTAAGGGTGTACTCTAGTTCATCGGCTAAAAAAATTGGCTATTTTTGGGAATTTCTCGTGAGCTTGCTATGAAAGATATGTTTATATAAGTTATTAGGAATGATAAATGAAGTCTAAATTTATAAAAATAAAAAATTTTGTTAATGTTTTTTAATAATTTGGAGGCAGGTCGCTCCCACACGATATCTCGGCATCTGTTTATCTGAAACAAAAAACCGAAGTGTTTTAGATTCAATATGACAAGGACTATAAAATAGACTATTAATATTAACTTTTAGCAATTGTTGTTAACTTTAAGTAACGAAAATAAGAAAAAATGAAAAAATTATTTTTTCGTTGTTATTTGTAAAAAAATATAGTAAACATCAAATTTTTAACACGATTATAGTCGATTTTGTAAGTAGTTTTGTGTTAAATATGTGGTTAAAATTTCAGAAGGATCCGCCCACCGGAGAAATAGTGTGGGTCGTCCGTGAAAACGTAGTTTTGAGAAAAACGCTCTTAAAGTTTTTTAAATGCGTTCCAACATGAGTTCAGGTAGAGAAAGTTTTGGGTTGAAAAAATTACTTATACTGCTCGGATCTTCATAAAAATTTAATACAATATTCTTAGATACACATACATTCAAAAAATTGTAAAAAAAAGTAAAAAACTTTCGAAAGTGACCAATTAGACATCACCCTTAAATAAAATTTACAGCCAACACAAACACAATTTCAAGCAAAAAGAAAAAAACAAATTAATATTGAGCTTCAATTCAGTGACAGTGAGAGCGAATAATGATAACTTTTCTTTGGTCTCTGTATACATTTGAATGTGATTTTTTTTTTTTTAACTACTTTGAAAGTGCGTATAAATTTTAATTTTTTGTTATGCTTTTGTTTGTTTTTAAACTATTTTATGTATTAGAAATATATATGAATTTCAAATATATAAAATTATAATTTGGTTTTTTTTTATCTGATGACTTTTTGGTTTTAGATAGATTGCATACACAAAATTTTTTAAGGAAAACAAAAAGAGGGTGTGCCAATATCTAAAGAATATTGTGGGTTCTATTGATTTTAACATAAATTAGTAAATTGTATAAAAAAAAAATATTCAATTTATTTTTCAAAGGTAAAATACTTACTTGTACTTATTTAAAAAAATTATACTTACTAATACTTACTTTTCAGTGTTCTAAGAAGCAAATATACTTATTTTTTAATAACATTAGTTGGTAGCATTAGGCATGACCCACTTTAGTTAAGTCCAATTTTCGGAGGATAAGCTTGGAGTAAAGTAGAGCGCACTAGGTTTAAGCTAAATTGGGCTGAAATTCTGGCAGTCTATTTGTTTCGAGTATGAGATGGTTTAAGTGAAAAACATTTTCCACACCCCCATTACCGCCCACAGTTAAACAAAAATGGTATATTTCGAACAGTTTTGGTCGTATTAGACTAAAATTTGATATTTTAGCTCATACGGCTACTTTCGGCAAACTGTACTAAAAATAAGGCGAATATATAAACTTTTTTTCCGAACAGCATGAAAATTCGTATATAGCAGTAAGGTGGTCTGCGGCAGGACAACGTCTGCCGGGCAATACTTTACATCAATAAGAATGCTGTATATATCAGAAAATTCTGATAGTCTTGCATTAATGTTTTAATCGGAAACGTCTAGCATGTGTTTTGTTGAAAGGTCAATTTACACTTTTACAAATTCGCAAAACGATCATAAAAAAATTCATTGAATTGGGTCAGGATAACGTCTAGTATAACTATAACGTTAACTATGAATATTAGATAAGGAAAAATATTAAAATATAGATTTATGCATATTACTTTGGAATTGTGTGAATTATTTGAAAATTTTTTTTACAGAATTATTTTTTAAGCTACCCCAGGCAAAATATTCGACAGGGAAATGTCTTTATACCAGCATAATTGCGGCAAATGAGCAGAGTTCTGGCAGTGTGCTGAAATGTGGTGGTGGCGAGTTTACTTTTTATCAAAAAAGGCTGCCAGAAAGTAGCAGCATGAAGGCATGGAAAAGTCAGTAGAAGGCAGTGTGTCGAAATTCAATTAACTCAGCTCCACTCGCTTTTACTCTGATCGGTATGAATAAAGTATATTAATAAAAATAACAAAACTCCACTCTACTCACGTTTTTATTTGACGTTGAGTGTTCACTCAGAATAAACATCGCAACCTCCAGTACACTCAGTTTTTGTTAATTTCGTATTAATAAAACTTGAGATCACTCAACAAAAGTTGAGTGTCTAGTTGAGTGTATCTAGCTGCCTCAGCCTTACTCAAGCTATACAAATATCATATTTTGCCCATTTCACAATGAAGTATAACATCTATTGCACTTACCATTTCCTGTTTGGCTCAAATTGTTTTCTTACAATCCGAAGTTATAATTTTTAGAATCAATTTTCGCGGCCTAAATAGTGTATTTTTTGAGACAACGTAGCTTAGGCAATTTAAATGAGATTTTCGTAAAAAGGGTATCATTGAAAAGATTAATTCCTGTATTTGCAGTGAAAAACTTTGAAAAAATAGATATAAGCTTAGACAATCTTAATTTTAAAGTTTACTTATTAAAATTCAAAAACCCTCAAGATCTTCTTCAAGCCTTTCGTTATCTTGAACTTCAACAAGTTCTAGCGCTGTATTTTCATTAAGTTCTGCATTGAAATTGCAAACAAACACATATGAAAGAAAAATTTGCATACTTTACTGTTTATTTATTACTTACCTTGGATGGCTTCGAAAATTACATCCATTTTGAATAAAGCAAAAAATTTATTTTTTTTTAAATGACTTGATTAAAATCATACTTTATTTTAAATACAAATTCTAGTTCTTTGATAGTTTATAATCGTTTATTGAGTTTAAGGTCAAAATTAGAACAATTAATTGTTCTAAAAAATCTTTCCGAAGAAACAACAACAACAACAACAACGTTTTTTCAATATGAAAAGGAAAAAATCACTAGCTGATTTTATTGCAATTTCAGCCGTGCTAAAGGCTTCATCAGAAATTTTTGTGATACCCATGCAAGCGCGCACTAGCGCACTGCACCACAGAGGCGATGAGATTTGAAGTGTCAATTTCTCAGTTTTTCTCCCATTTCACATGCTCGCATTTGTTGTTGTATTTTTGCTTCACTTTAGTCTTTATGCTTATGTTATTATTATGGATTCCAACAGTCTGCTGGAAGTCTTCCACTAACAAACCATGGTTACTGAAGTTGTTTCTAGAACTAGGATTTGTATTTTAAATCAAGTATGATTTAAACTATCAAACATTTAGAATTTGTTTTTAAATCATATAAAATCAACATAATAAAGAAAAAAATTTTAAAAAATATACCGTATTTTGTCGAATGACACAAAATAATTTATTATTGAAAAGCAAATCTGATAGCTGCTGACATAAGTGAACACTCAAACGATGTTTTTTTTTTGCCCTCAGAGTGGAGTGGAGTTTATTTAATACGGATTCCACACTCCATTTAACTTACATCGCACACTCAAAATGCACACTCAAACACTTCACTCCACTCGTTCACTAAGTTTTTATTAATACGGCCCAATAATGTTTTTGTTTTAAAAATTGTATAACTACAAAGCATATTATTATATTCTAAGGTTAAATATTCTTTACAAATGGAGGCATATTTTGAATTACTTTTTATTAGTTTTTTAATCTTATTAAATTTAGGTTATTTGCTTAAATTTTTATTTACAACAAAAAAATTTTCCTTATAAAGAAAACAAACTTCTAAAAAGTGCAGAGATACATGATATGATGAAACATCAAAATTAATCGCTTTTTCATCTTCTGTAAGAGCGTTTAGTTTTTCTTTGCCTTCTTTTAAATCTGTTTTAAATGAAAATTTTTTCAAAATTACATTTTGTTTTTGCTGATGTCGTTCCGCTAAGGTTTTTGCTAGATTTTGCTAGTTTTCGTTTGAAATCGATAAGCACCGTTATTCGAAGAACATAGCAACAAGTTTTGTATGGAATTTTTTTGCTCGCCTTCAACCAAAAATGTGGAGAAACTAAACTTTGAGGGTGAAGAATTCAACTGAAAAGTAGAAAGTATCAACCTCAAAGTTGAAAAATTAAAATGCTCAATTTTCAACCCAAAGCAATTAAAAAACTCAACTTCTGTTATGAAAAATTCAACTAAAGAGTTTAAAATATCATCTTAAATTATGAAATTTATAAATATGTGTAATTTCAACTTAAGGAATGTCGAAGAAATCATTTAAAGAGTTTGAAAAAACAACCGAAAAGTAGGAAAAGTGAACCCTAAACCGTTTCCAACCTAAATTTTTCAAGTAAAGTTGAAAAATTAGACTAAAAATTTAGACAGTTTTTGAGAAATCGGTATATATCGATTTTTCATGGATATAAGTAAGTAATTTTATTCGACTGTATTAGTTATTTTTGCCTTCTTAACTTTCTTTTACGGAATGTTTTGACTTTTTTTGCAAAATTTCACGTAATGTAAACCATTAATGTCGATCAAAAGTAGCGATTTTTTACCATTTTTTCAGGTTTTTTAGCCACCAACAAAGTTACCGTTAGTTGAAAAACTTTAGAGGGGGCGTGGCAAAAACTAAGTATGTAACATTTTAAGTTGGGATGTACTTAATATGTATACCTAGTTTGAGTAAAATCCGTTGAGCCGTTCAGATTTGTATAAAATCTTTATAAGATGGCTAAAAAACCTGAAAAAATGGTTCAAACGAACAGAGTACTAGGCTTAAAGCATAGTACTATGTTTACTTGCGTGGAATTTCACTGACAACATTCATTTATTTGTTGCGTGAAATTTCTGACTTAAAGTTTGTTGCGAGGAGTTCCTATGGCAGCGTTTCTCAGAGAGACTCAGGGAGTGAGTTGGGAAATTTAATATGACCTCTCTCTTTTCACTTCAAAATAAATAGGCAGTAGAATTAAATTATCGTGAAAAAATGCTGCTCAAAAACCAGTGGCGTAAAAACCGGGCCCGCAGAGCCCGCGTTGCGGGCGGGCGCAACTATGCCAGGGGCGCCCTCAAGTCCCTTGATGAAAATGATAAATTAAGTGGCGAACGACGTTTGTTTCCAAAAAAAAATCATGATAAGCCAAAATAACTTTTGTTCGTTGAATAAAATTCAATTATGGTCGGAGCCGATTTACACGTCACTAATGCGGTAAGAAATCTTGGAATAAATTTTAATACTTTTGATACATATATGACCACAACAAAATTGTATTAAAATTAAATACTGGCCAAATATTAAAATTGGTTTTAACAAAATATGTCTTAAAATTGAATGCTTAATTCGTGTTAATTTTTAATAGTGATTCTGTATTAAAAATTAATTATTATACTAGCCATAGTATCAAATTAATACCAAGTCATTAAAATAGAATTTAAAATTTTATTAAAACTTAATACAGCATGTCTTACAAATTAAATACAATATTCACCATGGTATCGCATTGATACCAAGGATATAAAATATTGTTGTAATATTTGAACTGTATTAAAATATATAACAAAATAAATTTAAAAATTTTGTAATCAATTGTGAAGTATGAATTTTAAAACTTTTTGTATTAAAAATCTCTGTAATACTTTGCTTGTATTAAAATTTATTCAATGATTTATAGCCGTGTTTTCATATTTTCAGCAAGTCAGTTACTGATGTTGTAAAGGGTGATTTTTTTAAGCGTTTGGTTTTTGAAAAGTGAAAAAAAAAACTTGCAAAAGTGAATAAAATATTTGTTTGAAGCGATTCATTAATGCTTGCCAATTACATTTTAAAAAATATTTCATGTAAATGCTTACCGCGACTACGCCTGAGGTGTTCCATCCGTAAGCTCCAATTTTGGCATACTTTTTTCAGAATTTCGGCCGGTACCTCACCAATGACAGCTTTAACGTTGTCTTCCAGGTCTGCAATTGTGGCTGGCTTCTCCCTGTACACGAGAGACTCTACGTAGCCCCACAAAAAGTCTAGTGGGGTGAAATTAAATGATCTTGTTGGCCAATGGACTGCTTAAAGCCGTGAGATTAACTGCTCACGAAACTCGCCTCTTAATAGGTCCGTGGTATCGCGTGCTGTGTGGCATGTGTCACCATCTTGTTGTAACTTCATTTAAGGCAAGTCATATTCTTCTATTTTGGGCAAAAAAAAAATCGGTAATCATCGCACGGTACCTTCTCCCTATGCGATATTCAATATTTTTCAAAAAGTACGGTCCAATAATGCCACCGACCTACAAATCTCACCAAGTAGAGCATTTTTCAGGTAGCATTGGCTACTCTTTAACTGCTCATGGCTGCTCTTCAGACGAAATTCGGCAACTCTGTTTGTTGACGTACCCATTGAGCCAAAATTGAGCTTCGTCGCTGAAGAAAATTTTTCAACAAAATGTTTATCTTCATCCAACTTTTCTAAGGACCATTCACCAAACAAACGACGTGGTGGTTGGTCACCCGGCTTCGGTTCTTGGATCAGCTGTATTTTGTATGGTTTCATACCGAGGTTTATACGTGAAATCTTCCATATGGTCGAATAACACAAGATCAATTGTTGACAACGGCAACGAATTGACATATCGCGATCTTCATTGACACTGACCGATACAGCAGCAATATTCTCCTCGGTACGCACTCTCCGAATTGGTGGGTTGGTGGATTAATGTCCAAAAAAGTTAAACTGATGCAAAATTTGGTCACAATAGCTTGAATAACCTGTTCGGTGGGTCGATTTTGACGACCATAAAATGGACGTAATTTGCAAAACACATTTCTCGCAGAACCCAAATTTTGATAATAAAATTCAATGATTTGCAAGCACTGTTTATTTGTTAGTTTATTCATGGTAAAATGGCAAACCTTATTGAGCATTTTCGGCTTTGCCACATGTTACGAATCACGCGTGAAGTGTCAAAAAATGTACACTGAAAAAACAAATAGCAAAAAAGTATATAGCAGGGCGCTTTTAGAGACCTGCGGGCGGGCGCTCTAAATACAGTTACGCTACTGTCAAAAACGTGTTGCGATAATTTTACACAGCGGAACAGAGTACTGCTCTGACGAAAATGTTGTGAAAATTTACACGCTTGTTTCGCAGCTGTCATATTTTGTATAGAGATTTGAGTGGAATTTCACATGAAACTGAACAGAGTACTATGCTTTAAGTCCAAAAATTTTGTCTGGGGATATATTTGAAAATGTTTTTCACAGAAATTAGTTTTTAAGCTGTAGAACATTGTAAAAAATATAACAACAACATTTTAAGCAAATTAATTTTCATCAAAAAATCAGAGGGGTGGGGATAGGTGCCCCATGATTTTTAGTGATAGAAACTGTTTATGTATCAAAATGGAGCAATTTTTGCAGATAAATGATGTTATATGAAAGAGTAGGGAAAATGAAAATTAAAAACAAAAATGTGCAACAAAAACAACTCTTGGTTGCAAAAACTATACAAATGAAAAAATAATACAACAAATAAAAGCATACAGATTTTATTTCGAATTACATTCGGAGTTATAGAAAAAGCGTAAGGAACTTCGTTCCTGACGGGGGTCGCCCGACCGCACCAATGTGACGTTTGATGCCGTATTGAAACTTCACATTAGATTTTTATGCGCGAAAAAAATTATAGCCTACACTTTGAGAATCAATACATAACTGCCAAAAAACTCAAGGAGCTCATTTATTTCCTTCTATGAAAAAAAAAATCAAGAACATCACTGTGTTTTTGGACCTCTAGACGAGATGCTGCCTTTAAATTAAATTCCATATAGAGCTTAAAACTGATCAGCTCAAACATTTTTCAGCCAAACTCCATCTACACTATGGCAATCCTCTTAATTAAAATTTCGTTAAATGTTATCTTTTTATCTGTTCTGAGTGAATTGAATTTATTCCAATTTTTTTTTTTTTTAAATAACTGCTATATTAATTTTTTGCTCAAAATTCCAAAACTTATTGTTAACAATTTTATATCTCTTTTTTTGCTAGTGAGTGATTTACGACATCTGCAATAAATCATAACCGTAGGTAAAGATTTATTAAAACTTTCACAATTTTTGGCTTAGTTTTTTTGCACTCCAAGCTGACATTTAGCGGTTAATAATTAATATGCAGCGCACATAAATGACGTTTATGTGCTTAATAATTGTTTATGCTTTTTTTTCTCTCTTGATATAAAATCATTTTGTTAATTCTGCGCAGACGCAGCAACACTGGCGACACCAGTGAGTACTAAAAACTGGTACCGGCTTAAGTTGGCTTTTGTTGTAGTACATGCTTATTTTAGCCGCAAGTCTGAACAAATTTACGCTAAATTTGTTGTAAATGTTTTTGTTGCTGCTGTTGTCGTTAATCTCTTGACAAGCATCAGTTAAAAGTATAACGGCAGACATTAACCAGGGCGAAGGCTTTGGCTGTGACTGGGGCTGAGGCTGGGTAGCCAAGCTGTTGAAGTAAAAACATTAAAATATAAATGAAAAAAAAAAAACAAAACATAATAGCCCGAAATCTTCAAAGAACTAAGCAAGAAAACAAACAGAGCAAACCAAAACGTAGTCAGATTTCAATCAAAAAGTTCAACTACGTGATACAGTATTTAAGAAAAGTTAAATAAATAAATTTCAAAAAATGGGGCTCCTTTTTTTGTTTTGTTTTTGGTTTTTTAATGCTTTTTTAAAAACATGCTGTGTGTTGAATTTTCCACAGAAACAATGCTTTTGTTATGAGTGTTAATAAAACGTTAAAAACAAACAAGTAACAACAACAACAACAACCCACAACGAAACATCATCAGTTAAACATGATGTTGCTTTAAATTGGTGTGCCGCAAGAGCTGCGCATGCGCGCACACCACGACGCAAAGCGGCGCACTCAGCTGTTATCAACTAAAATTAATCAAGCGTTGTTGCTGTACAAATATTGCGCTGTGCGTCGTGTTGTGTGTTTTTTATTTTATTGTTATTTGTTGTAATTGTTGTAGACGGTTTCATTTAAGCGTACCTTGAAGCACTTGAGTGAAGAACAACATTCAATGTTGTTGGCGGTGGTCGACAGGCGGCGAGCTTCTTAAGATTGTTATCAGCGCTCATGAGAGATGGCTGAGAGTGATCAAGAAGTGAATGTGTGCATAAGAAAGAGATGGAAGATTTTGACAAAAAAAAAATTAAACAATATAATAATACTAAAGGCGATAACATAATGTGCGCAGGCGCACAGCTTTTCAAATGTTTTTTTCGCTCCACTTCAAGAATCGTGGTTACAGCATGATTCACAACAGCAATAAAACACTTGAAACAGAGCAACAGCGTTGAAAAATCTCGAGATGTGAAGGCGTTTTTTTCCTCTATGAAAAAAACCTCTTGACAAGATGGTTAAATGCGAGTGTAAACATAGCAACAACATCCACACCTACGCACTAATTTTATAAACAAACTCATTAAGAAACTCTTTATTGTGCAGCTACCTAACAACTCTTAAAGCCCACTCGCTAACTTAAAAAAATATCTAACTTTTTCTATCTCTATTTTCTTCTTTCTTTCAGCTGCCAACACAAACGCTCGATGCGCTTGAAGTGACGTTGCAACAACATCAACAGCAACTCAAGTTGTTGCAATATGAACCGAGTACAACAGCAACAGCAGCAGTACAGCCATTACCACAACCCCCACCACCACCACCATCATCACTACGATCATCATCAGCATCATCATCACAGCAACGGCATCGCGAACAACTATCATCACCAGCGCCTTCAGTGCCCGCACAATCACCTCCCCCACCACCGCCACCACAACAGACTACCGTAATAATTCGCAAGGATATCCATAGTTTTAATTTCTCCGATATCGAAGTATCGGAACGTCCATCGACCGCTTTATTGAACGATATTGCACGTCGCAGTCGTAACGGTGAATTGTTGCACGATTTATCGCAGCGCGCTGTAACAGCAACACCAAAACCACCGATCACTGAACTTGATGACATTTTCATTAGTGTGAAGACAACGAAAAATTATCACGATACACGGTTGGCGTTGATCATCAAGACGTGGTTTCAATTAGCGCGCGATCAGGTGAGTCACAAACGTTAAGAGTTAAAAGTCACTTCTATCTTTGTTGCCTTTGGAATTAGCTTCAAAATGCAGTCGTAATCAGTAGCAACAAATTTTTGGTCCTAACCAAAAATATGTCCAGTGTTAATGACTATTTAAAATTGAGCTGATTAGTCGAGATGCATTCGAGGTTAATGAGAAGATTTGACATTGAGACGGCAAAATTTGATGTGTCGGGAGCTGCGGAAATTTGTGTATAACAATATGAAATATTTTAAGTACTTTGTAGATAAGAAAATATTTAGTTTATGTTTTCAAGACGTTTACTTAGTTAAAAGGTTAAGAATTTAAATTGATGACAACCGATGAAAAGACCAAATTAGACTATTATCTAATTAGGCCCATACTCATCACCACCTAAATTGCATGTGAAAATATTACTAAAATTTTATTTGAGCTATATTCTATTTCATCAAATTAGAATCAAATCAATGTTAAATTACAATAAATCAAAAAATGCATGCATAACTTACAACTCGATGAATTCGAGAATTAAGTCAATACACGTAAATTCAAACAAAGCATAAAAATTCGATCAAAAATTAAAATTCAACCAAAAACAATTAGACGAAAAATTTTAAATTTGGAAAAAAATAGAATTTAATCCAATATTCGACCAAAAAATAAAAATTTAACCATAGTGTAAAAGTTAAACTCAAAAACATAATATGTAGACTCATTTATAAAAATTAAACCAAAATATAAAAATTCGACCAAAACGAATAAATTTCAACAAAATCCAGACAAAAAAAAAAAAGAACAAATAGATAAGCCATTTAAAAAATATCCGAAAAATGAATTTTCCCTATAATTTTAAAGCTCGACCAAAACAAGAACATTATAAAAATATCTCAATCAAAACACGAAAATTCGACTACTAAAAAAAATTAAAAAAAAAATGTAAATTCTACTGAAATTCGATCAACCAATCAAAGGTAAACCATAAAAACAATAAATTAACATTTAAATACAAAATAAAAAATTCGAACAATAATTTGACCAAAACATAAAAACTCTACCAAAACATAAAAATTCACCAAAAAAAGCATCATTAAATTCAACCACTATTTGGTTAGTTAAATAAATTTTACATAAAAAAAATGGTACCACATTTAAGAAGTTACAGCCCAAAAACAAAAAAATCATCCCAAATAAATTCTGTGTCGTTAGGTACAAAGGACTTAAGTCAAAAAAATTGGAATTTGAGCTTTCGATTGGGTTCTAATCAGATATTTTTCCTCTTTCGATTGTTGTTAACAACTTTGATGTTGTACATACAACTGCATACCATTTTAATTAATAAATTAAAAAAAAAATATTTCATCAGGATTTGCAATTAATAAAACAATCTTATATTTCAATTTACTAAAAACTATATTTTTTGACTTAAGTCTTTTGTACCTAACGCCAAAGAATTTATACATACACCAAAAAAAATAAAAACTCGGTAAAAAACTTTCAAATTTTAACTTCAACTTAAGCCAAAGAAAAAACATAAAATTCATCCAAAGCAGAACTATCTCACTAAAAATTTAAAATTTTAAAATTCGACCTAAAACTAAAAGTTAAAAAAAAATTCGACCAATAAATTTAAAACACAAAAAAATTTAAAAAAACACAAAATTTCGACTGCTAAATAAAAATTCCACCAAGTAATAAAAAGGTAGCATAAGTGTAAAAGTAAGACTAAAAAACATAATATGTTGACTCAAATAAATATATAAATTTCTCCAAAACATAAAAATTCGACCAAAATATTAAAATCCAGGAAATTAAAAAAAAGTAGGTCAACCATTTAAAAAATATCCAACAAATGAATTTTTATCATAATTTTAAAGCTCGACCAAAACTTAAAGAGATGACAAAAATATATAACTTCGAAAAAATATAAACATCTCAACCAAAACTCGAAAATTCGACTGTTAAAAAAAATGTAAATTCTACTGAGATTCGATCATCCACTCAAAGGAAAACCATAAAAATAATAAATTAACATTCAAACACAAAATAAAAAATTACAAACATGATCAATATATGAACATGACAAAAAAAAAAAATTAAAACATTAAAATGCACCAAAAAAAACATCACTAAATTCAACCAAATAATAAATTTTCGATAAATAAAATAAAATGGTACCACATTTTAAAAGTTACAACCCAAAAAAATTATCCAATATAAATATAGAAATATGATAGAAACCTAAAAACTCTATAAAAAACTTAAAATCAACTTAATAAAAAGCAAAAACATAAAATTCAACCAAAGAAGAACTATCCCATCAAAAAATAAAATTTTGCCATTATTTTAAAAATCGACCTAAAACTAGAATTAAAAATAAATTCGATCAACAAATTTAAAAGACAAAAAAAAAAAAAATTAACAAAATTTCACTAAAAAATAAAAATTCACAGAAAAAAATATCGAATAAACAACAAACTCATTAATAAAATTTTGTCCATAAAAGAAAAATTCGATTAAAATTGGAAATTCGACCATTACATATAATTAAGTCCAAAACAAAAACATTCGACTTAAATAAAATTTGACCAAAAACTTTAAATTCAAAAACAAAAAAAAAATATACTTTCCGCCGAAAAATTAAATGTCTTAGTTTAAGTGTTATATCCAACAAAACAAAAATTGGACTCACTAACATAAATTTGACCAAAACATAAGACCATGAAAAATTTTAAATTTAACCAAAGCAAAGAACAAAAAAAAAAAAATTCAACGAATTATTAAATATTCGACCCAAAATTAAAATTAAGCTCGACCAAAAACTAAAAATTTGAGCAATATACAAAGTTCGACCAATAAATAGGATCTCAATAAAAAAACAAAAATTCGCTTACAGAATAAAAATTCGAGCATAAAATGAAAATTGCTCCGAAAATAGGAATTCGACAAAAAACTAAATAAATTTGAACATAATAGTAAAAATTTGACAAAAAAATTTAAATTCGATCAAAACACCAAAATTCGACTAAAAAATTTTAACAAAATATTTAAAATTAGGCAATAAAAAATATAAACTAATTATTCAAAAATAATAATATACTTCTTTTAAAATAAATAAAACTAAACTTAACAAAAAGTCACATAATGATTTTCTATGATTTAAATACAAATTCCAGTAGTTTGATAGTTTAAATCATTCTTGATTTTAAATACAAATTCAAGTTCTTTGATAGTTTAAAATTGTTTATTGAGCTTTAGGTCAGGTTAGAACAATTAATTGCTCTAATAAATTTTTCCAAAAAAACAACAACAACAACATTTTTCAATATGATACAAAATCTTTTTACAGTGGTTTTAAGTTTAAATTTTTTGGTCAAAATGAAATAAAAAAATATAAAAATTATGCGACAAACTTAACATAGGGTGGTTCCTGTCTTCGGAAGCCTAAATTAAAATTTTCTGGGGAATATTTCCGGAAAATTTTTCGGAACACTTTAACCCCCTAGCTCCTTCCAGTATGGATCAATTTGACCATTTTTTGGAAAAGACTCTATAAGTCAACTTTGGAGGGAGGTCCAATTTCACTAGGGGTCACACAAGACAAGCAACCTCTACGAGTTAAAGGTTAAAGTATCCATATTATTATTATCACTGTTATGGCATGAAATAACATATACTTTAGAGAGGTTTATATCTATTTCTTGAAATTCATCTTCACTCCCGCTTTTATTAATTTCTTCATATGTTGTTTTGGACCACGAACAAATTTCAGCCAGAACTGCATCTGGTGGTTTCTTTCCTCTGTATCTGTAAGAATGGAAATAGTCCCATCTTGTAGAAAAGTGTTGATTGTAAGGAAAGTTTGATTAGAGTTACCGCTTTTCAAATATCAAGGATACCTGATGAAATCGTTCCCCTTGCTCATCCGATTCCGTACCGAGTTGCCTTTCAAAATATTCCAGATGCAAGTGCAAAGAATGAATTTTTGACGAAATATTTACGCCAAGTTTCTTGAACGTATTGAGCATCTTAGTTACATTCTTTTTATAGGCATTAGAGCGTTTTTTTATTATTTCATTATTCTTTACAACTTACGTAATTTGTTACTATAACTTATAAAGTATTACGAATATAATTACAGCTTTATACCGTTATGCCAGACCGTTATAATATTACAAATTTTTTACTAAATGAAGATATTATTATCGCACGACGCAATAGTTGCTTAAAAATAAATGTATTATCTTTTCGGTCCGTTTTTTATGTAAAACCCTTAACTTGTAGAGGTTACTTGTCTTGGATGACCCTAGTGAAATTTTCTGGAGAATATTTTTTTGGAAGTTTTTAACCTTTGACCTCCCTCCAAAGTAGACTTATAGGGTTTTTTCCAAAAAAAGGTCAAATTGACCCATCTGGAAGAAGCTAGTGGTTAAAGTGTTCGGAAAAAATATTCCCCGGAAAATTTTAATTTAAGTTTTCTAAGACAAGAACCACCCTGAATTAAGTTAAACATATAATTTTTCATATTGTTTAATTCCATTTTTGACCAAAAAAATCTAATTTAAAACCACTGTAAAAATATTTGTGACGTAGTGGAGCAAAAAGGGACTTTGGCTTTTCTTATTGATATAAAATACTATCGTTTGAGATTGGTTTGGTTCACCCCCGAGACAATGACCCTCATTTTGTGCCATAGTGTAATAAGTAGATGGGTTTCGAAATAAATTTAAAAAATAATTAATAAAGCGATCCAATATGGGTTAAGTTCCACCTAAATTGAATACAACTCAAGCTAGGTCGGTTCTTTTTAAATTAGAAAAATAGGATTTATGACATTGATGAATATATGCCAATCTGACTGATCTGCAAGTTTTGATTTTTACTAAACTGTGGGCCAGTTGGAATGTACTTTTCTTGAAAAAATACAAATCTGAGATCAGATTTACACCAGAGCTTTGAGATATTAGAGGTTATAGTACCGAAAAATGGCATTGTGTGATACTTTTGAGATTTTGGACAGAATATACCAAGTTTTAAGACTTAAAAACATTTTGGCATTATCAACTACGATTTTTTTCATAGAAAGGGTATTCACGATGTGGTGTATTTGTGATACATTTTACCAAATTTACAATACTTACAACTTATTGTGAACGAACCTTCAATAAAGTATTGTATTTTTAAAATCAGCTGATTTGCGTATGTACTTCTGTTTGGAAATATTAATTAAAACAATTATTTAACTAAATAAAATCATAAAAAATTGAAAAGAAATACCAAATTATATTATTTTTCATAAAATAAACTTAAATTGCTCTCTTAAATAAATTTGCTCTCTTCTCTGTATTTATAGATATTATAGGCAGAGACTTCTTTTGTATGGTGATGTAGAGTGAAATTTTACGTAAAACATTTTTGTTATAGTAACTAACACGCTAGCACTGAGTTTTGTGGACATGTGGACATAAGTGAGAAATTAACCCTTAAACACATTTTAAGTTTTCACTTATTTTTGGTATTCAAGTTAGTTTTTGAGCTTTGGTGTATATATACACGTATATTTTTTTTGATCCCCTCCATCAGAAGCCGTTGGCGGAACCTTGTTATTTTGGAAAAGAAATGAATTTTCTACTAATATCAAATTTATCAAAAATACACATCACATTACCACAAAACCACAGTGTGAATTACCCCAGAGTTTTAACTATTTCATGATGACCTGATAAATTTCAAACCCTGCAAAAATGATTGAAAATTATAGAAAAATTAAAGGAAGTTTACAAGTAATTTTGAAATAGTCGTTACTTTGTTGGGAAAAATAAAATTTTTATTTAATTTAATTAACACTAGATTTACGAGTGTTTATTATATACCTATTTTTACTGAAGTGAGCCAATTTGACTCATGCAAAAAATTTAAGCTTTTTGCAAAAAAAAAAAAAACGATTCCAACTAAATGGAAATAAAAGATTTATTATTAAAAAATTCATTGAAAACATTTTTTACATATAAACTCTGCTTTTTGAATATATTTTCCGCAAACATTTTTATTACATTTAGCACAAAAGCTCTTACATCTATTTGCATAATTATCGAACTTGAAAATTCTTCCGTACGTCAACAGCATGAATTTTCGACATGGGAACGGAAGTGTTCTTGACAAGATTGATCATGAATGTTTAAGCATCAGCTTTCTTTAGAATTCTGAGAATAACTTTCCTTATATAAGCCATAAGTTTCATGTTCTTAAAGCAATTAACTATTAAATCATTTTATGGGTCAATTAGGCTCGAATTCGAATATGCGAGATGATGGGGTTGTCGGAGGGGAGTAACCTGTTTTTACCTATACTTCATTACGTACTCGCAGAGAAAAGACATGGTTGAGACATGATTACTGAAATAATAATTTTTTTACTAAAATTATTGTACTATTTCTGCAAACACAAATTTTTGATTTAATAAAGTCATTATTGACTTTACTAATGGTGGTACCAAAAATAACATTATAGGTGAAATCATAACATCATTGAAATCGTTAACATACTATGATTGCCTCAACTATTAGTTGCAAAAAAAAGTGGTTCTGTAAATCATGATAAATGTGAATATTATTATAGAGACAAACATATTAGAATTTTGAATGTTTGTCTGAACTATTCTTTAATTGTGGACAAACGAAGCAGAACATAAACAAAAATCGAAAGAAGTTATTGTGTCTGAACAGTTTGCAGGAAAACCTTTCACTTCATTCAGACACAATAAGTTTTATCGATTCATGGTTATGTGCCGATTCGTTTGTCAACTGTTCAGTTATTGCGTTTTGTTTTAAATCGCCTTATCCTAAAAACAGCACGCAAAAAAGTGACATTTTCGACTTTAATGTAGCAAACATATTTCTATTTACCGTAAACATAATTCGCAATTCTGATCATATTTTGTTTATCACATATATTCCTATTTTTGTGACAATGCACTTAATGTATCATGTTTATGAATGACATAAGTCAGGCGAGTGGTAGTGACGGCTGTGGCCTACTGGTGGTGTCCGTGACTCGTAAGCGAAAAAGCCGCGGTTTAAACCCCAGCTCGGACAGGAAATTTTATCAAAAAGATTTTTCAATTGAATTAACCCTTAAATGCACAATGTCACCGATTTTGACAGAAAAAAAATCTATATTATGTAAATTTGAAAAAAAAATAAAAACTGCGTTTTTAGTTTTAAAATTTTTTTTTTTAAAGTTATTTCAAAAAAAGTGGTTGTTTCTTTAAAGATACAATGTGCATTCACATTGAATTTAGTATATTTTTATTAAGGTAACACTAAAAACTAAAATAATAAGCAAAAACACAAAAAAAATCAAAATAATAAATATACATTTTTTAAATTCATTTGTATACATAGGTATATAACAGAGAACTGCAATGAGTATCCGACAGAATTCGGATACTAAAATCATACCCGAGTGTCGTGCTGTTCTCAACTCTATCCATACTTAATAATATGTGTAAAATACTTATAGGCATTCATTAGCATTTTTTCGGGTATAAGTACATTCTCATATCCGAGAGAGGCATGATCCGATCCACTTCGAGCCGTTTTCAATGAGTGCGTTGAGTCAGCTTATTACGAAGGCGCTCGATCCGA
This sequence comes from Dichetophora obliterata, assembly GCA_963920525.1. Taxonomy (NCBI): domain Eukaryota; kingdom Metazoa; phylum Arthropoda; class Insecta; order Diptera; family Sciomyzidae; genus Dichetophora; species Dichetophora obliterata. Next base: position 135,810,821 of record OY986438.1, on the reverse strand, counting down.
ATGTATTTTGAGTGTACTTTGAGTACTTTGAGTACTGCTCCTTCTCTGCCAACGTCTCTAAGCGCTAATTAGTTGTTTTTTTTGCGTATGCACTTTTCGTAATTACTTGTCTGCAGGCCATGTGAGCTCTCATTTTCTGTTTGTTTTTTCTCGAAAACTCGTTCTTGGTATTTTATTGTTGCACTCTATGGAGGAAAAAACAATAACAACGCTTGTGATTTTGGTTTGTTGGACATAAAAAAAATAAAACAAAATCAAAATGCCGGCGCACAGTGGATAAAAGTTGGAAATAAATATCAAAACTGATGATCTCTTTTTGTGATTTTTTTTTCTTTGCATTGCTTAACAATATTCTAACTCCAAATATTTCAAAATATTTATCAGAAATATATGTTTATAGGTTTTCTGTGTAGACGCCTTAAAATTGGATTGATGTAAAAATGCTGAAAAAATTTCGTAAAATATTGATATTTTTCAAGAGTTATTACAGACAATTGAGAAAACGTATTGCACTCTGATTTTTTTTAAGTACAAAGAGCATTATTGAAAAAGTTTTTTGCATTCTTGAAATATTTTTTTTATTTTTGCAATAAATTTCTTATGCAAAGTTGATATGACAAAAAAACGTAAATTTATTTTTTTGCAGAAAATATTTTTAGAATTCAAAAAGATAATGATCTTCGGATGTCGACGATATATTAAATAAAGAAATGCTTTTATTGGACTTTAAGTTGAGCGATTAAAAAAAAACTGACAGAGTTTTTTTGCGTCTATGAACAACATTTGGTAAATGCGTTTCGAAGAAAATATAGGTATGTTTAGTCTCAAGGTTTATTTCTATAGTCATTTTCTTTACTATGCTCTTAGGCATTTTTTTATTTAACGATCACTTCTTACGAAAGTGCGGCATATTGATATATAGGTATATTTTTTTAATTTAAAATCGTTAAATTTTTAATGTAATAGTGAAAGCATTTACTTACTGAATACGATAAATGGTTTAAAATGTTATAATTCTTCTTTTGAAATACTAGTATATATTTACAGAGTAATTAAGTATTCTACAGTGTGTTTCTCAGTCTAGTAATTTGCTATGTTAATATATATTAAATATTTTTTAAATAATTAAATAATTAAATAATAATTTTTAAATAATTACAATTAAATTGAATTAGTAAAACAGTAATATGATATGTATAAAGTTAAATTAATTCACATTATCTTAAATCTTACTATGAAACATTTTAATGAATTTCGCAATAAAATGCTTTCAAAACTATTCAAACATTTAAATTCCCTTGTCAATAAATGTTCTTCAAACATCTTCAATCAGCTGAAAGTGAAATATATATTCTTTGATTCTAAACAACAGAATTGGAATACGTACACGGAGAAAATTAATTTGCTTGAATCAATTTGTATTTAGGAAAAAGAAAAATTTTGATAAAATTCAAGCAAAATTTTGCTAAGTTATTATAAACTGAAAATCAAATTTTAACTTAATTCAAGCAAATATTTGCTAAGTTATTATAAATGGGAATAGCAAATTTTTACTTAATTCAAGCAAATATTTGCTTAGTTATTATAAATTGGAATAGCACATTTTGATTAGTTTTTGCTGAAATTTACCATAATTTTGAAGTGGCTGAGAATCAAGCGCAAGTTTTGCTTAACCACAATACTAATTTAGCAAACAGCTTTTTCCGTGTATGGAAGCCATGTTTTTATGCTACACGACCTGTGCTCACTTTATCACAATGCTAAAATGAATGCTATTATCTTTTTTAACTGTTGATAGTATCACATTTACAACCAGCGCCAGTTTGTGGCAAAAAGCATTAGGTTCACTCCTTTTTTTTATAATAAAAACGAAACGATAAGCTTTTTTTTTGATGATTTTTTTCCGTTTTTATAAAAAGCAAATAAACAATATCTTGGAATACTATAAACCACTATTTTAAACAGTTTAGATGCTGCGCTTCATTGAAGTTGGAATACGTAAAAACACGTGAAGTAGGTATTTTCGTATGGGAGGTGGGAGTGGCAAAAGAGACTTTTTTAATGATAGACATATATTGAAGATTTCTGACAGAATGGTTCTTGTATTGGTTCAAGACAAAAAAAAATATGGCGTTTTAAATATTTGTGTTGTATGGGAGGTAGGCTTGATTGAGGGTGGATTTAAAAATATTTTTATGTGTATTCTAATAAAGCAAATTCCAAATAATACACAAAATTTAATTGGTTTACGATGAGTCCTTCTATTTATTGACAACTTTTGTATGGGGCTCAACCACTGTGCGGCGCATGTGTCTGTTTGCTTCTTGTGCGTAAGCACGTGCAATGGAAGTTAAATTTAAATTATGCGCATGTGATTTGGCAACTTAAGGTTACAGAAAAATAAAAAAATATACCTTGAAAATTTAATAATAATTGCTGATTGCAGAAAATGAATGACACGATACTATCGAAACTGCGTATTATTTTTAAGCCTCAACAACGTTACCTCATGCGCAGCTTTCTCTGTGTAAGATAAAAACAAAAAGCAACACAAGAATAACACATCTGTTATTCAGCATTTAGATATGCTTAGAAAAAAATAGCACAAAACAAATACAAAAAACTCGCTCACTATTTACTGCTGCGCTCTGCTGCGCTCTCTTTCATATCCGTGGCAGATGAGCCGATTGATTCGGCTACTTGTGTCGATTATGAGTATTTCGGCAAGTAGGATAAGTATCAGCAAGACGACAACAACCATAAGTATTTATGTACCGAAAAAACCCGATCTTTCTCGATCCGACTCATGACTTAGGATACTCATATTTATTTGAGCCGCCGCATTTTAGCTTCGTAGATCGTAGAAGAGAATATGAGTCGAGTTGCGTGCGCTTAGGGTGAGTAGGTTTTTGCACTTATTTTTTTCGGATACACTCAGAGTCGCAAAAAAGCTATCCGTTGCAGATCTCTGGTATATAATAGCAAATAAAACAATAAATTTCACTTTTTACGAGCTGTGATAATTATAAAAACAATTTTTTTCATACATAAATTTACTTCACATTTGGTACAATACATACGTGTTTGTCCTGAGCAGTTAGGAAATTTGCATCTACCCTTCTTATCAATCGTTGTCCAATGATCAATCCTGTCCAATCTGGTGTCCTTTGGAGGCGGCATATGGTAATTAGGTTTGAGGCGTTTTTCTTGAATTTGTGCTTCAATACGAGGGCGTCCGCGAGCTTGAGGTTGTACCGATTTAAAGGAGAATAGGGTACCAGCTATCTCTAATTTAAAATCAATCGATCTCAGAGCCTTAAACCCTTCACGATTTTTATTTATTCGTTTGTATAAGAGCCCGGAATTTACAACTGACCCATGGAGCTGTCCATTAAATCGACACCAGCCATGTACCGATTATAATCTATTATAACTTGAATACATGGAATTATTTTGACGGTTTTGTCCTTTTTGTCAAATCTTTTAATGGTTTGTGGTTCCTTCGCTTCATTTCTACCACTGGCTGATACCGGTTTTACTCCAATATAGGTAGATAATAAGTTGACAATCCTGTTGTCTTTCCAAGACAGAGAAGATACATCAATTCCATGAATATTACATAAAAACTCTTGACTAGTACCACGCTCGTATTTTAGCATTACTTTTTCGTCGGGAAGCTTACAATTTTTTATTCTGTTACGTCGAATGGTACCAACTGAAAGAATGCCTAGTGTTCGCATATACACTACTAATGCCACGGTAGTGTAAAGTTGTCGAAATATATTATGTGGTTTTGAAATCTCGGTACTTCTCTTACCAGTCGGACCACAATATTCGCCGAAGGTTGAAGATTCGGTTCACCAAGACCTAGTGTTTCCGGGAATCCACTATATATTCAAATTTCACACAAGACGAAAAGCTTGAAGCCCCATTTTTTCGGTTTGTTAGGTAAATACTGCTTCATGTAACTCTCAATTTTGGTAGAACACATTTGTTCATCAAATCACAATCTATCTAATTTTGACACGCTGCCAAATGTAGTATTTAGGGTTTCAATAACAGGTCTAATTAGATAAAGTCGGTCTTGATTAGAATCTTCACGGGATGGTTGATTTGTTTTATCATTGAAATGAAGAAATTTCCGAATTTTTTCGAAACGCGTAACGCACTACATTTACAGAATGGTCAATTTTGTCCGACCAATAATCTCTTACATTGGGTAGGTTGTGATATGTCATGTAAAAAAGTATTCCAATATATTTTCGTAATTCAAATATATCGAAATGAAATGCTTCCTCAATTCCAGCATATCTTATTGTCTCGTCAACTATATGTTGTTCCAAAGTCTCAGGAAACAAAAAGCTCCAAACTTGATATGGTGTTTCCAAATCCATAATGTTTTGTGGTAAACTATTGTCACCTCTAAATCTTACTTGCTGGTCATTAAACTGTAAGTTACCTTTCTTCCATATAACTTTCTCGAATTCAGAAGACTTAAAAATTATTTTTACATTTCGAAATTCTAAGGGAAATTCATTCCAAATATTTGTAAGTCTGGTTGATGGAATATTACCAGATGAAGTCGATGGCTCAGAATCAAGATGTTCGATATTATTCGATTCCAAGTCAATCAAATCTTCCTGATAAGTATTATCATTGATCATGTCAAGAAAGAAGTCCTGAATGGATGCATTGAGGTCAATTTCATTCTGATCGATATTATCTTCATCAGTAATCATCTCTAAAAGCCCTGCCCTTTGAGAACTATTCCCCATACCTTCGCACTTCTCCTCAGTTAAATCGTCGCTTTCGTCATGAATATCATCGACGCTGTCATCACCCCCAAATTCGCTATTACAAAGCAATTACAGACATCATCTTCAGTCATCATAACTCCTCCAACTCGAATGAATGACGCCATGGCTAACAGTTTATCAAATGGTCGTTTGCGTATAATGAATTTTATTTAAAATTTGTAATTTAAACAATGGACATTCATGTTAAACAGTAAATTTATTCTTAAGCTCTAAACAAGTGAACTTGCTCTCGCAAAGAACAAAATGTAAATGAAAATGCACTGAAGCGTAGCACAAAAAGTTATGTTTAACGAAATCAAAAGCATGCAGGGAGTGCACACTGTATTTTTAAAGATACAACCAATTGAAGTGACTTAGTGAGGTGCCGAAAGATCGAATTTTTTTCAAACCACTTAAAATCACTAAAGGACATGTTTTAGAAGCAATCAGTATTTTTTTCTGTTCAAAATTTTTTTCCTGTTCCTAGAATTAACACTGCTAAAAATCGTGTTTATTTAATATAAAAACAAATTTTTTTTTGACTTTGAATATCATTTTCTCTAAAAGTATGACAAATAGAAGCAAACAATATTTTTTTAAAGTCCTATGATATTCTTAATAATAAAGAACCAATATAAAATAAATTGAGCCAAAACTATAGCCGTAGGAGTTTTTTCAATGGTTGTATCTTTAAAGATACGCGGTGCATTTAAGGGTTAATATTTCTGTTCAGCCTAATCAATGGCAAACCTCTGGAGATATCTTAATTAATAGCTGTAGAAATTTGAATGCATTAAAATAAAAAAAAAATATTGTTTCAATAATATTCTGGATCCTAAAAATAAATTCATAATGTAGTTGTTGCAATCATTCTATTTTCGAACCAATTAGAGAATAATGATTGTTTCAATAATATTTTGGTTCCTACGAAAGAGTTTCTTTTCTAAATATGGTTGTTGTAATCATTTTATCATAATCAAAGAAAATAATATATATTTAAGAACATGTTAGCAACAATCAAAATCCGAATCATACTATGATCCTCTTAAAACATGGTTGTTGCAACTATATTTTTTCTTTGCGTGTAACTAAAAACCAAGATATGTATTTAAGAAATAATATTTCAGTTTTATATAAATACTGAAAAAATTTGAAATGAGTCAAATTGGCTCAGTCCGTAAACCTAGTGTTAATTCTATTACTAGGAATAGGAAGTTAATAGAATTATTGCAAAGAAGTTTTAAAGATCTTTTGTTGACAATCGCGGCATCTACGAATTTAAAACCACATAAACTCATTAAAAAAATAATGATGGTATGCAAAAACCGTTTCACAATGAACACGTTTGTGGTTTTATTGCTGACCACTTCGGAAATATTAAAATATCGACTTTTTTCGACATTTATTGCCTTTTGCGATTTATACTTCATATGTTTTTAATTAACTATAAAAATGTCTTCATTTCAAGAAACATCATAAATTATCAGATTGAAATACACGATAGGGGTCGTTCACAGAGACAGGCCGCTGTCACCGCCGCCTTAAGCTGTTTAAAATTCATATTAATATTGTTTTTATGAATTCGTTAAAGAAATTCATATTTGAAATAGTTTTTTTAATGACCTAAAGAAAGATTTAATTTTCACACATATTCGTATTAAGTTAAATATTTTACGTCGCGGCGTAAAAACTTTTGCTCATGCCGAACAGCTGTTAGGGAAGAGTAAAAATATGCTGAAATTAAAAATGTGTCGGTCTGTATAAAACACTCCTTTTTTTACAGCGTCTTCTGTCACACTACGATCTCAATAGATTTTTCAATTGCATTTACATAAAACATTCCTGTTGCCACTAGCAACAGACACTTGAAACAGAATCAGTGCTCATATTAGTGGCAATGACAATACATTGCATTGCATTTTAAAAATAACACCCCTACAAAAATGTCAACACAATGTGCACAGTCAAACCCCAGTCCAATGACAAGGATTCTCAGCAAGTTACACTCACTTGTGGGAAATTTTAATATTTGTTGCTATGAAGAAGAGTCACCACGAATAATGTGGGAAATCTTAAAGTCTTCGATTTGAATTCTTAAAGAGCTGCTTTGGCAAGTTTTACGCATTTTAAAATAATATTATTTTTAACATAAATTTCAATATAATCTTTGACAGAGCAAAAAATGTCCTCATTTCATCATCATTATCATTAGATACATCATCAACGTTTTCTTCGTTTTTGTCTTAACTGATAAGGCTCGATGTAAGAACTAAAAATTAAAGAACTTGCTTAGGTTTATGGTTGAAGTTTTAACCTCAAGCTGTTAACCCAATATACACCGCAAAGGTGGGGTAAAATGGTTTAGAATAAGGTAGTCTCTGTGGCAATGTTCTTTAATATGTTATCGTGTAGCAGGATGACTTAATTAACATGTTTTGTACAATTATGCTTAAAATGTTTTAGCTGCCGGTTGATTTTTTCTCGTTTTAAACTTTTTTCCTCAGTTTTTATTTTTTACGTTGTCCCAAATTGTTAGTAGCCTAGCGCGGAGATGCGTAGAACTAAGTTTTTTTCATTAAACCACCACTACGTTTTTTCTGTCTTACCTGCCTATGGTGCAGATCCAATTCGTTAAGCATCTTCTTAGCCGGTGGCCTGCTTGAAAAAATCGTTTCAGCGCTATTTACAGCTCGACCCTTTTGGGTCATTAAACGGTTTTTGTGTATGACAATTTTTTTTACGTTGTTACTGTTTTGTCTCCAATTTAGTCTCTATCCTGAGATTTTAATGGTAATTCGTATTGTTTTAGTTCTAATGAATGAAAATAAAAAAAAAAACCAATTCCTTAAAGTAGCAGAATTATTTGGAGGGACGCCAATGTGTGTTCTATTAAATTGATGGTTTGTCTTATTCACTGGTTGGTTTTGAAGTTTGGATTGTTTAGTTTAGCTTGCATTTTTTGTATATCATAACCCGTTTAGATAAAAAAAAAAATTATGATTAAGTACGGTTGCTTATTACGACAGAATATGACATTTAAAGCCGATTAAAATTAATACTCATAGATAAACCTGTTTTCAGCAAACTAAAATCAAATTTAACTTAAATATTTTGAAACCGAAAATAAATATTTTGAGTCCAAAACTATATACGACCAAGTCAGAAATTCAATATGACAAAAAATAAGCTTAATATTACTTTAGGCCCAATTAAAAGTCAACTTAAACTGAACTGAATTTACAACCACAAAGAATTTCCCCTAAAATCAATTTTAACCAAAATATAGCTCTGCCAAATTAAATTTGGCCTTAATGACATTTGCACAAAATGAAATGCAATCAAATAAAATTTAAATTGAAATAGTATTAGTCACAGTTAAGTTCGACCAAAATTTAACTCTGCCAAAATTGTATGCGTTAAATATGTTTTTAAATATGATCAAAATAAAATTGGCCTAACTGAGGCTACTTTAAATTGACCAGCACACAATAATAGTAATAATATTAAATAATATAATAATATTAATTGACACACTATCATAAGTAAATTAGCCAAAAATTACATTAGACCAAAACAAGAAATTTAACAACCAAAATTATTTTCTGCCTAAATTTGGGCAAAGTGAAGTTAGACCAGAATGAAAATTGAGCAAAATTAATTGTGGTCCAATTTAAACGAAACTAAATTCATTCACTAAAATTAAGATATACTAAAAATCAATTCTATCAAAATAAAAAAATTTACTAAAATATTATTCGACCGCAGATTAAAATGAATAGAATTCGCAATCAAATAAAACTTTACCAAAATTAAATTCAACAAAAATTTCAAATTCAATATTTAATTCTACCAAAACTAATTTCACCCAAAACTTAATTTGACAAAATCGAGTTCGACCCATTTTTAAAACGGGAAAAACGAAATTCGACCTGTATTTATTTCGATCAAAACCAATTTCGACCAAAATTTAAAAAAACCAAAAATTGAATATTTTAAAACTAGTCCATAATTTATTTCAATCGAATTTGAAAAAATTGAATTAGACCAAAACTAAATTTAGCTAAAATCAAAATTTTACCAAAATATAATTTAGCTAAAACTATACAAGATAAATCTGTGGTCACAAGGAATAATGACTAAACTCAAAATATAGTAAAAAAGTGATATGGAATTTACTTTATTGTCAATTTTTGGAAGTATGCAGATATCCATTTTTTGCCCAGAATTGATCATCACTTATGTCTGCAGATATTTTGTTTATAACGGTTCATATATTTCAGAAAAATGGGTCGCAGTTCGTGCAATTAAAATATCGTTTTCTACGATACTTTGAGTTTAGTCGTTTTGCCTTGTGACCACAGAAATATGAATTATAATACAATGAAAGCAGAACCTACCTACATATAATAAACGGGATCATGAAAATCGTCAAAAATTTCATTCAACCAATACAAAAAATATGAACAAAGTTACATTTAACCAAAATATTCTCAAAAATTGTATCAAAACTAAGTGAGACCTCAGATTAAAACAAGTTGAATTCAAGACCAAATGAAATTTAACCAAAATTTGGGACAATAAAACTTAGCCAAAATTTTATTTCGACCAAAATGGATTCTGGCCAAATTTAATTCGATTAACATGTCAACCAATCAAAATTAAATTTGAAAAGAATGAAATCAAGCCAATATTAAAAACGAACAAGAATTCAATTTGCTCAAATCTTCCTTCAGTCAAAATTGAATATAGCTAAAATAAAATGCGTACAAAAATAAGAAAAAAAATAAATAAATAAAATTGGTCAGCATAACATCCGCCTAATAATATTCGACTAAAATATAACTAGACTTAAAATGAACACGTCAATTATATATGCATTTGTCAGAAATTTCATAAGACAAAAGGAGTACTTTCGACCAAAATTAAAGTTGATTAAAGTTTTACTTGACCAAAAAGAAACCTAAATGAAGCTGAAAAATTTATTTTCACAACATTAAGTTCCACCGCAATGAAAATTTATCAATATTAAAAATAATTTAACGAAAATTATCATTGGTTAAAATTAATTTAAAATTAATTAAATTTGAATTAAAATTTGATTAGTTTCATTTGACTTATATTTAATTCCGTCGCAGACTTAAATGAATTGAATTAAAAAATGTTGTGCGGTCGGGGGTTCCTAACGCTTTTCCTTCAACTCCGAAAGTAATTCGAAATAAAATCTGTATATTTTTATTATTTTTTTATTTTAGTTATATAATTTTTTCTGGACAAAAAATGAGCAATCAAATCAAAAAGTTTAATTTAGTATTTTAGGAAAAAATTTGTATATATTGAAAATCAAGATGTACAATTTGTACGAAAGATGAAAAAAGGCAGTTGCCGTTGCCAGCGATGTTTGTTTTCTGATGCAAAAAGGCGTTGAGCATTGAACATTCATCATGTTTCTCGTGTGGAGCTTGAATTGATTAAAAAATAAGAATATAAAAAAAATCTTTGTAGGGTCCACCCTAGCGTAAATAAACTTTTTGAAAGTCTTAAATCAGATTCGAAATCAGCGACCAGTGCATCTACAAAAAGTATAAAAGAAAGAAAATTTTTAGGGTCCACCATAGTGTCAAAAAATTTTAACAAATTCTAGCATAAGATTCGAAAGCAGCGACCCATTAATACTTAATACTGCCAGCACATACACAAAGAGTATAAGGAAAAAAAAAAACAAATTTCTAGGGTCCACCCTAGTGTCAAAAACTTTTTGAAATTCTAATATCAGATTCGAAATCAGCGACCAGAGCATCTAAAAAGGGTATAAAGCTTAAAAAACACATGTTTAGGGTCCACCCTAGTGTCAAAAACTTTTTGAAATTCTAATATCAGATTTGAAATCAGCGACCAGGGCATCTATAAAGGGTAAAAAAAAAACACATTTTTAGGGTCCACCCTAGTGTCAAAACTTTTTGAAATTCTAATATCAGATTCGAAATCAGCGACCAGCGCATCTATAAAGGGTATAAAGCTAAAAAACACATTTTTAGGGTCCACCATAGTGTCAAAAACTTTTTGAAATTCTAATATCAGATTCGAAAGCAGCGACAGCGCATCTGGTCAACTGGATATAAACCAGTAAAGGGTATAAAGCTAAAAAAAAACACATTTTTAGGGTCCACCCTAGTGTCAAAACCTAACGCATGATTTATAACTAACACACAAGTAAAAATAACAAATGCTTTATAACGAAAATTCTACTGTCAGAAACAGAGACATACAGAGAAAGAGAGAGAGAAAGAGAGAGTTGCGCACTCGGCTGAGCAATTTAATTTCAACAAAACCAAAATCAGTAATCAAAATTAATATCGACTACAACTCAATTCAGATTCGACCAACATTTAAAACAATCAACATTTTAAACAAAATTGGCGAAATTACAATTGATGAATGTAAAATTTTTGTAAAATTGAATTCGAGCAAATTTTTTATGAACAAAATAAACTATTATCTAAATGAAATACGATCAAAATAAATTTTAAAATGAAATTCAACCAAAATTTAAGACGCCAAAATCTAAATTGTGTCAAAACTTTATTAAGTCGAAATTGAATCAAGCCAAAATTAAATTAAAAAAAATTAAATTTGAAAAATAATATATTTAACCAAAATTTAATTCAGCCGAATGTTCAATTAAATGTATCAACTAAATGTAATGCGAATTTATCGTTGACAAATATAATAAAAATAAAATTATTTAATTTGGGCTTATTTAATTATATAATAATTAAATAAAATTTAAAATATTTAAAACTAGACCAGAAGAAAATTTTTTAAAACTTTCATTAGACAATACATTAAAATGGAACTAATAAAATTGAAGTTTGACAAAATATAAAATGACCCAAAAGTAAATAAAACCAGAAATAAATTCAGTCATTTTTAAACGGACTAAAATAAAATGAAAAATCTTGGACTAAATTTTAAACTTTTTTGGATTACGATTACTTTAACCCAAGAAAGAGTTTAAAATGTTTTAATCCAAAAAGATTAGTTTTTAATGCGCAACAAGTTAACAAAAAAATAACAATATAAATATCAACTTAAAATAAAAGACTCTTCTGACCAGTTCATGATTTAAACACACGTCCTCTGATGTGCTGGTTTAACACCTTATCCACTCGTCCATCTCAGTTGTTAAGAAAGTTACGCTTATTTTGCATCAATACGAATGCAAGTAAGCTTGCAGTAAGTAAGCAAGCAAGCAGAAACATGGGTTCGAGACGAAGCTAAATTAAACTAAAATAAAAAAATTTCCTTACCAGCTCGTGATTTGAATACACGTCCTCTGATGTGCTGGTCTCACACCTTATTCACTCGTCCCATTCAGTTGTTAACAAAGTTTCGCTTATTTTGCATCATTACGAACGCAAGTATGTTTCTTTCAGGAATGTGGATTTGAGACCCAGCTAAATTAAACTAAAGTAGGGATTAAAAAATAGTACTTTTTTATTAAAAATGCCTTTAAACCAATGTTTGGATTAAAAATTAGTCCAAATTTTTTAACCGTTTACATGTCCTTAGGTTAGTTTAAGGTGGCGGTTTTTTATTTTATTTAATTATTGGTCCGTTGTGATACCACTTTTGTCTTTCTCTCTGATATTTTTAATGTGGCAGAAGCCGTGGAAGCATGTCGTATTAAATCTGAAGCAATTGTTTTGCCTTGACTTCAGACAAATCAAGTTACTGAGCGTTTCTCTCCACAAACTTTTCATACCACCACCAACTACAACTTTTCGTTGTAAATTGATGTGTTTTAAAGTTCCTTTGATTAGAATTAAAGAAAGAAAGAAAGGTTAAAGCGTTGGTTCATAGCCCGACTAGGACTCGAACCCGGGACACTTGAAGCGACAGTCAAGCGCGTTGCGACTAGACTATCGAAGCCGCCCTAAATATCTTATTCAACCAACATTAATTTTGATAAAAATTTATTCGAGCAGATTTTAAAATATTTTCGAAAAACCAAATTCGTCCAAAATTTGGTTCAATAAAAATTGTAATTCTAGAAAATTTAAAAATATTTTCGACCAAAATAAAGTTAACTGGAATAAAATAAAGCTAATTAGATATGTTCGGTATTTTGTTGAATTGAATTAAATCGGAACAAGATTCAATACAAAACAAGGTGTGATAGTCAGGAAACCAGGCCAAAAATTACAACCAAAATTTAATTTAATTTAAATTTATTTTGACTAAAACTGAATTCGATCATTATTTATTTAGTTTTTTCGAAATTCGATTTTTGGTTTTGGGTTTTTTGGTTCTATGAAATAAAAAGATTACTCTTGCATACTTTTGTCAAGATTCGGTGTTTTTGGACAAAAAAATAAATGACTGCAGTCGTTAGCAAAATTAGCACGCATCGATAAAAGCAAATCAAGTTCTAATAAGGCTTGGTAAGCACACATATGACATGTGTTGATTTAACTAGCTATATGTTGAAATAATAATTTTGATGTTTTGGTTGTTAACCTCTTGAAGATCTTTGTAAATACTTTAAATATTAAAAAAAACAACACAATAAAACAACATTATGCAAGCAAAAGATTTGCTCTAAGCGATGCCCAGACACGCACGTGCACAAACCGATTTCCACTACGTGTTGCAGCATAAAGACAAGACTTGGCTATGACTTAAAATCTGACATTTATTTTGTCGCAAAGAAAAATAAATAACAAAATACTTCGGACTCTGAAACCTTGACAAAATTTTATAAATACCGACGAAGCACGTTTCCTTGCATTGGATTTACAGAGTGACGATGTTTTAAATAAACACTGAATGGTTGGATGACGGCTGGTCCTGCTGACAGGCTGGCTAAAGCAGACTCAAGCTGACTGAAGTTGATTGAAGCAGGCAGAGTGTGTTTATTATTTTTAATATGCAACACATTGTTTTTGAAACGTTTCGGCAATTTTATTATTCTTGTGGTCTTTTTTGTGTTATTTAAGCCAGCTTGGCTGGCTCTCGAGGAAAAAGACTGGGAAACAATTTATGTGAGTGAGTTATGGTAACTACTTTGGCTTATTTACGAATACGTTGTGCATGCGCATTAAAATATTACTTTAAGTGTGGCAACGCAAGCTTTTTCTCTGATTCTATGCAGAATTAAGGTTTACATTTTTATTTTAAATTTCCACACTCCGATCAGTTTGGCCACCAATCTTCAAGCATATTCAGAGAAATTTATTCGCAATTCAAAACAAATCAATTTGATCGACATCAAGCTTAACCATATAATTTTCTCCACAGCAAACTAGACGCTATTTCAAATTGTTGCAGTTCGCTCGTCACATCATCATCACATTATTAAGTGAGAATTGCAATAATTTTGCACCCGACCATGGTGCATAGACGTCAGAGCGCAATACTCTGAATTTTAGCTAGTTCACTCCAATTTTGTAGCAATAGCCACATTGGGCTAAAATAATTGACAGCTAGCTGGAAGTAAAGCATTGCAGCACTCGCTGCAACCAACCACTTTTGGAAGCTAACAAGTGTTGGTCTTGTTATTGACAAGGTTTAAGGAAAAATTGCACCAAATAGTGTTATAACAAAGGATAAGATAAATAAAAAGAAAATAGCAAAAAATAAAAAGGACATAAAACAGATTGACAGCAAACGATCGATCCAGTGCACACTACAACAACTACAAATAAATATAAAAATAATTTTAAATTGATCGCAATGATGGCGACAAAGATGGCGCGCTGCTGCAAATGAAAGCAAATGTACGGTGGTGCATCATCAAGGCTTGGAGACTAGTTGCGATCGGTACACTTTTTCTTATACATACTCGTACTACTATTTTATTGTACGCTTCTAGCTGGTTTATTGCTGCTTTCGTAAAAATTGCACGTTCAGCAGCAAAATAATTTTTTCAATCCAAATACTAAGCGCTGAATGATCTGTCAACTCTGTTGAACTCGTTCAATTTATTATTATTATTTTTTTTTCATTTGTCAATCGAACAAGGCTTTTAATGGTACAGCTCGTTATGCGCTTCTGTCCAGTGCTTCAATCCAAAATTAGTTTGATTTGAAAATAAAATATTGTATTATTGCTGCAACAATCAAGTTGCGTAGGCTTGCAATCAGTTGACGTCTGTATTTTATGTGTGCGTGTGTGTGTATTTGAAATATGCGCAATCATTCCATATTTTTCTCCTTTTCATTTGCTATGATCTTTTGATTGGTACACAATTTAATCGAGGTCTTTTTACTCCGATACCATAAACAATGTCAAGGTATCCAAATAAACTGAAATTGATTGCTGCACGGAGAGAAAAATAAAACAAGCTTTATTGGCTTAAACCAAGCCAAAGTTCTATTGGTTCATGCAATTAATCTTTAATATAAGTAATTATTTTTTATTTTAGAATACTTAATTATAATAAATGATTATTGGTGATACCATTTTTAAGCGAACACGCTTCTGACATCACTCTTTTTAAAAATTTTGGATCTCTTTAGGTAGGTAGCTCTCCTGAAAAGTATTACAGTATGACCTCGGTTACTGCAACCCTCGATGAGCGCAACTCCTCGATTATTGCAACAACTAAAATATTTACATTATAGACTTAGTGTATGCAACTTGGCAAAAATTTGTGACTCAGTAAACGCAACTTTTAAATTTTGCCGTTAGGTTGTTTGTTTTTTTCTTAACTAGTTTTTACCGTTTTTTCTCAGAATATACAAATACATACTATGTGTATGTATATGTATATTGTTTGCACGTGCATTTCTAAATTGAATTTAGTCTAGAAGTGATTTTCTTTGCGAAGAGTTCCTCTTTTGAAACATAAAGATGCCAGTGATTAATAAAAGAGTTAAGCTTACAACTAAAGAAAAAAAGTGAAATTCTCAGTGAACAAGCAATGATTACATCAGTGTTTGATTGTCTTCATGAAATTACCCCCGACATTACAAATGAAGAAATTAATGCTTGGATATTTGGAGAAAATAACTCAAATTATGCAGCTGAAGATGAAGATGTTGAAAGCGAAGAGGCAATTGAAATCACTAGCATTGTCCAGGATTTGCCTAAAATAAAGTCCAAGGATGCCATTAATTCATTAAACATTTGTATTCAATTGGCTGAAGAAAACAAAATCGGCTTAAAAGAAGCTTTGCTTTTTGAAGATCTTCGCCAAACTGCAGTGCAGAAACATATTTCTAGTACCAAAAAACTGTCTAAAATTGCTGACTTCTTTTAGAGCTAGAACAAATGACCCATTACTCATATTTTTTACATAAGAATGTGTATTATTTATTTATTTTTTTTTTGTTTAATTAAATTGCGTATGTTTGTATGTAATGTTTTGTGTTTTATGTTATTATTAATAAAATTAATTAAATTTTCTTGAAAAATTATCATTTTCGAAGTAAATTGATAACACTAAATAGTTTTATTTAAGAACATATATTAATTATGCACAAAATTTTCTTTAGGACATATAAACTAGATATTATTTGTATATAAATACTTAAAGCAGTGTTTATATATGTGTGACTCGGTCAATGCAACAACTGCGGTTCTTGCAACTGCCTTGGTTTTTATTAGTTGCAGTAACCGAGGTCATACTGTATATCTGCGTTCTTTTTTTTTAATTTGAAATTTTTGGAAAAATATACACTGTGAAATATATCAAAAAATATTAAAAAATAAAATGTGTACATGTATTTAAATAGCTGTAACTTCGAAACCGTGAGTTGTAAAGTAAAAATTTGTAATAAGTTTAAAAGACCTTGAATGGGTCATTTTGGTGGTGTATTTTTTTGTAGCACTTTTATCAAAAATTATAATTTTTTTAAACTGAAATTTCCCGTGACATTTTTCATGGTCTTCGCAACAAATTTTTATCTATTTAATCTAGTGTCGAGTTAAGGCATCAATTCTAAAGGCTAACACAAAATTTAAGGTTGGATCTCTAACAATTGCTGTTATCAACGAAGTTAAAAAAATGCCTACAAAAGATATCCTACTTTTTTAACGAAAATTCCATATTTTTATGTTATTGCCAATGCAAATTCCTAATTATATATTTTATTATTCAAATAAATCTATAAGTATTTAAATAAAGCCAACAATTTATAAAACCACAAGTTTTTGTTTTATGCTTTCAAAAACTGTAACGAAATTTTTAATATAGAACTTTCGGTGTAAAAAAAGGATATCTTTTGTAGGTAGGCATTTTTAAAAAATTCTTAAAAAATAGCAAAAGTTAGAGGCCAAACCTAAAATTCTGTGTTAGAATTTAAAATTGATACCTTAACAAGACACTATATTAAGAAGAAAAAATTTGTTTTTAAGACCATGAGAACTGTTACTGTAAATTTCAGGTTCAAAAAAAAATTTTTTTTAAAAGGGTTACTTACTTACTTACTTCCTTAGTTGGCGCTACAACCGTATGTCGGTCTTGGCCTCATCTAAGAATTTGCGCCAGCCATTTCTGTCTTTCGCTTGCTGGCGCCAGTTGGAAATTCCAAGCTTCGTCAGGTTGTCCTCTACTTCGTCTTTCCAACGAAGATGCGGTCGTCCTCTTCTGCGTTGACCGCCGCTGGGTACCGAATCGAATGTTTTCTTCACTGGAGCATCGTCTTTCATGCGCTGAACATGACCAAGCCAGCGAAGCCGCTCGACGCAGATTGGTCCGTAGATCTTACGAAGAATCTTTCTCTCGAATGCTCCTAAAGTCTTTTCATCTAAACTGCTCAGCGTCCAGGTTTGTGATGCGTAAAGTAGGACGGGCATGATGAGCGATTTATAGAGCGTGATTTTCGTTCGTCGAGAGAGGGCTCTGCTTCTCAATTGCCTACTGAGCCCAAAGTAACACCTGTTGGCAAGAGTTATTCTTCGTTTGATCTCAATGCTGATGTCGTTGGTTGAATTAATGCTGGATCCCAGATAAACGAAGTTCTTCACAACCTCGAATGAGGTATTGTCAACGGTAACGTGGGTTCCAAGACGCTGGGACTGTTTGTTTGTTGACACCAAGTATTTCGTCTTATCTGCATTCACTGACAGACCCATTCGACTTGACTCTCTTTCTAATCTGGAAAATGCTGCACTGACTTCGCGCGTATTATGGCCAATGATATCTATGTCATCATTATACGCAAGCAGCATAACACTCTTGTAGAATATTGTGCCACTACGTCTCAGATCAGCAGCTCGGATGATTTTTTCCATTATTAGGTTGAAAAAGTCGCACGATAAGGAATTGTCTGAAACCTCATTTGGTAATAAATGATGGGGAGAGGTCCTTCATAAAAGGGTTACAAAAAAAAAAAAACATAAAATAAAACCACAAATAAGACCCGTTCAAGGTCCTTAAAATATATTTAAATGTTTTTTCTGTACAATATTAGAGTGGACCTTATTTGTATGGAGAAAATTTCCAAGCACTTAATGGAGCGTACCAGTGGGGCCCAAGCTGCGCTAATGGATGAAAAAAAAAAGAATTCGTGAAAAATTTTTGTAAGATAAACCCGAGCGCCCACGGCACAAGTTTGCACAAGTGCATGAAAGCAAAATTTTTTTTTTAAATATTTTCATTTGCAATTCCATTTGGAATAAGGAAACAGTTAAGACTTTTTTGTTTTTTTCAAAAATTTTTCAGTTTAATAAGGGTATTCACCTCAAATTACTTGAATAATTCAGGGGGACAAAATTTTTATTTTTGGATTTTCCCAGCAATATTTATGTTATTTTCGACTAATCTTGGTGCGCTGATTTCAAAACTATTATTACTGTTTTTTCTAGCATCAACAGTTTTTGAGATAAACGTCAGTGAAATCGTTCAATGAAAACTTAAGTGAATTTTAACTATATCTGGTGATGCCAGAAAAAAGTTATAACAGTTTTAAAAACAGCGCACCAAGATTAGTTGAAAATAATACAAATATTGTTGGGAAAATCCAAAAATAAAAATTTTGTCCCCTGAGTTATTCAAGTAATTTGAGGTGAATACCCTTACTAAACTGAAAATTTTTTGAAAAAAAAAAACAAAAAAATCTTAACTGTTTTCTTATTCCAAATGGAACTGCATTTGAAAACATAAAAAAAATTATTTTTTTTCTTTCATGCACCTGTGCAAACTTTAAGCCGTGTGCGTTTACATGCACACAGAAAAAAATCATTGTAAAATCAACTAGAAACATAATGATTTTACATGTTTCCCCTATGATTTTGCTTCATAGAGATTTATAGTAAAATCATTGTGATTTGCATGTAAAAATCCCAACAAATTTTCATGTTGAATCATTATGAAATCATGTTAAATCATTATGATGGTCATGTTGAATCATTATGAAATCATGTAAGGTCATTATGATGGTCATGTTGAATCATTATGAAATCATTATGAAATGCAGCTGAATCCTAACCTTAGTTTGAAATAAAAAGAACTTCAAGTTAAGGTTTTATTTAGTTTTTTTTTATTGAAAAATAAAAAAAAGACGACTTATAATTACAAGACATACCTCAATTTTTCTCCAACTAAATAGTTTTCTCGATAACGTGCACGAAGTCCTATGGGTGGTATAGCTTCCTGTTTATCTTCCTAAGATAAGTACCTTAAACTTTTCTAGTCAACTGAAGCTTCTGTTTCTATTGAAAAGTAATACAGCATTTTGATATTATTTTGTTATAGAAACATAAGTCACATATCAGATTACCTTGTTCATCTGCGTCGAAGTTTATGGATTCGACTACTTCCGCTTGTATTTACTTTTCACTCCACTTGTTTTACTTCGTCAGCTATAACAAACTATTTTAATTTTTAAGGAAGCTACTTCTCGCGATAAAACTTCTAATGTGCTAGAAACAAAGGAACTTCTTCAGCACGCAAAATTTTTTTACATGATGCAATAATAATTTACTAGATTTCGTAATGATTCAACATGATGTCATAATGATTCTACATTAAATCATAATGATTCTACCTGAAATCGTGTTGATTAACTTTTTACAAGATGCAATAATGGTTTTACTGGTTTTTATAATAATTCTACATGAAATCATAATGATTTTACATGAAATCATAATGATTTTTATGTCGCTGCCACCATGAAATATAAAATCATGTAAAATGAAATCAACTATGCATCACAATGATTTTACTATGCAAAATTTTTCTGTGTGTGCATCTTGCTAAAATTTTTCACGAATTTTTTTATCTCAAGTAGAACAGTTTGAGCCCTTGGGGAGGTCTTTTAAAAATAAGGTCCACTCTAATGCACATATTGTATTTTTATGTTTTTTTTATATTTTTTACAGTGTATAAATTTTGTAAAAACAATTTTTCTCAAAAAAAAAAAAACACAGTTATTTTTATGGGCACTAATAACCTGCAAAGTTTTTAAAAAAATCGCAACACAAAGGTCAGATTTTGCTCAAAATTTATCGAATTGATATGGAATCATCGTTTTAAGTATTTTGATTGTTTTAATATTGAGAAAATATAAAACGAAAGCTATTAAAAAAAGCTGCTTAGTTGCAGTATTTTACTTGATTCTGCTTAATTATTTTTTGAATACGAGAATATCATTCTTGACCCAAGTAGATAATGTTATAAGTTGGTTAGTTTTTAGTGAGCCCATGTGTACTGCGACCCATAGCATCTTTTGTACATGCCCTTAATTAACTCTACAGATTTAGACTTTTTATAAATTTTAGTACTGTTTCTGGCTTGGTGTCTCTCTGCCCCTCCAAAGTGAATAAATCTTAGACTGCAGATTGCCGGACATTCACATAGAATGTGTTCTGGAGTTTCTTCCTCCTCCTCGCATTAACTGCAGACATTTGATTCAGATAGGTTTATCTTTTTAAGATGGTATCTGAGCTTACATTGAACTCTTGAATAGCTATTTAGAATTCGAAGGTCTTCTTTAGTTTGCTTGAGTAAATCTTTCGATTTAGCTTTACTGAGAGTTAAAAGTTTTTCAGCTTTCCTCTGTCCGTTCCAGTTCCAGTTTACCCCAGATTATAACCTTTTCGGGAATGTAGCCAGACTATAGTAGAATGGTTCGGGGCTAACAAAAGTTCGAGATGCTACTTTTTTAGCAAGGCAACGTTTCGTTGGCCTCAAATCCTTCATGACCTGGATCCCACCACAATTCTATTTTATTGCTTTGTCCCAGTTAAGGCTTCAAATCCCGGGATCCCGACAGTCCCGGGATTGCAACACTTTAATATGTCATTCGAGTAAAAACTGTATACAACACTGTTCTTCTATGCTTCCAAAAGCATATGATTATATTATCCAAATTCCGCATTGGGTCAAGTGTTGAGTCCGAGAGATGTGTCTCTTCGGCTGGGAACTGCGACCAAAATTCAGTCAAGCCGGGGGGATTTTACCTCGGATGAATTAGTATTTTTTAAACCATATTTTCAAAATCAATCAGCCTAAGTTCTAAAGACTTCAGTGAAATAAAAAAATTCACCTTTTTTAACGTTAGTATTAGTATGTAAGAAAATATGAATTTAATGAGTTTTCTTTAATGTTTTGTTTGTTATATATACATACATAAGATTGTATTGAAAAAATAAATTTCACCGCAACTCAGCTAATCTAAAGCATTATTGAAAAAAGTTTCGAAAAAAATATGTTGTTTTTTTGACCGACCGTAGGGGTTGCGCGTTGACATATTTGCTTATAACTTCGGTATTTACCGTCCACTCTTAAAGAGCGATATGTCTATGTTTTTGTCTATAAGAGATGTAATTCTTGTTTTTAAGATTTACTGACCTCAGTTGACCCCTTCTAGTACTGACCCATCGGACCTCTGTTTCTACCATCTCAAGGTACCATTTTGATTTCATAAATGTAAATCACGTTAAAAATTAATAAACTTTTACGCAAAAAAATTTTTCGCTATTTACACTAGAAATATTTAAAACATTTTTTTTTAATTTTTTTGAAAAACGTAGGGCAATTTTTAACATTTTTGTCATATCGTATTATTTTTATAAAATACACCAAAAAGTTCTTATCCGAATCTACTATATAATGTACTATTCTGGAGTAGAACAATTAAAGCCCTCAAAAAACCATTAAACTCTTTCAAAGAAAATCATTTAAATAAAACACAGAATTTTATGGTGGGAGTTTTTACAAAACTGTTGATTAAAAAGACACACTTATTATTTTACTAAGAAATTTATTAAAATATTTAACATATTAAAATCATCGTGCTTTAAGCGATCAAATTTCGACGTGATTCGGATTGAACACTAATATATATTTTTAAATCGTTAAATATTCGCAATTTCAACTAATATGACACAGATATTTAACTCTTTCTGCCACAATTTTAAATATATTATTTTATTAATAAAACAACTACATTTTTAGTTTGATTAAGGTTTATTTATCATAAAAAAAAAAGAAAAAAATAAATTTGCGCTTCAGGCTTTTGTGGAATAGGGTGGTTAGTTAAGTAACCACCGTGACGGTTGGCATAAAAAGTATTCAAGTAAAGTGTAGTATCCGCTGCCAAATTTTATTACAAAAAATTAATTCTGATGAAAATCGGAGAAACATGTATTATTTTTGCGTATGCAAAGAGGAACTTTGCAAGTTTTGCATTGCCATATAGTACCCACCGGATTCTTTTTGGTGCTGCATTTTGCACATCTTCGTGATGTAGATCGCTCTGGCTGATGTATACTGCTTTCCAGACGCAATTCTCTTAATACTGATGGTTTGTGTTTCTTTATTTGTACCGGTAGCGGAAAAGAGGGTTCCGAAGTTGAGCGCCTAGTGCTTGATTTGGGTTTTTTCGCCTGAACTGGAGCTAGGATCCCAATGTAAACAATTCTTCGAAAGTCATTGGCACTGAGCTGATCAAGTTCTGGGTGGTGTATTTTCTGAAGCTCTTTATATGTAATATAAGAGTTTATGACGGCGCAGTCTAGAAAATGAAAAAAAATTCGATGCCACCATTTGCGGAATTTTCGGTCAATGGCATAAGTGCTTTTCAGCTGATCAAATTTATCAACATAGTTCATACATTTGTTATATTGTAGGACAGCTTCAGGACAATTTATTTTATTTAGCTCTCCATTGCGTTCTCTGCGAGTAACAACACCTGCCTGAGTTGGATCTATGTTATTGGTGAGAATAAAAACTGATCTTTTATCCTTCCATTTTAGAAAAGCCACATTCTCATCACTGAACCTGTAATCATGTTCTCCTGGTTTTAGATATTTGTCCTCTTTCAGCTGTGGTAGAAATTTGCGATTTGAGTTGACAGTGCCACAGGCCAATATATTGTCCTTATACAAGTCTACTTGCAAAGGATAGCTATTGAAATAGTTACCAAAAAATACGTTATGATTTTTTGATTTCAAATTCATGCAAAATTTTCGAACAACTTTTCCTCCTAGATCAGTTTGTATCTTCTCACCATCCTTTCCAGTATATATTTGGAAATCTAAACAATATCCGGACTCAGCACACATCATCCAAACTTTATATCCCCTTTTGATTGGTTTCTTTGGCATATATTGTTTGATGGAATTTCTACCCTTGAACTTTATCATGCTCTCATCTATAGCCACTTTTTCTGGTGCGTGATAATTTTTATTAAAATTTATTTTTAGTGCATCTAGCATAGGTCTTATCTTATAAAGTTTGTCGTAATTATCATCTGTTTTTTTGGGCATTAGGACATTGTCATTCAAATGTAAATTATTCAGATGCCATCCAAAGCGGTTGAGTGACATAAAGGAAGATATGTATACGTCCTTCATATCAGGGGCAGAAGACCAGTAATCTTTATAGCTGGGCGATTTTTTATACCCATCACTAAATTCAAAGCAAGAAATACTTCAATTTCTTCAGGTGTAGTGGGTGTAAAAGGTGCTCCTTTCTGCGTAGCATATAGATTTGTTTGAAAGCAGATTGTTTCAACTAAGTTTGCTGTCCAAAATAAACGAAATAATTTTGTTGGTGTTATATTCTCTACTTCTACTATATCATCTGGAACACCTCCGCCTCCTGTATATTCACACGGCTCTTCCATTCCGAAATTTTTTTTCCACTTTGTTTGCACCACTGCGGAGCTCATAGTAGGTAACTGGTTAGCAGAAGTAGTAAACAAATTTGATAAAGGTATATCATCATCCGAGTCAAAATAATCATCAAGTTCTGGCTGCGGTCCTGAAGGTATATCACCGAGTACCGTCAGATCGGTTCCTTGGTCATGATTTCTTTCTTCGTCTGATTCGAAACTACACACACTTTCACCATCAGAAGGTATATCTTCAAACAAAATATCTACGATGTCTTGTTCATGGAGTATGCGCGGCATTCTAATTATATACACAACACAAAATTATGTGGGAAAACAGATTATTTAAAATGTACTATAGTCACAGTGGTTAGTAATCTAACCACCATATTACTTACGTTATTTTTTGTATATTATGGTCTTTTTACATATATATGTTATCACAAAACAAAAAAACAAGTACTAAATAACTAAACACCACTGATTTCGTTTAAAAATGAACACTCTATGCTTCTTTATTTCAATCACAACCGACCTGTTAAAAAATCAAGGGGATGCCCCGAGTTTAAATAAAGATATAAATATAACCAGTGCACCTTAGCGACAAAGTCTCGCAACAAATGATCAACGATGTCTTTAAAAATGTAATTGTTTAATAATTTGTCAATAGGTGGCACGAAAACAAGTTTTAAACAAGCAACAATAAGTGGTTAGATAACTAACCACCAAACCTGAAAGAGTTAAATGCGCTTTTGAAAAGTAGCTCAATACAATATTAAAGGTAAGTTTTTTATAAACAGTTTTTTTACTTTAAAATTTCTGTGTTTTTTTATGATAAAAAAATACAAATTAAAGTAAACTATTCCTTAAGATTGGACTGTTAATGTCGAAGGTTTGACGAAGTTTAAAAGGAGAAACCAGTGTTTGAATTGCTGACTAATAAGAATATTTTCGGTGCATATTTTAAAAAATAATACGATATGACAAAAAATTTAAAAATTTGCCCCGTTTTGCAAAAATATTAAAAAATAAATTTTAAGAATATTTTAAGTGGAAATAGCGAAAAATTTCTGCAGTAAAAGGTTATGGCTTTATTCCGAGCTTTCTATTTCTAAAATCAATATGGTACCTTAAGATCCGGTACCTTAAGGTCCGGTGGGTCAGTATTATAAGTAGTCAACTGAGGTCAATGAGTTCTAAAAACAAAAATTAAGTCTCCTTGAGTCAAAAATATGGACATATATTATTTTAAGATCATACGGTAAATACTGAAGTTATGAATAAATATGTCAATACGCAACCCCTACGTTCGGTCAAAAAAAAAATCTGGTGTGCGGTGTCATGGCGAGACGGTCTAATAAACATATTAGGCTGGGTCGATTTGCAAACTTATGTTGCCTGGGCGATTTTCGGATCGGGCATTAAAAGTTATTAAAAAAAGGGGGCGATAGGGGTGCATTTTACCCTATTATATCTGTAATTTTCTGAAATTTTTCTTTAGAAAAATTTTAAATTTCAAAAATTTTTGTATATAAGCGTGCACAGCACGAGCAAAACTGATGCCAGAAATGAAATCCTCGTACCCGAAAAATACATACGCACCATCTTTAAGATTGCACCTTGATTTTCTGAATTTTTTTCCCGATTGAATCGGACACGAGGATTTCATTTCTGGCTGTGTTAGTTTTATGCTAGCTGTGCACGTTTGTATACAAAAAATTTTTAAAAAAAAATTCTTAAAGAAAAAATTTACGAAATGGACGATGTGATAGGGTAAAGTCCAACCCTATCGCCCCTTTTTTATAATTTTTCATGCCAGATACGAAAATCGCTCAGAAAACATAATTTTTTACCTCCATACAAATCGACCAAGCCTAATGCATATATATATATTAGGGCGGGTCAAATTCTGGCTCAGCGAAATTCGTAAAATACATGTAATTTCAAGACTTTTTCTCCACTACAGCATATACAAATTCTGAAAAAAAGCTGTGCGGACTTTCGTAAATAGGTTCATACACATACATTCATACATTCATATTTTATAATTGAGAACAAAATCTATTTACGAAAGTCCACACAGCTTTTTTTCAGAATTTGTATATGCTGTAGTGGAGAAAAAGTCTTGAAATTACATGTATTTTACGAATTTCGCTGAGCCAGACCTCCAAAAAATTCGTCCATACAAATTGACCTGCCCTAATATATATATATATATAATCTTCCTTTATGTTTACATATAAACATATATAAAAATAAAATGAATTCACTTTTTAGTTAACTGTGTTTTTTTAATGCCTTTGGACAATTTTTTATTAAAAAAATATTCTAACTTTCATACCTTGCATTTGATTTTATTTTTTGTTAAACAAATTGGCTTTCTCTGTTTTTGAAATTCTGGGATTCTAAGTTATCAATCCCGAAATTGCTTTTGAGTCCCTAGTCCCAGTGCATTTAATAGTTCGACGCAATTGGAAGCTAGTCTTGAGTCAAGCTCGCAGGCTTGCAGGGCCTTTAATGCCACTTGACTATCTAAAAGTATATAGATATGTGCTCCCTTGGATTTCCTACGGAGATATTTTTTTTTTTGCTTATTTATTTATTTATTTTTATTTATTAAAAAGAAACAATCATGAGTACAATAAAAGCAAACTCTTTTATATTACAATATAAGATAAACTGGAAGAAATAATAACAACTCGAAGCAAATTAAAACTAAGCAAAGCAAATTAACAAAAATAATTAAAAGTTAAACACAATTTAGGAAACAAAAAATAACTTCATGTAATTAATACAATATTTAAATTAAAAGGTATAATGAAAGAGTAAAGAAAATAAAAAAGAAAGATTAGAAAAAAAGGAGTAGAGAAGAAGTAATCTAAGTAGCAGAAAAGAAGGAAAAGACTGATTGCCTAAAAGTGACTCTTCCACTGACCTCCCAAGACTTCGTGGCAGATTATTCCACAACCTAATGGCGTTGATGAAAAACAAGTGGGAAGTGTTTAGCGAAAAATGCCTCGGAACTATCATGACATTGCTTCTTCTAGACATGCCAAACTGGAGTTTCTCATACAAATACCCAAAATAAATATTTTTGAAGACCATAAATAAAACGCATTCGTTGAGACATTCTCTGACTCAAACCATAATGGCATATACCACCGCCTGGAATATAGTCGGCGCGCATCTCATTGGAAAAGCTTTTTGAAATTTTGGCTTTCGTTATTCCATTTTCAAGTTTTGCTCCATCAGCATACCATAGCTGTTAGCCAGGATCAACTGTGAAGCTATCACTCCTCCACAGTTGACTATTGGGTATAATGATCCTGTTACGTTTCGAAAAGTTTACCGTTGGCAGCATCCTGTCTGAGATTTCTAGAAAGTGATCATTTTCGAAGGTTTTAAGTATCTTTATGTGACCCGTTTAATTCCCTAATTTGTAATTATCGATGTATTTCCTCCATTCTAAGTGCACTTAGACATGCCTCTTTTTTGATGATTATCGAAAAGGGAGTAGCCCAATTGGTTCACCCATAGCTCTAGTTGGGCACGTTATCATTGCCCCAATGCACGTCATTCTTTGTCAGCTATTTAGCAGCTGTTACAGTGTTGGACCTTAAGCCACCAGCAGAGTGCTGCATACGCAACCATAGGTATAACAATGTTTGTAAACGTCTAATATATCATTTTCGGTTTGAGGCCCCAAATTTTGCCACGGAGGCATTTCCAGGCAAAAAGGGCACGTTTTGCCCTGCCTGTAAGCGAATCGAAGTCTGTGTTCCAAAGGAGTTTCTTCAGATCAGAGGCATTGTATTGCATCGTTTTTCCTGAGAATAGTTTTCATGTGGTAAGGCGTATACCAACTCTTTCCTTATCTGTCGATAAAATTTTGGTGGTTTCTGTGCGAGTGAGTTCATAGGAAGATGAGCTGCTCCATACTTAGTGTAATCAAATTAATGATACATACGAGTACACGTAAATGGTTTCCAAAACAAGTTGGAAGCTGCTTGCAGTTTTCAAAATAAAACACATTCGAAAAAATAGAAAGAAGAATGGGCAAGAAGCTATTTGTATCACTGCGATGTTGCGTTACTTTTAATAAAACAAGTGCGTTACGATGTTGCGTTACTTTTAATTAAACAAGTGTATCAACGTCATAACGCATTTGAGTGTTTCAACTCAATAACGCAACACAGTTTTGCGTTACCCATGTCTAAACAGGCAACAATTTATTTTTATGTACAATGGCAGACATTCGTTTATCTCTTTTTGCCAAAACTTGTTAAACAAAAGATATTTAGTTGGATTTAAGAACGCAGGAACATGTATTTATTTATTTTAAACTTAAATATGTTCAAAAAAGAAACTTAAACTATTCCCATTTTTTTCCACAAAAAGTCTGTTTCTGGGCAGACATTCGTTTGCACGCATTCATTAAAAAGTAAACATTTAAATAAAAAAAGTGTAATATCGTCATTGTAATGACCTACGTATGACCTTCTTTATTTTGTATGACAGAAAAATTCGATTTGGCATAGACTCAACTAGCCTTTGCAGGATGTTTGATCCGATTCCACCCCAAGATTGACGAATCGCATTTTTTTAATTGAAGCACACTGTTGAACTGTTTCCCTTTTGAGCTTACATTCCAGCAAGAATGCCCCAAAGCTTCTAGATAGGAATACAATCTGGACTGCACGAAGGCCATTGCAGTAAGTTGATGTTTTTTGAAGAAAACCACTCTCTCGAGTGCCTTGAAACATGTATGAACTCATTATCTTGCTGGAAAATGAACTCTTTGTTAGGCTCGTTTTCATAATAAGACACCAACACAGTTTCTAATTAGCCCTATCTCTAAGTTCGTCGTTGTACGATTATCGTAGAAATATAAAAAAGGCATCTCTGAGTTCCTTCGTAGCGCCGCACAGAGGAGTATTTCATCATAAAAGTTGCTCAAAATTATTTGATTGTTTAATTATTTTATTGTCGATTTAAAATATAATAAAAAGCAGTTTAAGATCTTTATATTTTATTTAAAACACTAGAAATAGAAAAGTAGAACAATACAAAAGAACATACAGTTGAATTATTTAAATTATTCATTTTCGTTGCATTCATCCTCGTCTTCACTGTTAGTATTTTTAAAGTCAATTTCTTCTGGTAACAAGAGTTTTAGTGTCTCGCTAGAGAAAGGCTTACTATTTTTTTTGAACCTTTTTCTTATACTGCTCAAGAAAGGATCAGAACTGAGCAGAAGTCTGTTCGAAACGTCTCTGTTACAGCTTTCTTGCGAAAACTTTCTTGCATAATTCTGGCGATAAGTGCGGAAGTGTTTATTTCGGGCCTCAGCTGCCTCTTCTGATAGTTGACCAATAGGTAGTATAGCATGGTCGATTATTGTGGCACCATGTCTCAAAACTTTATGCATAGTGGGCGTCATTGGATACCACCCATACATTTCGATGTAAAGTGTTGCTGTTTCTTTTGCAAAGTTTTCAAATTTTCTTGTATCAATTTTGTGTCCACTAGACAAAGCCTCTAAAATGATATTACATTTTTCAATAAGATTGATGTCTACTCCTGTGATGGATGACGAAGTTTGAGGATTTGAGAAAAATCTTTTTATTCCCGTCATTAGTATTTCCAAAACCAGTTTTGGGAATATCTACCAACAGTCCTATTTCTTCTTTGAATGCGTTTTGTATTTTCTGCTTTCCTCGCTAGCGTCCTCGCTAGCGTCCTCGACTGCCATTTCTTGATGGGTAATTTATAGGATAAATGAAGTAAGGATTCAAAAAATCTTATCCTTGCGTGCAATACTGATAGTCCAAATTTTAGAGCATCGGGGTTTTCTATAGTTTCTATATTTGGATTGTTGATATATTTAGACGTTTTCCCGCAGAAGTAGCATCTCATAGTCGATGCCGTGTTTGTCGCCGCATTACAAACCTTTGCATCGATCATTGTAAGCGCCAATGTGTGCTTTATTTGAAGTATACCACCTGGAGCCTTCGGTATTTCAGTCATTCTTAAGTTCTTTATTTGATCTTCCACATAGCGAATTTCTTCATTTGTGATGTCTTTAGTTTCGCGAATAAAGCGGATACGTATTGGCCGGCAATATCGTGTAGAAGATGGTACTGGATTTTGCCAAATAATCTTCTTTTGGTCATCAATATGGCATATGAGACGTAAGGGCACAAATGAACTCTGGAAAATGTTTGCGTCACTATCTGTACTGTTTTCGAATTTTTGTTTGAATGTTTGTTGTTGCGAGCCATCACATCCCCATTTTGATATGAGCTCTAAATTGTCTCTTTGGTTTTCGTTTAAGGTTTCAAAGACTTCATTTAAATACTCACACAACCGCATAGACGTGTGATCAAGAAGATCTTGAAGGTTCATTTCAGAACACGTTTCTGTGACTTTGATCGACTCTTTTCGTGGATAACACTCCAGTTTTGCTTTCTTTAAAAGTAAATAACAAGGATAAATATTCTTGTTTGCTTGTTAAATTACCTCGTATTGCTTTCTCGTCATATCAGCTTCCACAAAAATTGACAATGCTTCTGATGGAGTATGCTTTTTGATAATGTTCTTTTTTGGAGTATCACTTTTTCTATATGTTGCAGCTTTTTCTGGCATATCAAGAATATTTTTGAAGACTTTAGATGCTTCACTATGTCCTTCAGCACGCAGACTCATTTGGGCAGCATATGTTAACTGATCGCAAGGTATTTGTTCTCTTAAAGCCTTTGTTTTACGCCTCTTCGTTGGCGAACTCGTGTCGTTAAAATTTTTTGGTGGCCGGCCGGGCCTTTTTACAGTCCAGGCAGCGGCGGATCTGGAAAAAATCTTGGGGGGGGTAAATTACCAAAGTCACACATTTTCGATTTGAGAAAATGTTGTCTTTTACAAATAAAAAAATTGTACTTTTTTAAATTGAAATTATCGAATTGTGTAAGAAGCAATTTTCCCAGACACATACACGCACATTTCCGTATTTATTTATATTTCCCTTTTTCCGGAATATCTTAGCGAAAAGTAAATAAAAACTCTAAATTTGACTAATTTTGGAATTAAGGTTGATTTATTAAAATTTTTCACATTTATTCCATTATAAAACATTGCACAATTATATTTTCAAATATGTGCAATGAAAAAACATAGTACTTTTCAATAAAAAAAATAAAGGAATGTGAAACTTATTGTTCTGACGTTACGACTATGATATGGTACACTTTGAAAAATAAATGAGCAATACAAAATGTATACTGATTATTAGATAGTCATTAGATAGAGACAAAATTATATGACAAAATCATCGCAGCGCTTCTTTTTTGCGGCAAAGTTATCAATAACTTCGTTAATATTTATTTTAATGTCTCTATGAATATGCAATAATGCGAGTCCATTCAATCGTTCTTGTTGCATAGTTGAACGTAACCATGTTTTTAATCGTCGCAGTGTAGAAAAACTTCGCTCAGCTGTTGCTACACTGATAGGAAGCGTGGCAAAGATAGCAAACGTTTTAGAAATTAGTGGAAAAATGTCATTGTTACAAAGAGTAAAAACGGTGTTGATATCATTAACCTTAGTTTCGCTCTCCCATTTACACTGCCAAATTTGAAGTTCATGAAATAATTGAATTGGAATTAGTTCCTTATTACCGTCACAAAATGGAATTATTATCTTAGAAATGTTAACACTCAAATTGTTTAGCTTTTCATTGTTGTGTTTATCAATTATGTTTGGCAGGATTTCGTTTACATATAGTTTTTGGAAAAATTTTTCGCTGAAACGAGCCGCCATATCAGCAATGATATCATCTAGTAATGGTATAAATATGGAAATTCGAAAGTAGTCTTCTGGTGTTGAAACGCTGACATTACAACGATGACCCTGTCTTCCAGCAATACGAGGCATATTAATTGATATACCTAAACTCAAGTATACATATTTTTTTCAGGTGATTACAGATCATGTTATTTTGCAAGCAAAATGGTCCTACTCTTCTCGCATCGCTTCATAAAAACGCCACGTAGACACAAATGACGTCACAAAACAAAAAAAAAACAAATTTTTTTTAAAGTACTTTAATAATTGAAGCGCTCTCGCGAATAACGTTGTAAACGACAAAATTGTAATTGTTCACTTGTATTTATTTTACAATCACTTTTATTCATTTTTATTAACTTTTTTTAGTATGCGATAAAAATACCCCAAACTGCTCAACTGCATACTCAGTTCTGTTTATATATAATATAAGCGAGTGATTCTCACAGTTATTCGCAAAAAAAAAAAAAATGTCGTCTACAACGTTATTCGCGATTATGCTTCAATTGTTGAAATCAATAAAAAAACTTTATATCAATACCTCTGACCATTTTTTTTTGTAGTATTCTTTCAAAAAAACGCCTTTAGAATCGCTTATGTATACATAAAAGTACTCTTAAGTTGTGGGTACAATTATTTACTTCAAATAAAATATTAAAAAGTAAAGTATTTAAAAGTTCTTGGGGGGTAATTACCCCCTTTACCCCCCCTTGTATCCGCGCCTGAGTTCAGGTCGGTATTTTCACGCTGGTACTGAGCCACTGTTCATTTTTCTTGAAAAATCGATCTTCCTTGTTATGTGCGGTCATCCATTTTTGTTTAAATTGAAACTTGAAGGTATTTAAGACAAGTTTTAGTGAACCTTGCTGTTTTTCAGGGCATTTGGTAATATTTCTAAGATGGTCTTCTAAGAACACAAATTTGTCATCAAATTTCTTCTTCGAACATTGTTTCAAGACTTCGTTGAGTGATTTTCTGGTCATATCCCAGTAGTTCCAGTCTTGAAGAAATCCCAAATGAATCATGTACGATTTTTCTTGATCCTTGACGAAACATGCTGATTTGGCCATACATTTCATTGACGAAAATTTCATATAAATGTTCCGAATTCGTGCAAGACGCAATGCAGAAACGTCGGGAATTATCATGCACGAACCCAATATCGAAATATTGAGGAAGTTTCGTTAACGAAAAGTAGACAGCGATATAAAGAAAATTCGTCAAGGAATTTAAATCGAAACGTGCTTCTGGACCGAATTTAACGTGGTGCGATATATTTAATAGGGGATAAAAATATTTCATCCTCTCTCAACTCTATTGAAAATCGACGTAATGTTGGTTTCGTAATGGCCTGACGCCACCACACCGTATGTTTTCCAGGTCCACTCGGGCAGCTGTCCAAGCCCATTCCTTTACCATTGCCTTGATGCCACACAGAACCTCAAGTTGTAGTGATAATTCGTTCTTTAGTCATACCCCAGTAAAAAAACATGCGATCGCTCCTATGAGGAGCAACAACAGAGCGCTCTTTTGCTGTTTTATTCTCTCAAAAAGTGAGCAGTTGTGCTCTTGTGCTCCTTTACTGTTTTAAAAAAATCAATAGGCGAGCAATCAATGAAAAAAAAGCACATAAAGTGAGGCATGTGCTTTGTAAGAAACTCGATAATTATTTGCTGTGAAAAATCGGCCATTGTAGTGGAGAGTGCGCTAGACTAACAATCCAGAGGTCCCTGGTTCACTGAAACTACTCCATCTTTTCAACCAGTAACTAACTATCACCCATCTTCCAAATCAACACAATGCTCATACATTTAAAAGAAACATCACCTGTGCTTTCACTCTACAAAACAGAAAAAAATTATACCAAATTGTTAAAATCAAACGAATTCGACAGCAATGGCAATGACACCTAAACAGTGGTGTCAATGAATATTTAAATACTATCGAAAACCATCGATAATCAGTCCAAAACTATCGATAGTAACGATAGTGCGAAATTATCGATAGTGTCATCGATAGTTTGCGAACTCTACGGTTTAGTCTTTGAACGATTCGGCGAATTGCAACAATCGTGAATATCTTTAAGTTGTAATAGAAGTAGCGCTGACAACCGCTACTTTGCATTATATTTTGTATGAATTCTTTTTAAGTCCAGCAGCTCATGCGGAAACTGCCTTGAAGAAATCATCACGAAAACTTCGTCAATGATGCCGCGAACTACTGGGATATTTCACCGTTGTTTGAAATTCTGAAATGAAAATGCGAAAAAAATTATTTTCTGAAAATAAATGTTTTTGTCATATTGGATAAATAAAAAAAGGCAATTACTTGCGGGAACTTTTTTTCAAGAACATTAACAAAAATAGCTAAGTTTTACGTTACACACACAATCATAACTTAATTGGACTTAATTGATACACAAAAACGCTTTTGAATATAGAGTTTTAAAGAAAAAACATAACACTTTTAATCTCGAATGTTTTCGATGAAAAATGATATTTTCTAAAGTACAATACATAAAATTAATATTACTTAATAAAATACATACCTTCCTCTTCAGATTCCATTTGAAATTTTATAAGATTTCACTAAAGGCAAACAAAAAAAACACCGTTTGAAATATGACGTTTCACTCGGAGGGATAAACAAATACAAATGATGCACGCGGTAGCTAGCCCAGTGTGCCAAACGGATCTGTAACGAATCCGTAACGAATTCACTTCTTCGTACATTTTGTCCGAAACGGATTGCGTTTCGCATCCGGAACGGATCCTTTTTCGTATGAAATTCCTCTCTCCGTTACGGACTTTAGTTACGAATCCGTTTCGGACTTCAGATACGAATCCGTTTCGGACTTCAGATACGAATCTGTTTCGGGCTTCAGATAAGAATCCGTTTCGGACTTCAGATACGAATCCATTTCGGACTTCATATACGAAACAGACGTTTCAGACTCTTTTTTTTAAATAATGCGAACTCGCAACGGACTCGTTTAACGCATTTAGCTACATATGTTAAAAATATAGGTTCTCTAAACAAGTTTGACGCATTCAAATTCGAAAACTTTTTGCAGGAAATTAAACGTAAATTAAAACAAAAAAAATTGTTTTGTATTGTAATAAAATGAATAAGAGAGTAGTGGAGGCTAGTTTAAATGGTAAAAAATAATTCAAAATATCAAACAAACGAGTACAATGTTGGTGAGTTCCAGGATGGCTCATACTTGTTTCTTCAAATAGCTAAACATTATTTTTCATTGAAGCATCCCAATAACTTTTACTGCTATAATGACAAAGCGTACCAAATTCACGCAATTAAAAAAGTTTCCGAAAAATATCTTGTGTACGGCTATCCTATAGTCACATTTAACTTGATCACTAATGATAATTATTTAAAAATTCTGACAAGTACTTTTCTTCGATTTGAAGGAGAGCTTGAGGAGCACGAGCTTAATGAAATAAAAAAATTGTTTAAAATAAAAAGAAGTACACAATTGTATTTCGTATCCCTAATCCACTGAAAATAAAATAAGAAATTGTAAAACAAATTTAAGACTGTCTTTTATGTTAACGTTGTGGTAATTTTTTTGACGGATTCCTAACGGGTTCGTAACGGGTCCGTCAAAACATAAGAGCGATTCCTCTCAAAAATACGAATTGCTTTTTCCATTTTTTCGGATCCGCCTCGAACTCAGAACGGACTTCAGAAACGAATCCGTAACGGACTTCAGATACGAATCCGTTACGGACTTCATATACGAATCCGTTTCAGACTCTTTTGGCAGATTCGTAACGGGTTAGTAACGGGTTCGTAACGGGTCCGTCGAAACATAAGAAAGCGTAGTGCGTACTGACGGACTCGTAACGGGTTCGTAACGGATCCGCATCCGTTTTTGTGCACATTGGGTAGGTTATGGCTGTTGTTTTGATTGGATGTGATGGAAAGCACATGACGACATGAAAGTCATGGTTTACTGATGTAACCTTTATTAAATTTTAACAACATACATATAAAAAGAGACTTTGGGAAAATTTTGTAATCGACTGTGCGCCGTACGTAGATTTTTTAACTAATTTGTTACGACGTATTTTGGTTGTTGGAGAAAACTTTGAAATAAAATTCAGAAGGAATTCTCTTACCGTAAGAATTTCTATTAACATTTTCTCCGACTAGCTAGCTAGCGATGGTTTATTGCTATCGGTAGCAGTTATTTAGACTCGAATGGTTCTTTAAGTTACGGTCAGATTTTTACAGAAACATATATATGATCTCTTTCTTTGGACTTAACTTTTTTTTAACTCTGTGAGATTCCCATATTAAAAAGTAAAAACCTTCTAATTATTTGCTTTCATCTGAACAAGTTCAATTCAACAACCGAATATTCTACAGAATATCTGAAATCTTCCGATTTAACTATAAATTAAAAAAAAAAATAAAATCAAACGTTTCGATTTCGTTGACAAACAAGCAACATTCTCACAATGACAATAGTTTTGCTCACAATCTGTTCTGACCAAATGGTATGAACAAAAAAAAAAAAAAAACAAAACGAAACTAAACATTAGACGAAGCACAGGAACGAAGCAATGAAACGACCTGATTAGCCTAATAAAAAGCATGCTACAACCAACTATAAATATGTTTCAAAGAATTCAAGTAAAGAATCAAACAAGAGATGTTTTTCCTCTAGCAACTCAAAGAATCTGGTTAAAAGAGCAAAGAATAAAAAAAAAATACAAACTAAAAGAGAAAAGGCAAAAATTTAAGCCAAACTACTCACTCGTAGTACGACCAACAATCAGAGCGATGGATACCACAAGAAAATTCCAAGCAAAGCTATGGTCGATCTGTAGGTTGGTCGGTTGGTCGCTGTGTTTTCCGGGTATTTCTTCTTCTTCTTCTTCTTTGTAAAACAACAACATTAGATAGCTGTAGTACTCTAGTAAAAATAGTTTCAACATAAAAACCATTAAAAGCGCAAAAAATAAATAAAATGATGTAGAATAAAAAAATAAAATAAGTTCTGAATAACGTAAATAATTCGCTACATTTGTAGCTAGAATTTTTCTTATAACTTTATGTTGCAGCAAGCAACAGTACCCACAAAAAAAAAACATTCACACAGCTTACCGGCTTATGCTCATCAAAGGCTAAGAAAAAAAAATACTTATTCTAAAATTGTACTCACCATATCACAGAACCATAGGAAAAAATAATGAAAAGCATGGTAATTTTTAAACAATAATAGTTTTAGTTTAAAGAAATATGCTAATATGAAGAAGGCCCGTACATAAATTTACCAAGATCATTTTCATTTTCCTCTTCCTTTGTAGTGCAACGAAAAAGCTGCACGCTTTAGCTCATTGCTGCACAAGTAGCTCAGGTCGCGACTTGGTCGAGTCGGGTGGGCGACAACGTTAGCGTCCAAATCTATGTTGGGGCATATCTTTGCAAGCATCTTAGCAGCAATCTTGTTAAAGTAATGCATGAGCATTGCACATAAAATGCAGCACATGATGCATTGCTCGCTCTGGTCAGGCTGAAATGGAGTGAAGTATTCTCTAGAAGCTGCTTGTTTGGCTGACCAATTGTTGATTTTAGGTTGCGCCTAACAAGGGGCGAAAAGTTTTCTATTTTTTTTTTCAAGTTTCTGTCAATGATTTGCAATTGTAACAAAGCGATTAATAACTGCACCAAAAACAATGATGCATGAAGCATTTGGATTTATTGTATACTAACTTTTAAGTAACTTCAGCGGAGCTTTTTCGGAAAAGAAAACTCTGAAGTCTTTGTTGTATTTGACTATTGCACAAAAATTTGCATTTAAAACAAATTTAAAGCACATAAATGCAAAATGCATTTAAAATTATCTGGCTTTGTCTGCTGAGTGCAAGTTAAGGTTACACTCAAAAAATTCAGAAGATTGTTAGATTTTTTAAATTTTTTTAAAATGTATTTTAAGTTTTTAATAGTCATACTTGAAAGCTTTTTAGAACTTTGTAAAACTTAATTAATAAATAATAATAGATATATTGGCTATTTCAACCCAAAAAAGGTCTTTGACCGAGCTTCTATTGATAAATTGTGTTGTGCGTGTTATTAAATGTTTGAACACAAATGTTCGAAAACTGGACCTACGAGTTTAATGCCGATTCCGAACGGCTCAGATTCTCAAGAAGCTTTAGATGGCTGTTTTTACTATCTGAGGTCTGCCGAGAGGTGTCGACCGAAAAGAAAAATGAATTCAATTGAAAACACCTTCTGTCTGAGTTGGGAATTGAACCCGGGCTACGGCGCACAGTGGATCTACTCCATAGAAAAAGGTAGAACTAGGGAATATATATAAATTTTAAAAATGCGTACTGAAATACGATTTATTCATTTTATAATTGTCCATACTATATATTTCCTTTCGAATAACTATTTAATTTTGTTAAAGGCATTGTCAGCATGTGTTTGAAATCAAGGTTATTTTGCAAAAAAAAAAAAATTAAAAAAATGACGCATGAATGTTTGACCTAAAAAATCAAGTAACTGATTGTTAATATAAAATTTGTATACTTTTGTGTTATAGTTCTTTAATTAATCTTGCAATATTTTATTAAAGATGAACTTTTAAGGCTGTCAGAAAAAAAACTAAAAACTAAACTCAAGCGATAATTTTGAGTTTCTTACATTGATTTTCACATAAAGTTGTAAAAGTTTTTGCAAACATTCATACAAAACTAAGAATATTTTTGTATTTGGGAGATAATCTGCTTTTTAAATAAATAGTTTTTATGTGCCTGTTTTTGCCCATTTAGTGGAAATTTTGGTCTAAGTCCAATGATCCTACAAAGATAAAATTATTGATATAAACAGTGTTAAAGAGTTTCGATCCTGAGAAAAACAATCAGATATGAATTGTTCGGATACCTTATATTAAGATCTTTTTAAAGACATAGAAATCATCAAAATTGGTTAATTAGTTTCCAGCGCTTGACAAGCAACGCTATTCACCCTGAAGCGCTCTATGGGCTAACAGGAAATTTATCTGGATGAGTTAGGTATTTTATTGGATGTTGATAAGCCAGGATCAGGCTACAAACAATTTTACAAAATATTGCCAGACAATTTTTTTCTGATACCGAAAAGTCAACTCGTCTATTAGATGTTGATTCCTCATTACTGAGAATATTTTCTGTTATATTAAAAACTCTTGCTTCAGGTAAAGAAATAAATTTATTTAATTATTTATTCAATCAACTATTAACATTTATTGTTATACAGTTACTGTAAGTACATAATTTAATCGTAGGTTATAAAACCAATTCAGCATGATATCGTTTTTAAATTCTCCCCTTTTTTGGGTGATTTCGATCGAGCTGCAGAAAATGTTGAACGTTTTGGTCATATTGTTAACCGGGTCACATTTGCCATAATTAATTCTTCTGTAGGGTATATAGAACAATTGCCTTTGCCTAAAATTTCTTTCAGGTGCATAAAATTTGAAAAGAGATAGAAGTGGTGCACAATCAATATGAATATGATTCATCACTACATCCCGAGCAAATAAGGCGAGAAAATACTTTCGCCGGAACTCCAAAGACTTTAGTCCAAGAAGAGCACATCGCGCTTCATAGGAAGGCATAAAATCTCAGTGGAGCTTGCGAATTGCTAACCAAGTAAAACGCCTTTGAATATTTTCAATTCTTTTAATATGTATAGAATATTGAGGGTACAGATAACACAATTATACTCTAAAACCAACCTTACAATTGAAAAGAATATGGTTCTCACGGTAAAGGGATCGGAGAACTCTTTCGTATTGCGCGATAAAAATCCCATCATCGCATTCGCTTTTGATATAATAGCATCAAAATGTTTGACAAAGCTTAACTTTCGCTCAAATAAAACCCCTAACTCTTTCTTCAAGTCGACTCTCTCGATCAATACCGTAAGAACCTTCGAAAAGTTGATTCTTCATAGAAAAAGACATTACATTACATTTAGACACATTAAAATGCAATTTATTGGTCTCGCACCAAAATTGGAGACTATCCATGTCACGTTGAAGCAATAGGGAGTCTTCGTGAGAGTTCATACATCTAAAGATCTTTACATCATCAACATACATCAGGCACTCAGAAAAGCGAACATAATTCGGAAGATCATTGATAAACAGAACAAACAACAGAGAACCTAGGTGGCTACCTTGGGGTACCCCAGAATAATTGTCAATGTATTTAGATAAATTATTACCAATTTTAACATATTGTTGACGACCAACAAGGTAGCTCTCTAACCATAGAAGTAGCGAGGAATGGAATCCGAGGCTACTTAGCTTATTAATCAAAACAGAGAGTTGAACTCTATCGAAAGCCTTTGCGAAATCCGTGAATATGACGTATACTTGATGACCTTTTTCCATGTTATTGGACAGAAAGTGTGTAAAAAGAGTTAGATTAGTAGAGGTAGATTTACCTGACACAAATCCTTGTTGCATCTCAGATAATCTAGTTGTAATGGAGTTATAAATTTTATTTTTTACCAAAGATTCAAAAATTTTAGGAATAAGTGGTAATTTAGCTATCGGTCGATAATTTGCAATATTTTGCCTTGATCCCGATTTAAAAATTGGAGTAATTGCCGATATTTTCCAGATGTCTAAAAATTTCCCTTCTCGGAGTGACGTATTGAAAATATGAGTCAACGGCTTACACAAATGTGCCAGCTTATGCTAGCTATGCTAAAAAAATATGGATGGTATTACATCCATATATGGATGGTATTACATGCTAGCATCGATCCATAAAATTCTACTGCATGGATCAGAAATAATAAATTACGCAATTCTGCCAATTGGTAAGCTGTCTGAAGAAGCAGGTGAGGCTCGAATTAAAGAATTTTGAGCAGCCAAAGAACGATACTCTCACAAAATATGAGGTTTATGAACTGCTCATTGAAGAAATACCATTAAAGATTACCACAGATGTTGAAGAAATGCCATTAAAGTTGATTCAAATATAAAAATAAACTTTAAAAAGAAAACAAATATTAAAAAAAATTAAAAAAGAAATGGGGTGGTAATCCCTCAGCAGAATCCACGTGGCATACCCTGTTTAGAAGGTTTCTGCTAGCTAGCTATAGGTTGTGTATCATATGTGTCTGAGTTTATGTCTAAGATTTCTTGGAAGTCGCTCGTTATGCTCGCTGTATTCTTTGTAATATCTTTGTTCTTGATTTCAGCCGAAAGATCAAGTAGTAAGGTGTCATATAAAATCAAAAATATTGGATCATTAAAAAACATTCGGAAGTGAAGATTTGCTGTTTTCTGTTCCGAAATTTTTAGTTTGGATGCATATTGTGAGAGGATATCAATTTAGATAGCTCGTTTATACATTTTTAAAAACGAATTTGTTGAACCTTTTAAACGGTACTAAAATATTTATCCTATGTAGTGCGGTTAAAGGTTTACATCCTGTTTCACTTACCAGCTAAAGGCAAGGAAGAACATTGTTGAACACCCTGTAACTAAAGCAGGGTGCAATTAAATGCGTTTTTTTAAATCAAATTCCAGAGTTAAGTGGTTCCAAAATACTATCAACATAAATATTTTGCTAGTATGGTTTCCACTTTAATTCCTATTTCCGCTATTTCAGTGTTTCGATCCACTGTGCTTGGCTTCTTGGTTCCTTAGCTTAGGGGCCACACACTCTACCCACTAGGCTACGGCTGCCGCGAACTTAATTAATAAACTTTTAAAAATCCTTTTTATTTCAAATAATATTTTAAATGTTTTTGCAAACAATTCAATAACACTAAAAAGCTGTTTTAAAGATATTATGAATTTGTTTTAAAGCTTTTTAAAAATCTTTAAAAATATAAAAATTATAAAAAATTAAAGCTTGTAAAAAATTTCTGCAAATATTTAGAAAGCTGTATTTACAGTGGGTGATCATAGTATTAAAGCCACTTGAATTTTGTCACATAGAGAAATAATGCTACCTCAAGCTCTGGAATGGTTTTCAAACAACAAATTTATATTTATGCATGATTCTGCCTCTTGTCATAAGGCTATGAGAGTCACAAAATTCCTTAATGAGAAAAAAGTCCATGTTCTTGACTGGCCCGGAAATTCTTGATATCTCAACCCTATAGAGAACGTTTGGGAAGCGTGAAATTTCCAAGAAATTCGTGATCAACTAACGAAAATTAATAGAGCGTTTGATTGAAGTGTGTCACCGAAATTAATCCATAAAATCCATATGCTTAAACGAGTAGCTGCAGTTATTGCAGCAAAAGGTTAAATTTTAAAGGCATACATTTTTTGAATACATTTTTTCCAGTTATAAAAGTTTAATGCTAATGTGAATTTTACTAGTAAAATAATTGTGATAAAAAACATCGACTTAATGCTTTTATTTCACCCGAAACTAAGAAAATATTATTTTTTAAAGGTAGCTCTAATAATATCCACTGTTAGGCTTGGGCATTTTAGTTCACTAAAAGAATCGCTTTTTTTAGTTCAGTTGAGTTTTATGATCTAGTTCGTTCATATTGTTCTTTTAATTCATTAAGTTCGTTCGCTCTTTAAGTTCATTTCGTGGACTCTTTCATGTTGTTAGTTCGTTAGGTCTTATAGTTCGTTTGGTGTTTTAGATCGTTAGGTATGTTAGCTCGTTATATTTTTTAGTTTAATAGGTCTTTTAGTCCGTTTTGCTTACTCGTTCATAATCAGGTCCATAAAATGAAAAGACTATTTGAACAAATCAATTATTAACTGTGGACATAGAACACATTTACATAAAAATACTACATATGGGGCATTCCACACAATATTTGTCACAAAAAATTTTTTTCCAAAGAAGTTTTTTTAACCGTTCATCAGTGAAAAATTTTAGCAGCACGAACTCAAACCATTGCTGAATAAATTTTTTATCGTTCATTTTGATCTGACTCACTACAAAATCGATTGAACTAAAATAACTAAAAGAACGAGAATCGTTCGTAAACTACTCAAGCCTATCCACTGTATTTATTTTACTCTTTTTAAAATTTTTTGTTATTCTTATTCCTTTTCTTTTAAAACAACTCATAAAAGCAGTTTTGAAATCATAAGCTTTAATTTTTAAATTTGAAAAGTTATAAAAAAACTGTTAGAAAGTTTCATTGTAAT
Organism: Dichetophora obliterata; assembly: GCA_963920525.1. Taxonomy (NCBI): domain Eukaryota; kingdom Metazoa; phylum Arthropoda; class Insecta; order Diptera; family Sciomyzidae; genus Dichetophora; species Dichetophora obliterata. Next base: position 135,767,970 of record OY986438.1, on the reverse strand, counting down.
TTTTGAAAATTTATTAAGTTTAACCCTCTCATGCCCGAATTAAAAATGGGTGGAGCTAAACATTTTTTGAGGTCAGATATGTGTTCGTCTATACTCAAATATTAACTGATAAAAATTTGGAAGTAACATCGTGTCCGGAATCCGGATTCATTAGTTAAACTGAAATTGGAGAAATCCTTTTATAAAAAAAAAATTGATATGTTTTGCATACCATTGGACAGGTAGCTATAGCTCTATGACATTTAAATTTTGATTCTTCTACTGGTTAATAGATGTCGCCTTTAATACTCTTCCAACAGGTATTTGCGGCAGTCTCCCAGCAAAATTTTTGATACAAATGTGACAGACATGCATTCTTAGGGACACTGCCTTCTAAGGGACACTGCCATTTTAATGTTTTATATTTCATTTGAACACATAAACAATTTTATTTTGATCTGTCAATTTATTCCAAGCCCCAGCAAAAAAAGTGCTTCCAAAAGAAGGTAAAGTGGAAGGGACAGGCTTGAATTCCATCCCTTCCACTTTCATACCCAGAAGGCATTCTTTTAACATATGCATGTCATTGGGAGGAATGCTTTCCTTAGTCTTCTCTAGAAGTGCTTCCAGAATTTTTCACTGGATGATTTAGAAGACATTCTATAGATTCAATTGTGCTTCTTCTTAGCCTTATCAAGAAGTGCTTTCAAGAGGCATTCTCATAAACTTCTTCTGGAAGGCATTCAAATAGCATTAAACTCAATTAAAGTAAAAAAAGTATACATTCTTAGGGACACTGCTTCCAGAAGACATTCTAAAGATTCAATTGTGCTTTTTCTTAGCCTTATCAAGAAGTGCTTTCAAGAGGCATTCTCATTAAATTCTTCTGGAAGGCATTCAAATAGCATTTAAATTCAATTAAAGTAAAAAAAAAATATGTATGTATGGATAATATATATATGTTGTAGATATTTTCCATTGTATTTTTTAAACCCCTAATAAAACCCAATCCCTTCTTCTTTTAACAACAAAATGCCGTGATAATCAGGAAAAGGGATTTTTACGTGGGATTTTTTTGAACCCTCAACAAAACACAAACTATTCTCATTTCCAACACCAAAAACGCAGGAAAATAGGGAAAAGGGTGGGATTTTTTTAAAACCCCTAACCACAAAAACCATTCCATTCCACGGAATGCCTTCTTGAAGTTCTTCTATAAAACACCTACTAGATTCCTTTAATTGAAGGGCTCAAAGAAATTTTTCAGTCAAAAATTCTGGAAGCACTTCTAGAGAAGACTAAGGAAAGAATTTCTCCCAATGATATGTTAAAAGAATACCTTCTGGGTATGAAGGAGGGCAGGAATTCAAGACTTTCGCTTGCGCTTTTGGGCAGGAATTCAAGACTTTCGCTTGCGCTTTTGCATCTTTTGGAAGCACTTTTTTGCTGGGTATTTGTAAAGGGTGATTTTTTGCTGGGTATTTGTAAAGGGTGAATTTTATTATCAAAATTCGTGCTCTGCGAGAACTGTGTTTCGAAAATTGCGTCCATTTTATGGTCGTTATAATCGATGTTATGGTCGTTATAATCGCACCAGTTTCACTTTATTAGACATTAATCCATCAACCCGTATGCGGAGAGTGCCTGCCGAGGAGAATATTGATGCTTTATGGGCCAGTGTCAATGAAGATCGCAATATGTCAATTCGTCACCGTTGTCAACAATTGGCCTTGTGTTATTCGACCACCTGGAAGATTTTACGTAAGGACCTCAGTATGAAACCATACAAAATTTTTTGCTGGGTTGGTGCAAGAACTGAAGCTAGGCGACATACCACAACCTCGTTTGCTCGGTGAATGGGCCTTGGAAAAGTTAGATGAAGATCCACTTTTTATCGAAAAATTGTCTTCAGCGATGGGTACGTCAACAAATAGAATTGCCAAATTTGTTCTAAAGAACATCAAGCGGTGGTTCAAGAGCTATCAATGAACTCTGAATAATGCACTATTTGGTGGGGTTTGTGGGCCATTGGACCTATTGAGAGGCGAGTTTGGTGAGCAATTAACCTCACGTTGTGCAGCAGTCCATTGGCCGCCAAGATCATGCGATTTTACCCAACTAGACTATTTTTTGTAGGCCTACGTGAAGTCTCTCTTGTACAAGGATAAGCCAGCTACAATTACATCCCTAGAAGACAACATTACAGCTGCCATTGGTGAGAGAACGGCCGAAATGCTGGAAAAATAATGTCAAAATTAGAGTTTACGCATAGTCGGCCTTTGTAGTCTAGTGGAGAGTGCGTTAGACTATCAACCAAGAGGTCCCTGGTTCGAATCCGGGCTCGGGCATGGTTCTTTTCACGTTCTTTGTTCTTTCTTACATTTAAAAATAATGGAAAACTAAAAATCCACAACTGAATTATGGAAAATATGGAATTAAAGGACCGAAACAACGAAGGGCTGGAAATGCTTGCCGAGGTTAAGGTATAACACAAGCCTTGGTTAAAAGCAATTCAAATTGTCTTTCACGGTTGTTTCGCCTAATCAATAATTCACGTATGGTTCCAATCAATTCCTCTAAATAAGTCTATCCCTTTCCTTTCAGGTCAAAGACCAAACCTTGTTTGCATAAGGCGCATGCCTTGGTTCTTTGATCTTAAAAAAAAGTTTTTTTTTAAATTTTCAAAAACCAAACGCTTAATAAAATCACTCTTTATTATGTGTTAAATTTGATGAATTTATAAATATATTGTATTTGATGCAACTACACGGAGATAATTATTTTGCTTGAATCAACCAAATGTTTTGCTTAGAAGCAAATCAGCACAACTTTGCTCAATCACGGTGTGGTTTTAGAAAAAGATTGCTAAATTGAAATCACTCCTCATGTTTTTAGGAAAAAGCAAAATAATATTAAATTCAATCAAATATATTCTAAGTTTTATAAAATTAAATAGCAAATTTTTACTTAGCTCAAGCAAATATTTGCTAAGTTATAATAAACTCAAATAGAAAATTTTTACTAAATTCAAGCAAATTTTTTTCAAGCACGCGTTTATTCTTAATGAAGAATTAGGCGACGATTAGTTAACAACAGAGAATGTCGAATGGATAAGCTCACGCACTTACACTCACGTGGCGGAGGTTCTAGTCTCCGGATAGTGGTAATTTTTCAATTTTATTTAATGTTAACAGCAAAAACTAATAAAAATTTGCTATTCCAATTTATAATAACTTAGCAAATATTTGCTTCAATTAAGTAGAAATTTGCTTTCGCAGTTTATAATAACTCAGTATTATAGCAGTATTATAAATTGGAATAGCAAAATTTGGTTAGTTTTTGCTGAAATCCAGCATAATTTTGAAGTGGCTGAGATTCAAACGCAAGTTTTGCTTAACCACAATACAAATTTAGCAAACATTTTCTCCGTGTATGTGTATATCTAGATTCTAGAAGAAACTACACCACATTCACAAAAATGCTACAATCGACCGGCAAATTTCTTTGGCACAAGACTTTAGCAACCAATATGTTATATAGCACTTTTAACTATGATGACGTCAGCAGTCTGATATAACAATAAGTTGGTTGGTACTAGAGGAGCTTATGATCAAAAGCTTGTGCGTGGAAGTCCCACAGTAGGCAAACCTTTTGGTAATGTAATATAAATGAGTGTTGCAAACTACATGTCAACTATAAAAAGAGTTTGGTGTTTGAATGAAAATTCAAAGATCTAAAAATAAAACAATTTTATATTTAATGTTGTATTTGCTAATAATGTATAATGTGCTATTTCCAAATCAATACTTGGCTTAATTCGAAATACGATAAAAATTTGCGTAGGTGTTATATTATACGAAACAAAATCCATCGCATAACACAAACATTTTTAAGTGTTAATTTTTACGATTTCTGAGTTGTAATAAAAGTGGCTAAAGAGAAACTAAGAACTTTCCTACACTCTCAATAGTTACTTGAGCTTTTCTTTATGTCTTAACAAATTAACGAAACCCAAATGAACCATTAATTTCTGCCGTCATTAACTGTATTTTCTATCGAAAGTGTTCAAACTTTCTACTTCCAAGTGTTCTTACCAGTTTTGTCTATCACGTTATGCATTGTTAGCTTAAAATTTCTTTAAGCTTCTCATTTATTGTCAACCATTTAAAGCTCGATTTATGTTAAGCTGTTATTTTTGGTTTTTGTTTGGTAAGCTTTATTGGTAAATATTAATTTCTCCGTCGAAAGCTTTTTAAAGATCATGTGCCAATGATCATGTGACAACTTATTAACGAACATGATGTTTTTTTTCTTCACACATGCTCTTTGACCAATTTAACAAAATTGATGATTTTGGCTAACGTTCAGTTAGAAAAGAAAGTGTTGAATGCTTCAAACTTTTTTTTTTGGTTTGGTTTTTTTTTTTTGGTCTACCACTATTGTCCACAAATCTATTCATCACTTTAGTTAATCTCTTGCTTATTCAGTTTGTTGAATATCGCTAACGAGCTCTTAGGAGATATTATCTTGAGATTTTTATAAGGTGAAAAATGTTATCAATTAGTTTGATTTGTTTTCATAAATTTCGGTAATATAAAGGTTTAAACATACCAATCCACAAGGCATAAAAAGGTATAAAGGGGGCAGTCTGGTTCTTTTGGGCACATATTTTAAATATTTTTTTTTCATCGAAAAATTTATGTTGAGAGTCTGCTAATTTTATACATTAATGTGTACGTATTGTAGTATAAAAAATATTTTTGTCTTTTTTCCGTAAAGTAGATATGGTAGAGGTAGGGCCAACTGAAGGCAGCCCTGTTTAAAACGGGTATACATGATTACTCAGCTCTAAAAAGTTTGAAAAAAAAACAATTCAACTATATTATGAAAAAATAGGCTACTCACTACGTCCGGTAGTAAAATCAAGTATTGTTGTAAAAAATAAAAAACAAAATGGTGAAGTTTTGAATATTTGTAACTTTTTATTTTATGTTAGGTCGCATCAAAGAAAGGTTAAATATTAATGGATATTTATAGTTTTACTATGAGCTATAAGTACACAAATGTAAAATAATATGAGAAAATTTTAGCGCGATCGGTTCAATAGTTTTTTCGTAATCACGTCAACGAGGTCGAAAAACGTTGTTTCGAGAAAAGCGTGTTTTTTGTTGCCATTGATGCCACGTGAACATACCTAAGGTTGCGAACAGAGTAAACGCCGATTCAGACAGGCAGGCAGATAGGTGCAGGCAAACTGTGTGAACAAACGAGATAAAAGTCAGCTTGGCTTTATTTCTCTCTCGTTTCTTCGCAGGTTTCTGCCTGCGCCTGTCTGAATCGGCGTTTACTCTGTTCGCAACCTTAGGCGCAATAGTGTCAACGTTTTCTATAACAAAATTGGTATACTAATATTTAGAGTTTCTGGATGGGTCTCTCTAAACAATTGTTGTTTAGAAGTGTTTTAAGGAAAATAACCATAACGAAGATATGTGCAAAATTGTTAAATTTCACGCTAGAAAGTATTTTTTTTTTAAAATATCAAAATAGGAAAAAAATCTTGATCTTAAACCTGGTATTGTAAATAGATATTTAAGACAGGATTTTGTTCTGAAATATTTAAAGAATCTAAATTGAGAAAATTATGAAATATGAAAGTTCCTTATTCACCAAATTTAAGGAAAACGTTAACTTTTTAATCAATATCACCAGTTGTGCTCTCGGGTTTAAATTTAAATTCGAATTTCCTTCACACAGACTATACTAAGTCTATATTTATTTTTTTTTTAAAGACATATGCACTTTTTCTAGCAAAATAGGACCAATCATTTTATTGCAAATTTTTCTTAAAAAACAACTTTGTCCTTGCGGGAGAGGAAGACATACTTCTTTTTACTAAAATTTTTTAGAGTGATCTTGAAAACCCCATGCAATTTTTGAGTTCTTTTAGGGTACGATCTAAATTTTTCGATACGCCCTTGTACATATGTTTTTATATATTTCTTATAAAAAAAACATTATTAAATGTTTTTAAAAACATGCGTTTATTTATGCGTTTCATTTTTTATGTTTTTTCGAAAATATTTAAAAAGGACGTATTTTGACGTATTTTAAATCGATCTATGACGTTTGTAACTCACAAAAATTTGGCAACACTGATGAGAGCCCCCAGAAAAGTGGCAGATAGAGTGTAAGTGTGCTTAGAATAATTGTTAAGGAGGAAAAATTACTCGTAATAGAACCAGCTTTTAAACTTGACCCCATTAGAAGTAATAGATTTGTTGATATCAGCTATAATCAGTGTTGCCAGAAAAGGGAAACTTCCCCGTTTTGCGGGAATTTTCAACCCAAAAGATAACACGGGAATAACACTCTTAAAAACGGGGGAAATGAGGTTGACCAAGCAATATTGATTTATTAAATATACTTACACAAAATGTGCAAATTTTTTGGCATCATGTTTTAATCCTAAGACTATAAATCGGGGTAAATATTTATCCAACGGGTTTCTTCTTCGTAAAATCGTTCTGAAAGCAGTAATCTGACTCTTAAGTGCATGCATTTTTTTGTTTTTTTCACGCCAAAGAAAATGGTAAAGAGCAGATTCAATTTTATCAAGGTTAAAAAACGGTCAAACCGATATCTAACAAAAAAAAAAAAAATTTAGAAAATTTTTTCCAAACAACCGATTTTCAGATTTCAAAAGAGATTTTAATGAGAAAGGGATTCAAGAAAAAGAGTACTAACAAGATGCCTTGCTTAAAAATAGTATTTATTTGAGACTCTGAAAATTAAAAAAAAATTAAGAATCATATATGCAAAGGTCAGATAAAAATCCTATAAATATTGGTTTTCAAGAATATATTTCGGTTTCTGCTGTGCAAAAAGTTAAGAAAGATTAAAACTGGGATACACAATCCCATTTAATGGATACTTTAAGCATGAAAATCATAGCCAAAATTTATATATATAATTTTTTATTGTAAAGTATTCAATTGTATTGTGTACATGTTTCCAAAAATTAAAGAAATTAAAGAAATTCTGCCATAAATTTAAATAAAGCTAGTATAAGAAATTGGTTAGTCAAAGAAGTAAGAAATTTCTACTTTGTTCTGTTTATACATAAACAATCACATAGCATAAAAACTGTGGGTTTTACGTTTAAACTGTTTACGACAGTTTTGAAGATAATTGTCTGATCTACAATTTTGCTGTAAGCAGAATTAATGTCTGTTATGAAGGAGCTAAGATCTTGGCGAATGATCAATTTCGGTAAACTTTGAACCCGAATATCTTTAAGCGCGTACATGGTATCGCAGGGTATCACAGGCACGTACATGGTATCCCAGCAAAATTTTTGATGCAAATGTGACATGCATTCTTAGCGACACTGCTTCGAGAAGACAATCTATAGATCAAATTCTGCTTCTTCTTATCCTTGTAAAGAAGTTCTTTCTAGAGGCATTTTTATAAACTACTTCTGGAAGATATTCAATTATTTAAAAATCAGGATATTTTACGTAGAATTGTTTTGAACCCCCCAAAAAACTCAAACACTTCTCATTTCCAACACCAAAATCGCCAATTGTCGGAAATCCCAGGAATTTCTTAACCCCCAAACCACAAAACCATTTTATTCCATGAAATGATTTCTTAAATTTCTCCTGAAAAACACTTACTAGAATCATTTGATTGAAGGGCTCAAAGTAATCTTTCATTGAAAAAGGTCCTAGCAGCACTTTTAGAGAAGACTAAGGAAAGCATTCCTTCCAATGACATGCATATGTTTAAAGAATGCCTTCTGGGTATGAAAGTGGAAGGGATGAAATTCAAGACTATCTTTTCCTCTTTAGCTTCTTTTGGATGCACTTTCTTTGCTGAGATGGCAGGTTATTAATTATGCCTTAATGGAGAGGTTTGCATAAAAAAATTGGAAGTAAATTTTTCAATTTCAGATTAAATAAAAATTTCAGTGAAAAGAAATGGCAATAAAATATTGTACAAAAATCCTCGTGCAAAGTCAAAAGGTATGTCTCAGAAAAAATTAAGGATGCAGACAAATTTATTTTGACGAGTAGTTTGCAAAAATAGATGAAGCCGGTGAGATCAGAAATTCTTTCCAATCTAATGTACAAGTAATAAATGTGTTGTATTATTTCAAGCCATATTTTTAATTACATTAGTAAGGTTTGTACTACTATGGTTCCTATTCAAAATAAACACTGAATTTTGAAAAGGGGGAAAAACAGTAAAGGGTATAACTTATTGAAATACATGAACAAAACGGGAATGATCTCTCCTAAATTCTGGCAACACTGACAATAATAGACATTTTTTTCTATGTATTAGTGTTTGTTGAATGGGGACCCCAAAGAAGTAGGTGTGCTTAGAAAAAATGCTGAGTGGAAAAAAGAATTAGAACCAGCTATTGATATGAACTATAATAGAAGACTTTTTTCTATATTTTTATGTTTTTTGTATACAGATAGATCCACAGAATAGATCCCCAGAATAGATCCCTTAACAATAGATGCAATTTTTTCAAGTCGAAAAAAGCAAATCATGGACATATATTTAATTTTTTAACTATACTAATCCATTCAAATCAGTATTACCAGTCCATTACCTTTGGTGCTTTACCAACCAATGACAGTGTAAATATTAACTAAGAAAAATTTTTTTTATGAAAATTTTGTATTGTATTTCTTTTGAGATGTTCTCTCTTTGATTATTCTTTGAATCATATTCAACAGTATCTTGGTTTTCCATAAAATTTTCTGTAAAACTTAATATCTATTGTGGAAAATGGTTTTTTTTTTTCAAGTGTATCTCTTACTTTAAACAACATTTGCTACAAATGATCATAAATTGATATGGTTCAAAGCAGTTAGATCCTCCGTTGCTCATTGCTTAAAGTTCCCCCTCAACACATCTCCAACAATATCTTGTTGTTACTGTTACGTTTCTTTTCTTGATTTAAATTGATTGCCTAGCGAAAAAGTTTAGTTGATTTGGATTTGATATTTATTTTGACTTTACTGCAAAGCTCTAAAAGGAAATCATCAGTGGTTAAAACCACTGAACAGCTGAACAATATCAACAACAACAACTCACCTACAATCGTTTATCTTGTCAGTCGAACAACAAACATTACACACACAGTCATACACATATGAATGTTCGTTTGTTGACGTTAGATTACGTTCTCTTTAACATTACATTACATGACATTACGTTACGTTCAACGTTTGAATTGATGAATAAATTTGGTTCCGTTTAGTTGTCAGTTTTGTTGAGCTTTCGTCAAAGTCAAAGATTTTTGCACCAACATCAACATCAGTACAAACAGCAACAGCACTAACAACAGCAATATCATGATGTGGCATGCGCGATTAATGTTCAGGTCCAACAAATGTCAACGATTTATTTATTTTATTTAAAGTTTTGTTTGATTGGCTGATGTTTGTTGGTTTGTCTTTAAGTAAATTTTATGTCAAAATGTCCGCGTGGGTAGCTGTAATAAATCACATACAAACACGTTTTAATGGACAACAAATTGAGTCAAATAAAATTCCTGATCATGTTTTTGACAGTCGAATTGCAGAGTAGAGCACAACATAGTAATTCTTTGTTTTAATAGTTTATGTTAGTATTTTTAATTAGTATAATAGTATTTTTTTATAGTATAATTATTAAATTACTTAAGAATTACCTATAGGAGTTACTTTGTTTTCGATAAAAAAAGACACACTTTTTTTTTGGTCTTTTACCTGAAAGGAAATGTATAGATTATTATTAGAAAGGTATAGAAGAAGAATATATTGAAATAAACGTGAAAGACAATTTGAATTGCTTATAACCGAGGCTAGTTTTATGCCTTAACCTCGGCAAGTATTTCCAGCCCTTAGTTGTTCCTGTCCTATAATTCCACATTTTCCACAATTTAGCTGTGGATAATTGAATACTTTGATACTTTCTGTTTTGTTTCAGAGCATTTAAAACAAATACTAAAGCTAGTGTTTGATATCATTCCCTGATAATTTTCTTTTAAATGTAAAATGTTGAATGGTTTCTGACTTAACTCGCAGGAATGGACATTTTTCATCATTTTAATGTGCTCGGATTTGAACATTTTCGATTTCGGCAAAAGATTATGGGGATACTTTGAAAATGTTCGTTTTTCGATTTTTGAAAAATTGTGAGGTGAAGCGTTTCACCAAAATAATCTTTCCATTTTCATGTATAAACAGCAACACAAATCGGTTTAATGGCCTTGGGCAGGCTCCTAAGTCAGCAAGAAACTAAAATACTGAATAAAAGACATCGAATCCAAATTTATTATTCATCGCTAATATCGAGGTCAGAGTCGCAGTTTCGACAGGTGTAGTATTCACGGTTGTCCACGTCGACGCATTTCAAGGGATACGGCCCGTTGTATTTCTTTCATTTTGAAAACATGGCTGGCATCATACAATCACTCGATAGATATTTCACAAATATTTCATATTTTTTAAGAACAACATTAAACCAACACGACTGATATATTTACCTTTAATTTGTGTTGAGTAGTTGGCATAAAAAACTATAAATTCACTCGATCAAAAAAATTTTTGAAAAAATGTTTACCACTGTTTTGGAAGAGCAACAAATGTACGTCTGAACGCTTCGCTGTATCATGAAAAACTGTGCGGTAATGAAAGCAACACGTGACGGTATGACACTTGGTTATATTTAAGCGCTCTGTTAAGACTTCTTTTCTTTATTTTTTTTGTATTTTTATATTTTTTACAAAAAATTCAAGTCTCAAAAAAAAAATTTATGTGTAAAAATTACCCTAATATCTATTTCCAATCAAAAGTTATGGCTCAAAATCTATTTTTTCATACAATTGACTATCTATAGGTAGTAATAAAACTAATTTTCTGTTTGTTTGTTTGTTTGGCCTTTATACAAATCTAAACGGCTCAACGGATTTTATTCAAACTAAGTATACATATTAAGTGCATCCCAACTTAAAATGTTACATACTTAGTTTTTGCCACGCCTCCTCTGAAATTTTTCAACTAACGGTAAATTAGTTATTATAAAACTTTTTTGTATTGGAGATTTTTGTGTATTTAATTTTAAAATTTTTTTCTTATCTTGACAAAAAACACCGACATGTCTTCAAAATTGGAGAAATTTTCAATACAACGACTTTTTCATAAAACATCCCCACCGGGAAAAAAGAATCAATTGTGTATGAAAAAAGAATCAATTCACTTTTCCAATTATTGATTCTAGAATTGATTATTTTTAACATTGTGATGTCTTACAAAAAGTAGTACATTCTTTTCTGCCTTCCACTTGAATCACTGCTGAAATCGATTCTTTTATTCGCTTATAAAATGGATTCTTTTAAATGAAAAAAGTATGAATTTTTTGAATATGAGAAAAGTATGAATCGCTAAGAAGCCCTTTTGGAATAGATATACATGAATGAATTCCATAATGCATAGGTTTGTATGGCAGAATTGAAAATCTTTTATTCTTTTTTAAATAATTAATAAAATATTATATTATAGTAATTCAAATTAATAATTATTAGGTAATTTGAAAGAATAAATAATATGTAGACAGGCGAGATTTTGATAATAATAATACCACATTTATTGCATTAATATGTTTATGATGTTTATGATGTAGGTTGTTCCTTCCGTTTTGCTTTGAATGTATCCTTATAGTATTTACATTTTGACTTGCGTTTAGCTTCCTTCATATATTTTTGGGACTGTTCCTGGTCGTATCCTTCCTTGCAAATGCACTCAGCATTTAAAAAAAAAACATTAAGAAATGATTTAAACAAGTAAAGAGCAATGGTTTTTCACAACTTACCAAACAATACATTATTAAAATTTCCGAGCATTCTGAAGCAGTTTGTTCCTTCAACGCTGACAAATCAAACAGAAAGTAAAATTTTTAAGAAATTCGTGAAAGGAAAACAACAGAACAATCGTTTTTCAAAAATATCTGACAAAAACAAAAACATCAACAACAAACAGAAAATACAAATCATAACAGATTGATTCTTTTTTCGCTTATAGCAGAATTTGTTTCAGAATCAATTCGTTTTTCACTTACCATAAAAGCAAGCAAGGAATCTAACAACATTTACTTTATTATAAATTGTTATATACTTCATAATCGATTCCTGCAGCAATAAAAACGAATCAATAAAATTTTTGTTTATTGATTCCAATTCATAGGTTTTGTTTTAAATTTATATATTCTTTGGAATACATTCTAAAATGCATCACAAGAACCCATTTAATTTCTGATTTTTTACGAATTAATTCTCATTTTCCCGGTGAATCGTTGCCTAAGAATGAGAAAAAAACGACATGAAAATCAAAGTTTGGTCTTTCGATGTAAATGTCTCCGCTGTCCATTAATATATTTCATTTCAAATTTTTTTTGTTCAAAAGTTCAATAAAATCACTTCACAAAAATAGGTTGAACTGTACCGTTAAGTCAGTGTATATATATTTTATGATTATGTCAAAAAAGAGTCCAAAATATTGACTTTTTACTCAAAAAAATGACCCAAAAATTGTTTTTGTTGTAAAATTTAAATCAATTAAAAATTGCACATCTGGCTACCTTTCATATGAAATAGCATTTATTTGCAAAAATTCTTTCAGCTAAGCGCAAAAATTATTTCACTGTTTTTGTCATCAAAACAACAAACGGCGAAATTTATTTTTTCCAAAATGTTATTTTTATATTTTTTACAAAACAGTCTAGTCTCAAAAATAATTTATGTGAAAAAATAACCCCAATATCTCTTTCCAATCAAAAGTTATGGCTAAACATCTATTTTTTCATACCAGACTATTAATAAAACTTAGTTTTGTGTTAAAATTCTCTATATAGTTTGAACGTCCCCATTTATCTCTAAGAATGCAGTTGTGTGTTTAGAGTAATTACGAGCATATTGATTTATATAAAATCTTTCTTATAGTAATCTATTTAGTTTTTGAAAAACTTCACCCACCGAAACGCTTCACCACACCGCACCCGACTTTCCCCATAAAAACATGCATACCAATGTGATATTATAAACTATTATTATTTATTACTACTTTCCTACTTCACTTTATAAACTTGATATTAATTTTTTTTGAATAACTATAAAACGTTAATTAAATAATTAACTGTGATTTATTTTTTATAAATAAAAAATTTAAATTTAAAAAATATTTAATTCAATTTATGTTGACTTCTAAAATTTTCATTTTGAAGTTAAAGTTTTATACATAAAGTTTCGTGTTTAATTGAAGTTATCCTACCTGTTTAAACACTTGTGGCCAAAAACAAGGCTATCAATTGTTAGGCGTTTAAAATTTGCATGGGAGTATAATCAAACTCGATTAGTGTAACTGATAGGTTAAGTCAAGGTCATGAAGGGGTTTAATCTTTTTAAATTCCATAATAATAATGTAATCAAATAAGTGTTGCGTAAGATTTTAAAGCAAAAGATTTTTACATAATAAAAGAATAGATCAAGCGAGTTTGATGGAAAGAAAATTATTTCAGAATTTTGGGGAATGGATTGGGCGGCCCCAGTGTGCGGCTTACCATCTTTATTATGTTTCAGTGAAAGATTTTCAGTTATTGTTTATTTGGTATAATCATATAATGCAAGAACACAGGAAATGGGTTGAAAAAAGAGCACTAAGGATATGTTTTGTTATCCTGAATTCGAAAGTCGTTTTCAAAGTTTGTTCATTTTGCTCAGTAAATTACTGGGATAAAAACTTAAAGCTCACTGATAACAAGTCATGTGTAGTCAATCCATTGAATTTTTTCACAGATTTATTCAAGTAAAATTGATATTTTGAAAACTAAAAATGTTCTTGAAAAATTAATGATGACACATTTTAGTTACTATATGGGTTTTTGTAATTTAAAAAAATTATATGAAATTATTTGTCATTAAGCTCAAAATTATATATTTTTTTTAGAATTATAAAAAACAAAATAGTAAAAATGTTCCTGTTAAATGATTTTGCCCATTGAAAATACAAAATTTCAAAATAGTATGAATGCATTATCTCAAAAATTTCGAAATATGCTTACATTTTGGTAGCGTTCCCAAAAACAACTCATCTGTTATGAGCTTTTAGTTTTAGTACCCGCAAATAACAAAAAATATACGACAGATTGGACTAATTTATATCATTCTATGTTATGAGAAAATAATACAATAAAGTTAAGATACTTTTTTTTGAGTCATCACATAGTTAAGACCATTCGGTTTTCCTTCTTTTAGCCCACTGTGCGTTTAGCCGCATTTACGCAAAGTCCGCACAATCATTATAATGACACTGGCTTACCCTAAAAAAAAAAAAAATAAACCAAACGATGTTTTCTTTAATAGCACCATGTTTTGTCAGCCTTCTTTTTTCTTCTCCTAACATTTGTTAGTGTTGCTACCATTACTTTTTGTTGTGTTATACTATAATTGCAATTAAATCTGTATCGCACATATGTATAATATTGCTTACTTTGCTACTACGAAGTTTTCTGCATTATTTCCGTCATGTCAACTTCGTGTTATAATGATGTGTTGGCTAAGAAATTTATATGGCTAAGTGTTATTAAAGCTCAGTGGAGACTTTTTTCCAAGTTTTGTCTAAGAGTTGGTGCGTTTGTGAGTGTTCAAATTAACATCGATTGTATACACTTCAAACGATAATAAAGCTTCCTTCCACCCTGTTGGCTACACATCTAGCCAGTGTCGACCCTTTGAATGAATGTGCGTGTGCTTGCGTGTGTTTTTTTTATTATTATTATTTTATATGATGCATAAAAGTTGACCAGCATAGCCGCAACCGTCATAACGACCGTCCATTCATAGGTGGAAACTATAAAAAATGAGCTAATGCATAAAAATGACTTTAATGTTGGACATTTATGCGCCATATAATGGTGCGATTTCTTTCTCTTCTCCATCTTCATATTCTTCTTATTTACTTCAATGTATGCAGTTTTATCGCGTTCCAAGTTAGTTAATAATAGTTAATTTCAATGATGTTGGCATTCGTTACACTGAGCTTCCGCTATATTTGCTTCATGTTGGTGCAAAAGAGTACCTTTTGTCATAGCTTTTATAGCTTTCTGCCCTGTAGTCCGCGGCATCATTGACGAACTTTTCATGATGATTTCTTAAAGTAACTTTCTGCATAAACTGGACTTAAAAAATTTCATACAAAATATAAAGCAAAGCAGCGAAAAGTCGTTTGTCTTGTGCGTCTATCTTGTGGCGCACAGTGACTCGAACGATCGTTTGAGCGCTCAAGACCATTAAATGCATATTTTCAAATTTTTTAACCTTTTTTTTTTAATTCCAAATGAAAATTGTACAAGCTTTTTCAATTTTCTATAGTTTTTTATGTATCTATAATACTTTTCAAGATATAAGGTTCGAAATTTCGAACTATATGGAATTAATCCTTATTTTTCACAATTTTTTAACTTTAGGTAAGCCTAAAAAGTAAGTAACTAAGATGAACAGTGAACGGTATATGAGACATGAATCCTAGGATTATCACCTTTACATCCATACAAGAATTTTTGCCAACATGTGCCACCTGTTGAATAAACTTTTCATTTTAAGAAAAAAATTACTAGATTTCATGGTTTGATAATTTCTCATAGTTATTTATCCGCTCATCGAAAAATTTTAATCTGTTCTTAAACGTTTCGATTTTCAGTTAGTTAACGAGTTTCCTCAAGTTTCTGCCTATTGTTCGTTAACGAAATATCCTCAAGTTTCTGCCTATTGATCGTTAACGAAATTTACAAATTTTACGACATTGTGTTCGTGCATGATAAATCCCGACGTTTCAGCATTGCGTTCTTGCACGAATTTGAAACATTTACAATATATTCAATTTTCGTCAGTGAAATGTATGATCAAATCAGTTTCGTTAAGGATCAGGAAAAATCGTACATGATTCATTTAAGATTTCTTCAAGACTGGAACTACTGGGTGGTTCCATTTTGTGTGCGTGTGCGCGTACCAAAGCTTGTGATAATTATTTTTTTTCTTCTTCTTCTTCTGTTTCTTTAAAGCATATATTGCATACTAGTACAAGCTGTGATATAAATAAATATTTGACAGAACCTTTGTGTGCTGTAAAGAAAATATTTACGAGGTATTCACATCAAACTCTGTCACATTCAGCGTGTTGGAGAATGTGTGTGAGTGTGTGCGTAACATAAAATTCTGGTCTGGCCTGTATGCAAGTATGTGTGCTAAAATTAATGGCGATAAATTCCACATTATCCATAAACTTTTATGTCACAACGTTAACATAAGCTCATAAAGACGCTTCTCAGTGTCACAACAATGTACCGGAATAATGTGGCAAAGCTTTGAGGAAATTGCATAGAAAAGACATTACTATATGTAAGTATGTTATAAAGTACTAATATGTTTGCATGTATATATTATGAAAGTGCGGAAAATAGTCATTTATTAGAAGATGACAATTATAACTGCATTCTTTGATTATTAGTCTTTGAAGTCTGTGTTTTGGACGGTTTCAAGACCATTGTAATATAAAACTAAGCTTAAATAAAGCAGATGTTTCTTTTAGATGAATACACAGTTCAACACAAAAAGTAACAGATTTTTAAACCGGACTTCCAAAAATTTCTAAATACATGCCGCAGACAAAAGTGTTGTGTCTAATCAGATCTAAAATTTTACGGAAAAACTTTTACTGAACTAAAATTCCATTATAAAATTTTAAAATCCTAAATTACCGTACATTTAATAGAACCGTACAAACCAGGATCGTACATCGTACAGTGGGGTAAATTACGGTATTCGCCCACAATTACCGTACTAGTTGGCATCACTGAATATAGACCGTAGTATGAAAAGTTTGTATGGAGCAAAATCAAGCGTTAATAAAACACTCAAGCTTTACCCTGCAGAAAAAAATCGGAAGACTTCCATCTAAATGTGAAAAAAAAACATTTCCCATCGTATCTTTTGGAAGCTTAAGGGTAGTTTTATATTTATGTTGTTTCCAAACCGCTTCTTTATTGTATAAATTCGAAGACTTACATATGGACGTGATGAATAAACATTCTGCATCATATCTTTTGGAATTATGTTGGCAGTTTTGAATTTATGTTGTTTCCAAACCGCTGCTTTAAGAATTTTTTCCTAGCCGCTTATTGTAGAATTCAATAGTCTAGTGGTAGCGCGCTTGACTGTCGCTCAAGAGTCCCGGGTTCGAATCCTGGCCGAGCATTTTCAAAACAAGGCAGAGGAATGTTTCCGCAGTAATTTTCAGAACAAGGGAGAGGACTGATTCTAATTCACTTTTTAAGACAGCGGAGAGGAATGTTTCCACTTGACTTTTAACACAGTGGAGAGGAATGTTTCCTTTTAATGACATGCTATGTAAAAAAAGCAATGGAGTGTGCAACGAAGGGAATGCTTCCTACATTCCATGGAATGTTTCCTGGTTACATTCAGGAATGCTCACATTTCCTGGAGGGTACGTTTTCCTTTTCAACACCATGTGCTGAAACCAGAGCCGGGCATTTTGCAATTACAATTACTTTCCAATTACCGATTACAGTAGTCGTAATAATACTTTTCTTAGATTACAATTACAGTAGTCGTAATCGTTAATTTTTAAAGATTACGATTACAAAGCTCCTGCGGCTTTGTTATTTTAAAGCCGAGCTATAGCTGTCAGGACTTCATCATTGTGGGCAGAGGAACTTTGACGCTGTCATCCGTAATAAAGGCTTCCGGGATATCATCTCTATTGGAGGGATTATTATCAGCGTTCACACTTAGAAGCTTAGAGAAGTGTTCCCTCCAGAACGTTTGTGTACTCTGGGCATCTATAACTAGATTCCTGTTTTCATCCTTGCAGGAAGAGGACCCGGGATTGAAATCATTTGCAAGGCATCTATCTTTTCGGAAAATTTTAAGGTTTCATTCCTTTCACCATATGAGTTTTTAGCCATATAAAAAAATTGGCAAATCACAACATTGTGGGGTGAAGTGAAGAGAAGTTTTTTCCTTTAAAAATTATACGAAATTAAAGTTTTTTCTTTTCTAGTCTGTATGATTTAAACTATCAAACATTTAGAATTTGTATTTAAATCATATAAAGTCAACATAATTATACAAAATGATACAAAAGATGGTTTCTGCTCGCGAGCGTGAGTAATTGTTTTAGACAGCTCGGAAGTGATGGCTATTAAAAAAAAATACAGCTTGGGCTTGAGAGCAGGAGCTGCAATAATTGAGTAAGTGGCTAGAGCTTGAAGGCGGGAGCTAACTTTTTCTTTTCCTGATTAAAATATTTTATGAAAAAGTTATCTGTAAAACTTTACTATAACTAACTTTTGGCAAAATTTTTACATGGAAAAACATAGAGTGTTTTGTATTATTTAATGTATAAAGTCCATCATCTAAAGCAATGTTTACTATGAAAACATCTTAATGAAAAATTACTATTTTTATCTATTTTTTAATGTACTGTAGTAAAAATGATCATTCATTAGAAATGGTCCAAAGAATGAGTTTTTCTGTACTTTGCATATTCCAAATTAGATGTAGCCTATTTAAAACTCTATAAATATGCCTTTAAATTTATGAATATAATTTTGGATCATATTCTGTTTATCTTTTATGTTTATGCTTGCTATGAACAGGTGTTAATGCAGTACAATTCCGCATTTTGGCAACAACAACACAACAAACACTAAGCTCACCGGTGCATTCAACTATTGTTTAAATACTCGTCGAAACACCACACTTCCCCCACCCTCTCTGACTCTTTCAAACTTAAAACAAAGGCTACAAAAATATGCTCGCATAATAGTTATATCTGTACATCTGTTGATGTTGTTGTAAATTTTGTAGCATGTTCCATAAATTACAGTAAATTCCTGCTTAGCCACAGGAGGATGGGAGTTTGGTAGCCACCTGAGATTCTTTGGTATGTTCCTTTAATGCGGCGTGTATCTCTTGGATATCTTGATAATAGCATCAGCAGCAGCAGCAGCATCGCATCAACGGCAGGTAGCATTTACTTAAATAGATGCTACTAAAAAATTTAGCATGTTTTATTTGCTAGTTTTGGGTTTTGTAGTTAGGTGGTGTTGTTCGTGTTGTTGTTTTGGATTAGGTGATGTTCTGACAGTCAGCAGCTATGCTAAAAACATAACTAAAACAACACCGAAAACAAAAACAATAGCAAAAACAAAAAAATTGTATAACTTTAGTAAACTAACAAAAACTACTCTTGTTCAACAAATAGTTTATAAATTAGTTTATTCAGATTCTTGTTGCTGCATATTTTGGCCGGATTTTCGTGTTTATGTTAACAAAAGCTTTTGGTGTAAAGGCAAAGTGCTGTTAGGCAAGGAAAGGGGGGCGAAGAGCGAATATTTGGTTGCAACAGCAGCAACTAAAAGGGATTTGAAGGTGTAATGAGTTGGTGTTTATCGAACTATGTATATGTTTTTCATAAAATCTTTTATCAATTTAATATATATTTTGTTTCACTAAATTAAGTGTTTTTTAATATAAAAAGCTGTGTTCCGAACCTCGTTTTGTTATGTTTTCCACCCAGGCTGTCACGCCTCTCTATGTTTTTGTGATTTATTTAGCATAAATCATTTATCATATAGTTCGTTTTAAGATCGATTTTAATATGTAATATTAAAAAAAATAATGTTTCCGTAAAACAAAACGTGGAATTTCAAAATAGTTATACCATAAAGAAATTATATTTTATCGGCGTTTGAAAAGGATTTAAATCTTTAGGAAAATAACGATACATCGATTTTCTGGGGTCTAAAAAGAGTTTGTAAAGAAAAAATTTCAACATTTTCTTTGCCAAAATTTGTGTACGATCAATAGTTATCTTTATTATTTTGCTTATCTTGGGTATGCATTCTGAAGAAAAAAAGTTACAAGCAAAAAACATGATTTTTCGGCCAAAAAAGGGTTCAGTAGAACCAAAACCACTCCATGGGGACTTACCTGATCCAAAAAAAAAAGATACCAAAATAATTTTTAACCATAAAAATATTTAATTTTAATTTGAAATTCATCTGCTAAAAGTACCGTGTTCCAGCAATATTATGATTTTAATATGTGTTCATTATAAAATTCACGCTTTTTTCTCTGCTTGGCTTACTTCGGTCCGAAGGTTTATTTTTTGTAACCAAACTAATAAGACAACATTTTATTTTTGTTTTTAATATCTAAATCGGTAAGAACTCATATCAGATAACTTATGTCAGATGGTATATAATGAATATTATCTGAGCGTTATTCGTAGAAAAAGGTCGCTATATTTGCGGGAAGAAAACTCAAGGATTTTGCATCACGATTACGCACCATCTCTCAAGGCTATTTGGTCAAAAACTAAAAAAAAGTCATCGAACAACCACCGTATTAAAGTGATATGGCACCGGCAGACTTTTTACTCTTTCCAAAACTCAAATTATAACTTTTAGTCGATTGAAGACATAAAACAGAATTCGCGGAGAACTGAAGTTGATTTCAGAAAATGCGTTAACCCATTAAGTGCCACTGTACTCACTTGACTATAGCAAAATATTTTTAACTTTTAAAGTTTTCTTTGTTGTTAAGCATAAGTGAATTTTTTTGTTGATTGCCAATTGTTAAGCGGGTCAATTCTCATCTTTTTTTTAAAAAATATGTTTTCTTTAAAAAAAAAATAAAAAAAATAAAAAAAAAACATTTTTTTTTGCTATTTTAGTTTGTTTTCTATTGTAAAATAAACATTTCTTGGACTTTTCACTTTTACTTTTCATTTGGTGTTAATGGGTTAAAAACCAATTAAACGACAGATCACTCTCAAACTTAGCGTTAGTATATGGGTCAGGTGTGCCAACTTAACAAGAAAAATTCACAGTTAAAGCATTTCGACAATCCCTTTAACCCATTTCAACCCGAACCTAAACTACCGGGCCAAAATCGACGAAACTTCTACCAGACTCTACAATAAGGCTAAGTAAACAGGACAGGGACTTTGAAATTTTAAGATATTCAGGTTTGATCGAGGAGAACCAAAATCTGGAAAAAAACCCGAGAGGTACCGGCATCAGAAAATCCGAATTCAAAGGAAAAATGGAAAATTCGATTTTGCTAGTGCAGGATGCTTTACTTATCGAAATAAATTTGTCATCAAATATACGTTAAATAATAGTTAGAATTGATGGCAATTAATTTTTAACAAACAACAACAAAAACTAACTAAACAAATTTCAAAAGTGCTTCGCGGAAAAACTCGACAGAACATGTAAATAACCAAATTCCCCGAAGCAAAAAATAATGTATGTTGGCAAAAGTCCAAACTTACATATGACCTAAGTTGCAAGTTGATAGAAATTTGCTTACCTAGGAAAAAATTGAAAACGACTGGTTGAATACTCGACTACTGGGCTGAAATGGGTTAAGCGTTTTTTTTTATTAATTCCCCGTACTTTTTTGACAGAATGTGTGCGGTAGACCATTGAAATTATGTATGAATCAAATGGTGACTAACATAATAGTGTTGAAAAAAAAAAAATTGGGAGTTATCTACATGGAGCCGTAGCATCGGTAGAGGTCAACCCAATCATGACCTGGTATGCGGCGTTATTTGGCAAACAGGCGACGCAGTGTAAAATACATCTATTTTAAAAACAGGTTTTTGGGGCTTCTAACAAACACGGTTAAAAATTTTGGACTACTTTTTAATCCAAACTTTGGTTTGAAGGAATTTTTAATCAAAAATTACTGTTTTTTAATCGATACCTTAGTTTAATTTAGCTGGGTGTCTAACAGGCCCGTAGCCAGGATTTGCCCAAGGGGCGGTTTGGATTAAAAAAAATATTGATAATTTTTTATATCGATAAATCAAAAGTTATTTTTTGTATGTATATCAAATTTTTTCTCAAATTATTGACGCCATAGGCTAAAAATAGTCGATTTGATATAATACTAAGATCGATAAAGTTTCATGCTGATTAATAGACTTTTAGAACTCGCTCAAGAGAGCAATAAATGGAGAAGCGTTTTACAAGAGTTCAAAAGATCACTTGAAGTAAAATTTTTAAAAAACAGGTATGCTTTTTGTTTTTAATATAATTTTTCTTTCAAATGAGTTATCAAACCTGAAAATCGGATTAAAAAGTACCAAAGTTGTGATATTTTACTTTTCGAAAAATGTTGTTTATTTAATGTTTCTCAAAGAAAAAACAATTTTACAAATCCAAATTTGAAAAAAAAACCATTAAAATTTGAATATTTTCTGAAACAACAGTTAATACCTAAAAAAAAAATTGTGTGATTCCGTTACTTACTAAATTTATTAGAAATACAAAAATGTAAAGTTTTTTAAAAAAACGACCTACGGTGCTATAGTATAGTCTTTGGCAATTTTGTGAAAACAATTACAAAAACCAAAATTCGGATGAAAAATTTATGGCTGCTGAAACTTGATTTTGTTCTTCAAAAATGCTCAAAGTGCTTATGTTTGTGCATTTGAAACAAAAAAAAAAATCTTAAGAAATTTTAAAAAACTACTTTATTTACCATTTAAAATAATGTCAATAATTTCAAAAAATATTTCTGATTTTCGTTTTAAAAAAAATTTCAGTACTAATATATAATTTAAATATTTAATTTTTATAGTAATTTTCAATATTTTAAAATAGCAACTCTACAAAAGAACTTAAGTAAAATATAACTGTAGCTCTTGATAAGTATTTATGGATTCATGTTGGAAGAATTTTTTTTTAAATAGGCCAAGTATGTCTTTTAACACATTCTGTCCGTATAAGTTGTCGCTTGGGAGTATAGAACAATTTATCAGTATTATTTTTTAAGGTCCCAAAAATTGTTTCGAATACAGTTTATATCGCATGAGTTTTATGTAGTCAGGTCTACTAAATAGACGCGCAATTAACGTAAGTGTCAAGATCACCTTCAACCGCTACATACGCTTGTGCTCCTTGCAGTGCACCATTCATGGCAACCGCACTATCGTAATCCTGCCCGAAAATAAAATCACAATCTATACCGAAGTCTTTATAGTATATATGATTTGAAAGCATAGGTCTCAATTCAGTTCAAAATTGAAGTGGTTTGCAACTTTTTACGCTGTAGCGTTGTAGTTGCCTTAGTGCTAATATATTATATTTTTACACTTTAAACCCCCTCTTGGACCCTAGAGGGGGTTTTAACCCCTAAAAACCCCCTTGTCGACGGCCCTGATCTCAAACCCACGTTTCTGAAAGGAACTTAATTGCATTCGTTATGACGCAAAATAAGTGAAACCTGGTTAGCAACTGAGTTGGACGAGTGGATAAGGAACACACAACACACAACAGAAAACTTGTGTTCAAATCATGAAATGGTCAGAGTAAATTTTTTAGTTCTTTTGGACTTTTCCTTGGATTAAAAAGTAATCTTTTTTGGTGTTGTCCTATATGTAATCCAAAAACTTTAAAACTTAGTAAAAGATTTTTTAACCGTGTAGAATTGTAATATTGTAGGGGAGACTGGGTTATTGAGGATCATGGTAATTGCTGACAAGCGTCATATTTTTTCATTAGTTGACAGCTGCAAATAACTGTCATCAGTTCGCCTCATGTTAAGACAATTTTCTCTTCAGTCCATAGCTTGTGTACACGATTTTTTTACCACGCTTCGATAGCAAATAGAAATTTAAAAGATTAAATATTTTTTCTTTGCGTTTCGTGCAATTTGACGACATTTTTCGACAACCAACTCAGGTAAATAAGTTTATAATAGGTCTGTTCCAGTACTTTAAAATTTTAATCCAATTTACCAGTTTTGCTGGTTATAGTCCGAAAAGCGTTCCCGTACTTAAAAAAAATGGTAAAAGAGAGTGCAGTCCACACAGAAAAAAATCTGTACACAATATTTATGAATTTCGTTCATAAAACCTTGATTCATAAAATCTAAGAACGGATTCATAAAATTTAAGAAACCTTTCATATTATGTGTGAATACAATTCAGAATTCTTGTGAACTCGTTCGCTGTCTTAATATTCTTTAAGAACGCGTACATAAATATTATGAATTGTGTTCTTAAAAATTTTTTTATAATTTTAAGATTAAATCTCAAACTGATGGGCGTGTCAGTTAGAAATTTTGGTAATACAATTCTTGAACAAATACAATATGATTAAAAATAAAAAACATTGTGCCACAGGAAAAAAGTTGGGGTCGAAATGGTTAACATTCAATGCACCTGAATTTCTAGATCACAAACAAAATACGATAGATGCTTACAGCGTAAACCATTCTTTATTCAAACCAAGTGAAAGTTGCTTTTGTTGCATTTGCACGCATTTGCTTTTATGTAGATCGTCAAAAATTTGGTGCCCGACGACAGAAGCTTGTCTTGTTGTTGTTTGTACATGTGTTTGTTTTCATAAGCGCAAAGGCAAAGCAGATGCTAGAAAAAAACCTTGAAATTAGCAATAACTGTAAAATGTGGAGTAAGCAAAAATCAATGTTGCACACGCAAAAATGAAATAGGGCGTTTTAATTTTAACTTCGCTTAACCTCAGTAAGACATGTGAATAGACATCAGTAAATATGAATATATTTTTTATAAATACGACTCTAAAAAGTTTATTTTACATGACGAACATATGAGGAATTATTTTTTATAGCTTTAAGTATTTTAGTTATGATGAAACTGCGTTCTTTGGATCCAGAAAGTGTCTTATATATGCGTTTATTATGAGTGTTTTTACTTAACATTCGACTCTTGGCAGATTTTTATGATAGCCTATTAACTGATTTTATTTTGTTTTGCTCAGAAAAAAGTCAAAATAATGATGATTTTATCAACGATCTTTTATTTGAGTCTGAAATGTATGTTAAATAACACGAAATTAGTAGCAAATTTTTTCGTTTTCTCAGTGTGCATTGATTTAATTTAAAAAAAAACTATATATGTAATATCGCAAATGTTAATTGCAATCACGGTTGCCACTTGCTTATTTTTGTTTGTACCAAATTCTTCAAAAATGTACCAAATAGAAAAAAAATGTACCAATTTTTTTAATAAAACGATTTTATAACATTTATTATAAAAATTATGTTTTTTTAGTGTACGCATTGCAAAAATATTAAACGTTTTATATGCTATTAACAAAATAATAAATAACTTAAAATAGTTTTTTTGCTGACCAGATATAATGAGATTCATTGCATTCGACGCACAACTCTTTAAAGAGCATTATGTTGTTAAGTGTTTTAAATTCTAGTTTATTTCTGAAGTTAAATCTACCCCAATATTGGCATTCGATTTTGGTTTTTTCTTACAAGAAACCTGCTGGCAAAATATTAAATTTAATATAATTTCGAACATTTTAAAGAGTTTAAAATTAACTTTGGCTCTCCACAAAATCGGCCAAAAAAAAACATTACACAAAAACAAAAGATCTCCCAAATAAAAAAAGACCCAAAAATCAATGAAAAATCGCCTAAAATATTTATTTACTTTATTTAATTTATTATTTTGGGCGTTATTTTATTGTGCATTATTTCCCTCGACCTGAAAATGTAGGCCCCTATTATGAATTACAACTCAACTAAGTTGACTGTTTTCAACTAATTTTTTTTTCGTATAACTAATTACTTATATTTAAGTCGAACCATGTAGTTTGACATAACCTTTTAAGAATTGTCAAACTACATGGTTCAACTAAAATGTATGTAATTAGTTATATGAAAAAAAAATTAGTTGAAAATAGTGAACTTAGTTGAGTTGTAATTCATAATAGGGGCCGTAATTTTATTTTTACCAGGCTTCATAAACAGTACAAAAAAATCTTGCGTATTCGCGCCTATTTCACATGCAAGGTCAAGTACACGCATCAAGTACTTGCTTGCATAGAGTTACTTTTAGAAACAAAAAAAAACCCCTTTTTTAGATATTAAAATATAAAAAAATCCCCTTTTGCATCACTTTTTATTGCCATGCAATTGCAAGTTTAGCAAAAATCAGGGCTCGCAAACAAACTCTAAGGAAGCGTTTCTTTTCGTTCTGTTTGTTTCTTCCTAAGATCACAACATTTGGGTTTTCCATTTTGACAACAAAATCTAAAAAAACCAAATAAATGTTGTGTTCGTATAACACAACGCAATAGTTTTCTTCTCTCTTTTTTTTCTGCTCGCTTTGGTTCGCATTTCTGTTTGCAGCAAAGAACCAAACATAAGGATATAGGGAAACTGTTTTCTTTGTTTGCTTTCGCAAATATACAGTTGAAGTAATTGAAGTAATAGATTATGAGTTGTCTATCGAACCGTTTTGGATGTTTTTTCCAATTTTATTTTTATCGAGTTCTATAAAAAGCTAGAAAATTGCTAAAAAAAAAGAAAAATATTTTTATAAAGTATTTTTTATGTACAATAAGCTGGGGCCGAATTACAGCATCCGTGATCGAGCAAAATTACGAACGGCACGACGATACAAGTGCCTATCAATCTAGTTCAATTTTGCTCGATCACGGATGCTGTAATTCGGCCCCTGTATAAGTTTCAAAAAAATACAACAACTCCTTGTATCTCAAAAAAACGTTTGAAAACAAGCCACCGTTTTTTTTAAGTAAAAATTTTTTACACGTATATTATACCTTAAATTTAGGTAAGTATTCAGGAACATTACGATGTCGTTCCCAAATATTATGAATAAATTCTTGAACTTTAGGGAAGCATTCACGGATATTATGATTTAGTTCGTAAATATTATGAAATAGTTCTTAAAGTTTTGGTAAATATTTACAGATATTATGATTTCGTTCATAAATATTATGAATGAATTCTTAAAACATTGGTAAATATTCACAGATATTATGAATTCGTTCATATATATTATGAATACATTCTTAAAACTTAGGTAAATATTCACAAATATTATGATTTCGTTCATAATATGAAGTGATAGGAACGCTGTTCACTGCTACTATGAATCTGTTCTCTGGTGAAACTTTATGAACAATTCATAATATTTTAGGACAAATTCATAAAATTTATGAACAAATTTTTTTCTGTGCAGAGAGCTAAAAATTTCCACTCACTGTCAAAAGTTGCAAGTTTTAGTCCGAGAAATTTCTTCTGGTATGGTTAGAAGTTTAGAAGTTCGCAACGAAATTGCAAAACAAAAAGTTCTTTGAAACAAATCAAAACTTTTGGAATGGAAACCAAAAACATGTTAAATTGTAAACAACTGAATGTTATTGTTAATTTGATAATTGAAGGGCTTATTGCAAGAATATGATAAACCACATAAAAAATATTTTAAAATCTAAAGTTTTGAAAAAATGTATTTTTGTGTGAAGAAATGAAATTGTACACGGAAACTCGTACAAATAGGTTAGCAAATTAATAAGAAATAGCCAAAATCTCTTCAGTGGTGGTTGGCAATGCATTGAATAATGTATTCAGCCTAAAATATTGATTTTTTAGATCATGTGCCCTATCACGTTATTGCAGTAAACCCTTAAAATAATTTCAATATTGTAATACATATGAATGTAACAATTTTTCTTCATTTCGGCAAACGATTTTATTTAAACGACAGTTTACACAAATTTCGTCCGAAAAACGTTCCCTTACTTTTTTGTGTTTTTATCTATTCTTGATAGATTTTTTTCTTATTCTCCGCTTTTGACAGTTTAACCATTTTAAGTCCAAAAAGTACGGGAACAGACCTAATATTAGCAGTACTTTAAACCTTCGACACAGACAAGAAATTATGCTTGAATTTCCTTAAATCGACTTAATTAATAATCAGTTTTTCGGTAATTTGTAATAGTTTTTATTGATAAATGATGAAAATGTAATCTTTTCTATCAATTTTTTATTAAACACTACCACCAAAATATCCTGTTTTTAACAATTTTCTTCTTTCCCCTTACACGGAAAAGTAAACCTACATTTTTCAGCAACAAAATTTTCACTCCATTTCACCATTAAAAACACCATTTTTGAGCCAACTGATAAAAATTGTATAATTTAATAATATCTCACCGAACTGTTGCGACATAAAGGTCATTTCTTTTACTAGAGATTTATGCTTCGAAATCTTCAGAAAAATAAATTTTTTTGCTAGTTTTTGGCCAAAATAAAAATGCGGTTCACAATACCCCATTCTCCCCTATGCTAGACTTCGTTTCGTAAATAACATATTTTTTGCACTGCTCGCAAACATTTACAAATCTTTCTTTCATTTTGAGGTTTCTACACCGGCGTAAGGCCTTAAGTCAGACCAAGATTTCGATATAAGCATACACATAGCAAAGGAATTCGATAAAACACAGCAAATACGATAAATACGAGCACCTATATTTTAATTATACGTTAATCTTTTGAGTGAAACTGCTGCTAATGAAGACATTAGTAGATGTGCCAAATTAGCCCATCAACAGGCCAACAGAACGTGTTCGAAGATTCTACAGAAGAATTCTTCAAATGCTGCAGAAGCTAAAACTATAAACAAACGTACAGATTCACACGCGCACTCACTATATAATTATAAGGGTCAACTAGGGGCTTAAACTGTGGCCGCAGCTAAACCAAAAGTTGAAAGCGTTGAGCAAAGTGCGTGCGCGTTTAACGCCGTTGGCTAAAAAGCAGCAACTCGGCTGGCTCAATCAACAAACTGATAATTATAATGTTGTCGATTGTGAGTTGGTCGGCGCATTCAGTGGAGTTGTTAATTGCTGCAATGGAGGTGTTGCTGTTGTTGATTTTGATGTTGCTGCTGTTGCTACTTAAGTTTTAATTGATAACTTGAGGTAGGTTTTTGTTTCCAACTAACTTTTCGCTCTCTCAATTCTTTAAGTGTATGCCTGTGGCATCATTTTCTTATATATTTGAGGCTACTTCACACATGTTTTTTTCCCGCCCAAATCCTACGCACATCTGTTTTGAATCATATTCATACTATTTTGTTTATACTTGTCCATATAAAATTATGATTATTTCTTTTATTGAATTTTTTGCCTAAATGATGGCTATTTCACACTTGGATATGGTTTATAAACACCATGGATAAAGATGATGATGATGATGAAAGCAACACTTGCCGACAGCCAGTGAGTAGTAGTTGTTGTTATGATGTTGCTGATTGTTGATGTTGCTGCAGCCGCTGATGAAGTTGGAAGAGGAAAAAGTTGTTTGTTTTCATTTGAGTGGGGCATAAAATATATTTTATGATATACTAGCTGTCGTTCATTTTGGTATTAGCTCGCTGTTTTCTTACTCGCATATAGTGAGGGTGGCCTACTTGAATGTAGCACCTAATATGGCTGAATGAATGGATAGATGGATGGATGGATGGATGTATGTATGATGTTTCAGTTGTTCAAGTGGACAAAAAATAAAAATCCAAATTTGTGTGGGATCTAATGCGACGCACAATGTGAATTTAAAAGACATTTTTTACCGTTTTTACTTATTTTTGTTGCTGTTGTGAGTGTTTTGAGTATGTTTGTCGCTTTATCAGAAAATAGTGTCAGAGTAGCGTTCTTTATACGAATCTCTTCAGTGGCATAGAAAGTTGCAAGGATCGACGGAACAGGATGTTTATGTGAGCCATGAAATTTAATATTCAATCGCTTAGAACTAAGTTGCCGTTCTAAAAAAATGATTTATACGAAACGGAAGTTTATATGTACAAGTATCAAAAACAGTCTCCTTGCTAAGAAGGGATTTTTTTTTGGGGACTCATAACCCCATAGTCTCTAAGCGTATAAAAAATAAATTAAAACCAACCACTTTGATAAGTTTATAATCTCAAACGATAGATGTTTTTATTAAAACACAAAAGCTGTCTTAAATCAATATTGAAAAATAAATCTAAAATAACTCAATATTAAAACTCGTGTTTAATTTTTACGTCCAAAGCCTACGACATACAATTATTAAATAAAATATTGTATTTTGAAGCCGACCAAAATTTGTAACATCAATTATAACAATTTTTAAAAATTATGATGATTATTGATGCTGATTTAAAATCAAGTATGATTTAAACTATCAAACATTTAGAAATTGTACAAGGTCATTTAGAAAAAAACTTTAAATTTTAAAAATTTTTTAATCAATATTTGAATTATAAAGAATTTAATTTATTAAAAATTTGAGAAACTCTTAGAAACGATCCGTCTCCGGCTAAAAATTTAGGTTTACTTTTTCAAGTTCAAGTTCAAGCTCATCCATTATTTCATATACACATTTAATTCATACACATTTGGATAGTAAAATAGGTGTGTGTTATTTTTAACACAAAACTACGCTAGTTTAGTTATTTAATAATATAATTGACGTGAGAATATAAAGAAAAAATATGGTTTATTGTCAAAAAAAAAGCTTAAGTATACAATTAACAACAAAAAAGAACTTATAAATCATTACTTCAAGGTAATTGTCATTTTTAAGTTGGACAGTAAAAAAGGTGTAGATTAAAATTTTAAAATAGTACAGGAACTTCATATAAGAGGTGTATAGTTTTTTTATAGAAACTATACACCTTTTTGTTATTAATACATAGAAGCCGGTATATCCACCATTATTTTTTAGTACTGCCTCGATTCTCTTGGACATGAAGGTAATCAGCTTGCGACCAGTCTCTACTGGGATATTATACCATCCTTTTTTAATATTTGTCCATAATTGAGCTTTATTTTTGCAAGGTTGGTTAGAAATTTGTCGTTTAAGCTCACCCCAAAGGTTCTCAATTGGATTTAGGTAAGGGGATTGACTTGGCCACTCAACAACGTTCAAAATGTGTTCTGTGAAGCATGCTCTCACGAAGTGGGACAAATGCTCCGGATTATTACCCTGCTGGAATTTCCCCAAAATAGGCATGTTCTCTTCAGCGTAAGGTAGCATGACACTCTCTAATAAATTCTTGTGAACAAATCTGTCATTGGTGCTTTCAATCCGGTTTATTGGACCTACTCCCTGCCACGAGAAGCAGCCCCACACCATTATGTCGCCGCCTCCATGCTTCACTGTTTTTTTTTTGTAAATATAACATAGAGTTCTTTCCCTTTTGGTTCTTAAACATTCTTCTCTGCATCATTACCGAACAAATTTATTTTGGTTTCATCACTCCACAGAATGTTCCGCCACTTTTTTACGCATTCAGGACCGTTCCAAGATTTATGTGTCAAAGCAAAATTTTGCCTCTTCTTTAAATTTGCCGTTCTTAGCAAAGGAACTTTTCGACCTATCCTTCCGGGTAGTTTTGCACTCTCCAATCTGTGACGCACTGTTCGGGATGTGACAATATTACCTGCTGCAATTGCCTTCTACGAAATCAAAGGATCACGTTTAGCCAAAGTTACAATGCGGTTATCCGCAACTGAAGAGGTTTTCTTCGATGCTCTACGCCTCTCAACCATTTTTTTAGACTTTAGAGCATTTGTCACAAAGTTTTCAGATCTTCATCACAAAGTTTTCAAATGATGTGGCAATAAATTTGTAAGTGTGTCCTTGTTTGCGAAGCTCCTGCACAAGTATTTTCTCTTCTGCACTGCAGTGATGCCACTACAATCTATTACGATTTTTGTATAAACACTTTGTCTTGAACTAAATTTATTTTATTTAAAATAACATCAAATTACCTTAAATTTTTCTTTTTAATATTTAATTGCGTTCGAAAATGCTTTTTTGTAATAATAAAGGCAATTTACCTTTTTTTAGTGTCCACACAAAATTGCTAGCTAAACAAAGAATTTCAACGTATTTTAAGTCAGTAAGCATTAAAATTAACGGCAACTAATAGCTAAAACTATTAGTTAGCATTAAATAAACGGGAGCTAAAATAGCACGAAAACAGTGCTGCCAGATGTAAAAATAAGTTATTCTTCTTGTGGGCCATATCATCTATCACTTTTCACCTTTCACTTATTATCATTGTTATATTGGGATTTTTTCACACTTATTTAACTGTAAACATGTGTATATCACACAAATTAAAACTTCCACCTTTTTTGGTTAAAAAAAGTAAGCATATTAAGAATTTTAACCATTTATAAAAACGTCATTTATAAAAAGTCATCTTAATAAGTTAAAACTAATAAGGAATTATCTTCGTCTGGACCGAACTGCACGGACGTATTTTAGTTTATTCATCACAACAGTCTATGACCTTCACTTTGTATGGGATGTGGGCGGAATTTTCAGTTTTTTTTAACAAAATTCTAAATATTGAGTTCTTAGTTAAAATTTAAAGTCATTTGCAAAATTTCAAGCCTTTGCATTAACTTTTGTTGAATTTATTTCGATTTTACCGTTTTAGTAAAGTCACTTTGTATAGGATGTAGGCGTGGTTTTCATCCGATTTGGCTCAAATTTGATCCGTGTTTTTGAATATAATGATTACACAGTACGACAAAATCAAATTTTTTTGAGTACACATGAGAAATGTTTACAGAATATGAAAATAGGCTGAAAATGTCGCTTTAATTTTCATGTAAAGTTAAAAAATAACCAAAAATGTAATGTAATGTAATGTACTGTAAATGTATGTGCTAGCGAAGCACATTCTACTTTAGTAATTGGATTTCAAATTAAGAACATTGTATTTTTAATAAATTTCGTACATTTTTGGTTATTTTATAACTTTACATGAAAATTAAAGTGCCATCTAGCGGAGAAAAAATTGTTTTCCCTTTTCAAAACTGGCTCAAGCATTAAAATCGGTTCAACCATTCTGTTTTTATATAAATTTTTACAATAGTATTACATTACAAGTGAACCTCCACGGTCCTTCGAAGCTTAAAAATCTATTTTTTCAAAATTCTGACGTTTCATTTCTCATGTGTACCAACCACTGTCGTACTGTGTTATATATTGAATTTCGTTACGATAGCAAACGGCAGCTAAAATTACTGTTGTTATCGTGATCACAGACGGACATGGCTAAATCGACTCTGAAGGTCTTTTTCTATACCTGTCACGCCTCCTTCTGTGGGTTACAAACGGAATGACAAAGTCAATATACCGCTTAAGCATTTTTATAAGCGTGGTGTATAAAAATTAAGTTTGAAGTCGAAAGTGTGGACATAAAAAGAGACAAGTGAAAAAATTTTCAAATTTATTTTTTATGTAAAAAGTTAAAAATTTAAAAAATATAAAAAATCTTTTCAAAGGTTGAAAAGAAAAACAAAAATTGCGTTTTTTCTTTAAAATAATATTTTAAAAAAACAAAGTTAAGAAATCAAAAAAAAAATTGTTTAAAAGGTAAACTTTTAAGAATTAAAACGTCGACCCTTTAAGTTAAAAAATTTTTCAATTAAAAAAGTTTAAAAAGTCTACCTAAGTAGTTGAATAAATAAACTTGAAATTTGAAAATTTCGACTTTTTTCTTGAAATTAGTAAACACATATGGGTTTGAACCAATAAAGTTTGATAGTTAAATTTTTTTTAGTTGAAAAAATAAATTTTATTGGAAAAAATTTTATTATAAATTTAATTTTTTTATGGTTTTTGTTCGAGTTTTTCAACTTAAAAAAAAGGAGTTAACAGATAAAAGCTATAAGTTAGATATTTAAAGTTAACTAAGTATGAAAATATTAAGAGCTAAGTTTTAAGAGTTGACAGTTAAGAGAAAAAAACTTTATAAAAACTAGTCGATGATGATATTATAATGCATTACGTAAGCGGTAAGTCACAAAATCCGATTTGTGTTATTAAGATTGATAGTTTCTTTTCATTGATAAGAATAGTTTGACAGTATTCGTCTGTGTAACTAATGATCATTATGTACATTGCTTTTTATAACAGGACATTTTGCACTGAAGTGTATTTGTTTAATTTATTAATCTTTATGTTTTAACCAGAACATGTTATATATCATATCTGATATAACTAAATTTTTACTAACCATTAATTTTGAAATGCTAGCGAAAAAGGTAATTCATCCGTTCATTTAATTGTAGAAATTATTGTGAAAACAAGTAGTGCGCTATTTGATTTCATTTGTTTCTTATTTGTTTTTTCCTTTCGGTGTGAACTCTTTAAATTTCCTTGCGTATATTCCTATATTGCGAGTCATAAGCAGCATACCACACCCATCGTCGTTTACTGTGCAAGGTAGATGTAATCAGTATGTAAGTGGACATGCCCGAATAAATGTAATTGAGAATTGTATTCAGGCGTTGGAGGTCTCGCAGCTACATTGGGTTAAAAAATAATTTATTATGTCATGTGCAAATTGGTATTGTATTCTCTTTTGTTTCCTTAGTCTTTTCAACATAGAGGGAAATTTCTATTAAATTTCGTGTTTTCTTCTAGCTTGTGCGTCATTAGCAATGTACCTATTCGTATTGTCGCTTAACAATATCACTAAACATCTTCCCAATGTTTTGGCACCTCAATTTTACAAAAAAACTTACTACTTATATAGTATCCTGAGAACTACATATAATTTGCTTACTATTTTAAGAGTTTTATATAATTTATTAAATAATTTGTTTCTGAGCTGGTGCCAGCTCAACAGTTCAATAACTTTATAACGCATTTGTGGTTACCTTTAATGTCTGCTGCCGCTAGATCTTCTTTACTCGTACTCAACCAACTTCAGCTTAGAGATCAATAGAAGACGATGTCGTTGCTTAAACCATTCATTCACTCAACGCTTTAGAGTACATAACTAATTGCGAAGTCAAAACAACGGCTGCTGCATAACTTATCACTGTTTTGTGGCTGCTGCTGTGGCAATGCATTTTTGTGGTTTGTTTTATGTTGTCAACAACAGTTTTGTGTTGCAAGACTGCTAAAGTCTGAATCCCGAGTTAACCGCGCTCCTCAGTTTTATCGTTAAAAAAAATATTTCCTTCAGAGTTTAACGCTGTTCTTTATTGAATTTCATTGACTAGATTATGAAAATGATTAATTGATATAATGACAGATATAAAAACAAAAATTTGGCTATGTTTAATATATGTAATTGAGTTGTTTCTTGAGAAATACAATTCCTGTCATAATATGAAAAGAGATGAGAAACGATCAGCATTGTACATAGATATAAAATAAATTAATAAAATGATAAAAAAAATATAAAACAAAATGAGCGGGGCCATGAATTTTTCGCTTGAAAGAACACAACTCTAACAAAATCTGCAGAGAGAGCATATAAAGAGAGCATACTCGTAAATTTACTTAAAATTTACATTTAGATTTTCGTGACTTTTTGCAATGTTATGTTGAAGACTTATACAAACGATGCTCATATTTTTTTGTTTTGAATTATGATGGATTTTTTTTGCATTTTATCACCATGTATATTGGTAATATACATAGAAATTTATTTAGTTTAGTATATTTAGTTTATTTGGAAGTCTTACAAAATACAAATATTCTTACAATACAAAAATTCTTACAGACTATATAAATTTAGAGAAAAACTAAAATTAAAAACTTATAGTAAAAATATAATCTTAAGACTAGGTTAAGTAAATACTATTGACAAAATTCTTAAACTTTTGTTTCGAAATAAAGAGATCAAAGTCATTAGATTCATTCAACTCATTACACAGTAACAAAGCTCTTGTAATTGGCTCATTTAAGGCATAGTTAGTTCTACAATATTTTGCATAAAATAATTTGGAAATTCTTAGATTTCTTAATGGAATATGAAAAGGTATAAGTTCCAAGAAAGATTGACAGTCAATTAATCTAGAGATAATATCATATATAAACATCAATGATGCAATTTTCCGCCTGGAATCAAGCGATTTAAGTCCTAAGAGCATTAAACGGGAGTTATAGGGTTTATTTCTCTGATTTTGAACTATTTTGATAGCAATTGATGCCAGCAAGTAATTGCAAATATTTTCAGATCATAACAAGAAATAAATATTATTAATCTTTTTAATAATAAGATAAACCAAGTCTAATCTTACTCTTTATTGATACCTTCTTCAATATTTCGAAATTTTTCCATTGAACAGCCTGAAAAAATAGACTTTTCTCAGTTAGTAAAGACAAAAAGTAAATAATCAGGACAAATTTCGATCACATATTGGGGCCTTACTCTGTAATGCGGCTCGAAAAGCAAATGCGATTCGAAAACAAAATCACACCAAGTATTTATATAGTTTTTTGACAAATTTTTGATTAGTTCGAATTCAATGAAGACAGAAACAGCGTTTTAAAGCAGAAGTCAAAGTAACTGCCATTTAGTAATCTTAATTCATGTATTTACATGGTGTAATTTTGTTTTCGAATCGCATTTGCTCTTCGAAATGCATTACATAGTAAGGCCCCTGTATAAGCATTCTATTTTATGTATAGTCAAGTGCTTTTTTTCGCAGAGTTATTATACAGGGTCCGCCAAATAACTTTTTTTTTTGAAAATGCTATAAAAAAAAACTACTGAATATTTTCTTAAATTTCTTTTTTTGTTCGAAAGAACAATCCTTCCGGTTATTAATGGAAAACAACTTCATTCAAATGGCTGCCTCGGCGGGCCATGCAGTAGCCTACACGATTGGTCCAATTTTTAAGCACATTATCGATTGTGTGCAGCTCTATTTCATCAATGGCTTCACGAATATTGTCCTTTAAAGCGTTAATTGTCTCTGGCTTGTCGGCGTAACACTTTGAGGGCATCCCAGAAATAATAGTCCAACGGTGTCAAATCGCAGCTGCGAGGTGGCCAAACGACATCAGCTCTGCGGCTGATAATGCGATCTTCAAAAACAGGGCGCAAAACATCGAGTGTAGCTTCTGCTGTGTGGCACGTAGTGCCGTCCTGTTGAAACCAAATGTTGAAACCTCTTTAATTTTTGTGAACAAAAATTCGTTCAACATGGCCCGATAACGATCGCCATTGACTGTAACGGCCACTCCTTGCTCATTTTCGAAGAAAAATGGCCCAATTATGCCTCTGGACCAAAATCCGCACCAAACAGTGACTCGCTTTGGATGCAGCGGCTTTTCAATGTATGCGTGCGGGTTTTCTGTGCCCCAAATGCGACAACTTTGCTTGTTTACATACCCGCCAAGATCAAAATGAGCTTCATCTGAAAAGATGATTTTTTTGGCAAAATCGGCATCATGATTTTCAAAGTAATGTCGCAATATTTCCCAGCGTTGTTCAAGCGTATACACAACCATATTCGTTCAGCGGAAGGATAAAACTAATTATGTGTTAAATCAGACATGAGCTAAGTGTTACCATTCACGAAATAAGCGCTAGTTGAAAAAAAAACGTTATATGGCGGACCCTGTATTAAAAAAAAAGCATAAATTAATAATGTAATGAAAAATTTCAAACTTTTTCTGAACGACAGACAAGACAAGATTAAATGTTAATTTTTTATGTAGCTCAAGCCAATCTGATTTTACATTTTTAAAAATTTAAATTTTAGGCATTGGTAATAAAGTATTTTTTTAATGCGCTTATAATCCTAACCGCAACTGCAATTTGGATCCCTTTTTACGTCACTGTCAAATTGTGCTATTGATTATGAGCACTTTGTTATATCTGGAGACTTTAAAATTAATCTTCAATAGGACAATCCCTATGACAGCTTTCCCAACCGTATTACCAAAGGTGGATTTACTGTTGTTAACTCTGTTATGCCCACTAGGTTTTCAAACAATTCTCTGCCGAGCCTGCTAGACATTGTTATGCTATCTGATGCTTCGTCTATTTTGCTTTTTGATCAAATTTCGTACTAATAAACGAAATTATATGATTTGTCATTAATAAACTGCTCAGATTGCTGGTTTTTAAATTCAGTTGAATACAGGCCTAACTTTTTTATTAGGAAAATTAATACTTTCCCTTTGACTCACATGTTCCATTACGTAGTTACTTTCTAACTTCTCAAGTCCAGACTGAATCCTTATCTTCCTTCAAAACAGTTGTGGAGAAACCTCAAAGTTATTGGAGTTTGCAACAAAGGTAGCGAAACCTGTAGAATAGATCCTAACCATTTGAATGATTATTTTGTCGCTACCTCTACATCGAATGGTTCACATACCACCGTTGATAATGATAGTGATAATAATGATTCGCTACATCAATCATAAGTGAATTGGATGTAGCTCGATGTACTAGCAAAATACAACCGAATGCTTCCGGGGGAGGATGGAATTTCCATTAGGTTAATTAAACTTATTTTACCATATGTCCATAGCCCGCTTGTCCACATAATA
Organism: Dichetophora obliterata; assembly: GCA_963920525.1. Taxonomy (NCBI): domain Eukaryota; kingdom Metazoa; phylum Arthropoda; class Insecta; order Diptera; family Sciomyzidae; genus Dichetophora; species Dichetophora obliterata. Next base: position 135,729,734 of record OY986438.1, on the reverse strand, counting down.
AAACACTGCTTTACTACATCGCGTTATCCACAGGCTTGGAAGGTGGCGACTATTAGTACTGTAGAAAAAATCCCAGATGTTTGCGGCCAATGAGATTTCCACCCAATAAGTCTTCTGACCACGATATTCAAAGTGTGTGAGGCACTCATGGCTGAGCAGATATCCCACCACTTGAGCCTATTTAATCTCATGTCGCACCTACTGTCTGGTCTTTGTCCTGGGCATAGCTGTTCTACTGATGTGGTCAAAGTACTTGATAACATAAGAGTACCCTATGATTCGGGAGATCTGACACTGCTGTGCTTACTAGATTTCTCTAAAGCTTTTGACACCGTCAGGCACTCTTTGCTCTGCAGAATACTTAGTCAACATTTTTGGTTTTCTAAATATGCAGTCCGTCTCTTGAAAAGCTATTTGATAAGTAGGTCTCAAAGATTTCGGGTGGGACAAAATTTATCATTATTAAAGGTCACATCTAGTGGAGTACATCAAGGCTCAGTAGTGGGTTCGTTGTTATTCACCATGTTCATAAATGACATATTTAACAAGAGTCACCACGTCATAATGCATGCGCATACGCTGATGACCTCCAAACTTAACTGTACAGGCCAATTGGCCTAGTTGAAGATTTATGCGCTAGAGTCAATGAGTACTTAACCATGACATCAAATTATCCTGTTGATATGCTCATGCTGAAACCCTTGAAATCTTATGTGTTGCCAATTTAAAAAAAACTTTAAGCAAGGAAGACCTTCTTCCAATTCTTCTTAACAACGTGAAGCTTAAACTAGTTTGTAGTCACCAATCTTGTATTTCAAATTAACTCTTCTCTATCCTGTTGTGATCAAATCAATTCTTGCATAAAAAAAGTTTACTATGTTCTTCAAAATCTGCAGATGACTAGGAGAAAACTGGTATTGCAACTGTTGATGGCCGTAATAACTTACTCGGAAGTCGTATATTGTAAGTTCGATTCTCGGTCGTTGCACAATCTATTAGCCGCTTTCAATAATGCAGCCCGGTATGTATATGGCTTAAGAAGGTTTGATCATATATCTGCCCACAGTAACAAATTACTTGGTTGAGGCCATGATTCAATTACTGCAGGTTGTCCATTCATTTGACGTTTACTCAGAAGAATGAAGCTATACACCCGTAAAATTGAAGAGGAGAGCAAAAGAGTAATTTTTTAATGCCATCAAAGTAATCAGTTGCAGGAATATCATACTTTTTCGCAGCACTAAATACCCGAGGATACATTTCACTGCTGCTTTTTCTACTACGTTCTGCACTGCTTGTTTGTTTTGATAGAAAATTTAAGTAAGTTTTTAAAAACTTATTTCAATATTTTGTTGTGCAAATCTTTTCACACCGCTGACGGCTTATTGGATCCACTGGCACATTATATTTTTTATTTTTATCACCAAAATAAACTGTTTGGCCAATACCGCACGTCTTAATAGTCGCGATTTATATATTAATTGAAAAAATGGCTCGCAACAAAACTTGAAAACAGTTTTCAATAATAATTATCAAAGCAATAATTATTATAAACGCAATGCACACTATTTTTTGCTGCTAACAACAAAATATAGAATAAGTACTTTAAAAAAAAAATACACAACAATACACTGAAACATAACTTTTTTCATAGAAGACCACAAAACCCTGGTTGTCATTTATGTTTGAGAGAGCATATATTTTTTTTACAAACTTACGGGTGTTGTCAAAAGAATGGACAACCTATAATAATTGAATCATGTTTGAGGCCTACAAAGCTACACAGTCAGAAATTTTGGAATAAATTTTAATACAGCAAAGTATTAAAAAGATTTTTAATTCAAAAAGAATTAAATTTAATACTCCTCAATATATTGCAAAATTTTTAAATTTATTTTTTTTTACATTTTAATACAGTTCAAATATTACAACGATATATTATGCTCTTGTAATCAATTCGATAGTATTGTGATATTACATTTAATTTTTAAGACATGCGTATTATATTAAAATACAATTTTGTATTAAATTTTAATACATTTCGAACATTACAGCAATATTTTATACCCTTTGGAATCAATTTGATACTATATTTACTATTATACTTACTTTTTAATACAAAATCAATCTTAAAAATTAATACAAACTGAGTGTTAAATTTGAATAGCTATTTTTATTAAAAACTTATTTAAATATATGGCCAGTATATAATTTTAATACAATTTTGGTGTGGTCTTATGTGTAAGTCCAAAAATATTATAATTTATTCCAAGATTTCTAATCGTGTATCTTGAAGCTAGATACACTATTTTTCTACGCCGGATCATTTACACACAAAACTCTTTATAAATTTTTGAAAAGATAGAGTTTTGTAGGTCGAGCAGAAACATGAACCTTATGATTGCTACAAGGTAAAAAATTTTGGACTACTTTTTAATCCTAAATTTGGTTTAAAGGAATTTCGTAAAATATCGTAATGGGATTGACTCTCACTATAACATGGTTATATAATATAAATGGATTTGGAACAAAAAATAGTTTTTTAGAAATTTGATTGCAGATGCTTTCAGATCTTATTAGATTGGGTGAATGCTTTTCTTCTTATGCTTTTTAGTTGTTTTTTTAAAATAATTTTTAAAATAAAATAATTAAGTGCACAATTTGTAAGAGATTTGCAATAATGTAATAAGAAAAATATTTTACATTAATGTTAAACATAGATGTCTGAAAATTCAATCTATTTTAATAGATGTTCAAAAATATTAAAGCTGTAAGTTACTTTTTGGCATTAATTTATACATGTTTTATTTTCTTCATGTTAAAAAACTTTATGTCATATTTTAAACTAATCATTTTCTTTTCTCTTTTCTTGCAGGTAAGAATGTTTACATAATGTCTTTGTGAGTGAGTAGCTGTTTTATTATTAGGACAAACAACACCCTAACATTTTCTTGAATAATCTCATAACTAAAAAAAATGTATTTTCAACTGATTTTTCTAACTCTGTCAAAATATCACTACACTCAGAAAAAAATTTCCAGAAAATCTAGAAAAAGAGCACCCCAATCGTTAGAAAATCAGGCTTCATTTACCATGGCCGATTTTCTAAAAATTAAGTATATATATTTCGTTAAATTGACTCCAGAAATGGGAATTATTTAAGGAAACTTATCCAATCATTTACGAACTACATATTTCGCTAAATTAAAGATACTTGTCGCAATTGTGTTGAAATCTTATTACATTTTAGTAAGTTTTTCTACCGTTTATATACCATCGGCTATAACTAAGAGAAACATTTTCTCTAAAAGTAAGAAATTTTCTGCCGTTTATTAATCAGTGACTTTAAATACGAGAAACATTTTCTCTGTAAATAAGAAATTTTCTACCTTTTATTAATTATCGGATATAAGAGAAATATTTTCTCTGGAAATAAGAAACATTTCATCAAATTCCTGGAAAATTTTTTTAATTTTTGCAAAAAAAAAACAACCTTTTTAAAGATTTTAAATAGAATTCTGTGAGAATTATGATTTTAGTACTGAGAAAAACTGTAAACATTATTATTATTAACATTAAATTAAATTTAAAAAATACCATTATCTGGGGACTTGAACCTCGGCCGCGTGAGTGTATAGGCTTATCCATTCGATCATCGCTGTTGTTCAACAATCGTCGCTTAATTTGCTTCATTAAAAATCGTTCTCTACGTAAGTAATTTTAAAGCCTTTTTTCTAGAAATATAAGAAATGCATCCTTAACATAAATCACTTGTGATGTACAAAACAAGAAAAATTTCTATAAAATATCCAAGTTTTGTAACTTATGTTTCTCCAAATTTAAGAAATCACGCTGTAAAATGTTGCGTGCAGACTTGATATCAATACAGTTTTTCTTTAAATTATTTCTGCTTGTATAAAATTGTTGGAAATTTAACTTGGCTCATATCGTCTATATACGTAGAATATAGACAAATACACTCAGAAAAAAACACCTATCTTTTTGTGATAAAAAAATTTCTCTATATTCGATAATAGAAATTTTCTTTTTTTCAAATAAAATTTACTTCAATTATAATAAATTTTCACATATTTGGAAGAAGTATTTCCTTCCTTGTGGGAAAAGAAAATATTTCATGTCTGTGATAATGATAATTATTTTCTCTCACTGAAAAAATCTCATTTATAGAAAAAATTTATAGAAAATGAAAAATGTTTTATCCCTTTTGTTGATAAATAATTCACTATGCGCAATATTTTCTTCAATAACAACAAATTTCTTCTCAAAAATTAAAAAGGCTTCTTCTCAAAAATCGATATATTTTTCTTATATTGAATAAGGTACGAAAAAAAAATAGAAAGCGTGAGAGCAATTGATTAATGTTGTGAAAAGCAAGTGTTGCATATTCTGCATATTATGACGATTGTTCCTTCAAAAGGTTTTTTTTTTTGCTTAACATAGCTACACAAAGTGATGTTGTTTATTACTACTGTTCCTTTGGATGCATTTAAAAAATCGTTTTTCAGAATAAATTTCTGGAATATTTATAAAGAGTCCCGAAAAACAATGCCACAACAATAATTCTACCTCTTAACACATTTTTAACTAATATTTTCAGAACCGAATCACAATTTGATATTAATACTTCTACTTTGCGTAGAACTGAGTTAAAACAAATGTTTGACAAATATAATTTTTTAATCGTAATTGCGGATATACTTCTGTGTTTTAAAGAAAAATGTATGCAATAAATAAATATGTTGTATCAATGTTAAGAAAATATATCTTTCTTTCAAAGAAAGTGTTATTTTTTTGTGAGAAACTATAAACGCAACTTAAAGAAATCATTTATTAAAATTAAATAAATATTTCTCTGTTTTCGGGAAAAATTTACACAATAAAGAAAACGGTTGAACGTATTATAAAGAAATATTTTTTTATCAAAGAGAAGGTGTCTTTTTTGGGAATTTTTGGGATCACATTTAGAGAAAAGCATTCTCTGGAGCAAAGTCAATACCATTTTTCACTTCATATGATGCCTTTTTTCTCATATTCCGATGAACTTTTTTCTGAGTGTATAGAAAAACCCATGCCTATGAATAGAAGTCACAGTTTCTTAATTTAAGTGAAGCAGATTTTTTGAGTATATAACAAAAAATGTGCCACAAATATGAAATACCTTTCTTAAAAACATTGCTGTTAAAATTCCGTGAGCCTCGTCTTCAAAAAAGTTAACTGGAAGTACATGCTAATGTTTGAAACAAAGTACATGTTGAGTTGCTAAAGAACACGCTCATTTTTGAAAAAGTCTCTTTATTACAAATTGCGAGCATCTTAGCTAACTCTTATAGAATTTTAGTGTTATTACAGGGGCATTCCACAGAAAAGTCAACCGTGACGAAAAAATTAAAACTTATTAAAAACGCATTATTTTATTATATAATCTAAGAGAAAATTTTTTATTTTATTAATTTAAGCAAGTTATATTTAAACGCATTTACCATGATGATCAACTCGTATGCACTGTTTCACAAATGTAGTTTTTCTTTTTCGTAAGTGTTTAGTAAATGTTTCGTAAGCTTTTTTGTTTTAGTAAAATTGGAAGACATTGGCTAAAGATAATGAAAAAATTTTTTAGGCAAGGAAAGAAATATATATAATATTTGTATTTTAATTACTAAATTACATAATTACTTAACTACCTAATTACTTAATTATCCAATTGAACTACAACATTGCCAGTCTGTCAGGCAAGTGACGTGATTTGTCTTCACGTGACGATTTGTAAATATTATATTAAAAAAAAAAGCTGTGGACTTTATTTAAAATCTTTTTACACCGAAAGCATAGCATGTTTATGAGTAATAAAAATTTTGCTTTCAAATACCTCTTCCCCATGTTAGTTACTTTCGCTAAAAATTTTAATCAAATACAAGTATTTGCAATGTTCGTTGACTGGATCCGTCCGACACGTGACAGTAGATGTCTTATTTTTGTCTCTTGTATCTATTTAATTGCAATCTATTTAATTAGACAAAAGCACTTAACTTCCAATGTATAAATTTAGAATTGGCTGTACAATAAACTCAAAAAAAATAGTTAAATTTGTCTGAACGTAACCGTGGAATGCTCCTACAACTGTTTTCAAAGTATAACGACTCTTAAGACATAAATAAAACCTAAGAATTCTGTGAACAAACAATTCGGCTCTGCAAAAAATGGCCCAAAAATTAAAAAAGCCCCAAATGTGGGTTCTTTTTCCATTATGAAATATTACACCACTATACGAAATGATATTTGGAAGAAAACTGAAATGAAAAAAGGCCCTCAGGGAAAATATTTTTTGAAAAATTCACGCTTTTTATGACATGATTTGCGCTTTTACAAAATGTTATTTTTAACATTCCGTACAAGGGCAAACCATTTAAGGCGCAATGAAAAAACTCCATTTTTTGTTAGTTGGAATTTGAAAAATAGCTTCACACCAAAAAAGGAAAATGGACCCCAAAAAAGGGAATATGGCCCCAAATGTTCATGTTGTTGTATTCCACATAAAATGTAGGGACTTTTTTAATTTTTTGTGTTGGGCCATTTTGCACAGGGCTAAAAACTCCACTAAGTTTGGTCAGCACGAAATCGTGTCATTAGGACTATCTTGAGGTTCCTGAAATCCGACGCCTGGCTAGAGGCCATTTTATCTTCGTTATAAGGGTAGCTCTAAAGACTTTTGAGGATTTTGTGAAATCCTTTGTCATATTCGAGATAAAGAACAATTCATATCTATACTTTGCACAGATTTTAGGTTTATCGTATGTTAACGGATTGTCGGAGTGTTAGCTGGGGGTTGGGTACTTGATCGGATACGTTTCATGAAGGCGATTTTAGCAATTTAAGAGAAATTGAGTTATTTTAGTAAATGCTGTAGTAAAGGTGCCCCCAGACTATATGTTTCATACATATGACATGTCAAATAAAATTACATACCGAATTTCATCTGTGTGTCAGAATTAAGTTTTTGTCAGACAGCTTTTTTCTTTTGTTTCCACACTATCGACACGTCATTTGAAAATAAAAAAACAGCTTTTGAAATTTTTGTAAACCTTAAAGCTCTTAAGTGTCCTCTTGTAGCCATTCAATCTAAGAATAAATTAATTATAAATGAATTTATTGAATAAATATCTTAATATTTGCCTTTTCTTCCATTTTCAAATAAAAAATTTATCAAAGTGACATTTTGTACAGATAGAAAAACATACAAAATTAGAGACGTTCTAATTCAAAAATTTACAGACGCAAATACAAACTACATTTCAAAACCACATTTTCATATGTTCCACACTATCTGTAGCTAAAAACCATTTGTAATTTTTTGACGTGTCATATGTATGAAACATATAGTGTAGAGGTACTTTTAATGAGCTATTGAAAAGTAAAATACATGTTGTCAGGAAAATTTTATTTTGTAAAAATCGATTATTTTAATTTAAACAAATCTCAGTTTATGCCCTCACAAGGTAAGAATCAGGGTAAAATTTCGACTTTTAGAGAAAAAATCCCAAACAAAGTACCATAGAAGCAAAACTATTCCTACTGTTTTGGCATTTTTGATAGAAAATGTTTATATTAGTTTAAACTGATAATAAACTAGCACATTTCTACATTTCATCATTGCCGAAAAGATGACCAGAGTGATTTTAACAATTAGCTTTCAAGGTTTTGTTCCTTAACAGTTTTGCAGAAACCAATTAACTTTGTAAAACCAACGTAATACAAATCAAGCCACTGACCAAAAAGAATAAACCTTTAAAAAAATGTTCTGAAAGAATTAATTTCCGCGATTGTCATCGCATTACAGAGTGTCACGTGACACATGTCTCATGTCACATGATTGCATCTCTGCAAAGTCACTTAATATGTTTGCAAATAAATAAATAAATATATATAAACCAACTTAAATTCTTAAATTACATACTCTCTACACAACATTACAGATAAATAAAATATTGTATTGTGTGCGATGGCAACGCATGCGGAATCCATCAATGCGTTGGTTTTTGCCCACATCTCATCATCAAATTCGAGACCGTAAATTGGAGGAGGACCGCACAAATTTCAACAAGTTGCAGACAACATATGATTTGTCAGCAACAACAGGGAGTAGTAATTTTGGTGTGTTTATGTTGTTGTTGTTGCTGTTGCTGATGTCCTTTTGTTGTCTTGTAATGAGATGCGCGACAATATTTAAGTTCAAACATTACCGAACACATGATATGGCAAGGAGTTGAGGAGTTGCTGTGCTGACGCCAGCTTTGTTGTCTTCGTGACGCTTTTTTCACGTGAAAGTAACAGCAGCAGCAACGAAAAAAAAGCAATAAACAGTGCCGCTGCTTGCTGTAGCAATTGCTGCTGCTGACATGTAGTAAAAGCTGCGTGTTGCATTGCGTTAATTTGGCACACAATGGAGCTGTGCTGGCTTTGGTCACAGCTTGTGCGCAGCATGTGTGTTGGTGACAGTGCAAGAAAAGCAGTGCGAAGTAGCAAGAAAACCAGCAGACAAACGGAAAAGTGGACAGATAGACATAAAGCGGAAAGGACAGAGGGACGGACAGACGGGTTGCAAGCTGTTTGAGATATGTTGAACGTCTGCATCTTTTACGGTTTTTATGCTTGCACATTTATTTAACTGCTTCAGCATGACAATGCATACAAATGCGTGGAGCTGCATCGTTGTTTTTTGTTGTTGTTGTTGGAGCAAAATGTGCTCCGATTTTCAATTGCTGCAAGAGTACGCTACATATTAATATAAAAAAAGAACAAATCGAGAAATGTCCCCAAGGAACATTTTAAGCTTGATTGCTATAAGAAGCGCTTGCTTTAAGAAACTGTTGGCAACTTAAAATCCTTTTAAGATTGTGCTTTGAGCGTGGACAATGCGCTGCTTTGCTACATATGGTTATGTGTCACTCAAGAAGCAACACTCCTCTATTTCTATTAAGACTTCTGACTACAAAAGGGTTGCCCGCTCAAAAAGCAATAACATTAAAAATGTTGTTGAAAAATTATATATATATATTTTTTTTATAAATTTACAATAAATAGGAAAATTCATAAAGAAAATTATGTGAGTTTGGGTAAATTAAAACTTTGTTTTCATCCTGGAATCATTGATTTTTTAATTCTATGTGCAATTCTAAGAAAAAACCCTGTGGCGGGGGACAAATGTGTATGGTGAATTTATCTTTCTCTAAATACCGTTGAAAGAATAGGATTTAAAATAAAAGTGCATCGTGACGTATGAGTGTCATGTTGTTTAAGGAATTTGATTTAAAATTAATAAAAACGTGTTTAATCCATTTCTAATATAAAAATTATTCTTTGAGCGAATTTTTTTTTATGTTTATATGCTTTTGTGTGAATGTGCGTCGTGGCGAATAAGTTTCATTTAGTTTGATGAATTTCGTTTCAAATAAATTGATTCGCTCTAATGTAAATACTTTTCTTCACTCACTGATCGTAGCAGCCGAGGGAGGGGTTTTGGGGTTCAACTGAAAGAGTTTCAAGTTTAAAAAGTAAAGCTAAATAAAATAAAACAAATAGAAGCAAAAAGACACCACTTTTTTAAAAACAAAGTAAGAAAACATAAAATATTGTGCAAAAAATAGCTTTCTTGTGTATATAAATAACACATGCTGACATATAGACAATTCCGAAAAAAGTGTCTATCTACATGTCCTCACAACTTTAGTGCTAAAAAACAATATTTGGTACTTTTAAATACTCCAGCATTCTTAAAAAAACTAATATTGCAGTTTTAAATGCCCAAAATGGGTCTAAAATATCATTCCTATAACCTGTAAATGGCGATCAAAATTATAACAATTCAAAAATATTACGTATACCGTCTACAAACATTTAGTCCCCCGATTTTACCACTTTTTGAATTTTGCGCCTTTTTGTTAGTAAAACTAAGAGACAAGTAATTGTATTGTAATTTCTAATGTCAAAACTGTATATTCAGTTCGAGATAGACTAAAACGAAATTGAGTATAACGCATTAAAGTATTTATCAAATATGTATATGATAAAATCGTGCGCAAAGTGTTTTAATTTTCTCTTATGCCTGTGATCTCCAAATAAAGATGAATATTTTGTCATTCCTGTAACAAGGTTTTCCGATATTTGATTCCTGAAATCACTAAAAAAACACACAATACATAAAAATCAGTTTCATGATGTAATACCGTGTGGCCGCACGCGACTTAAACTTACATTGGGGCCAATAGTATACAGAAACCACAATTCTAGCTTTATTTTTTTACAATTTTTCAAATGAAAAAGCGCACTTTTGGTGAAATTACCTATATAGGTACTTTTAAATTAAGAATTATATCATTTCTTAAACAAAATTTTACATTTTGGAAAGCCATGAAAAATGTTTTACGATTATCTCGAATTTCAACTGCTTACTTACTTATTTAGTTCGCGCTACAACTGCATGTTGGTCTTGGTCTCATCTAAGCATGTGCACCAGCCATTTCTGTCTCTCCCTAGCTGGCGCCAGTTGGGAATTCTAAGCTTCGTCAGGTTGTTCTCTACTTGATCTTTCCAACGAAGATGCAGACTTTCTCTTTTGAGTTGACCGTCGCTGGGTACCGAATCGAATATTTTCTTCACTGGAGCATCGTCTTTCATGCGCTAAACATGACCTAGCCAGCGAAGTCGCTCGATTTTAATGGTCCAGCACATGACAATGTCAGCGTTCAGCTCGTACAGTTCATTATTTCACCGTATTCGGTATTCGCCACTGTCGCAGATTGGTTCATAGATCTTAAGAATAATCTTTCTCTCGAAGGCTCCTAAAGTTTTTTCATCTGAACTGCTCACCGTCCAGGTTTGTAATGCATAAAGTAGGACGGACATTTTGAGCGATGTAGAGAGCGCAATTTTCGTTCATCGATAGAGGGATCTGCTTTTCAATTGCCTACTGAGCTCAAAGTAATACCTGTTGGCAAGAGTTATTCTTCAAATGATCTCAATGCTGATGCCGTTGGTTGAGTTTTTGCTGAATCCCAGATAGACGAAGTCTTTCACAACTTCGAAGGAAGCATTGTCAACTGTAACGTGGATCAGTTGTTACACACTGACGCTGGGACTGTTTGTTTGTTGACACCAAGTATTTCATCTTATCTGCATTCCCTGCCAGACCCATTCAACTTAACTCTCTTGCTAATATGAAAAAAGTATTGACTTCGCGCGTATTATTGCCAATGATTTCGATGTCATCAGCATACGCTAGCAGCATAACACTCTTGTAGAATATTGTACCACTAAGTCTCACTAAGTCTCAGCTGCTCGCATGATCTTCTCCATCATTAGGTTGAAAAAGTTGCACGATAATTAATCACCTTGTTTAAAACCTCGTTTGGTAACAAATGGTGGGGAGAGGTCCTTTCCGATTTAAGCTGCACAGCTGATGTTGCACAGTGTCATCTTGCAAAGTCGTATTAGTTTTGTAGGAATACCAAATTCAGACAAGGTGGAGTATAGGTGCTTCCTTATTATGCTGTCGAAAACGGCGTTGTAGTCGAAAAAAATATGGTGGGTGTCGACTTGGTTTTTTAAAATCTTTTCTAAGATTTGTCGTAGCATGAAGATCTGGTCGATGGTAGACTTTCCAGGTCTGAAGCGGCACTGATAAGGTCCAATCATTTGGTTTATAATAGGCTTCAATCTTTCACATAAAACGATCGATATGACCTTATATGCGATAATAAGAAGGCTTATTCCACGGTAATTGCCACAAATAGAGGGATTGCCTTTCTTGTGGATTGGCCAGAGCACACTGAGATTCCAATCATTCGGAATACATTCTTCCGACAATATTCTGCATAGAAGCTCATAAATGCATTTAAATAGAGCTGTCTGTTCTTGAACAGCTCAGCAGGAAAGCCATCAGTTTACGCGCTTTTGTTATTTTTAAGCCGAGATATAGCTGTCAGAACTTCATCATAGTTGGGCAGCCGCTGTCATCCGTAATTGGTGTTTCCGGAATATCATCTCTATTGGCGGAATTGTTGTCAGCGTCGCCATTTAGAAGCTTAGAGTAGTGTTTCTTCTATAACGTCAGCGTCATCTGGATATCTGTCACTAGATTTCCGTTTTCATCTATGCCAGAAGGGGCCCCTGTTTTAAAACTATCGGCAAGGCGTCTTATTTTCCAAAAAAGTTTCAGGCCTCATTCCTGTCGCCACACATCTCAATCTTCTGATGTTTGCGCTTTTCTTCCTCTCTTTTTTTCCGCCTGAAAATACGTCTCTCTTCCCTCCTCCTGGTCGTACCACTGGTTTCAACGAGGGCGGTGTTAGCCAATCACTTCTTTAGCAGCCGCACGCCTGGACTTGGAAATGTGTGTCCAATGCGCGTATATATCATCGATTGGAGGAGTGCTTTGTAAGCACGACCAAGAGACGAGTCTGTTTCGATTGCATCTTGTTGACGTCTAGCTAACTCTGTGTAGGGTTGCGTGCATTCTTAGCTGCGCACAGACGTGTACGGATCTTGGTTGCGACAAGATAGTGATCTGAGTTAATGTTTGCACCACGGATCGTGCGTAGATCCAACACACTGGAAGAGTGCCTTCCGTCGATCAAAACGTGATCAATTTGTTTTCAAGTCCTTCAAGTCTTCAAGTCCGGTCAAGTTTCCTTGGTCTCATAGTCCTTGTCTTTTGTCGGAGCGTGCGTACATATTAGGCTTATATTAAAGAATGCAACCTTGATGCGGATTATGGCAAGCCGTTCGTTCACAGGTAGGGCTGCCAGGTTTTTTTAAAAAAAACCGGGATTTTACAAAAAAAAAAAACAAATCGGGACATAAGCAAAAAAATCGGGACAGAGACTCAATCGTCCAGTATGCTTTGAATAAAAAAAACTTTAAATACGTTTACTGAAAATCGATTTTTTCGAGTTGTATGTGACTTTATAAAAGAAATTTTATATTTTAAACAAAAGTCAGTGAGAGTGAACTCAAATAAATGAATATAGAAACAAAAAATCCTTACATTTCTACTAACCCATATTAATATCTGAAAATTCAAAATATGTTTTTTATAATGTATTTTACATAATGCACTTATTGTTTTTTTCGTTTTGTTTTCTTTCGTTCATGCTATGTTTGTTTGCTAGAAAAGGATGCGATATGTTGAACTTAACGAACATCGTGGTTGAAAATGAGCAAAGCAAAATTAACAATATCCACAAAGAATGATGTTAATGTTTTATTCGCTCCCTTTTTCTTTATTTCACGCACTGTTATATAATATAAGATAATATATAAGATACTACGGCTCCACGTCCTGCAAATAACACCTGTGAATAGGGATTCCGGGTCCCGATCTCCATGCGGATTGTCCCGATTTTCAGCCTAAAAATGTGCGTCCCGTGAAGACCTCCAAGACGCTAAATGTCCCGAGTTCTTGAAAAACAATTTTATTTTGTAATATTTTCACTATTTTTTAAAAATACTTCCTACGTTTTTATTTCTTCATGACTAAATTTGTACAGATTTTTTTGTACGCCACTAATTAATTGCACCGAATCGCATACTTTTCAAGCTACCGAACAGTGCGTGAAATAAAGAAAAAGGGAGCGAATAAAACATTAACATCATTCTTTGTGGATATTGTTAATTTTGCTTTGCTCATTTTCAACCACGATGTTCGTTAAGTTCAACATATCGCATCCTTTTCTAGCAAACAAACATAGCATGAACGAAAGAAAACAAAACGAAAAAAACAATAAGTGCATTATGTAAAATACATTATAAAAAACATATTTTGAATTTTCAGATATTAATATGGGTTAGTAGAAATGTAAGGATTTTTTGTTTCTATATTCATTTATTTGAGTTCACTCTCACTGACTTTTGTTTAAAATATAAAATTTCTTTTATAAAGTCACATACAACTCGAAAAAATCGATTTTCAGTAAACGTATTTAAAGTTTTTTTTATTCTAAGCATACTGGACGATTGAGTCTCTGTCCCGATTTTTTTGCTTATGTCCCGATTTGTTTTTTTTTTGTAAAATCCCGGTTTTTTTTAAAAAAACCTGGCAGCCCTACCTGTGAACGAACGGCTTGCCATAATCCGCATCAAGGTTGCATTCTTTAATATAAGCCTAATATGTACGCACGCTCCGACAAAAGACAAGGACTATGAGACCAAGGAAACTTGACCGGACTTGAAGACTTGAAGGACTTGAAAACAAATTGATCACGTTTTGATCGACGGAAGGCACTCTTCCAGTGTGTTGGATCTACGCACGATCCGTGGTGCAAACATTAACTCAGATCACTATCTTGTCGCAACCAAGATCCGTACACGTCTGTGCGCAGCTAAGAATGCACGCAACCCTACACAGAGTTAGCTAGACGTCAACAAGATGCAATCGAAACAGACTCGTCTCTTGGTCGTGCTTACAAAGCACTCCTCCAATCGATGATATATACGCGCATTGGACACACATTTCCAAGTCCAGGCGTGCGGCTGCTAAAGAAGTGATTGGCTAACACCGCCCTCGTTGAAACCAGTGGTACGACCAGGAGGAGGGAAGAGAGACGTATTTTCAGGCGGAAAAAAAGAGAGGAAGAAAAGCGCAAACATCAGAAGATTGAGATGTGTGGCGACAGGAATGAGGCCTGAAACTTTTTTGGAAAATAAGACGCCTTGCCGATAGTTTTAAAACAGGGGCCCCTTCTGGCATAGATGAAAACGGAAATCTAGTGACAGATATCCAGATGACGCTGACGTTATAGAAGAAACACTACTCTAAGCTTCTAAATGGCGACGCTGACAACAATTCCGCCAATAGAGATGATATTCCGGAAACACCAATTACGGATGACAGCGGCTGCCCAACTATGATGAAGTTCTGACAGCTATATCTCGGCTTAAAAATAACAAAAGCGCGTAAACTGATGGCTTTCCTGCTGAGCTGTTCAAGAACAGACAGCTCTATTTAAATGCATTTATGAGCTTCTATGCAGAATATTGTCGGAAGAATGTATTCCGAATGATTGGAATCTCAGTGTGCTCTGGCCAATCCACAAGAAAGGCAATCCCTCTATTTGTGGCAATTACCGTGGAATAAGCCTTCTTATTATCGCATATAAGGTCATATCGATCGTTTTATGTGAAAGATTGAAGCCTATTATAAACCAAATGATTGGACCTTATCAGTGCCGCTTCAGACCTGGAAAGTCTACCATCGACCAGATCTTCATGCTACGACAAATCTTAGAAAAGATTTTAAAAAACCAAGTCGACACCCACCATATTTTTTTCGACTACAACGCCGTTTTCGACAGCATAATAAGGAAGCACCTATACTCCACCTTGTCTGAATTTGGTATTCCTACAAAACTAATACGACTTTGCAAGATGACACTGTGCAACATCAGCTGTGCAGCTTAAATCGGAAAGGACCTCTCCCCACCATTTGTTACCAAACGAGGTTTTAAACAAGGTGATTAATTATCGTGCAACTTTTTCAACCTAATGATGGAGAAGATCATGCGAGCAGCTGAGACTTAGTGAGACTTAGTGGTACAATATTCTACAAGAGTGTTATGCTGCTAGCGTATGCTGATGACATCGAAATCATTGGCAATAATACGCGCGAAGTCAATACTTTTTTCATATTAGCAAGAGAGTTAAGTTGAATGGGTCTGGCAGGGAATGCAGATAAGATGAAATACTTGGTGTCAACAAACAAACAGTCCCAGCGTCAGTGTGTAACAACTGATCCACGTTACAGTTGACAATGCTTCCTTCGAAGTTGTGAAAGACTTCGTCTATCTGGGATTCAGCAAAAACTCAACCAACGGCATCAGCATTGAGATCATTTGAAGAATAACTCTTGCCAACAGGTATTACTTTGAGCTCAGTAGGCAATTGAAAAGCAGATCCCTCTATCGATGAACGAAAATTGCGCTCTCTACATCGCTCAAAATGTCCGTCCTACTTTATGCATTACAAACCTGGACGGTGAGCAGTTCAGATGAAAAAACTTTAGGAGCCTTCGAGAGAAAGATTATTCTTAAGATCTATGAACCAATCTGCGACAGTGGCGAATACCGAATACGGTGAAATAATGAACTGTACGAGCTGAACGCTGACATTGTCATGTGCTGGACCATTAAAATCGAGCGACTTCGCTGGCTAGGTCATGTTTAGCGCATGAAAGACGATGCTCCAGTGAAGAAAATATTCGATTCGGTACCCAGCGACGGTCAACTCAAAAGAGAAAGTCTGCATCTTCGTTGGAAAGATCAAGTAGAGAACAACCTGACGAAGCTTAGAATTCCCAACTGGCGCCAGCTAGGGAGAGACAGAAATGGCTGGTGCACATGCTTAGATGAGACCAAGACCAACATGCAGTTGTAGCGCGAACTAAATAAGTAAGTAAGCAGTTGAAATTCGAGATAATCGTAAAACATTTTTCATGGCTTTCCAAAATGTAAAATTTTGTTTAAGAAATGATATAATTCTTAATTTAAAAGTACCTATATAGGTAATTTCACCAAAAGTGCGCTTTTTCATTTGAAAAATTGTAAAAAAATAAAGCTAGAATTGTGGTTTCTGTATACTATTGGCCCCAATGTAAGTTTAAGTCGCGTGCGGCCACACGGTATTACATCATGAAACTGATTTTTATGTATTGTGTGTTTTTTTAGTGATTTCAGGAATCAAATATCGGAAAACCTTGTTACAGGAATGACAAAATATTCATCTTTATTTGGAGATCACAGGCATAAGAGAAAATTAAAACACTTTGCGCACGATTTTATCATATACATATTTGATAAATACTTTAATGCGTTATACTCAATTTCGTTTTAGTCTATCTCGAACTGAATATACAGTTTTGACATTAGAAATTACAATACAATTACTTGTCTCTTAGTTTTACTAACAAAAAGGCGCAAAATTCAAAAAGTGGTAAAATCGGGGGACTAAATGTTTGTAGACGGTATACGTAATATTTTTGAATTGTTATAATTTTGATCGCCATTTACAGGTTATAGGAATGATATTTTAGACCCATTTTGGGCATTTAAAACTGCAATATTAGTTTTTTTAAGAATGCTGGAGTATTTAAAAGTACCAAATATTGTTTTTTAGCACTAAAGTTGTGAGGACATGTAGATAGACACTTTTTTCGGAATTGTCTATATGTCAGCATGTGTTATTTATATACACAAGAAAGCTATTTTTTGCACAATATTTTATGTTTTCTTACTTTGTTTTTAAAAAAGTGGTGTCTTTTTGCTTCTATTTGTTTTATTTTATTTAGCTTTACTTTTTAAACTTGAAACTCTTTCAGTTGAACCCCAAAACCCCTCCCTCGGCTGCTACGATCAGTGAGTGAAGAAAAGTATTTACATTAGAGCGAATCAATTTATTTGAAACGAAATTCATCAAACTAAATGAAACTTATTCGCCACGACGCACATTCACACAAAAGCATATAAACATAAAAAAAAAATTCGCTCAAAGAATAATTTTTATATTAGAAATGGATTAAACACGTTTTTATTAATTTTAAATCAAATTCCTTAAACAACATGACACTCATACGTCACGATGCACTTTTATTTTAAATCCTATTCTTTCAACGGTATTTAGAGAAAAATAAATTCACCATACACATTTGTCCCCCGCCACAGGGTTTTTTCTTAGAATTGCACATAGAATTAAAAAATCAATGACCCAAACTCACATAATTTTCTTTATGAATTTTCCTATTTATTGTAAATTTATAAAAAAAAAATATATATGTAATATAAGATACATAACAAAATAAAATTGTTTTTCAAGAACTCGGGACATTTAGCGTCTTGGAGGTCTTCACGGGACGCACATTTTTAGGCTGAAAATCGGGACAATCCGCATGGAGATCGGGACCTGGAATCCCTATTCACAGGTGTTATTTGCAGGACGTGGAGCCGTAGTATCTTGCCAACAACAAACCCGCATCCAAACGCGTGCATCTCCTCATGGCCGCTGTAGTAGATAACACAGGGTGCATGCTGAATGCAACCCTGTCCCTTCCATCGCATTTTTTGGAAAGCAGTGATATCAGCTTTGCTCTTTCCAAGACATAAGTCGGTTGGACCTTCCTAATTAAGAGTTCAGATATTCCAGGTGCATATCCGTAAATCATTATCAGTTTTTCGTTTGTGGTTGTCGTCCTCATTTATGTGGCGACCGTAGCCTAGTGGGTAGAGTGCGTGGCCCCTAAGCTAAAGAACCGCGGCAGCCCGGATTCAATTCCAGCTCACACAGAAAGTTTTTTCAATTGAATTAATTTTTCTGTTCGGTCGTCAAATCTCTGCAAACAATGGCAAACCTCAGGGAGTAAATATTGTCATGTAAAGCTTCTTGAGAACATAAGCCGTTCGGAGTCGACATAAAACACGTAGGTCCAGTTCTCTGTCATTTGTGATCAAACATTTAATAACACGCACAATTCAATTAATCAATAGAAGCTATTTCAAAATCCTTTCAAGGGTTGAAATGGCCAGTTTATATTTTTAATTTATTTGTCATCATCAGACTTGGGGATTATTTTTCTTATATTCTTTTGTGTTTTCATTGAAATTGTTTTTTTACGGGTGGGCTTCAAACCCGACGCACAACCTGCTTTAAGCCTAGGGGCCCGCCGATCATATAAGCCGCCATACTGACGGTTGTTAATTTTGACGATGAGCAGGAAACACCACGTAGAGATTTGAGTCGTTTTGAGACGATTCTACAAGGATTATGCTGGCCTTGCAAGTTTGAGACCGTCAGACATGTTACCCTGTAAAGGTTTGCCTCCGGTTTCCCCGAATCTCATTTAAGCTAAAATAAAAAATCAGAGCAGTTGCTTATGAAATTCACATCTTGCATGTTAATATTCAATTAAAGGAAATTTTAATAAATTTATGATATACAATATTTAGGAAAATTTTATATCAAAAAATTTGCTTTTAGAAATTGTTCAAGATTTTCATAACGTATGTGCATTTATATTTAATTAGGTGCCTCGACTTGTAAAGTTGAAAAAGTTCGATTGTACCCCTCAAAAAATGAACCTTGATCTATTTTGTAACGATTCCCAAAATATTTTGACTTTAACGAAAGCCGTCAGTCAGCCAAAACTTTTTGCAACAACCTCCATAAATCATGTTTTTTGTAAAAACAGAGTTCCCCAGATCAACGTTTCAATCCGGCGCTGGTTGATTCCTTAGACCAAGAAATACGTTATGTGACAGGGGGTCCATCTTCCCCCTGTTTCGAACTATAAGCGGATTTATAGCAAAAAATTGTGTTTATAGGTGTCATCAGTTCTAATGCAATAACTTAAAAACCATTACAGATAGAAACTTATTTGAAACGGTTTTTAAAACTCAAGCGATCGAGTGGGAAATAAACGCACCCTGCCATACAATTTTTTCTTGTCTTGGCCCAAAGAATCAACGTCTGGATTGAATCGTTGATCTGGGATACCCTGTATATTGTCTGATGTAACAGTTGCAAAAAAGTTTCAATCTGCATCAAAAAATTTTAAATTTTTGCAATCGGATTAAATCTAGTGCAGTTTTTCGTGCATTTTTTGATATTTTTGCGATAGAATTGAAGTGCAGATAAACCCCTTTTTTAAGGCTCATTTTTAAGGCAAAAAACTAATTTTAAAAGTATATTTTATTTGTAAGTATAATTTATTTATTTATGTATTTTTATTTTTAAAAGATTAAACGAAATGTTAGGCACTTTTTTTTTAATTATTGAAGAGCTTTTCGTAAAAATATGATAAAACAAATAAAAAATGTTCGAAACAATCGGCTTTGAGGATTTGAAAAAATTTTATTTTGTATGAAGAAATAAAATTAAACAAGGAAACTGTTACGAGTGGGTCCGAGATCTATATGGAAATAGCCTGCATTTTTTCAGAGGATGTTGGCAAAACATTTAGTTCTTTATCAAACCCAACAAGTCGGTTTTATAAATCAGGTATGTTATCATGTTGTTGCAGTAAGCTCTTCCAAATATTATTTACTGGAAAATATTACAGAATATATATTTTACTATTTTGCTTATGATGCAGTTAATGTTTGATTTCATTTAAATATTGAAGCATGTAAAATATGCCAATTGATCAAGCCTATTTTATATTCTTCAAAATTAAAAACACTATGTTGAAGAAGATCATAATAACAATAAGAAATTTTTTTTTAAAACAGCGTCTAGGGTAATATTTTAATAGCGTATGGTAATGTAGGGTATACATTTTAGGTAAGCGAAGTGCTTGTTGGAAAAAATTGTGTGGCATCAGTGACTCTTGTCCATCTGTCTCTCTTTCCTAATGATAATGTGTTCATCATTCTTACCATATCAGAGCGTAACTTTATTATTGTTGTTTACTATTGTTGTTGTTGTTGCTACCCCATCTCCATTACCCATGCAAGTCATTGTCAGAAATTTGAAGCAGATAACCCAAGCTTTCAAACATCACTGTTTAGCAACACTGGCAAGCAAGCAATACTGCCATGTCGCATCGTCGTCGGACAAACGTAGGAGACAGACATGCAGACAGACAGACAATCAACGACTGACATACAATGAACAATATGAGATTTTAAACAATGCCGTTTAAGTAAAGCAAATTCCAGGTATTTTATATTTATGCACTCTGCTGCATGTGATAAAATGGCAAATTCTTTGTCCAGCAACAGCAAAAGCAGCAGCAGATTCAGAAAATGTCGGTAGACGCCATACAATGAAGCCGCTCAACACACGCACATTGTTCATTACTCAGGAGTGGCGCATTTTGGTGTAGTGCTAAATAATTTCAACTCTCGCCCGCCTTCGTGCTAGTCTACGAGTATAAACTTATTCAAAACCATAGCTAGTTCTTGGGGACTTAAAATTTTAGTAAATTTCTTTTAATTCACCCATGACCCCAACCCCAGTAACGCCACTGTATATCACTGGAGCTGCATGAGTACAGGTTACTTTACCGCATAATATTCCAGAATAGTAGATATTTTCGTACGGACATTAATGTAGCCATTTGTCTAGTGTTTTTCTTGCTGTTGTTACTGCTTAGTTTTTTGATAGTATTCTAAGCGCTTTTGATACTGCATTGTTTGCGCGATATCATAACAAATAGAATAGGAATAAAAACACCATAAAAACAAGAGGATAGAAAGTAAGGAAGCTTCCCATGCACCTGCAAACTCGTTTTACTAACAAGCGAAAATATAAGAGGCTTTAATTAGAAAAGTGGTTAAAAATTGACGTTCGGCATGAAATTTTAGTGAGTTTACAATTTTTGTTTTTAAAAGAATTATGGACTCGGCCCGAAATATCTTTGGTCACAAGGAATAACGACTAAACTCAAAGTATCGTAAAAAAAACGATATGTTAATTCCACGAACTATGACCCATTTTTTCAAAATATATGAACCGTTACAAACAAAATACATGCAGACATAAGTGATGATCAATTCTGGGCAAAAAATGGATATCTGCATACTTCCAAAAATTGGCAATTAAGTAAATTCCATATCTCTTTTTTACGATATTTTGAGTTTAGTCATTATTCCTTGTGACCACAGATATATAGGCAATTTGTAAATAAGTTTGATTTTGAAAAAGTAAAAAAAGTAACGAGAATTGGATCAGTGAAATACTTAAAATTAAAGAACACACATTTAGTGGAATCTTTTCTAAATGCACTATCGAGAAATTTATCTACTCAGGTAAACACTAGCTTCATTGAAAATCTACATTTTCAAAAGAATTAAGGATTTTTGAGTGTAGAATTTTTGACAGAGTGATTTGCCAGACTAAAACGTGTTTTTGACATTTGGCTTATTTCACGTTAACTCGTATTATTACGTAAACTTTTTTCAAGTTTTTATAATGACCTGTTCAACATGAACAGCAAATATTGAATGAATGGTGAAATCTAAAATCAGCATATTATAAAAGTTTATATTTGCATTGCCACATGGCAATGACAGGGTTATTTGGGTTAAAATTATCAAACAAATTTTTAACTCAGCGTTATGGACAAAATGTCCTGTATGGTTTGAAAGGTCTCTAGGAGAAAAAAAAAATTTAAATTATTGCTTTACATTAAAAGTTCCTCACAAAGGGAGGTTTTTGGCGAACAATTTTTTGAAAATCTCATTATTTTAAGAATTGATTATTGATGCACAACTATTCCAGAAAATGGTCAAAAATCTATATATATAAAAAAAAGTCGGGTTTGTTACACCATTTATAACTCAAGAACGGCTGGACCGATTTTAATGATTTTTTTATTTGTTGGATTTGTGTTCATCCCGAATAGCAGAATAACTATTAAAATATCGGAAAACTCAGGGGGCGTGGCACCTCCCATACAAATCAAATCTTCTATATCGAATAGCTTTGGAACTATAGGTCGCATAGCAACGGAATTCGGTATTCGACCTTAATTTTCACTTGCCGTTCTACTGGGTAAATTTTATGGGCGTTGGACGTGGCACTTTTTCAGCAGCCCAAGTTTTCAGTATAACTTTCAAGCTATAAGTTACATATTAATGAAACTCAGTTAGAACGTACTATTTAGTCGTGTCTTTCGACTGGCAACTGAGCAAGTATAGGACAAAGGGGTGTGGCACCGCCCATACAATTCAAATATATGATATCGAATAGCTTTGGAACTAAATGCCGTATAATAATGAAATTAAGTATGCAGTTGCCACTTGGTGATATCCTTCTACTGGAAAACTGGGATAGGTTTTGGAAAAGGGGGTGTGGCTCCGCCCATACAATTTTTGATATCATATAGCTTTGGAACTAAATGTCGTATAACAACGAAATTCAATATGGAATTACTATTGGGTGTTATTGGTGTATAAAAATGAAATTCAGTATGGAGTTGCCACTTGGTGATATCCTTCTATACTAGAAAACTGAGACGGTCATTGAAAAAGAGGGTGTGGCTCGGTCCATACAAGCCAAATTTTCGATATCGAATAGCTTTGGAAATAAATATCATATAACAATAAAATTCAGTATGGAGTTACTTATTGGTCAGGCATTTCTACTGGAAAACTGGCACGGGCATTGGAAATTTGGCGTGGCTTCGCCCACACAAGCTAAATTCAATTCAATATACTTTACTGCAAAAACTAACTTTTTTCTGGCATTTAATAATCAAAATCAAATCTTCTAAACGAATAAAAATTTCTTCATTTTTAATTTTAAAACCGTAACTTTTGCAACTGAAAGAGATTTTATCTTCATTATTTTTTGGTTAAGTTGGTTTTGTTGCATTTTCCATAAAAAACAAAAAATATTTGACCAGATTGCAAATCTTAACGGCTGGACGAATTTAACTCAAATTTGGCTCACACTTTACTTGAATCTTAGAGTATGCTTTGGCATAATTAGTTTTGACCACGCCTCTTCCACCCTTTTACAAGTAAGGGAAATCAACCAACTAGCATTCTATTTTTTAGCGAAAAGCTTCGTTTAATTAATTTAAAAAAAAATTCTGTGATTTTGACACCAAAAAAATTCACATATCTTCAAGATTGCACAAATTTTTAGTACAACGTCTTTTTCTAATAACGCCGTTTCCTTAGAATGACAAAAAACCATTTTGCAATTTCCATACGCTTTACGTCAAAAGCTTATTTTTTCTGGCTAAAAATCGTTATCTTCTGAACGAATAAAACCTAAACATCAAAATTTTACGTTTTTCCCCGAGATACACCGGGTATATCAGCTAGTTATAAATAAATCCCGCTTATAATACAGATTCTACAGCGCTTAGGACCCGGTGCGCCAGGGTAACTTTGAACGAGTTTTTTTCGAAACATAATTTTTCAACATAGGACACACTACTGGTAACAAATTAATCGAACTATTTACATTTTTTCTTTCTTTAATCTATTTGTATTATAATTCTACATATCTTTTACCAAAATTAGCATCTTTGGAAAATTTTTCTATTATACATTTCTATTTTCTATTTTTTTGACGATATGGTCAAAAATAGCGTTTATTGTCGACATTTTTTCCACGCTTTATAATTTTCTTAATTTTCCATCTTTTCATTCCATTTTGGTAAAAGATGTGCATTCAGGTTTCTATTTTCGAATGAATTTTTGTTTTTTTTCCAACGATCTGAAGCCGTGCCGCATAGCATCGGAATTCAGTATTCGAGGAAAACTTTTACGTGCTGTTTACTGATAACATTTTATGGTTGTTGGGAAAGAGGGCGTGGCACCTCCCATTTAGCCAACATTTTTGAGATTTTGAATAGCACTGGCTTGGAATTCAGTATTCGACGACAGCTTACACGTGCTGTTCTACTGATAACATTTTATGGGCGTTGGTCAAGGGGGCGTGACACCTCTCATACAACCCAAATTTGCGATATCGAATAGCTTTGGAGTTATAGACCGCACAGCTTCTGAATTCGGTACTCGAGCACAATTTACACATGTCGTTTTACTGATAGCATTTTATAAGCGTATTACAAGGGGGCGTGGCAACCTCCCATAATTCGCGAATTCTACCACAATTTACACACGCCGTTCAGGGGGCGTGGCACCTGCCATACAGCCCAAATTTGCGATATCGAATTGCTTGGGGGTTAGAGGTCGCACAGCCACGGAATTTAGTATTCGAACTCAATTTACACATGCAGGTTCACTGATAACATTTTATGGAAGTTTGGCAACGGGGGCGTTGCAGCAACGCGCCGGGTTTCAGCTAGTTCATAATAATATCTTCGTCCAAAATAGCAATTAACTTTTTTTCTGACGTCTTCCTGTGAGAGCTTTCATTGTTTTCTACGACAAATCAAGTAGATTTTACCTTCTGCCAGGCAATTAATTTTCATTATTAAATACACGTATCAATAATATCAATAAGGCCAATCATTAAAAATTGAATGCTTAATATAATGGTTAAAACAGGTTAATGCAGGTTAATCCTGCAGTACAAATAAACATCAGAACCATTTATTTTAATAGACAGGCGTACAAAAATGTATCATGTATGGTGCCAAAATCAGCCCTTCATCTGCAGTAACCCACGCTGTCCAAACTAAATATCTTAAGCGATTTGACTGTGCTCAGCTGCGGATTCCAAAGATTATGATAAACTCCAAACTCAGTCTCAGAATTAATAAAATTCCTGCATTTTAGTGTAACTAACTTTCACGGCTGTGTGAATAATCGCCCAAAAGTACGAAAATGAACAATCGCCCAAAAATTTCAAAATATGAATCATCGCCTAAAAATATTTGTTGCTAAAACGGCTAAAATTTGATATTTATATTATGTCCACTGTTTTCAAATATTGATTTATTAAATATACTTACATTTTTATATGTATACGCATTAGGGCGGATCGATTTAAAAATCGCCCATTTCTCAGTGAAAATCGTATTCTAGGGATCAAAATAAGAAACTTTGCCCGAGGAACTATACCTCTAAAACGAATTCTAATGCCCCAACTTTTGACTTTTGTCCCGTAGGGTCAAATTTTGAAAATTCGTCTTTGACCCATTTAGAGTGCCTAAATCGAGTCCAAATGTATGACCGCAAGAAACTTTATACCGACTCCCACTAACTTTGGAGGGCCGTTTCATCCATGCCAGTGGCGACCCCATTTCGCTGATTTTGTAAAGTGCCAAAATGTTTATTTTTTGAAATGTTTGTATGGGGTACCCCCAGGGTGGTTCCAGGGGGTGTGCCACTGGCATGGGTGGATCGGCCCCCAAAGTTAGTGGGGTACGGTCATACATTTGGACTCGATTAGGGCACTCTAAATGCGTCAAAGAGGGATTTTTCAAAATTTGACCCTGCGGGACAAAAGTCAAAAGTTGGGTCTTTGACCCATTTCGAGTACCCTAATCGAGTTCAAATGTATGACCGACCACCCCCCCCCCCCCCTAACAAACACAAGAAAATTGATCAAGAAAAGATCGGTAAAAGTCCTTTCAAGGGCTATTGGCCAACTCATTTCTTTTTGTAAACTTATGCGGCTCCTCTTTATAAAAATTCAAAGTAAGGCCAACCCACGCACCACTTTTGAAAATAACGTTTTGTAATCATTTCGAAAAAGTGCTACATTTTCGAAACTGTAATTAGTATTTTTTTCTTATTTAAAAGTGAATTCAAGTTGAATATAATACCCAATAACAAATTAAAATTTAAATAGTATGTATTCTTTTAAAATACTCTTGACTAAATTTACTTTACACTTTTCAGTATTAAATAATTACATTTTACTGCCTAAAAATTTTCTTATTCTTCAAAAAATGAAGCAATTTTGAGTTGTGATGTTCTCTTGTATTAAAAAATGTAATTCTAGTCATTAAGAACAACTTTTGCTACATAAAGATACATTTTCTTCTTCACGACAATATTGTTAAAATATTATTTATGCATTAACTTTGGAAAAATTTTAGAAAAAGAAAATATTTGTGTCAATGAGAATCAAAAGTGATCAATTGCACTTTTAATTGTTTGGAGTAAATTAAAAAAAAAAAACTTGTTAAGACTTCTGGAGGTACTATTAAAAATTCTTATTTTTGTTGCTTATAAAGTGGACTTTTTAAAACCTAACTGCATAACGACTATAATTGAAAACTAATTGCATTGTTTTGTATTAAGCAATTTGTTTTGGAATAGTGTTGTTTTGAAACTCACTTTGTGGAATAGAGTCGTTTTGATACAAACAAACTGGAAAAGTGTTATTTTGATCCTCAAAAAATGAAATTGTGTTGTTTTGATTCTTAAAAAAGTTAAATATAATCCAAGCACAAAAATCATTAGTGATTAAATTTAATTCATTTCTTTTTTATTTATTTATGAAACTAGTTTTGAAAGTTATATAAAAAACATAAAGTATTAATTGAAATAGTTTTATAAGAGTTAAAAAAATTACTAAAAATTTGTTGAATTCTTATACGACGATCTTCGGCATTAAATTCGCAAATAGGATCATTAATGTCCACTATTTCTTCTTGAGAATTATTATTGTTCATAAAATTTTTATAAAATTTCAAGTCTTCAAGCATTCTCCATTCATTTCCAATTGAAGTTTCATAAAGTCGTCTATTTTACGTTCTATGATTTTTACTCCCAATGGCAAAATTGAAGGAGACATGGAAAACACATGTTTTTCGAGATTCACAACGGATTTTGACTCACCAATAAAAGATCTATAAAATTGTTCACCTTGAACTCTTACAAGGTAATTTTTACACTTTTTAATTATAAATCGTTTCGTCTCGTTGAATTTAAAGTGCCAAGCAGATGGCGGCTTGAAAACCTTCGATACTTCTATTTTAAAATCAAGAATGGGAAGGTCATAACTTCCCAAATTTATTGTTGTTCCATAATCTTTATATATTTTTAAATAATCTTCTACTGATATTAGTCTCTCTGACTTTAACTTGCTTCTCAATCTGTGCAAATACTCTGTCTGGTGGAATATAAGAATGGCCAGTAACGGGAAATATTATCTCGACCGTTGTAATGTGTTTTCGAGCTTTATTTGCCAGCTAGTATTGGCACATACCTTTCATAATTGATTTTTTGTTTTGGCCTCCGAAGCCATCAGCCATTAATCGAACTGTTCTTATACCTTCATGATCCATGTTGCATAGATGATAAAAAACTGCGGATGCGATTTCATTAGAACCTTTAGGGCAAGTATTCTCCATCCAGTAATATAAGAAAACGTTGTTTTTATGAGAAATGAATGGGCAGTACCTGCATCTACTCCAAAAAGATATAAGGATAATTGACGGGTGAAGTAAGCTGCTTGGTACGCTACTTTTGGAAGCGACATATTCTTTTGACAATCAAAGAATATTGTCAGTAAATCTACACAGTGCTGTCGTCACGACAAAGCGTGTCTAGTTTGTCACGACAAAGTGTCTAATTTGCGAGAACGTAAACTATAAACTGTAGTGATTAGGCCTAATATTACAAGAGTTGTACTCCTTTCTGGAGAACAAAAAGTAAAGGCGGAATTGTGTCGTTTTGATGCCAACAACCAGGTGAAATAGATCATCTTTGATTCTCAAATTGATTTTTAATACCAAATAACTCTGGAAATACTAGACATTTGAAAACTTTGAATACAGTCATTTGTAGCATTTAACAAGGGTAATCAGAATCAATCGTTAACTCAATTTTTTCCAAAAGTGGAATTGATCACTTTTGATTCTCATAGACACATTTACTTGCATGGCTTATTCAAACTTGGAATACAATTGAAATATCAAAGCCTAATCTAAGAGAAACTGAGAAGCTTATGAGGTTTTTAGAATATTTATTTCTCTTAATAATTTTGATAATACTAACATTTTAGTTTTTTTATTTACTCTTTACTGCTTGTGGATTTAAAAAATATTGCTAAAAACTCTCTGAAGTCTGATGTTCCAACAAAATGTTTTTCACATGATCTCTAAATGCTTTCGTCACGCTCTAAAAAGAATTGTTTCTTTTTTGTTGTCCTCCATCACTTTACCCAGAATAACCTCTGTAACTATTTACACAATTCTCGGCGCTCTAAAATTGACTTTAACTTAATTTTAATATATAAACAAGCTTAATAAAACGTTTTTGGAAAATTTTACTTTATGTCTTTTCTGGCTGAAAGCAAAACTTTTCCACAACAATTTTGCTCCAGAGATTTGAAAAGTTTTTCTTCATATTTAAGCTTATGAAAAAAAATCCAGGTGCTGGACAGAAAGAAGAAAGGAGAAACAAAATTAATATTGTTGAACAACGTAAAAAAAATTAGGCGCTAAAGCAACTTTTGGCTAACAAAATAAAACTTGAACACAAAGACGATGGCTTTAAGTTTGAATAACAATGCAGCTTTATGTTATATTATTATTATTATTGATATTTTAAAAGGTGATGGGATGGTGAGAGGAAGGAGAAGAGGAGAAAAATGCTCTAAGTAAGACCAAGAAAACGTAAAAGTCCCATGTTAATAATGTGTTTTTGTTGAGATTTGGGAAAATTAAAATATTTTTCTTGCTATCTTAAACTCAAAATCAACAAGTTTATTTAAGCACATAAAAACTTTTATTTCCATCCCTTGTGCGTGCCTTTAAATTGGCCAACTTTTCTCGCGTCTTGACAGCGTCTGTTGAAGTTTTTTTAGCATTTTTATATAATAAATTGTAGAAGCTTATTTTTGCCCATGAAAAAAAATGTATGTAGGGCAAATATTTGAGTTTTTCATTGTGCTGCCTGGGAGTTGAAGTAAGATGTTGAAATGTAATACACAATGGACTAGATAAGAAAAAATTTCCATAAATTTTCACAATATATCAAGAAAATTCTTAAAGCAAATTTTTGTGCAGTTTTTACTCATGGTCTGTGTGCAACTTGAAAGATAGGCAAACGCTCCAAAAAGTGGCTATAATGGCACAACTTTCAACCTTTCCAAAAGCAACACCAAAACTGCTACTTTCTCTCCATTGCTTCACATTTAAAGCAAGCCAAAGGCAGCAAGCTTGCAGTTGAAGTGAATTGAAGTGGCCTGCAGGAGCCTTAAAAGAGCTTTTAAATCGCTCCAATAGGAAAAAAGCCGTGGCGCACGAGTGCACAATTTTGCAAAGCAGGACGCAACAAAAGTTACTTCAGCCCATGGCTCTAGGAAACGCAGCAACGCGTCAAAACGACGGCATTTGGATTTGGTTACGCTTGAAAGCCTACGTGCGCCGGTGTCAAAAATCGGCCCACGTGCATTCAGCTCAAAAACAAAAAATATACAAAAACACAATGAACAAAGTACCAGAACCACCGATTCCACCAACTCTAAAGATGTAAATAAAACAAACAGAAAAAAATCACAACAAATAAACGAGTTCAATGGTGCTCGTACTTTTTGGGTGGGACTCAAAATGTTTGTGTGTGGGTCTACACTTTGGCCAAAATATGATTATAACGTTTTCTGTGTTTGTGCTTTATGCTGTTGGCGGCAGACATTGGCTTGAAAAATACAACAAAAAATGAAACATTGGCATCTAAGTGCATGCCATTGAAACGTTTGCTGAAGCTGCCTACGGGCCAATCCACTAACGGCCAGCTGTAGCAGCAGATGCAGCTGCTATAAATTGAATTCATAGATTTGCAGCAAATATGAATTGCAACATCAACAACAACAACACCAACTAAGCTTAAACGTGGCAACAAAACGAATTGTTTGAAAAATCTATTCGTTCCACTTGAATAAGCGGAACCGCAAACAACCTGGCTTAAAGCATGAACAAAATAGATACTTAGGGGGAAAAAAATAAAAACAAGAACAGCTACAGTTTGAAAAAAATCAGGACATACACCTAAAGCACCATGTGTACTTACATTCGCGATCAATTTTTGCGATCATTTTAAAATACAATTTAAAAAAAAAACTGTTCTTGTTTTACCTATGAAGAAGAAATGGTGAAAAGTGTATCTCTTTAAATATATTTGGAAAGTAAGTCGTTTTTTTATTGTTAACTTATTTAACCCATTAGAACTTTATAGCTTGTAGTAAGGTGGATTGTTTTGTTCAGGTGCAAAAAAACTTTTTTCGACACTCATATTCTGAATGCTGGATTCAAGAAGATACAAAACAATATTGAAATCGGTTTGACCTTCTGCCAGCGGCTGTGATTTACCTTTTTGCCAAAAATCAACGGTATTTTTGCCGTAAGTTTGTAGGGTGCAAATTAAAGGTATTTTGGGCCCTGAAGTTTCGAATAGGAATATTGTTAGATTCGAGAATTTTTTAGTGCAACTGTGCTTAGATTTCGTTCAAAATTTTGGGTATTCGATTTAAAGATATCATAAATAGTATAAAACGATCCGGATGGATTCTATTTTTTCACAATTTGCAGAATAAAAATACATACTTATTTTCAGTGCTAGTTATTTTTAGTAAAAGTGTTAGTTGTTTATTTAATAGACTAAAAGTATTTATTAGTTTGAACATAACAATTTCAGATGAGAATATTTTCTTATTTCATACTAGGGCTTTCAATCCCGAGATCCCGAAGCCTGAAATCCCGGAATCCCAAACAAATTTCTAGTACCGGAATCCCAGGAATACAAACCCTAAGTCCCGGAATTTTATTCACAAGAAAATATAAAAGTTTTCAGCAGCCACAAATGCAACTACAATTTAAACGATGTTTTTTTTATGTTATCGAAATCACCCTGTTCCTTTTTTATCTCTCTATACACTTTGAAAGTCTATTTTTTAGTTTGTTTTGGTTGTGATCTTCAAATACTCTGTTTACTACGCTTTTCAACTTTCATGAAATTTTGAAAGCAGCAATAATTTTATTACTGTATTGCAGTCTTATTACTATACTAGCTGATATACCCGGTGTTACTCGAGAGTCATTTATATAAACATTTTAACATACACTTCACGATTAAATGTTTTTTAATTTCTGGAATAATGAAAAACATGTTGAATTTTATTTGTAAGCTACCGTTAGAAAGGTAATTGAACGAACTTTAATCCAACCTATTCAACAATATAAAAATTATGGTGGAACTCAATGCGTCCTTGAGATATGGACATTTTAACATCTAAACAAAGATTTATATTAAAAAATCTATTGAACTTTTTAACAAAAAAATTTTTAATAAAATTTATTAAAAACAGCGGAGATATTGGCATTAAAAGTAAAAACTTTGATTTTCATATAATTTTTTTCTCATTATTAGCTATCAATGTTCTATGAAAAATTCGTTGTACTTAAATGATTGTACTAAGATTTATATTAACTGCGTTTTTTTGCGGAGATCAGGATCATATCATCGCATTTGCTAGCAAAGCAAAAACAACAAATAATCCAGTGAGCTGACATATTTGATATTTTAAAAGTTTGGTAGCAATAGCATTTTCGCAAAAAATTTCGCAAAACTTATCTGCTAGCTACATAAGAACATCAGATATTCTTTTGTAAGCACAAAATAGCGCCACCTGTCTGTAATCCGAAACGTGTGGGGTTAAATTTGAAAAAATTTTTGGTAGACATCATTCGGATATTCACCGCAAGGTGCATAGTTTGTAGCCACAGTACTTACAAATGCGGCTCCATCTATCTGTGAATTTAAAAAACAGATCAAAACTAATGAAATAATTGTGTTAACCAGATGCGCATATGTTTTATTATATCGCCATATAGCTGAAGCTGATTACATGAAAATATTAACTTTTACAGCATTCTTCCTCACAGTCATCTTTTCGATGAAATGGTGATATATATACAACATTTAAAGTACCATTGATAAAGAACTGAGTGACAACGGTGAATCAATAGTGACAAAAAAAAGAGCCATAACAACAAAACAAATTTAAAAGGAGGGGCGAGAAGTGGAGAGGCAAAAAACTAAGTAGATTACTATAAGGAAAATAAACGAAAATGTTCATAAAATTACTCTAGACACACAACTGCATTCTTAGAGATAAATGGGGACGTTGAAACTATATAGAGAATTTTTAAACAAAACTCAGTTTTATTAATAGTCTGGTATAAAAAAATAGATTTTTAGACATAACTTTTGATTGGAAAGAGATATTGGGGTAATTTTTTCACATAAATTATTTTTGAGACGGGAATTTTTTGCAAAAAATATAAAAACAACATTTTGGAAAAAAAAAATTTCGCGAAATAATCAAAGCTTTTGTTTTGATGACAAAATCAGTAAAATATTTTTGCGCCTAGCTGAAAGAATTTTTGCAAATAAATGCTATTTCATATGAAAGGTAGCCAGATGTGCAATTTTTAATTGATTTAAATTTTATAACAAAAACAATTTTTGAGTCATTTTTTGAGTAAAAAGCCAATATTTTGGACCTTTTTTCACATAATCATAAAACATATATACACTGACTTAATGGTACAATTCTACCTATTTTTGTGAAGTGATTTTATTGAACTTTTGACCAAAAAAAATTTGAATAAAATACATTAATGGACAGCGGAGATATTTGTATCGAAAGATCAAACTTTGATTTTCATGTCATTTTTTTCTCATTCTTAGGCAACGATGTTTTATGAAAAAGTCGTTGTACTGAAAATTTCTCCAATTTTAAAGATATGTCAGTATTTTTGATGCCAAAATAACAAAAAAATTTTAAAATTAAATACGCAAAAATCTCCGATACTAAAAACTTTTATAATAACAAAATTACGGTTAGTTGAAAAATTTCAGAGGAGGCGTGGCAAAAACTAAGTATTTAGCATTTTAAGTTGGGATAAACTTAATATGTGTACTTAGTTTGAGAGAAATCCGCTGAGCCGTTTATATTTGTATAAAGGCCAAACAAACAAACAGAAAATGAGTTTAATATTATAGATAATCAGTTGTATGAAAAAATAGATTTTTAGCCATAATTGGAAAGAGATATTGGGGTAATTTTTTCACATAAAGTATTTTTGAGACTTGACTTTTTTGTAAAAAATATAAAAACAACATTTTGGAAAAAATAAATTTCTCGAAAAAAAATCAAAGGGGGTTCCTTGTTGTTTTGATGACAAAAACAGTAAAATAATTTTTGCGCTTAGCTGGAAGAGTTTTTGCAAATAAATGCTATGTCATATGAAAGTTAGCCAGATGTGCAATTTTCAATTGATTTCATTTTTACAACAACAACAATTTTTGAGTCATTTTTTGAGTAAAAAGTCAATATTTTGGACCTTTTTTGACATAATCATAAAACATATATACACTGACTTAACGGTACAGTTCAACCTCTTTTTGTGAAGTGATTTTATTGAACTTTTGAACAAAAAAAATTTGAATGAAATATATTAATGGACAGCGGAGACATTTGCATCGAAAGACCAAACTTTGATTTTCATGTCGTTTTTTTCTCATTCTTAGGTAACGATGTTTTATGAAAAAGTCGTTGTACTGAAAATTTCTCCAATTTTGAAGATATGTGAGTGTTTTTGATGTCAAAATAACAAAAAATTTTTACAATTAAATATACAAAAATCTCCGATGGTAAAAAGTTTTATAATAAAAAAATTACCGTTAGTTGAAAAATTTCAGAGGGGGCGTGGCAAAAACTAAGTATGTAACATTTTAAGTCGGGATACAAATAATATGAATACCTAGCTTGAGCAAAATCCGTTGAGCCGTTTAGATTTGTATAAAGGCCAAACAAACAAACAAACAGAAAATAAGTTTTATTACTACCTATAGATAGTCAATTGTATGAAAAGATAGATTTTTAGCCATAACTTTTGATTGGAAAGAGATATTGGGGTCATTTTTTCACATACATTATTTTTGAGACTTGACTTTTTTGTAAAAAATATAAAAACAACATTTTGGAAAAAAAAATTTCGCGAAATAATCAAAGCTTTTGTTTTGATGACAAAATCAGTAAAATATTTTTTGCGCTTAGCTGAAAGAATTTTTGCAAATAAATGCTATTTCATATGAAAGGTAGCCAGATGTGCAATTTTTAATTGATTTCATTTTTACAACAACAACAATTTTTGAGTCATTTTTTGAGTAAAAAGTCAATATTTTGGACCTTTTTTGACGTAATCATAAAACATAGTGTATACACTGACTTAACGGTACAGTTCAACCTATTTTTGTGAAGTGATTTTATTGATCTTTTGAACAAAAAAAATTTGAATGAAATATATTAATGGATATTTGCATCGAAAAACCAAACTTTTATTTTCATGTTGTTTTTTTCTATTCTAAGGTAACGATGTTTTATGAAAAAGTCGTTGTACTGAAAATTTCTACAATTTTGAATATATGTAAATGTTTTTGAATTCAAAATGACAGAAATTTTTTGAAATTAAATACACAAAAAACTTCAATACTAAAAAGTATTATAATAACAAAATGACCGTTAGTTGAAAAATTTCAGAGGGGGCGTGGCAAAAACTAAGTATGTAACATTTTAAGATGGGATGCATTTAATACGTATACCTAGTTTGAGTGAAATCCTTTGAGCCGTTTAGATTTGTATAAAGGCCAAACAAACAAACAGAAAATGAGTTTTATTGCTACAGATTATAGTTTTTTTTTAATTTGAAAGGAATATTTTATTCAGATCATACCTTTTACTAACAGCTTATTAATTTTTTGAATAAGAAGTTTGTCTTTTTAATTTTTTTAAGATATAAATTTATGTTGTTCTTTTAAACTTATTTACGTTTATATTAAGTGTTAATAATAAAGTGAAATATCGTTTGATATTTTTAAATATTTTTGGTTTTCATTCTTAAATAAACGTTTAACTTTTCTAAAATATAAAAAAATCATAACTTTTTTATTAAGTAAACTTGATAAATATACAATTTATATATTTTAAAATTTAGCAAATATCTTCAATAAGGGACCGTAAAGGTTATGATTTTTATTTAAACAATTGTCATACCATAATCGTTATATTCTAATATAGTTTCTTTCGATCTGGTTTAATGAGGAGATCCATATCTTTCAATCATAAAATTTACAAGTGTTTACCCTAGAAATATAAAATAGAATTTCAAAATTCGATTTTTTTCCCCAGTTATTGTTAAATTTTCCGCCGTTATATTCTTCTATGTACACTACAACTATTTTGTAACCATTGCCTGATTTATTAATTATCAGGCCAAGACTTTGTGCTATCTTATAAATTTTCAAGTGTTTTTGAAGATTTTAAGTATGAGTAAAATATGAGTAAGATATTAAGTTTGGATTTCTATTAAAAAAGAAAAATTAAATTGTTTTTGCTAAAACGCAGAAATTAAGAGAAAGAGTTTTTAACGGTCTCTGCTTTTAATACAGTTAAATGCCATTATTTTATAATTTTGGCATTTCCGGGATTTTTTGGGATCCCGGTATCATGAATTTCAAATCCCGAGATTCACCAAAATCCTTCGGGATTGAAAGCCCTAGCACTAACACTTACAATAAATTATGTGTTTTGGTAACGCATGCGGCATCTAATCATAGGTTAAACGAAATGTGAACATTTCCGTTTTTACTTGCAATAATAATTTGATATTGGGACGTATTAATAAAAACCGAGTGAACGAGTGAAGTGAAGTGCTTGAGTGTGCATTTTGAGTGTGCGATGTTAGTTAAGTAGAGTGTGGAATCCGTATTAAATACACTCCATTCCACTCTGAGGGCAGAAAAAAACATCATTTGAGTGTTCACTCATGTCAGCAGCTGTCAGACAGCCAAATTTGTTTTCCAGTAATAAATTATTTTGTGTCATTCGACAAAATACGGTACATTTTTAACTATTCTTTTGTTTTAATTAAAATGGATGTGATTTTCGAAGCCATCCAAGGTAAGTAATAAATAAACTGTAAAGTATTCAAAATATTCGTTCGTATGTTTTTGTTTGCAATTTCAATGTAGAACTTGATGAAGATACAGCGCTAGATTTTGATGAAGTTCAAGATATCGAAATGCTTGAAGAAGATCTTGAGGGTTTTAAATTTTAATAAGTAAACTTTAAAATAAAGATGAGGTAAACTTATTATAATTTTTTCAAAAGTTTTAAATTTGTTTCTTCAAAAAGACGAAGTAACCTTTTTAATGATAACCATTTTACGAAAATCGTATTTAAATTGCTTGAGCTACGTTGTCTCAAAAAATACACTATTTAGGCCGCGAAAATTGATTCTAAAAATTTATAACTTCGGATTCTAATAAAACAATTTGAGCCAAACAGGAAATGGTAAGCGCAATAGATGTTATACTTCATTTTGAAATGGGCAAAAGATGATATTTGTATAGCTTGAGTAAGGCTGAGGCAGCTAGATAGCACACTCAGCTTTTATTGAGTGATCTCAAGTTTTACTAATACGAAATAAACAAAAACTGAGTGTACTGGAGGTTGCGACGTTTATTCGGAGTGAACACTCAGCGTCAAATAAAAACATGAGTAGAGTGATTTTTATTAATATGGTTTATTCATACCGATCAGAGTAAAAGCAAATGGAGCTAAGTTCACTCCTCTCGACTCGCTTTATTAATACGACCCATTATTAAAAAAAATAAACAAAAAATTCCATTCTGATATTTCCTTTACAACGTAAATGGCATTATTAAAAAACTGGCTTTTATTTGCAAAACATTAGTAACACAGAAACTCTCTTTGGTGGAACCTTTTTATATGTTAAGGTTAAGAGAAATTTAATATTTAAAAAAAAACATTTTTTTTTAGAAATGATGGTTAACCACTTTCTAGAAATGCCTATATACATATTTTTGTCAATTTTTTTCTAGATGGCGATTGTTTTTTTTTATGATTACTTATGAAATGAGTCCTATGTTAATGTGTTTAAATACTTTCGTCAATTAGGTTATTAACTGTGGACTCACAATTAATTCTGCAAAACAGAGATTTAGTCATTTTAACAAGAAAACACAACTTACCCATAATAGATAAGTCCTCCGAAATAAGGAAAATATAAGACTAAGCTTCTCGAATCAATGAAATACTTAGATCTCATGAATTTTAAGCAATTTTTTAGAAATTTCAAAACTGTCTTTCATTAGTATTTATTTCTAATACCCAGCTATCTTTAGAGACATGATTTCCTCTTTGAAGTCGATCCTCGGCCTTCGGTTCGAACAGCTTTTTCGCTAAAACTTCTTCATCCATACAATAGACATTAGGGGGTATCGAAAAATTCAGATCGAATTCTAAGAGGTCTCAAAAGTTGAAAAGCGTGGTCAAGATCTCAAAAAAAAAAAAAAAATTAGGAAACAATAAGGATGTCTTCCTCTCCCGCAAGGACAAAGTTGTTTTTTAAAATGCTTTGCTTTTTGTAAGAAAAACTACATATGTCTTAAAGTAAAAATAAATAATTTAATGAACAATATTCTGCCAAACACGATGCTACTCTCGATTTTTACCCCCAGTGTCCTGTGTGAAGCATATTCGAATCTAAACGTACACACAAGGTAGCACAAAACTTTTGATTGCAATATGATTGTCTAAATTTTGGCGATTTTGGTTATAGTATTAACGTTTTTCTTAAATTTGGCGAACTAGTAATTTGCATATTTTTTGCATATGGTAAATTTTTTCTGTTGGAGTAACGGCCGAAAACATAATTTTGCTCTGTATCAACTATATTCCGTTCATTTATAAACCATACCATCGCAAAACATAAATATCAATCCAGTGTGCTTTTGCCACGCTTCATGCAGATAAGTTCATTTCGCCTGTGTCGAGTACCAGATCGAAATTGTAAAAAATTTAGATGGCAACAAAAAGGAAGACAACATTTTTTTCATTATTTCGATTTTAGTCGTTTATTTAATTGCTCTTTTTCGATATGGTTCTTTTATTTAGGTGTTTTCATTGCCAACATCGGTAATTTTTGAAGAAATGCAGACCTACCTCGAAACTCACTTCGAAAAGATGTGTAACGTTAAAGACCACACATTTTGGCTCCTACGAGTGCAAGACAACATTTTTTTTGTTCATTATTTAGATTTTAGTCGTTTACTTGATCCGTCTTCTTTGATATAGTCCTTTAATTTAGGTTTTACCATTCCCAATTTCGCTTATTTTTTTTTAAATGCTGATCTACCACTAAACTCACTTCTATAAAATGTAACGTTAAAGACCTCATAAAACTAATTATATTTTCGAAACAACAAAAGTTAGAAGAAAAATTTGTTTTCATAAAATGCAAGTCTTGAAGCCTACTTTCATATACGCATAAAACATTTTTTGATTTCATTAAATATTTTCAATATATTTGGAGAAATATGCGTTCGAAGGTAACGTTAAAGAGAAAAAATTAACCATATGTATTTATTTGTTTTTGAGAAACGTATACATGAATGCAATTTTTTAACTTTTTCCAAAAAATTAATATAAGGTTTTATGTCTCGGGCACCAGAAGTTTTACCGAAGATAATTTCTTTAATTTAGATTCTTCAAATATTTTTGAACAACACCCTGTCCAAGAGTATCATATAACAACACCATGTTTAGACCATCATTTTTTTTCCTATATCGATATTTAAAAAAATTTTCCTTCCTCATGAATTTAATTATTTCGTTAAAACACCTCAATTCAGCATTCACAAAAATATTATACTAAAATTTTGAGTTTCTGAGCTGGCCATTCGATGGGTCTCAATTGACTTAACGATTGTTGTTAAGAAGTGTTTTAATGAAATAATTACCATAAAGGAGATATGAGAAAAATTGTTGCATTTCATGCTTGAAGTATCTTTTTTTAAATATCAAAACAGAAAAAAAATGGTGGCCTTTTCCTGCTGTTTTAAAAACGATATTTTTAGACAGGAGCTTCGTTCCAAACTATTTGCAGAATCCGAATTGAGAAAATTACCTACGGTACCACTTCTAGTGCCCAAGATATAAAACCTTATACTTATTTTTTTTAAAAAGTTAAAAATTGCATTCAAGTATATATTTCTCCGTATAAACAGAAAATGCATATGCGAAAAATATGCAAATTATTAATTCACCAAATTTAAGGAAAACGTTAACACTGTAATCAATATCACCAAAATTCAGACAGTCAGATAACATTTAAAAGATATGTGCTACCAAAACCAAGAGTTGCATCCAAATTGCCAAACTATTCTTAGTTATAGTCTGTACTTACCTTTGCTTTAAGACATATCGCTCGTTTTCTTCAATAACGTTAAAACTAAAAAAAAAATAATTTTTCAGTAGAAGCCTTTGAAGTTTTAAACAGATACAGGAAATTGGTCCTTAACATTTTAATTATTGCTTAAACAGCAACTATGCCTTAAGTTTTGAAATAGTTGAATATACACACAATGGTACTGCAAAAATAATTTCGAGTGTACTTGTTTCTTATGTAAGTAAAATACAAATTTATTAAGGTGGTGTAATCACAAATTCAAATCTCACGCGAAGAATATGAAGGACATCGTCACCAAAATAACATATGATAAAGATCATGGTACAGCAAACGTTTCTACATAATTAACTCGATTTTTTAGTTTCTTGGATTGTAACGTCATTGAAGAAAACGCGCGTTATGTAGTTTTTCTTAAAAAAATTAAAGCATTTTGGGATCTTGATTTTTTACTGTTTTTCTCAAAAAACAACTTTGTTCTTGCGGGAGAGGAAGAGATCCTTTAGTTTTTAAATTTATTTTGGGATATCTTGACCTATGCAACTTTTGAAAACTCTTAGAATGTGAAATTCGAAAAAAATTGTATTTCGATACACCCTAATAGACATGATTCAGCCAGCGTAGTCGCTGAACTACGTCAATTTTGTATAGCTCATACAGCTTGTGGTTAATTCGGATGCAATAATCGGCGCCAAATCCAACTGAAACGCAGATTTCTAAAAAAATGTTCTCTCGAAATCCCTCTCAGCACCCGAAACATGAAATATTGAATTCCTCCACATTGTGCTCAATGGGTTAAGACTGCTTTTTTTGTATACAGTCTTACCGATAAAATCTAAGTTAGGTTCAATATAATTTACTGTTGTCTAGTGTTGAGCAGCTGTTTGCTGCTATGAACTCAATTACTGCGACTTTGATTAATACTGCTCTGTATGGTGCATTTAACACACAAATAAAAAATGTTAGTCACTCGGAGTAAAAAACAATTTTTGAAGAAATAGTAGTGATATTAGTGCCTCATTGAAGAAAATCACTTTTTTGCATTAAATAGTGCATTAACATTTTTTACCCAAGTTTCCTAATATTTTTCGTCATTCTCAACTGCATTCAATCTGTGTTCCGATCAATGCTGATCCTGTTTGGTTTGAACTGCTGCGCCTCGTTTATGATTTACTGCCAAGCTTGTCGATCGATGATCGTGCCAAAGTGTTGTGTTGTGTTCTGTTTTGGGCCGCAGCTTGCTGTTAGTCGGAACGGCCTTACATTGGCTAACCTGGCTTATATTTCGATCACGCTTTCCCATTTACTAAGTAGCTGATTGCAATTTAACAAAAAATAATTGAATTGTGTTTTATGCTGTTAGCCGACTTAGCTGAAGTTACACTGAGCTGTGTTTGAGCACCACAAATAGTAAACATTTTTGTATCATGCGCGAAATGTTTGCCATGGCAACAACCAACACGCATAAATCAAATGAGTATATTTTGAGCTGCTGCAGTTTATGTTTCTAGGTCACGTGGTTTTGCACTACTGTTAAATTAGATTGTTTTTTTTTTGTTTTCGATGTGCTAGTTTTAAGTAAATTGTTGTTGGAGTTCTAATACTTACTGATGAAGTGAGAGAAACTAGTAGTTATATTTTAAGTGAGCCAAGAATTGATCTTATCAAAATTGGGAAATAATTTAAAAAAATTATTCGTAATGAACTGGAATTTAAAAAAGTTAATAAGTATTAAATCATACCTAGGCAGAGTCAAAATTAAATAAGAGTTGAAGTTAAATAAAATTGAACTTTAATTAAAATTTAAATTTAGACCTTTAAGAAAAAATCAGAACATCGTAACACTTTTGCATATTTACGAAATCTAAATAAAAAACTCATTTAAGAACCATTATTGTAAATATTTCTAATTCCTTGGAATTAATATAGTACATAATGATAAAAATAATTAAAATATAAATTTTTAAATTTTCCTTGGACTTACTTAAACAACATTCGTTTTAGAGGCTTAATTTGTTTTGGCAAGTGAAATGGTTTGAGACTTATTCTGATTTTTGTAATTTCGAAAGTTTTCTGAAAAATCTACAATTTGTGCAAAAATTTCTAAAAAAAAAATTAAAAATAAAATATTTTAGAATGAAAAAATGTCAGTTTAAAGTTTACAAGTATCCAGAAATCATAACAAGATTCTGCATGTAAGTTTGATGGAATTTTCGGTACAAATTGTGAACAGAGCTCCAAGTTTAAGGGAAATAACTGTAATGGGATATAAGTCCTGTGAAAAAATGGCTTATTTTAAGTCCGTTGCTATCCACTGCAATAATGATCACAACGTAGCTTTTCATAATTTTCCTGGGTATTAACGATTATTCTGAGTAAAAAGTCCTTTATACAAAAGTAGTAAACAAAAGTTCAAAAGAACCCTATCATACTTTAGTTCATGACTAAAATAACAGCAAATTTTTTTTGCTAATTGGTTGGGTTGGTAATGGGTTTAGTCAGTACTTTGAACCTGATCGCTTAAGATATAGCGATTCTTCTTTAATTATTTTCTTAGCCAACTTTTTGAGAAATTTTATTCTTAAAATCATAGTCTGAGGGACATTTTTTTCATAAAGCTGTAATAAGCTGTGCAAAATAATACCATAAAGCTTTACTTTAAGGGGGGAAAGCGCCCCCCCAGGCAGCGAAATTTTTTAAATATCTTCATCTGTAGTAATAAAACTCATTTTCTGTTTGTTTGTTTGTTTGGCCTTTATACAAATCTAAACGGCTCAACGGATTTCGCTCAAACTAGGTACACATATTAGGTTTATCCCAACTTAAAATGTTACATACTTAGTTTTTGCCACGCCCCCTCTAAAATTTTTTAACTAACGGTAATTTTGTTATTATAATACATTTTAGTATCGGAGATTTTTGTGTTTTCAATTTTATAAATTTTTTGTTATTTTAACATCAAAAACACTCATATATCTTCAAAATTGGAGAAATTTTCAGTACAACGACTTTTTCATAAAACATCGTTACCTAAGAATAAGAAAAAAACGACATGAAAATCAAAGTTTGGTATTTTGATGCAAATATCTCCGCTGTCTATTACTCTATTTCACTCAATTTTTTTTTTTCAAAAGATCAATAAAATCACTTCACAAAAATAGGTTGAACTGTACCGTTAACTTAGTGACTATATGTTTTATGATTATGTCAAAAAAGGTCCAATATATTGACTTTTTACTCAAAAAATGACTGAAAAAATTTTTGTTGTTGTAAAAATGAAATCAATTAAATATTGCACATCTGGCTACCATTCATATGAAAAAGCATTTATTTGCAAAAATTCTTCCAGCTAAGCGCAAAAATCATTTTACTGTTTTTGTCATCAAAATAACAAACGGCGCAATTTATTTTTTCCAAAATGTTGTTTTTATATTTTTTACAAAATAGTCTAGTCTCAAAAATAATTTATGTGAATAAATTACCCTAATATCTCTTTCCAATCAAAAGTTATGGCTAAAAATCTATTTTTTCATTCCAGACTATTAATATGACTTAGTTTTAAAAATCTATTTTTTCATTCCAGACTATAAATATAACAAAATTCTCTATATAGTTTGAACGTCCCCACTTATCTCTAATAATGCAGTTGTGTGTCTAAAGTAATTACGAATATTTTGGATTATATAAAATCTTCCTTATAGTAATCTACTTAGTTTTTGCGAAAATACAATTGCTACCAAACTTTTAAAAAGTAAAATAATG
This sequence comes from Dichetophora obliterata, assembly GCA_963920525.1. Taxonomy (NCBI): domain Eukaryota; kingdom Metazoa; phylum Arthropoda; class Insecta; order Diptera; family Sciomyzidae; genus Dichetophora; species Dichetophora obliterata. The sequence goes on along the minus strand of OY986438.1, from coordinate 135,686,263 downwards.
CAGTACTGCCAGTTTTTTAAACACTTAAAAACAGATTTGGATCAATTTAAATGTCCAGCTCACTTGCTGGACTTTTTGTTGTTTTTGCTTTGCTTGCAAATGCGATTATATGATCCTGATCTCCAATGAAAAAACGCAGCTAATAGAAATTTTAGTAGGTAAAATCTTTTTTAGTACAACGAATTTTCATAAAACATTGATAGCTAATAATGAGAAAAAAATTATATGAAAATCAAAGTTTTTACTTTTAATGCCAATAACTCCGCTGTTTTTAATATATTTCATCAAAATTTTTTTTGTTAAAAAGTTCAGTATGTTTTTTAATATAAATCTTTGTTAATAGGTTAAAATGTCCATATCTCAAGGACGCATTGAGTCCCACCATAATTTTTATTTTGTTGAAAAGGTAATTGTGCTTGTTTTAAGATTAAGTAAATATAAAAATTCTTTTTAATTTTTAAAATATGTTTTTCGTACCCCTTCTTTGAATTTAATTAGCTCACCCTAAGAGATGGAACCACCAACAACAAATATTTTCCAAAACTTTTTTGGATTAAAGTTCGTTCAATTACCTTTCAAACGGTAGCTTACAAATTAAATTCAACATGTTTTTCATTATTCCAGATTTTAAAAAACATTTAATCGAGAAGTGTATGTTAAAATGTTTATATAAATGACTCTCGAGTAACACCGGGTATATCAGCTTCTAGTATTAAATAAAAAAGCCGTAAGCTACAATTAAAAAATTTTACGAGAGAGTCAAAAAGCTTTCTAAATTGTTATTGTAATTGTAAGTTGCGCTCAAACTTAAGCGCTGATTATAATAGACGGAACGGAACGTTATATAATGTTGAGAAATGTCACTTTACAATCTATTACATGAGTTTCTTATAAGTTCGATTATTATTCGACGGAACGGAGCGGCACGCGACGTTGAGATCTATAGATTTTTGATTTTCCCGCTGCGTTCCGTAACGTTTTGAGCAAAGAATTTATGTTGACAGATGCTACTATTCATTTTATTTTGCATTTGTTTTGTTTTCCGTATTTTTGATAAAAATTGATTGAATTCATGTTTTAAAATAATAAAAAAAGAAGAATTGATGGAATTTGTTTTGTAATAAAATATATTTTTGAAAAAAAAAATAACTCTTCGGTCCTCCAATCAATCAATGAAAACATATAAGAAAATAAGAAAAATGATCCCCAAATCTGATGACGACGACCGCAAACGAAAAACTGATAATGATTTACGGATATGCACCTGGAATGTCCGAACCCTTAATTGGGAAGGTGCCTCTATCCAACTGACTGATGTCTTGGAAAGATACAAAGCTGATATCACTGCTATCCAAGAAATGCGATGGAAGGGACAGGGTTGCATTCGGCATGCACCCTGTGATATCTACTACAGCGGCCATGCGGAGAAGCACGAGTTTGGATGCGGATTTGTACTTGGCAAGAGACTACGGTCCCACGTCCTGCGATTCACACCTGTGAACGAACGACTTGCCATAATCCACATCAAGGTTAGATTTTTCAATATAAGCCTAATATGCGCTCCGACAGAAGACAAGGACGATGAGATCAAGGAAATTTTCTACGAGCGCCTTGAAAATGCTTACGAGCGCTGCCCCCGCCACGACATAAAAATCGTGCTTGGTGACTTCAACGCTAAGGTGGGCAAGGAAAATATTTTTGGTCCAACAGTCGGAAAGTTCAGCCTCCACGACAACACCTCCGAAAACGGAATAAGGCTGATTGACTTCGCCGCAGCACGAAACATGGTCGTAAGTAGCACTAGATTCAAGCATCTCAATATTCATAAAGCCACCTGGATGTCCCCTGATCAAAAAACAAAAATCAAATTGATCACCTTTTGATCGACGGAAGGCACTCTTCAAGTGTATTGGATGTACGCACGATCCGTGGTGCAAACATTGACTCGGATCACTATCTTGTTGCAGCCAAGATTCGTACACGTCTGTGCGCAGCAAAGAATACACGCAACCCTACACAGAGAAAGCTAGACGTCGACAAGCTGCAATCGAAACAGACAGCCGATGCTTTCGCCACTCGACTCTCACTCCTGCTTCAAAGCACTCCTCCAATCGATGATATATACGCGCAGTGGACACATATTTCCAAATCCATGCGTGCGGCTGCTGAAGAGGTGATTGGCTACCAGCGTCCTCGCCGAAACCAGTGGTACGACCAGGAGTGTCGCGACGCCACTGCAGAGAAAGACGCCGCCTACAAAGCCACCCTGCAGTCGGTAGTAACGCGCGCTGCTAAAAAGCGATACAAAGAAAAGAGGAGGGAAGAGAGACATATTTTTAGGCGGAAAAAAAGAGAGGCAGAAAAGCGCGAGCAAGAGAAGATTGAGATGTGTGGTGACAGGAATGAGGCCCGAAAATTTTTCCAAAAAATAAGACGCCTTGCCGATGGTTTTAAAACCGGAGCCTCTTCATGCAAGGATGAAAACGGGAATCTAGTGACAGATGTCCAGAGTACACTGACGTTATGGAGGGAACACTTTTCTAAGCTTCTAAATGGCGACGCTGACAACAATCCCGCCAATAGAGATGATATTCCGGAAACCCCAATTTTGGATGACAGCGTTGAGGTTTCGCTGCCCGACTATGATGAAGTTCTGACAGCTATAGCTCGGCTTAAAAATAACAAAGCCGCGGGAGCTGATGGCTTACCTGCTGAGCTGTTTAAGAATGGAGGCGAAGCTCTACTTAAATGCATTCACGAGCTTCTATGCAGAATATGGTCGGAAGAATGCATTCCGAACGATTGGAATCTCAGTGTGCTCTGCCCAATCCACAAGAAAGGCGATCCAACTATCTGTGCCAATTACCGTGGGATAAGCCTTCTTAATATCGCATATAAGGTCCTGTCGAGCGTTTTATGTGAAAGATTGAAGCCCATTGTAAACGAACTGATCGGACCTTATCAGTGTGGCTTCAGACCTGGAAAGTCCACCATCGACCACATTTTCACGCTACGACAAATCTTGGAGAAGACTCAAGAAAAACAAGTCGACACCCACCATCTTTTTGTCGACTACAAAGCCGCCTTCGACAGCCCAATAAGGAAGCACCTGTACTCCACCATGTCTGAATTTGGTATTCCTGCAAAACTAATATGACTTTGCAGGATGACACTGAGCAACACCAGCAGCGCAGTTAAAATCGGGAAGGACCTCTCCCCACCATTTATTACCAAACGAGGTTTCAGACAAGGTGATTCCTTATCGTGCGACTTTTTCAACCTAATGATGGAAGAGATCATCCGAGCTGCTGATCTGAGACGTAGTGGCACAATATTCTACAAGAGTGTTATGCTGCTTCCGTATGCTGATGACATCGATATCATTGGCCATAATACGAGCGAAGTCAGTGCAGCATTTTCCAGATTAGAAAGAGAGTCAAGTCGAATGGGTCTGTCAGTGAATGCAGATAAGACGAAATACTTAGTGTCAATAAACAAACAGTCCCACCGTCTTGGAACCCACGTTACCGTTGACAATACCTCCTTCGAGGTTGTGAAGAACTTCGTTTATCTGGGATCCAGCATTAATTCAACCAACGACATCAGCATTGAGATCAAACGAAGAATAAATCTTGCCAACAGGTGTTACTTTGGGCTCAGTAGGCAATTGAGAAGCAGAGCCCTCTCTCGACGAACGAAAATCAAGCTCTATAAATCGCTCATCATGCCCGTCCTACTTTACGCATCACAAACCTGGACGCTGAGCAGTTTAGATGAAAAGACTTTAGGAGCATTCGAGAGAAAGATTCTTCGTAAGATCTACGGACCAATCTGCGTCAATGGCGAGTACCGAATACGGTGGAATGATGAACTGTGTGAGCTGTACGCTGACATCGACATAGTCAAGCGCATTAAAATCGAGCGGCTTCGCTGGCTTGGTCATGTTCAGCGCATGAAAGACAATGCTCCAGTGAAGAAAACATTCGATTCGGTACCCAGCGGCGGTCAATGCAGAAGAGGACGACCGCATCTTCGTTGGAAAGACCAAGTAGACGACAACCTGACGAAGCTTGGAATTTCCAACTGGCGCCAGCAAGCGAAAGACAGAAATGGCTGGCGCAAATTCTTAGATGAGGCCAAGACCGACATACGGTTGTAGCGCCAACTAAGGAAGTAAGTAGGCGAGGGCAAAGTTTCTAATTCAAAAGCAAAAAAAAAAAAAAAAAAATTAGGCAATTCTTAATAAAGTATGCTAATCTTAGATCAAGCACTAGTTTTTAAAAAAATCTTGTTAAAAAACGCTTTTACATTATAATATCTTATGGTCAAAAGTTTTCTTATGACTAAAATTTAAATTTAAGCTCGATTTGAAGCATTTATTTTCTTCTTCTTTAAATTGACGTTTTTTAACAGACGTCCACCCATTTTGAGAATTTTCTGGATTTTTTCGCGTCATGTGCTTATTTTACATCCAGGATTTTGAATCAAGCTATGCAAAGAGGTCTGGAATATGTTTAGAAAATGAATGGATCCCAAAACCCAGCTTTGTTTTTATATGCATTCTATACATGTACCTCATATATTCATACGTTTTGAATTAAAAAAAAAAACATTTTTTAAATAGTTCATATAATAGGTATTTTTCCAAACTCGATTTTAGTAAATTGCATGCTGCTAGAGCTGATGCATGTTGAAAAAACAAATAAGTCAGTTGATGTCCATGCGGGAAACATTTCAAGAACAGCGACAACTCTAATTCTTAATTTTTGCGAATTATATGTATTTTTACTTTCTATATCCAAATCTGATAGATTTCAGGCTTCGCGCAATTGGTTTATGAGTCTTAGTCTGCAAAACTGGAAAAAATAGGCTACAAATCTAGCTGGTTTTATTCATTTTTCACAAAAAAAAAAAAAAAAAATGGAAATTTTTGTATTCTTATTTGAAAGAGGAAAACTTGGGGGCTATATAGTAATTAATGCAATTTTATTTCATGATAAAGGAGACCTCACATTATATAATTTACTAAATTACTAAGAATATTTGTTGAGAAAAAAATTTTCAAATTACATGAAAGAAAAATTAAATTCGGGCATGATATGAGAAAGATTTTTACCCCGTCTTTGAAATAGATATAATTTTCTTATGTGTACAAGCGTGTGTAAACTAGTGTATCATGATAACAAAATTAGTACCAAAAATCTCTTGGTACTAATAGAATTATATAGGTAACATTTTCTTTATGTGCATTCTAGACTCCTTTATGCCTTTGCCTCCACTCCCTAGAACAGATCCTGCAGACGCCCTTGCTTAAGCCTGTACTTTCGTTAATGTCAAGGTCAAGGCAATACCAAGTAACCTCAAGTGATGACTTTCAGTGATGAAAAAAAATATAAGTTGCAAAACAATTTGTTTATCTTAACGTCTAAAGGTCAAATGTCCATAAATTTCAATTTAAAGAAAATTAATAGAATAGAAAACAAAAACAATTTGCGCATAACGTTGTTTGAGCCAACAATGACAGCATCAACAAGTGTCATTGAATTTATTTATGTTAATGTTGTACTGTGTGCCAACAACAGAAGAGAGATGGTGTGACAAAGAGGCAGTTAGTTTACTGACAATTGTTACACGATGCAACACGGTGTTAACGTTTTTAGTCCTCAGGCCAGAAACGTCAAATAAATTAAAATGAAAATGAAAAAAAAGCTATACACAACAACAGAATAACAAGATGGAGAAAACACAAACAAGAACAACATTAACAACAACAACTACAACACATCAACCACCGCAACATCGAAAGATGACTTGAGCCTGGCTTGACTCGAATGGCACAGAGCTACCGAAATAATCGAAAAAGTTTTTTTGTATTGTATAACTTATTTTTGAGCCTTTAAAAGAGTACTTGTTGTTGTTCTTGTGGTTAAACTGTTCGAGCCGCTATTGGCATAGAAAAAGTTATTAGAAAAATGGACACCAATAGAATTTATTACAGAGATACGCCAACTCTTTAAGCATAACAAGTAGCCGCCATCGCCTCATGAACTGTCCGTCTAACTCCATGACTAGAAAGCCCATCAATTGAGTTGTTTAACCTATCAATTGTTGTGTTGTTTTGTTGTTGTTGTTGTAAATAGCCGCAAGTGCGACATCATCTAAATGGTTTTTGAACACAAACGCTAATAAGCCCAATTGTAGCGAACATGCTTAGAATGTGAAACAATATAGAGCAGTTGCTACAGACCCGTTGGTGAGGGGGGAGTTTTTGGAGTTTAAAATCCCCCGTAGCATTCGAAAGTATATAAATAATTTATTATTAATTAAGAGATTGCAAGGCGAAACAATTAAAAACTTGAAATTATCATTTAAAAAAATCAATTTAACAATATATAAAAAAAATTTTGAAAAGAGAAATAAATTTGAAAATTTTGTTTTAAATCCGCAGATCACCATTTCAAAATTTGAAAAAATTCATAATTTAAAAAATTCGGTTGATGAATGAAAAGTTTTTGGTGATCGCGAATCTAAAATGAAAATCAAATGAAATTATTATGAAAGTCACATAAAATTACACAACAATTTAGTAACGTATTTTTAGAAATTGTCCACAAAAACGAAATTTCTTCTTTAAAAAATAATTTTCTAGAGAAAAATTTCGTTTTTTATTTTAAGATCAAAAAGTAAAACTGCTAAAAACCAGAACTGATGACTTTTATAAATTAATTGAACGATATATGAAAACATTGATAAATTTGAAAATATAGTTTTGAATCCACCGATAGGGACGCGAATATCATATCGATACTTGAGAGTATCGATACTTTTTTTCCGATACGAGTATTTGTACAAAAAAAAAAAGCAAATGCATGCACATTTTTCCACGCAATGCAACGTGCAATTTTGCATTTGCTTGTTTTAAACAAATAAAAGCAAGTGAAATCACCACTAATATGGTTAGGCACCTAAAAAGTCATCGAGAACAGTAAGTTTCCATCAACTGTTTGGTGTTTGTTATGACTAAAAATTTGTAATTTTAAATTACTTTCATTTTTGTATTAACATTTTTTGTTAAGGTGGTTGCAAAAATATTACAGTTTTCAGAAATATTCAAAAGTAATTTCTTAATCTTAATTTTTAAAGACATTTGTCCTAACTTATAATAACTAAATTGGTTTTGTTTTTATCACAACATATTATTACACGCTCAGAAATCTTGGATTAAATTCTAATAAAAACCGTTTTGTGTATATGACCACACCAGAATTGCATTAGAATCTAATATATGTCAAATATTAAAATTGAATTCTAATCCCATAATTCTAAATTCTATTACATAATTCTAATACAGAATTGGAATAGAAACTAAGCTTAGAACAATACTATTCTGGTTTATATTTTAATACATTTGTAATCAAGTGTAATACTTCAGTTATTAAAAAGTAATACGAATAAAAAAATTTTATTAAATATTAATACAAATTGTATAAAATAGTAATGCAAATTGTATCAAATTGTATTAAATAGTAATACAGATTGTATTAAACAGTAATAAAAGATGTATAACATTTAATACATATTGTCCTGAAAAGGTGAAAGGAAAAATCAATATTTATGGAACATTTATGGAATAAAGCTATAAATCTTTTATATGTTTACTTACTTTTAAAATTCCAAGTGAAATAAAAAGAAAATATTTGGTCAACCAATAACAATAAATATTTTGTTTTGTTCATTTTTGTTTCTTTTATAACATACGGTTTTTCGTTAGCAAAAACTATTTCTTTAGGTTTTATTTTGACAATGTCAGATTTCGGAATCAGAATGACAATTTGACAGATGCTTATTAGATATTTGTATTATATTTTAAGACAATTTGTATTATAACTTGTATATAATACAATTTTTATTATACTTTAATACAGATAACATTAAATCAATTTTTTTAATATACTTGAAAGTATAAGTTTTAATCAAAAATATATTAAAAAATGCATGATTTCAACGCTTGGCTTAAAATTAATTCCAAGATTTCTGAGCGTGTATCTATATATTATTACTCACACAGAAAAAAATTGTGGTACCATTTTAAGTGTGTTAACGTCGGCATATTCACATAAATCTTACATCGTTGGAAAGGTATTTTCGAGAACATTTGCAGAATATAATTTTTATTCGAATAAGTATTCATTGAGATAAGTAAAACTAAGCAAATGTAAACATTTTTTTCCCAATGGGACAGTGCAAAACAAATAGCAACACAACTCTATTGAACATCGTTGCTGTAGCATACACGAGAGAGAAGAGAGTGACTCAGAACACTTAAACAGAGCTGTGTGGCATTGTTGTTGTTGCTGTTTCTGAATTACTCTCTGGAACTGATAACCTGAACAGAATCATGATTCAATTATTATAGGTTGTCCATTCGTTTGACAACACCCGTAAATATGTAAACAAAAATATATTCTCTCTCAAATATAAATGACAACCAGGGTCTTGTGGTCTTCTATGAAAAAAGTTATGTTTCAGGGTTTTGTTGTGTATTTTAAAAAAAAGTAGTTATTCTATATTTTGCTGTTAGCAGAAAAAATAGTGCGCATTGCGCTTATAATAATTATGGCTTTGATAATTATTATTGAAAATTGTTTTCATAATTTGTTGCGAGCCGTTTTTTTCAATTAAAATATAAATCGCAACTACATATTAATAGCCGAAACACATTGACTGCGACAAGCGACGAACGCCAATTGTCAAAAAATAGAACGCATGTTTTCTTATGAAGATGTATTTTTTGAACACGACACGACAAAGAGCTAACACGACCACAATTGTTGCTGCCGCTGACTTCCATCTATTTCTAATTTGATAGACGACAAAAGCGAACATGGAAGAGTTTGTTTATGTTTTGTATGAAATACAGACTGTCGCTGTTGCGTTCATTATAATCCAGTCGTCGAGAATACTGCAACATTTCTCTCTGACGGCAGTGGACGTCTGTTTCTCTCTCTCAGTGGACGTCTGTTGCAGTCAATGTGTATCGGCCATTAGTTGTAATTATTAAAATAATAATGCCTTCAACATGCGGTATTTGTAAAACAGTTTATTCTGGTGATAAAATTTGAAAATATAATGTGCCAGTGGATCCAATAAGCTGTCAGCGGTGGAATTATATTTACACAACAAAATATTGAAATTAAAAACACTTAAATTTTCTATCAAAACAAAAAAGCAGTACAGAAAGTAGTAGAAAAAGTAGCAGTGAAATGTATCATTGGGTATTTAGTACTGCGAAAAAGTATGATATTCTTGCAATTGACTACTTTGATGGCTATAAAAAATTACTCTTTTGCTCTTCCCTTCAATTGTACGGGTGTATGTATTCATTCTTGTGAGTAAACGTCAAATGAAGTGACTACTTATAGTAATTGAATCATGAACAGAATAAAGTAATTTCATTCAGTGAACCCAGTGGTAAATAGACACATGAAGTAACCAATTTATATCTTTTATACCTACAATATATTTGCGAAAAGTCCAACGCGTGTAGAGGTAATAGTTGAGTTTTTGAAGTGATAACTTCTTCAGGCGCCTTTAGTAATTTTGTGTAGAGGAAAATCTTAACTTTAACGAAGCCCTTACTCATGACACGACATCCACAAATTAAGAGAAATGTCATATTTCATACAGTTTTAGTCGTATTAGCCAAAAATGTATAAAATGTAATAAATTTGGTATGTCAGGGCTATTTAAAAAAAAATTGACATGACTACTTTCAACTACTAGAACAACACTGTTTGTTTGTTCGTCCTTTAACCCTTTCAGACCTGACGCTAAGCCACTGATCATTTTTTTTAAGATTTTTGTAGTAAATGGACTTTATATGCTGTGAAAATATATTCAAAGCCAGAACTTTGATATTTTCAAGTCCTTGAAGAATTTTCAAGATCCAAAAATTTGTACTGAAATAATTTTTTTTCACCAAATCAATTAAGATTTTAAAATATATTATTTTATTTATTAAAATCTGTAAGCTTCACTAAAATTGCGCTGACTGCGTCAAGTACAGAGTACAGAAAATGAGTTGTGAATATGTATTAGTCAAAAGTATTTATCAATGTAATGTTTTTTAACTTTGATAAACGTTTAAAAAAAAATTTAAAAAAAACAGAAGACAAATCGATTTTGATATGGTTGAACTTAGACCACAGGCGATACTAGCAGTAATAATAGCATAAAAAATAGTATTAACTTCTCTTAGAATGATCTCAAAAATAAATATTTAATTTTATAAATTTTTTCATGCACATAAAAATTAAATCGTTATTTTTATTTAAAATAAAGAAATATGTGATTATTATATTCATCACTGTTTTTTAAGTTTAAGAGAAATGTTTAAGAGCCTTTATTTATATCACAGTAACAACCCTGTAATTCCAAAACTTTTTGCAAATGAGCCATAAAAGAGCATAAAAGAGCATTTTGAGGATTTTCGAAGAAAGTTTCATATTTTAAACAGCTATAAAATTTTGGTCCGAATTTGCTCAAGAATATGCTTAAGTTTTCTTGAAAAAAAATTTTTAAATTTTGCATATTTGTAGTTTTGGGAATTTTTTGCATTAAAATACCTAAACTCAATATTTCTGAACTGGTGCTCTTCTAACAAAAAATTTCATAACGGCCAGTTTCTTGAACGTAATCGTATGATAAATGATGAACCACAAGACTACATTCTTTATTTTACTATGCAAAAAAATACGAAAAAGTATTCAATATTCATAGTATCGAAACTTTTCTTTCAATATTTTGTCTGCATCGATACTTTTCTTTCGATACCAAAAAAGTAGGTATCGAAATTTTTCTTCCGATAGCGTGTCTCTTTTTCTTTTCTTCCGATATCGATAATGGTCCACAGATCACCATTTTTAATGCAAAATTAAAAAGAAAATCTGTTGATCACTGAAAAGTTTTCGTTGGTTATCGCGAATCAAATTTAAGCTAAGGCTTAGAATTTAAACTGTTTTATCGTAATACATAAAAACGTTGGTGCGTTTGTATGTCCTACCCTCTCGGCTTAACTACTGAAGACTCTCCCTAATAGGTGGCGCTGACATCGCCAAAATTCTTATTTATGGACTGATGTGGCTCAAATTCACAATGTTTAAATAAAAAATGGTCTTTGACAAAATTTGGACCAGATAGGTGGCGCTGGGGTGGAGATATATTCTTAACATATAAAAACATTGGCAGGTGGTGGTTCAGATTGTTTTTTTTTTTGTATTAGACCTCCTTAGATGGTGCCAGGGTAAATTTTTTTAAAAATTTTTTCTTATTTATATAAAACGTTGGTGTGTTTGTATGTGTTATCCTCACGGATTTACCACTGAAGCTATCCACCTTATATTCACACCATATGTTCGTGTGGTGCTCGGAAATTGTTCATGTCAGACCCCTTAGGTAAAATATGAAAGTATTTTAACACTGTTGAGTGAATTTTATATTTAATGCAAAAAGAGGTACATTTTGGAACTGTTGGTGTTAACAAAATAAGTACAATTACATATCTTAGATCCTTTAAAGGTCTAAAAATGGTTTTTTGTTTAAAATTTCAGCATTTTTGGGCGGACCTCCAAAATAGAAAAAAAATTAATTCTTTTGTTCTTTCTGCAGAAGTAGCAGCCACTAACGCCTCCGTAACGAGCTTAAGATGCCTCGCAGTGTCCTGAAAGTGGCGAGGTGCTTGTCGAATTTCGACATAGTCCATCATGTCACTAGAAATGTCCTTTACATGATATAAAAATTGATATAAAAAAATTGTTCTTATTTTGTTAACACCAACAGTTCCAAAATGTACTTTCATTTTGCATTAAAACAAAACAAACTCAAAAAAGTAAAAATACTTTCATATAAATAGCAAAAAAAAAAAAAAAATTATTACTAAAATTAAATAACAAGTAGATTTTTTTTTAACAAAACCCTAAAATCTTGTTAAAGCATTTGTCAAATGGGATGAAAATTTTAGCTATATGTTTTTATGTTCAAAGTATTGATTGATAAGTGATTTTCTTTTTAAATCAACTATTAGTGGGTCTCCAGTACAAAAGGTTCAGACCAAAAACAAGACCAAAAACAAGCACTGGAATCGGGGGTCAGAATTTCGATACATTCTAATGTATACACTTTACACTTCCTTAGAGTTATCTAGAATATACATATTAAACAATATTTACAAACGATTTCACATAAAAAAAATTTTAATACAGAAGAAAATGAAGACTTTTATATATGGACCCTTTGATTTTTTTGAAAAAATCATTACATCAGTGTTCATAGCTATGATAAAAATTCGGTTTTAGTTAGTGCCTTCGAATTCCGAATAAATGAAACAAACATTTTACAATTTGCAGTTTTCTGCCAATGCTGTAAATGTTTAAAAAAAATATTTTTAACGAAATTAGTAAAAACTTTGGAACATATGCATATTTTACGAGTTTACTTGTTTTCAGTGATCGTTTCTTTTAAAAAAATTTTTGGTTAAAATCTTTACTTTTAAAGACTTATCGATGTTATGATTTTAAACCCAGTAGCAAAACTTTGATTTAAATACGAAAAATCAGAACACGACACCTTATTTGTTTTTATAACATAACTATTACGTTACATATAATTATAATTTTTTTTTAATATACTCTTTTAGCCAAAAATTATCAAGAATCAATTATTCCAGTAAAAATAGATTTCCAACCTTCAATCACTTAATCATCTTCCAAATTGCAAAAAAAAATGGCCAAAATGGACATTTTACCTAATATGCCATTTTTGCGATAAAAATTGTTTAAAGTGGCAGAAAATGCAATCAATTTTGCATGGAATATCCTTATTTTGAATATCATATAGTTATCAATGCACTTTTTAAACAAAACCCCCCATGGAAAGTCCTGGCTACGTGCATGACTTATTATAGTTGGGAAAATGTTTTTTTGTTGTGCTTGAAATATATTGTTGCTGCTGGGAAAAATGTCAATATTCTGAGCACTTGTTTTAATTGCCAGTGAAAAACACAAAAATAAAGTTAAATTGAGTAGGAACTCATCTGGTAGTAGATTGAAGAGGGTGCCTGTTTTTTTCTTCTGGTTTCTCTCGTTCTACTCTTAACTAGACCATCATAAGTTTTCCTGTTGGCAATCAGCGAAGCGTCACTTTCTTAAGATGCACTGCTGTTGTTGTTTTTTTTTTTCAAGTGTTGACTGACTCCCTTGCCCACACGTTTGCTACCCATGAGTGCATTCAGAGGAGGCAGTCATCAGCTACCGTCAGTCGGGGGAAAAAGAAAACCAAATTTTAATTCTTCTAAGAAATCGTGGGAAATTCTTGTAAGAAGTAGTGTTTTAATTGCTTTGTTGTTGTTCTTGTTGTGTTTCCCCACGCCAAACTCTTATCATCAATCTTTTCTTATAAGAACATCTGGGAATTTTTTCCAGTTCGTGGGCTAAATTTACTCATACGGAACTATGAATAACGCAGGGGGTTGTTGTCTTTAAACTATATCACACATTGTGTATTGCTTATAACTTTTCACTTTCCCACAATTAGTGAGGAATTTAATTGGTTCCCGAGCAAATTTTCTTTCTACATGTTTTCATCTTTTAAAACAAGCATTTTATTATATATTAACTCTCTTCAGCCACTTCTTTTTAAGCAGTGTCACCTTTTAAATGCTATACTCTTTTCTTTCCATCTATACCAGTTAAACTCTGATGCAACTTGAAAAGCTGCCTTCATTTCGACTGTCTTTCTGTTTTTCTGCCTGTCTGTCTGTATGTTGAGCATATTTTCCTCCCTTAAATCAATATTAAAAAAGTTTTCTCAGGATTTTCGCCCCATTTTATTATTTTTTATCATCACATTTTTTATCTTCAACTTCATCTGCTTGTAAATGAGAAAAGTTGATTGTTGTTGTTGTTGTTGTTGTTGTTGGTGGCACAACGTCAATGCTCACAAGAACATGCTTTGCCTGCCTGACATCGAAACTCTTTCAAAAAGTATTTGCGTTAAAATATTTTGTATGAAAAAAAAAAGAAATACTGTTGCCAATAAGTAGAAAATTCTTTGTAATAAATATTCAGCTTGAATGAAGGTTTTTTGTGAATTTCTTTGGTACTAAATTCTTATTCTTGTGCATAAAAATATTTTAAAAATTGTCTCCACTTTTATTTGCTATCAATTTCTGTCGTTTCTTATTGCAGCAATATTTTTAATATTTTTCCTTTTTTTTACATATTTTCAGACTTGGTTTTTCACCGATACCAATGATCAGTTTTATCAGGAGAAGACAAGTGAGTACAATTTTTATGAATTCAAATAACTATAACAAGGCTGTTCACAGTTTGCATACGCAGATCTGTTATTTAAACGGTTTGTTATTTTTACGCCAACTTACGCATATTTTGTTTTGTTGTTGTTTTGCATGCAAATGCAAATACGCAAGCACGCGTAAATAAAAGTAGCCCCTGGACGCGTTTTTTGTGCCAAGTATTTTTATGCTCTGTTAAGGTTGATTCTTTGACCTCATGTCAAAAATAAAAAAGTTATGATGTCATCTGGACGCGGAACAAGATGCTTTTGCTTCTTGCTTTTGCTTCTCAAAAAAAAAAAAATTTCGCGTGATACTTATACTGGCTAGGTATAGGTGCTAGGCTAAAAATTATTATACGCTAGTAAAGACTGCTGATATGCTCTTCTCATACGAATAAGCAATAAAATTTTGAAGTCACAACTTCGTGGAGAGAGCCGCTAGATCGAAGATGCAACAAGCGCGTCACGGCATTTAATATAATTATTACTCGGTGAGTTTAATTTAGGATACGTATTATGAAAGAAAAAAAAGAATGGATGCGTGGGCTCACGAGAATAATTAAAAATGATGATGTCATCAAGTGGGAACTATTACTCACTAGGGTAAAAACGAAATATATATATATATATTTTAGGGCAAGTCGATTTAAAAATCGCTCATTGCTCAGTAAAAACCATATTCTAGGGATCAAAATAAGAAACTTTGCCCGAGGAACTATACCTCTAAAACGAATTCTAATGCCCCAACTTTTGACTTTTGTCCCGTAGGGTCAAATTTTGAAAAAATCCCTCTTTGACCGATTTAGAGTGCCCCAATCAAGTCCAAATGTATGACCGAACCCCACTAACTTAGGAGAGCCGATCCATTCATGCCAGTGGCACACCCTCTGGAACCCCCTTTCATGTATAGCGCCAAAATGGTGATTTTTTGAAATGTTTTTATGGGGAATCAGGAACCAGGGGGGTTCCAGGGTGTGTGCCACTGGCATGGGTGGATCGGCCCTCCAAAGTTAGTGGGGGTCGGTCATATATTTGGACTCGATTGGGGCACTCTAAATGGGTCAAAGAAGGATTTTTCAAAATTTGACCCTACGTGAGAAAAGTCAAAAGTTGGCGATTTTTTTGCCTCCTCACAAATCGACCCGGCCTAATATACTATATATATTATAATGTTTGTCCTCTAGATAAAACTAATAAAATTATTTAAAAGTAATAAGATCGCGGTAACAAAACGTTGCATGAAATATAATCTCGGTGACATTACTGTTAATTTTATGGTGCTATGGTAAGGTTTCATTCTTAAGGTTAATAACAGTAAAAAACTATGATGTTATCAGATTGCGAGTGCAGCAAATGTAACGTTAATCTACAGTACATTCATGAAAATATTAGATAGCACATAGATAAATGTTGATATACCACAGTAAAGGTTGATGAAAACAGAAACAAAACAAAAAAAAAAGAAAAGCACAAATGAAAACAAAAGCAGAAACAAGCGCAAACGTGAAAGCAAAAGCAGAAGAAGGAGCAAAATCAAATAAGCAAGCTCAGAAGCAGAAGAAAATGGCCAACAGCAAATGCAAAGCATAATCCAAAGGCAGTGACAAAGGCAATGACAAAGGCAAAAGCAAAGGCAAAGGCAAAGGCAAAAGGCAAAGGCAAAGGCTTAAACTACTATTTTCGACTATTATTAATTATACTGTGTATTTCTACTACTTTTTTCTACTACGTATGATATGCTGGTATGGTATGGGATAACGGGTTTGGTCTGGTGGGAAGCTATGATATGTCCATTTCTTTAACTATTTCCTACTTCTAATTTCTTATATATCTCTTACTGCTATTTTCTTTTACTATTTTTACTATTTCTACTCTTATCTATACTCTTATCTATACTGCTTATTTTTAATACTATTTCCATAACTACCCAGCAGAGTAACCAACTAGTTTAAAATCAGTCTGCATACTAGTTGAAAACTGAGCAATACTAGTTGAAGATCGTATTTTTTTCATATACCCAACTAGTATTTTTTACATGGCGATGTCAAAGGAAATATCAATTGTCCTATTCTGAACAGATGATAACTAGTTTATAGTATATATACTTATAGTGAGTTAAATGCTAGTTTGTTGTGAAGTAAGCAAATCAGATATTGCCAAAAAAAGGAACATATTATATTATACTTTAAGTCAATTTAACTTCAACGAATGCTTAAATAGCGATTTTGGTGAGCTAACCTTAGTTTAATTTGACTAAAGTTTAAACTCGTACTGAAAAACTGTCCCTAAGGCAGATAAATTGTTTCCACCACCATCGGGACTATATCTGAAAAAATTCTTAAATGTCTGCGTTGTTTACAAAAAGTTAGTCTAGCGAATCTTTGTTGCACTTCCAA
Source organism: Dichetophora obliterata (assembly GCA_963920525.1). NCBI lineage: Eukaryota > Metazoa > Arthropoda > Insecta > Diptera > Sciomyzidae > Dichetophora > Dichetophora obliterata. Next base: position 135,669,515 of record OY986438.1, on the reverse strand, counting down.
AATAGATGAGCGCTCGAAGATGTGTGGGCGTTATTCATATGTTGTCTGGATTTGTTCATAATATAATTATTATTTTGGAATCGGAAACTTTCAGTAATAAGGATAGTTCGCCATATTACTACGGTCGTGACGAACGCAAGGACTATTGGTGGATTGAGTATTTTTAAAACTTTAAAGTATTCAAAAAACTACCTAGCTCCAACTGGTTGTGGAACTGGTTGATTTTAACAATATGTAATATAGTTTGATTGTGGCTAGTTTTACAACTAGTTTATTGCGACTTGACACAAACTAGTTGGATTTAAACTATTTTTGCAACTAGTAAATCGTGACAAAATATAAACTAGTTTATTTTAACTAGTATAAAGACTAATCATTTTTTACTGCTGATTAGTCTTACAGACTAAGAGGATTTGGACAAAGATTAAGACAAGTATTTGTGCAAGGATTAAGACAAAGATTAAGACAAGAATTAAGACGGGGATTAGGACAAGAATTAGGTCTTGTATTAGAAGAGGGATTAAGACAAGTATTTCGACTACTAGATTTCATGGATATCTTCAAGAACTGTAATAAGAATTGACACAACGACTACGATAAGGATAAATATACGCTGCCACGTCAAAATACTTACATGCGTATCGAGAACACAACTACTATAATTTTTTTTCTACACGAATTGATTTATATTTTAAAATTTAAAAACATTAATATTCTTTGTAAATACAGATCATGATACAATAATCGTTAGGTACACATTTAAAGAATAGCATCGTTTACTAAGTATCGCTACCATAACAGTTCACAAGAGTTGACTTCTCTGAATGCAGCCAATGTGTGTGTTACACACGTTCTCTACTTTGGTTTCTTGTGTCTGACATTCGATGGTCGCAACATGGTTAAACTAGCATAAAAACTTATAAACATATTCTTAAGTAGCAACAGCTTAAGTTTGATTTGTTCTGTCTGCTTAAAGCAATGTCTTTAAAGAAACTCTAATAAACATCATTAACATCATTGAACCTTATGGCTGAGAAATAAGCAATTTTTTGAAGAAAAAGTGATTGCTTGAGTTTTGAGTTTGGCAATAGTTTGGAAATTCCAAGCAAAAGCAATTACTTATGTTCTAGCTGGCTCATTGATTAGGCTCATTGACTTGTCGATTAAATTTGGATGTGAAATACTAAATTTGTCACCGGTTTATAAATTTAGCTAACTGCAAAGGAAAGAAAGAATTTTAAATTTTTTTCAGAACAACATTAGTTATGCCTTAATTATAATTTTATTTATTTTTTTCTTTAGTATATATTTTATTGACTTTCTGCAACAGAAATCAATTTGATGCTAACAGAAATATTATAATGGTATATCAGTAAAGTGCTTTTTACATCTTTACTTTTTAGGAATCTCATCTCTAAGAACTTATTAAGATTGAACTACAGATTGATTATTTTTGAGAAACTCTTATGAAAGGTGATCTCAAATCAATTGCAGCGATCCACTCAAATGCGGCACTTTTTCGCCATTTCGGAATACATTAAATCTTTGGCCATAAATCAAAATAATGAAAATAGCATAAAAATTAATACACAGTGAGATCCTTTTGTTCGATGATGCTCCTCACTGCTATACATCCTTTTGTATTTTGCATTTCATTGTATTCTTAGGACGCTATCAATGCTTTAGACTGGCCTAAAAGACCATCTTTCGATGGGACTGTTTGCGGATTGGTGTTTGAAAAAAATTATATACGAGTACCTACCTATATTTTAGAGATGAAAACGAATATAAACTTAAATATTCATCAAAATCCAGCCGTTGATTGCTTTCTAAGTTCGGCTGCGTTTTTTAAGTTATTGTTGTTGGTTTTGTTGTTATTCTGTTTTTGATTGTTTCTGAATGGCTCTAAACGGCGCAGTTACAAAAGAATAAAAAAAAAAAAAAAAAAAAGGGAAGTTGCATAAAAACCCAATTTAGTTTCACATCAATCTGCTCCGCCCACTTGACCGCCTAATATTGGCCACTGTCTGGACTGAGTGCTCTCAGCTACCAGCAGCAGCAACGCTTGAGACGATCAGCTTACTGCTTTGACTGCTTTTTGTTTTTTTTTGTTGTTGTCTGTCCGCCTGCCTGACTGTCTGTCTGTCTATCTGACTGAGTGTCTTATGCTACACTCCAGCCAGCCGTCTTTTGCTCGCATATCTCTGCCAGTATATCTCTTGCGCTAAAATTCCAATTTTCTCGTATACACAAAATAAAACTGATTAAAATTTGTTAATGTTTAAATAAAACAAAAAATACGAGAAAAAACTGCACATCCTTTATTTCAACAGCTTGCTTCGGTCTGCCCGCGCTGTATTTTTTTTTGCTTGAAACATGCGCGCATGCTCAGAAATCTTTTGTATTATTTTTGCACAGCCTCGACAGAGGTTGGTTTTGCTGCTTATAAATGCTTAAATTCATGCGCGCCCGCATTTTTAATTGAATTGCAAAAATAAATTGAAAAAAAAGCAAAAAAAAAAAAAAAACAATGGAAAAGTAATACACTAGAAGCCAAGGTTTTCGTTTATACTTTTTAACGCTAGAGTTGCTGCATCTTTTGTTATTTTCTTATTGTTTGTACTGAGCAATGCTTGTTTAATTAATGCACCGTGGTGTTAAAAACGCTGTAAATATTAAATGAGCTGTTCTTTGTTCACTATTTTTTAACAATTCTGCCCACTGTATTGAGATGTGTGTTTCAGTTAAGCATCTACAGCAAGTGCGCGGGTGCTTCCATGTGTTCTGCGGCACTTGGTGATGAAGTTCAGACAGTGTCAGCGATACAGCAACAGCAACAACAACAACAACACCATTTTAATACACATCCCAAGTTTGTTTAATGATGCGTTCAATCAACATCAGCTTTTGTTGTTAGCTCGCTGGATGTTTGTTGTTATCCTTGATGATTTCGCTTAATTTTGGGTTTTTTTTTTGTGTTTTTGTTGATTTTTAAGTGTTTGCGGGTTGTTGTCATTGTTATTGTTGTCGTTCAGTGTGGCTCAATAAAACTTGCTGCTCCTGCTGCTGCTACTTTCATTGTTTTTGCTGCTTGCATGAATGCATTCATGATGTCTGCCGTCTATCAATCAGCTTTTGACAGTTTCATGAGGAATTTTATTGAAATTAACTGCTACTTTTTATTTATTTTGTTGGAATTTCACAATTTTTTTCTCTATTTTAAAGTTATTTACAACTTATTGTAGGTGAATTCTTGACTAGCAGTATTATCAAAGGACCTTCGAAATGTTCGTTTGCATAAGCTCAAAAAAATAAATATAAAGTTTTAACTCATGCTTTTCATATCCATAGATACAATTTTTGCAAAGTTTACATTTCCTTAACAAAAAATAATGCCCATATCTACGTGAAACGGACCAAAAAAAAAAAATTATGGGTGTCGGATTTTTTTCCATAATGTTCTCCTAGAAAAACTATATTAATTCACATTTTTTTTCGATATGCTTTGGTGGCTGAGTTATAGATTTCTAAAAATTGGAGTTGCTAAGAAACAGATTTTTTTATAAACATTTTTGTGGGCAAAAAATTTAAAAAAAAATATTTGTTTATGGATTTCAAACTTCGAATTAAAAATGAGCCATTTCCCTGATTTTTAAAATTTTTAAATTCAAGCGTGATATTTGTAGATATTACACCAGAAGAAAATCGCAAAAATGGCGAAATTCTTCGAATTTTGAATCGAATTACAAACTTTTTTAAATGGTTTTGAAATAGAAAAATTTTTCGAATTTTGTATTCACTCGTTTTCATGTAATATATTCTAGATAAAAAAGAATCAGCAAACATATTAAAGATGAACTGCAATATATCAAAAGATGTAAGATAATAGATACAATTACAAATAGATACTATATACTTTATTAGTATATAAAAAGGATAAGTATAAAGTATGATGTATAAAGTACAAAGAACAAAACACAAAGTGTAAGGTATAAAGTATAAGGTATAAAGTATACAGTATACAGTATAAAGTATAAAATATAAAGTACAAAGTATAACGTATAATGTATAAAGTATAAAGCATAAAGTATAAAGTATAAAGTATAAAGTATAAAGTATAAAGTATAAAGTATAAAGTATAAAGTATAAAGTATAAAGTATAAAGTATAAAGTATAAAGTATAAAGTATAAAGTATAAAGCATAAAGTATAAAGTATAAAGTATAAAGTATAAAGTATAAAGTATAAAGCATAAAGTATAAAGTATAAAGTATAAAGTATAAAGTATAAAGTATAAAGTATAAAGTATAAAGTATAAAGTATAAAGTATAAAGTATAAAGTATAAAGTATATAGTATAAAGTATAAAGTATAAAGTATAAAGTATAAAGTATAAAGTATAAAGTATAAAGTATAAAGTATAAAGTATAAAGTATAAAGTATAAAGTATAAAGTATAAAGTATAAAGTATAAAGTATATGTAATGTATTATTATCCTTATAGCACAACACAATTGTACTCTACTGTTAATACAACAAAGTTGTCTTTCTATACTGTATATGCATTATATATTCTCTCTATTTAATTATATCTAAAATATCTCTTATATCAACTATTACACATAATATAATGAACAGTTAATTGACGTATGATTATGCTGTTATAACTTTCGAGATCACTTCTGTTTAAACATTAGACAAATAAAGTTAAGCTAAAAACGAGCAGTGTTGGTTTTCTTTACAAAAAGTATTTGTATAAGATATAACAATTTTGGCGACGAGGATAACGTTCAGAAATAGTAATTATTAAAAAAGTAAAATTAAATGATAAAAAGTGAACTAACTGCTCAGCTAGAGGAAAAACTGTCAAAAACAAGCATCATGATTGGCCATATGGATCCGTTCGTTATGGGAAATAATTTCTCCGAATACGAAATGAGGCTTCAACAATTTTTCATTGTCAACGATGTAGAAGATGGTAAAAAAGTGCCATTCTTTATAACATACATTGGAGCCGACGCATTTTCAGTATTACGTAAGATATTTTCACCAGAAGATCCAAGTAAAAAACCATATAAGGATCTGGTTGATACGCTTAAAAAATATTTTGAGCCATCAGTTAATGAAATTGCTGAATCATACAAATTCAGTAAAACAGAACAAGGTCAAAACTCAATTAGAGAATTTATAATTGAATTGAAGTCTTTAGCGCAAAAGTGTAATTTTGAAGCGTTTCTTGAGCGAGCACTTCGTGATAAGTTCGTTTGTGGAGTTCGAGACAACCAACTGCGAGCAAAATTTTTAAAGGAGTCTGGGCTGACATTCAAAAAAGCTTGTGAAATAGCATTAAATTGGGAAATGGCTGAAGGAGAAACAAAAGAAATCGCTACAAGAAAAGAGAATTACACCATGTGTTCTATAAGCCAAGATCACAGTCGCAGAAAGTTTCTTTTGCGTAAGGAAGGTCATAACACGAAGTCGAGTAAATCAAAGTTTTCAAACAAACCGTGCTACAGATGTGGGAAAAAAGGCCACGAAGCAGACCAATGCATTTGCAAAAATTGGATATGTTTCAACTGTAATAAAAAAGGACATACCGCGAATAGATGCCAAGCCGCGAAGAAAACTTTTCGGAACGAAAATTTACACATGAAAAGTGTTGAAGAAATGATGGACGGAGCAAGAATTATGAGCATATCGAGTGAGGAGTGCTATGCTGAAAGAAATGAAGTTGCTGCTGTTGCTGTTGTTGGTGCAGAGATCGTGGAGTTAGTTATTGGTGGTAAGGTGATAAAAATGGAGATAGATACGGGGGCATGTATATCTATTATTTCAAAAGATACTTATTTGGAAAATTTTGAAAGCTTTAAATTAGATTCTGTACAACGAACATTTCTGGCTGTCACAGGTAATCCATTAAAATGCGCTGGAAAATTTAATGCTATTGTAAACAAGGTGAATTGTAATGAGCAACATGAATTAGAATTGGTTGTTATACATTCTGAAAGAGATTTTAAACCACTTCTTGGTAGAAATTGGATAAATACATTGTTTCCCAACTGGAGAAATGCATTTAGTTGTAATATTCTTAATAAAGTAATCAGTAAAGATTGTAATATATTAAATGAAATAAATTTTAAATTTCCAAGAACAGTAAATGATGCAAAAAATCAATGTATAGAACATTATACTGCAGAAATAGTACTAAAGCCGGATGCAAAACCGATATTTCGAAAAGCATACGATGTGCCTTTCAAATTGCGAAAACAAGTTGAAGAAGAGTTAGATCGGTTATGCACGCAAGGAATTTTGATTCCTGTAACTTTTAGTAGATATGCTTCTCCAATAGTTATAGTTTCCAAGCCAGGAAAGAAGATAAGAATCTGTATAGATTGCAAAGTAACGATAAATAGATTTATAGAAACACAACATTATCCTCTACCTCGCATAGACGATATATTTGCAAGTTTAGCCAATTGTAATTTTTTTTGTGTTCTTGATCTATCTGGAGCTTACCAACAACTTAAAATTTCAGAATCCTCCAGAGATTATGTAACAATAAACACCCATAAAGGGCTATATCAATATACCCGACTTCCCTTTGGGGTTGCCAGTGCACCCTCTATTTTCCAATCTGTAATGGATCAAGTGCTTTTGGGAATACCTGGTACATCTTGTTATTTAGATGATATTCAAATTGGTGGACCAACCTTAAATGAATGTAAAAACCGTCTCTTTTTAGTGCTTAATAAGCTCAATGAATTTAATATTAAAATAAACATTGATAAGTGTTCCTTTTTTCAAGAGGAAATCAATTACCTTGGTCACACAATTTCGCGTAATGGGTTGAAGCCAAACAATGAAAAAATAATAGCAATTTCTAATGCTCCAAGTCCAAAAAATTTAACTGAATTACAATCATACTTAGGTATGATCAATTACTACAGTAGCTTTATACCAAATTTATCAAGTGAATTATCAATTTTATATAAACTTTTGCGTAAAGACACTAAATTTGTTTGGACACAGCAAGCCGAAAACTGTTTTATCAAATCCAAAAAATTGCTATTGAATAATAATTTATTAGAATTATATGATCAAAACAAACAGATAATAGTCACTTGCGACGCAAGTCCGTATGGAGTAGGAGCAGTGTTAGCTCATTTAGTAAATAGAGTTGAAAAACCTGTTTTATTTGCCTCGAGCTCGTTATCTCCATCAGAAAAAAACTATTCTCAAATTCATAGAGAGGCTCTCGCAGTAATGTTTGCTTTGAAAAAATTCCATAAGTACATATATGGCCATAAGTTTACGCTTTGCAGCGACAACGAAGCTCTTAAAGAAATTTTTAATCCGAATAGAGACACGTCAAGTATAACTGCATCCAGATTACAGCGATGGGCTGTAATGTTATCGATTTACGATTATGAGTTTAAATATCGTCCCGCAAAACATAACACGCCTGCTGATGCAATGTCTCGTTTACCATTACAAACTGAAACTCAAATTGAATCGATTAACAATCTTTCAGATCAAATTGAATTTCCAATTAGCATTGAAAAAGTAAAAGCTCATACACAAAGTGATGAAGTATTGTCAAAAATACTAAAATATGTAAAAGTTAAATGGCCGGTAAAATTACCACTCTACTTAAAAGAATGGTACCGATTTCGCAAAAGCTTATCATCTGATAACGATTGTGTTTACTACAGGGATAGATTAGTAATACCAGAAAAACTACGTAATGAAATACTGTCCGTACTACATGAAAATCATGACGGAATTGTAAGATTAAAAATGCTTTCCAGAAGTTCAGTTTGGTGGCCTAAAATTGATGAAAGTATTGAGAAATTTGTTTTGAGTTGCTTTACTTGCCAGACTACACAAAAAATACCAAGAGAAAAGATCGTTAGTCATTGGCCCTTATCAGAGTACCCATTTCAAAGAGTACATATAGATTTCTTTTATTTTGACTCAAAAACATATTTAATTTATATTGATTCATATAGCAAATATATTATAGTAAAGTATATACCAAAGACTGACGCTTTGAGTCTTGGTAATAGTTTACTGTCAATTTTCAGAATTTTTGGATATCCAACAGAAATAGTTTCGGATAATGGTCCACCATTTTCTTCTAAAGAATTTGAAAATTTTGCAAAAAATTTAAATATAGTTTTAAAAAAATCACCTGCGTACCATCCACAAAGTAATGGATTAGCGGAACGTGGTGTACAAACAATAAAAAATAGTTTAAAAAAATATATTGCCGATGAGAATTTAAAATCTCTCCCAATACAAACTAAATTAAATAAAATTTTGATGTGCTACAACAATACACCCTGTACAGCAACAAATACTAGTCCAGCAAGCATCATTTTTTCGTATGAACCAAGAACAATTATAAACTCTTTATCTAAAAATATTTCATTTAGTTTACCCAAAAGTAAAATATTTTATCCAAACAAAACAAATACAAAATTACAAATACAAACTGAACAACCGTTTAAAAAAGGGGAAAAAGTACTTTATAGAAACCATTTTAAAAGTTTTGTTAAATGGATACCTGCAACAGTTCATAAATATATCAGTCCAAAAACTTACTTAATAAATATTCAAAATTCTATCAGATATGTTCACAAAAATCAATTAAGATATTCCAATTTGTCTGATAAATATCATCCTTTACTACAAATTGAATCAAAAATAAGCGCAGAAAAAAATATTGAGGACAACAAAGAAACAAGCACTAATAATCATGTTAATAAAAAAATTAAGAAAAAAATTAAACCTGTATTGCATGAATCAGTACCTTTGCGAAGATCTAAACGCAACATTCGTAAGCGATTTAGTTAAGACAAATGAATTGTTAAAAATGTATAATATGAATTATGTATTTACACTTTGATAAACATTGAAAATTATTATTATTATTATTATCATCATTAAACTGAATAATTGTACACGTATAAAAAAAAAAAAAAAAAAAAAAAAAAAAAAAGGGAAAATGTAATGTATTATTATCCTTATAGCACAACACAATTGTACTCTACTGTAAATACAACAAAGTTGTCTTTCTATACTGTATATGCATTATATATTCTCTCTATTTAATTATATCTAAAATATCTCTTATATCAACTATTACACATAATATAATGAACAGTTAATTGACGTATGATTATGCTGTTATAACTTTCGAGATCACTTCTGTTTAAACATTAGACAAATAAAGTTAAGCTAAAAACGAGCAGTGTTGGTTTTCTTTACAAAAAGTATTTGTATAAGATATAACAGTATAAAGTATAAAGCATAAAGTATAAAGTATAAAATATAAAGTATAAAGTATAAAGTATAAAGTATAAAGTATAAAGTATAAAGTATAAAGTATAAAGTATAAAGTATAAAGTATAAAGCATAAAGTATAAAGTATAAAGTATAAAGTATAAAGTATAAAGTATAAAGTATAAAGTATAAAGTATAAAGTATAAAGTATAAAGTATAAAGTATAAAGTATAAAGTATAAAGTATAAAGTATAAAGTATAAAGTATAAAGTATAAAGTATAAAGTATAAAGTATAAAGTATAAAGTATAAAGTATAAAGTATAAAGTATAAAGTATAAAGTATAAAGTATAAAGTATAAAGTATAAAGTATAAAGTATAAATTATAAAGTATAAAGTATAAGGTATAAATTATACAGTATAAAGTATAAAATATAAAGTACAAAGTATAAAGTATAATGTATAAAGTATAAAGTATAAAGTATAAAGTATAAAGTATAAAGTATAAAGTATAAAGTATAAAGTATAAACTATAAAGTATAAAGTATAAAATATAAAGGATAAAGTATAAAGTATAAAGTATAAAGTTTAAAGTACAAAGTATAAAGTATAAAGTATAAAGCATAAAGTATAAAGTATAAACTATAAAGTATAAAGTATTAAGTATAAAGTATAAACTATAAAGTAGAAAGTATAAAGTACAAAGTACAAAGTATAAAGCATAAAGTATAAAGTATAAAGTATAAAGTATAAAGTATAAAGTATAAAGTATAAAGTATAAAGTATAAAGTATAAAGTATAAAGTATAAAGTATAAAGTATAAAGTATAAAGTATAAAGTATAAAGTATAAAGTATAAAGTATAAAGTATAAAGTATAAAGTATAAAGTATAAAGTATAAAGTATAAAGTATAAAGTACAAAGTATAAAGTATAAAGTATAAAGTATAAAATATAAAGTATAAAGTATAAAGTATAAAGTATAAAGTATAAAGTATAAAGTATAAAGTACAAAGTATAAAGTATAAAGTATAAAGTATAAAGCATAAAGTATAAAGTATAAAGTATAAAGTATAAAGCATAAAGTATAAAGTATAAAGTATAAAGTATAAAGTATAAAGTATAAAGTATAAAGTATAAAGTATAAAGTATAAAGTATAAAGTATAAAGTATAAAGTATAAAGTATAAAGTATAAAGTACAAAGTACAAAGAATAAAGTATAAAGTATAAAGTATAAAGTATAAAGTATAAAGTATAAAGTATAAAGTATAAAGTATAAAGTATAAGGTATAAATTATACAGTATAAAGTATAAAATATAAAGTACAAAGTACAAAGTATAAAGTATAATGTATAAAGTATTAAGTATAAAGTATAAATTATAAAGGATAAAGTATAAAGTATAAAGTATAAAGTATAAAGTTTAAAGTATAAAGTATAAAGTATAAAGCATAAAGTATAAAGTATAAACTATAAAGTATAAAGTATAAGGTATAAAGTATAAAGTATAAACTATAAAGTATAAAGTACAAAGTATAAAGTATAAAATATAAAGTATAAGGTCAAAAGTATAAAGTATGTATATTATAAATAATACTTTAAATTTTAAATTTAGTATAGTATGGTAAAAATTATAAAGTATAAAGTAAAATTACAAATTACTTTTAAAGTATAAATTAAATGGTGTAAATTGTGAACTTTTTCTTTTAAAAGCTTAACACAAGTCTTCAAAATAGTTAAAAAGCCACAACCGATATATATTAAGTTACCTCCGTTATTTGTTTTCTTTCTCTTTGCGTACCTTTAACACTTTCGTGTAATAAAAATGCCAACATTAACACATTTGCGGCTTAAATTGAATTTTTCTTGTTTTTTCATTTCCTGTTTAACTAATTTTGCCATTCGCATTACGAGTTCCACGAACTTATTCATGCCTGCTCTCTACGGCTGTAAAATATTTTTGTTTTTTTAATTAAAATAGATTCCCAAGACATAATTTTCGAATTCTGCTTAAGTAACCCATTTAATGTGTCTACTTAGCTTAATGCTAATGAATATTCAATCTAGACAAATGTAAAGCAAAGCAAAACAGTGAAAAAAGACGAGTGGAGGAAACGCTTAATAGTCAATAAAAATGTCATTCACCAAATGCCTGAACTTCAAGTTCAAAAACAAAAGTTCAACAGTGAAACAAAAAACAAAAACAGAAATAACCCTCTTTTTTAGAGCTACTCTCAGCCGAACCTTAAGGTTTAAGTTGATCTTTTTAATTGACTGTGACTTGACTGAAGCCAGCTTTGCGCCAAACCTTAATCAATCATGATTGCTTATATATTAGGTTCATGTTTTTATCGAATGGGTTTTTTCTTTACTTTGGCCTGATAAAATATCATATCAAAAGCTCAGATTTCTTTGTTTTGCAATTTAATGACGCGATTTTTAATCTTTTTTTTTTAATTAAATTTGAACAAGCCCTGAAATTCGTCACATATAACCGGAATTTTTGTTTTTACTCAGGTCAAAAGCGAAATCCATTTATTTTTTTGCTTGAGTTGTTTTACTTTTATCTATTGAAAAACTTTTCACTTTATAAAGAATTGATGCACTGTCAACCAATCAACAGTTTGATGAAATTTTCAAGCATTCTTTTTTTCAACCAAAAACAACATGGCTTATTTTGTATTTTAGAGCAACTTTGACGCTTGTGTCATTTTGACCACAAAGCTAAGTGCAAATCCAATTGGGGTATATCTGAAATTTTTACTGTAATTTCATTTTAGAGCAATACTAAAAAAATTGGTAAATGTGAGAAAATTTACAAATTAAAATTAGGACTATTATTAAAATATATGTTTAAAATTGTGTCTCCATTACTTTTTGAGTTTTTAAATGTTTTCTTAATTAATATTGTTTGTTAAAACTATGAGTTATTTTGCCATAATAAAAAAAGGTCTCCATAGTGCTATGTATTAATTAATTATATCTTTTATGCAAATAATAAGAGAAGAAGCCAACATAATATTCAAATAATTTTTCCCACTGAGTTAATTTTTCTCGACCCAATTCAAGCACTCCTGGCCACCACCACAATTGGCCAAAGCACAAAAGTATGTTTCGCCGAGAGAGAGAAAGCGAATGATACTACAGGGCTGCCATCCATTGCTGCGGCATTTTGATAAATGTGCCGTAATTAGAACCTAATGAGCTACCGCCGTCATCGCCACTACTGCCGCCGCCTGACCATGTCACTTAAACTTTTGCCGCACCCGCCGCTGTCGTTATAGTAAAATATCTGCGTCGCCCTTCGATGAGGGGTAAACGCAACGATTAACCATAATATTTAGAGCTGCGGCTTGGACTATTGGCAGAGGTAATAAATTAATTTTTCATGTTTTGCTGCAACTTCAAGAACTTGAAACTTTTGTGTCCGCATCCTTTGGACGCATTCTTTAACAAGCAGCAGCGCGCGTATTCAGCCGATAAGCACACGAACACTGTTTGAAGCGTAGCGCAGCAATTTTCGGCATGAGTTTCGGAATTTTGATTAGGACAACAGTATGTTTGTTGAATGTCTGTTAATCGCGCGACGGATTTTGAGATATGCTGCTGCTGTTGACCCGCCTGGCCGGCTGCCTGTTTGTCCTTAAAGAAGCAAAAAAAAAAAAAAAAAAAAATAATATTGGTAGCTGGCAAAGATAGATGGAAGCTGGTTTTACTTTTTTTTAAAGTTAGCTGCATACGAATGGCTTATGAGCGAATGTATCTTTTCGCTGCGATTGTGCGAATGCGCAATTTTAGATATTTCAACAATTTTCATCCAATTAAGAGGCTTCACCCTTACTTTCTGTGAAGTTATTTACTTTTATTTGTTGTAATTTTTGTATTTTGTTGAAGTTTTTCAAGACGACGCTTATGGCAAACACTTTGGATTTAGCTTCAATTTGAGGTGCTCCCTGGTTTTGTTGTTGTTATTAAATCTTGTTGTTAAAGTCGTCTGTTTTTTAAAGTAACTTCGGATTTTTCACTAATGAGCTACTGTTTTGTTGCGGTTATTTGACAAAGTAACGCTTAACAAATATTTTTGCTTTAATATTTTTTCCTTATTATTTTTGACGACATTTTTATCTAATGCATTGTATCCACAAATTAGGATGCGATCTCTTTGGACTTATTATAACGTTGCTCCTTTCTTTTCTTTGCAGAAGGACATCTTATTAATACAAACTGTTCGCAGGGACATTTTCGCAAAGCTCTGTGCTGTAAAATGTCCGCCGAATTGGATATATTTTTGCAGAGTGGAAAAAAGTAAGTACCATCCTTTTTATTGTATTATGAATCCAACACTGTTGCCAACTTGGTGTTTTTACACCAGATAATGTGCCTTTTGAAAATTTTGGCGCAAGAAAAATAAGGTTTAGTGCCTAGTGCATTTTTTTGTTCTTCTGTTTTTAATTTTTGCGTCACGAAATGTGCCTTAGTTTGTGCTTAAATGGAAATTGATCTCAAGATGTGATTTAATAGTACAAGTATATGAAAACATTAGCTATTAGTAAAATGTTAGATTTGCTTAATTAGATTAATTGAACTATTTTAAATTAGCATAAGCCTGTGAAGTAAATTTTTTTTAAAAATAAAATATTTAGATTTATTTATTTAGACAAACTTGTAACCTTTTGTGGAATGCTACTATTATTCTTGTGATTAATTTGTACCATTCTACAAATACTACTATTCCCACCTTACAAATTTTTGTACCATGCGACTTTTTACCATCCAAATTTTTATACCTTGCAACTTTTTCCAACATGCTACTTTTTGCCTTGTGACTGTTTGTCTTGGGCAACATATTGTCCCCTACAACTTTCCATACCTTAAGGCTTTTTGCACCATTCGACTCCTTGCAGCCTGAAACGTATGGGTTCAATGCGACTGTTATTCTTGCGATTTTTGATCATGCGACTTTTTGCCCTACGAAATTTTGTCGCTGACTTTTTGCACCTTTCGACTCAATGCTACTTATATTTTTCGATTATTTTGTACCTTGCAACTATTCCCACCTTGTAAATTTTGATGAGACTTCACTTACTTTCATCGTAAATTGGTGTGATTTAAGTTATTTTGATTAGAAATAAGGAAAGAAATGGTAAAGCATAGAATCATGACCTGGCAAGGATTCAAATCATGGGATTTCTGGGTGACAAATTCAAATTCAATTGGTTCAAATTGGAAAATGCAATGCTTTAATGTGACATTCGAGTAAAACTTTTAAATTTTCCTTAAATGTTTGAAAATGAAATAAAAATATATATTTTAATGGTGGCATTCGCGGTAATCTGCTTCAAAAAGCATATAATTATTTGATTACAACTCCGCCTACTAGTGTTGAGTCCGAGAGATGTTTCTCTTCGGCTGGAAATTTTGCGACCAAAATTCGGTCAAAAATTGGGGATGACACCTTAGATGCCTAAGTATATTTAAGAGCATATTTTCAAAGTCAATCAGCCTAACTAACCGTTCAAAGACTTCAGTGATCTCAAAAAATGTACATTTCTTATGTTAGTATTGTTATGTCAGAATATATGAATTTAATGAATTATACTATCGATACATAGTGGCGTAAGTCCATTTTTTAGGGAAATTTAGTTAAGTACGTAGAAGTGAAGAGAAAAATGTACCCTATTTATGAGTACGGGCTAGAAACTCCTAGCTTACGTAATCTCTGAATAAAATGCAACACTTTGTTATTGCTCTGATTATTTTTTAGAGCACAAGTGGCGTAAGTCCATTTTTGGTAGCTTTGAGAAAAACCGAACATTTAGAAAAATTCTTAAGATAAATTCCAAGTATGAAGAACTCAGTTTTGCTTATAAGCTTGGTCAAGAGCATAATTCGAGCTATCCATATCGTAAAATATAAACTAAATAATACACCAAAATAATGCAGAATATTGCATATTAGTAAAAATATTTGAATTTGCGCCACTGAAAATTATTTTAAATTTCTCGTTTCTGCTGTAGGAATCTAAAAGGAGATTTTTCAAGAATTTTTGATGAGGAATGGCAGCATGTTTGCCTAGAAGTTGAACAAAACCACCCTTAGCGATTATCTTCATTATTAAGGGAGATATAAAATGAATGGACTTGCGCCACTTGTCCTCTGAAAATTTCTTAAAATTCCTCCTTTCTGCTGTAAAAATGTAATGGACAATATTTTTAAGAATTTTTTGATGAGGAATAACAGCATTTTTACATAGAAATTGGACAAAACTACCCATTAGCGATTATCTTCATTATTAAGGGAGATATAAAATGAATGGACTTACGCCACTTGTCCTCTGAAAATTCTTTAAAATTCTTCCTTTCCGCTGTAAAAATGTAATGGAAAATATTTTTAAGAATTTTTTGACAAGGAATGACAGTATTTTTACATAGAAAAGGGACAAAACCATCCCTTAGCGATTGTTTTCATTATAAAAGGAGTTTCGATATATACCTTTTCGAAAATTTACCATTGCTCCAAATAACGACACCGATAAAAAAAGATAACGATAACGATGATAACTTATATTTGCAAAGATTTTTTATTACATTTTTGAATATATTAATAAATATTACATATTATTACATCCCTACTAAATAGAAACAGCTGTGTTTAATTCCAACTGTGAAACTTTTATAAGAATAAATGCATTCTGGCCTCCTCAATTATTCAAAAAATCACAAACGGATGCTAAAATCGCACTTCTGAAACTAAATTTAGTCAATCCTTACCAAAAAATTCTTAAAAATATTGTCTATTACATTTTTACAGCGGAAAGGAGAAATTTTAAAGAATTTTCAGAGGACAAGTGGCGTAAGTCCATTCATTTTATATCTCCCTTAATAATGAAGATAATCGCTAATGGGTAGTTTTGTCCAACTTCTATGTAAAATGCTGTTATTCCTCATCAAAAAATTCTTAAAAATATTGTCCATTACATTTTTACAGCAGAAAGGAGGAATTTTAAGAAATTTTCAGAGGACAAGTGACGTAAGTCCATTCATTTTATATCTCCCTTAATAATGGAGATAGTCGCTAAGGGGTGGTTTTGTCTGACTTGTAGGTAAAAATGCTGCCACTTCACATCAAAAAATTCTTAAAAATATTGTCCATAACATTTTTACAGTGGAAAAGAGAAATTTTAAAAAATTTTCAGAGGACAAGTGGCGTAAGTCCATTCATTTTATATCTCCCTTAATAATGAAGATAATCGCTAATGGGTAGTTTTGTCCAATTTCTATGTAAAAATTATGTCATTCCTCATCAAAAAATTCTTAAAAATATTTTCCATTACATTTTTACAGCGGAAAGGAGAAATTTAAAAATTTTCAGAGGACAAGTGGAGTAAGTCCATTCATTTTATATCTCCCTTAATAATGAAGATAATCGCTAATGGGTAGTTTTGTCCAATTTCTATGTAAAAATTATGTCATTCCTCATCAAAAAAATCTTAAAAATATTGTCCATTACATTTTTACAGCAGAAAGGAGGAATTTTAATAAATTTTCAGAGGACAAGTGGCGTAAGTCTAATCATTTTATATCTCCCTTAATAATAAAGATAATCGCTAATGGTTAGTTTTGTCCAATTTCTATGTAAAAATTATGTCATTCTTTATCAAAAAATTCTTAAAAATATTATCCATTACATTTTTACAGCAGAAAGGAGGAATTTTAAGAAATTTTCAGAGGACAAGTGGCGTAAGTCTATTCATTTTATATCTCCCTTAATAATAGAGATAATCGCTAAGGGGTGGTTTTGTCCAACTTCTAGGTAAAAATTCGGCCATTCCTTATCAAAAAATTCTTGCAAAATATCTTCTATTAGATTTCTACAGCGGAAACGAGAATTTTAAAAAATTTTCAGTGGCGCAAGTCCACATGTTTCTACTATTTTGCAATATTCTGCATCATAATTGTGTACTATTTAGTTTATTTTGTACGATATGGATAGCTACATTTATGCTCTTGACCTAGTTTATAAGCAAAACTGAGTTCTTTATACTTGGAATTTATTATAAGAATTTTTCTAAATGTTCAATTTTCTCAAAACTACCAAAAATGGACTTACGCCACTTGTGCTCTGAACAGCTCATATATATGAAGAAATAAAATGAATTAACTTTTAATAAAAAATTTAAGGAAACTCGGTTTTTTTTTAATTCCTTTGGACTTTTTTTTATTAAAACAATTTCCTAACTTTCACACCTTTCACTCGAATTTTTTTTTGTTAATTAAAATTACTTTTTACCTGTTTTGCAAATCCACAGTAGATTCCGGAATTCTTAATTATCAATCCCGAAATCCCGAAATTGATTTTGAGGTCCGAAATTGGAAGCCCTAGTTGTTAGCCTGAAAGCAAGAAGCAGCTGAAGCTTTTAAAAAAGTGCTTCTAACAAAAATTGCCTTAACATGTACTTGACCTTGAAACTCAAATTTATCGAAAATAGTCCGAAGGATTAAAAACGGTCAACGCCATTACATTCAGCGTCATCGAATTATTCCGAAATGCTATGTCCTAATCTTGTTTGAGTTTTGGGCATCACTGTGTAATTAAACTTGTTTCAAAATTAATTTCTTATATCTTATTATTTTATCTAATCACAATTAGCTACTAGTTAACATTTATGTCAACCCTTAGTTATTTGCTGATAATTTTAAGACCTCAACTTATTTTGCCTTATTAATCTGAACACCGATCAAATAAAATCAACTCATCGCGTCTAATCTGTCTTTGAACCTGATTAAAACTCTACCATCTGCAATCATTCTGTCAGCATCGAAATTATACATGAATAAAGCAAATTGTGGTGTTAAGCAGCAGACAATCATGAAAATTACTGCAGTACTAGATCAATAGAAATAAGACAAATCTTCCTAGTAAAAAAAAATGAACTATCATCATTGCTACGTAGCACTGTGCTGATTGCTGATGCATTTAATAAAGCGCACTCGTTCGACATCAATTCCTAGCAATACATTTATTCCAAGCTACTGCAAAAGCAGAGATAAACAGCAGCTATGTTACTGCTATAATAAAAATTAAACGCTCCTCACTTCGACCCTTTGGGTAAAAATTGCTATTGGCAAAAATAGTTTGACTATCTATCTGTCGATATGTCTGTGTAACTGTCTGTCAGCTCCTTCTATATATTAACTAACAAGCAACACCTGTGTTGCTGTTGCTGTTGTTGTCGTTGTTATTCTTGTTGCTGATCGGGTCCAGCCATTGGTAGTGTTGTTGCTTCATTGTTAAAACGTGTCTCATTGCATCACACAGGAAATGAGTTACTCCTGGTAGCTGTGGTTGTTATGGCTGTTGTTGTTGTTACTGTTGTTGTTGCTGGTGCCTTCAAGTGAATTGTATTGCATTGCAATTATGTATCGATCAAAATGCTAATCATACAAAAGCCACAAAGAGACACTGAACTGAATATTGAACTGTGTTGAACTGCAGCGAATAGCAACATTCTAGAGATTGTTTCCATCGCAATTCCCTCTCTCTGTTCATGCATCCTTCTGAATAACTCTAACTATTCATTTGGCTGTCTGTTAATATAATCACACACATGCAAATGAACGCATATGTATTTATATACTGTATATAATTATGCATGCACTTGTTGTTGTCACCCCAATTGAATGATTCAATAAATTCTGTTGGTCATCCACTCAGCCATGGCTTAATGCTAATTTATAACCAGTGAGTTTTTGTTGTTGGATATAAAAAGGTGTTGTTGCCATTCAATTGGAAACTAATTGCTGCTGATGCACCATGGCTACTTGCTTTAAAAAAAACCCGGTTAAACAAGAGTTTAAAGTTTTGTTTTTAGAATAAATTAAAGTTGTTATTGGGTCTAAGCATTAAAGTGCATTTAATGAGACTTATTTGAATATTGAATCCCCAAAGTAATTGAAAAGAGAAGTGAATAAATTTAATATCATATTAAAAATTATCCTGATAGGCCAGTGAAAATCGAACTTTACTTGAAAATAATTTATGGTAAGCTGGAGATCTTGCAAAAAGCTTAATTTGGTCTTAAAAAGGGAAAGATTTAACCATATTACGTAACTTTTGCTGCCATGCCTACTTTAAAATAGTATTTCAGCAGTATTTTTTTCCAAATTGATTTCAAGACCCTTCATCATAAAGAAAAAAATGTTATGCAAAGCACTATTGTCAGTTAAGTGCCAAAATGTGTTGATTAATAACCAAATTATGATAAAAAATTCATGTAAAAACTTCAACGTGTTTAGATTTTTTTTTTATTTATTCGAAAAAAACCCAAAAACTTTATTTTTTTATCTTGTCATCCTTAAGATAAAAGATGCTGTTGATGTATTTCGTCTTTAACTCACGAATTTTAAATTTTATCTTAAATTAATGGATGTCATTTCACCGAGCGCCTGTCCTTTGTTATCACACAACAAGTGACAATGTATTGACGTTTGTCAAACATAATCAATTAGTAAGTCAGACTGATTTCTGCTCATGTAAAAACATTGGTAATAAACCTTTCCACGCATCACTTATTCTCACAGTTGCTGCTGAGTAGTTTGCAATTGTTTTAAGCTCTAATTTGTGGGCTGATAATGTATTCGTTTCTGAGTTTAAGCCTAAACATAGGTCTAGAAGGATGAATAATATCGCCAGTTAGACCCAGTAAAACTAAATGGGCTTTCCCTCTTCTATCAAAATGTAAGGGGATTGCGTTCAAAGATGCGAGACATTTTTTAGTCAACTCAGAATTTTTCTGAAGATATTATAGCGTTAACTGAATCCTGGTTAAATGGAGAAATTATAGACTTAGAACAGTTTGACAATAGTTTTTAAGTGTTTAGGAAGGACAAAGCCTTGCAGATTACATAAATGCATTGTAAATTTACTTGACGTTAATGATGACATTTTATTGTTGGGCGATTTTAATCTGCCTGACTTAAAATGGCATTTTTCTGACGATGAAACACATTTTTGTGCATGTTATTCGAACACACGCCAAGAAGAATAAAAAATTGACAATATATGTTCTGACTTACAACAAGTTAGTTGTATTTATAATAGTCTGGAAAAACTGTTTGACCTAGTCTTAACTACAGACAGTAAAAATGCCATTGTTAAGAAGGCACGTCATACCCATACTACTATTGATATTTACCATTCACCATTGAGTATTTAGTATATATCTGAGAGGGAGAATATGGTTAATTCTAGCTTCGTTGACACAGTTTATGAATTCAGTTTCAAAAGAGCTGACTTTTTGAGGTTGAATCATTTACTTTATAGTTAATCTATACTATTATATAAAAGGAGACTCACGAAATTGATCCAGAATAAGCTCGGTAACCGCTGAATCGATTTTGATAATTCTTTTTTTATTCGATTCCTATGATAATATAGATTGTTATAGCTTACCAAGGTTTTCGAACAATTTATTCTTTAATTATTACAAAATCACGCATTTTATTTGATGCCTTCATTCAACCAGCAGCACAATATAACAGCAAACAAAGCTTTTCTCTCTTTGTCGAGAGAGCTTCTCTCAATATAACACGGCAGCCATTTGTGTAGTTAAGATGGATTCACTGATAACCTTCAGAATGTTTTTGTGTGATTTAAAATAATCTTAATCAAGTTGAGAGCGTGCAGAAATTGTTCTCTGAGCGAAAACTTCATATAAAAAAGAGTTGCAAAACATGCTGAAGGTGATCAGTGAATCCAGATTTACTTTCAGGGAAATTCTTGCTTTCATACAGTGTTGATTAATTTTCTTTGCAAATGTTTTGAAGAGAGTTGCCAGAATTTAGTTATAAGCATTAAGTATGTTTTGCAGCCTTGCCAGCCAGCTTTTCCCCTCTTGAGATTGTGTTAGTCTTTCTATACAAATATATAAAAGCGTTGTGACACTGCACAGATGCTTGATAATCACGCAAGAACTACTGAACCGATTAACACGATATAGGTTTTAAACGATTTGTTAATCCAACTTTGTCGTAATAAGCTATGTTAGATTTGCCACGTCTACTTTTCATGCCCAGTTTTGACAATTTTGGTCGTATGAGACTAGAATTTGGTAATCTACGTTGTATGGTTACTTTCGCTAACTTTACTAAAAATGGGCATGACCCACTTTAGTTAAGCCCATTTTTCTTGGGATAAGCTTGGAGTAAAGCAAAGCGCACTAGGTTTAAGCTCGATTGGGCTGAAATTATGGCATTCTATTGTTTCGAATATGAGATGGTTTAAGTGAAAAAATTTTGCCAAACCCCCATTACCGCCCCGAATTAAACGAAAATGGTATATTTCGAACGGTTTTGGTCGTATTAGACTAAAATTTGATAATTTAGCTTATACGGCTACTTTCGGCAACCGTACTAAAAATGGCGAATATATAAATTTTTTTTCCGAACAGCATGAATATTCGTATAATTCGTAGCAGTAAGGTGGTCTGCGGCAGGACAACGTCTGCCGGGCAATACTATACATCAATAAGAATGCTGTATATATCAGAAAATTCTGATCGTCATGCATTGATGTTTCAAACGGAAACGTCTACCATGTGTTTTGTTTGAAGGTCAATTTACACTTTTACAAATTCATAAAACGATAAAAAAAAAATTCATTGAATTGGGTCAGGATAAATTCTACTGTAACTATAACGTTTACTATGAATATATAGATAAGGAAATAGATTAAAACATATATTTATGTACAATACATAACTTTGGAATAGTTTGAAATATTTGAAATATTTTTCACAGAATTATTTTTTAAGCTTTATTTGAATATTGTTTTTCACATAAATTAGTTTTTAAGCTGTAACACATTGCAAAAAATATAACAACATTTTAAGCAAATTAGTTTTCATCAAAAAATCATAGGGGGGGGGGGGTGGTAGGTGGCTCATGATTTTTAATGATAGAAACAGTTTGTGTCTAAATATAGCAATTTTTGTAGGTAAATTATGTTATATGAAAGAATAAGGAAAGTGATAATTAAAAAATAATTAAAATTAAAAAAATATGTACAACAAAAGCACGTCTTGGCCTATTGTTTAGTACAAGTTGGATATTTGAGACGTTTTTTAAAACAATATAAAACATTGCATTGGTGAGGTAACGGTAAACCTTTTCTCATTTTTCCAATTTACTTAATTGAATTTTCAAACAAAGAAAATTGGATGAAAATCGATTTGGAAATATTTGCTTGCTAAGTCAAAACGTGAAATTTCAATCGTTTTTTCTCATTATGAGGCTTGTGAGTTATACTGAGAAAATCTATAGTTTTGAGATATCGCTAGAATTTTAACGTCGTAATAACAGGTTTTTTTTTAAAACATACCTAATATCCATACAAAATATTTCCGAAAAGAAAAGAAAATTACCGTTAATTTTATTAATCAACGACTGTCCATACAAGAATGCATTGTTATGCATTGAGAAAGTCTATAGTTTTTGAGATATCGCCAAAAGTTTGATGTCATTGTAACGGTTTTTTTTTAAATTTAAGAAGAATTGTTGTTTGGCCGAAGCCCAATCACAACAATTAATAACTGAAGAAGGCCGATTAACTGCAACAATTTAAGAAGAATATATTTCTTTTCAGAATATATGTAAAAAATTACATTTTTGATTACAAATTTTAAAAATGTTTTACCCAAATTTTTTATAACGCTGTTATGCAGGACTTTTTCAAAAGTAAAAAAAAGAAAGCCAGGTAAATTTATGTCATCAACTACCGTAAAAATAAGTTATTAAAATTTAAAAAAGGAATTTCTTAATATATATACCATTTGTTCATAATTAAACAAAACAAACACAATGATTTTTATATTTTGAATTTGTTTTAATACAATTTAATACTTTCATTTTAAGATTTAAATTTTTGCATGGTATTTAATATTCTTATCGCAGGCGAAGCAGCGGGTATTTGCTAGTTAAATATAATTATAGAATACATAAATAATAATAAAGGGTGTTTTTTATAGAGTGATACAACTTTGTGTTGGCATCACTGCTTCGTTTGACCATCCATGTAACAACTGATAGTTGTTTTTTGCTAAGATTGCTTTGACATTTTATTAGGGATCGACTTGCACCAAAGAAACGCGCGCAAATTGTGGAAATTTTTTAATCAAATAATGGTTCTGTTCGTCATACTTATAGTGCACTTCGTCCATTTTATGGCGTACATAATCGTCCTTCAGAGCTGCTAATTCGAAGAGCAATAGATCGTTTTCGGACCACATTTCCTGTGACTGATAATGTGCATCCCATGAGATGCCGAACAGTGCGCACTGAAGAATCTGTAGCCGCTGTACAGGAAAGCATTGAAGATGATCCTAATATATCAATTCGTCGCCGTTCTCAGCAACTGGGGTTGTGTCCTTCCACTTTATGGAAGACTTTACGAAAAGATCTTGGCTTGAAGCCTTTCAAGATTCAACTTATGCAGGAATTAAAGCCAAACGACTATTGATATTGATTGAAACGACTGAAGCACAAATTGATATTGATTTTGAATTTCCATGGAAAATTTTATTTTCCGATGAAGCCCATTTTTGGTTGAATGGGTACGTAAATAAACAGAATTGTCATATTTGGAGTGAGGAGCATCCGCAAGCTTTTGTCCAAACACCATTGCATCCACAGAAAATGACTGTTTGGTGCGCCTTATGGGCTGGCGGAGTCATTGGCCCATATGTCTTCAAAAACGATGATGGTCCGAATGTTCTGTCAATGGTGAACGGTATAGAAACATGATTCGAAGTTTTTTCGTACCTCAATTAGCTGGCATTAATCTTGCTGATATGTGGTTCCAACAGGACGGAGCGACATGCCACACAGCGGTCGCTACAATTGATTTACTCAAGGAAACTTTTGACGAAAAAATAATTTCACGAAATGGCCCAATTAATTGGCCCCCAAGATCGTGTGATTTAACCCGTGTGATTGGATTATTTTCTTTGGGGTTATGTAAAGTCACTTGTCTACGTCGATATACAACAAACAATTGAACACCTTGAAATTAACATTCGAAGAGTTATCGGCGAGATACGGCCGCAAATGCTGCGAAAATATTGTGAAAATTGGTGTTCCAGATTGCGTTTTGTACTCGCCAGCTGTGGCGGACACATGGTCGAAGTTATATTTAAACAGCTGTGGGCTCAGCGTTAATCCTAATAAGACTGAGTTAGTAGTTTTCACAAGAAAACACAACGTACCTCAAATTAGCCCTCCAAAACTGGGAAATACAAGTCTTATCTTCTCAGATCAAGCAAAATACCTGGGCCTTATACTAGATAGGAAACTAAACTGGAAGCCCAATCTGCTCGAAAGAGCCAAAAAAGCGAACATTGCCCTATACTCTTGCAAAAAGGCGGTGGGTAGCAAATGGGGTTTACAGCCAAGTGTTACTCACTGGCTTTATACAGCAGTTGTAAGGCCAATATTGCTATATGGTGCTATTGTCTGGTGGCATGCACTCGAAAAACAGACTCACCATAACCTTCTCCGTAAAGTTCAAAGATCAGCTGAACTGTGCATTAGCGGAGCCCTAAGAACCACTCCGACAGACGCATTAGACACAATGCTCCATCTTACACCACTTGATATCCTAGCTAAACAGATTGCCGCTAATACAGCCATCCGCCTAGTAGCCACCTCCCAGTGGAAAGAAGGTACACTAGGACATTCTTGTATCAGAAAATTTCTCCCTCCTTTACCTAGGTCCATTGACTACATCACACAAAAACTACTCTTTGAGAGGAAGTTCGATGTATCCATTCCCTCTCGAGAAGAGTGGGAACAAGAAAACCGTTCACCTCACAATGTCATTGAGATCTTTACGGATGGATCAAAACTAGATGGCAAAGTAGGTGGAGGAGTCTACTCAGAAACATTAAGCATCAATATAGCCTTCAGGCTCCCTGACCATTGCAGTGTATTTCAAGCTGAAATCGCTGCTATACATGAAGCGTTAACTTGGCTTCAGAAAAATGATATATCTTCCATGGATATATGCATATTTTCTGACAGTCAAGCCGCTCTGAAAGCCCTAGGAACTGTTGAAATAACATCTGAAACAGTTTTCAACTGCCGCAGATCTCTAAACGAGATGGCAGAGCAGCTCAAAATTATCCTATGCTGGATTCCTGGACATAGGGATTTTCTAGGTAACTGCAGAGCAGATGAACTCGCTCGCACAGGTACTACCAAACAACTATCTTCAGACAAGACAAACCTTGGTATTCCTCTCACCACATGTAAACTCCTTACACATGAGTTATCCTGTATCAACACCAACAAAAGATGGTCAGCAGGTAACACTTGTAATATAACACGGCAAATCTGGCCCAAACTCAATCTGAAGCGTTCAAAAGAACTCATATCTCTTAGTAGAGATCACATTGGCACCATGATAGGGATCCTGACAGGGCACTGCCTTATTGGCAGGCACGCTCAAAGATTAAACATACTCCACAACGACTTCTGCAGAAGCTGTAGAGATGAGGAGGAGGTGGAATCTACAGAACACCTTCTCTGCACCTGCCCAGCGCTGGCTCAAAAACGTTTTCTTCACCTAAACAACTGGTTTTTCAGAGACCTCGAGGAACTCTCGGAAATATCGATATACCGAATCCTAAGCTTTGTGAACAGCTCAAGCTGGTTTGAATAGAGAAGGGAGATCAACCCCTGTGGTACCACAATGGGCCTTATTGGCCTAAGTGCGTCTCAATTTGAGGCAGCCACTTTAACCTAACCTAACCTATATTTAAACATTAATGTCATAATTTTCTATCCAATAAAGCCCGTTTCAGTGATATTAAAAATATATTACTATGTTTTATAATGATTTAAACTTGTATCACTCTATAAAAAACACCGTTTATTTGGCGCAAATACTTTTAATTTTGTAGAAATTCAACAGCATTCGCATTGTTGCAATGAAAGCGACACTGTTGTCATAATAACTTAAAAATTGTTGGCGCAAAGACTTAATTGTAATTGGAAAGAATTCTTTGTGGCATCAAATGATTTTTATAACAAGTTTTTTTACAGTGAAAAATATCTTTGTCGTGACATTGTATAATTTTGTAACTGTCAACTATCCTAAAAAAGCTTAAAATTCTTTTAACTGTTCTTATTTATATTTCTAGATGTTTGTGCCGTAGTCATTTAAAAATTTTATTGTTCACTTTTACGCAACTTACTTCAAGACCGTTTCTTCTAATGAAATACAGAATAAAAACGTTAAAATGTTGTGTTGCTTTAAAAGCCAATTACAATACTACGTTAATTAACTCTTTCGGAACTTCTTTTTTGTTTTTAACTTTAAAACTCATTCTTTTCCATTTTGTTGCTGCTTACACATACGCAATTAATAATCAAAAGTAATTTTTTTCAAATTTTGTTTGCTAAAGTTGTTTTTGGCATCATCCATAGGCCATAGAATGCACTTAAAGGGAAAAAAAATACCAATATATGAATTTGGAGTTTTAATACAATTTTTAAAATTTGATGTTTAAAAAATACATATTCACGTTTTTTTGAAAAAAAATTCAAATACATTAATATTGTATTGTGCATTAAACTTTTCACGACCATAGATAGGGACGTATGTGTCCCAAGGAGGAGAACATTTTTAATCTTTGCTCATTTTTGGCGTAATTAAGTCGTCATAAAACTAAATCAAGATCAAATCCAATGGATAATTTCCCAAAAGCTTATGGTTCTGAAAGGGTATGGTACGAACATGAAATACAAAACACCTTTTCCTGGAAAAGTATATAGATAGTTTAAATTTCTAAAATAATTATACAGGGTTGCCAATATTCGAAGCGCCCATCTGGCAACACTGTAACTTTCCGCAGTGATGCCAAATCGACTAATGACATACCGCGTTTGAAGCGTCATTCCAAGCAAATGTTTACAATGGAACAGTACACGCCACGCGAACTCTCCAAAATTGTTGAAATTTACATTCAACAAAACAAGTCAATAGTAAGAGCAATTTTGGCATAAAATTATCATGAGCGATGAAGCTCATTTTTAGTTGAACGGAACGGTAAACAAACAAAGTTGCCGGATTTATGCTACTGAAAATCCACAAGAGATTCAAGAGGTACCTCTTCACGATGCAAAAGTCACTGTTTGGTGCGGCGTTTGTGCTAAAATGCTCATTGGGCCGTTCTTTTTCGAAGATGATAATGGCCACAGAGTTACTGTCAATCAGGAGCGTTATCGCGATATGATAAACAATTTTTTCATGCCAATCGTTCGTCGAAAGCGTATCAGGCACTACTGGTTTCAACAAGACGGCGCGCCACCACACACAAGCCGCACTACAATCGATTTTTTGAAGCAATTGTTCCCTGGCCGTTTGATGTCAAAAAATGGTAATTTCGATTGGCCGCCAAGATCACCAGATTTAACGCCTCCAGACTTCTTTTTGTGGGGTTATTTGAAATCAAAGGTTTACGTCAACAAGCCAAAGACCCTAGAAGAGCTGAAAACCAACATCCGTCAAGAAATAACCGCCATTCCCATCGAAATGTTGAAGAAAACCATGGAAAATGCTGCAAAACGGGTACAATATGTCGTAGAGGCCAATGGCGACCATTTACGAGATATTATATTCAAGAAATAATGTAAGCAAATCTACTTGAATTCAATTAAATGATATTCATGACGAACAGACAAAAAATTGTGGTTTCTTTGATTTATTTAAAAATAAAATGGGCGCTTCGAATATTGGCAACCCTGTATTTAAAAGTGAGTTCACCGCCAATTTCAGGTCAATCATTAGGTCTGCTTCTGTATCTGCCTCTGAAAAAAAAAGGAATAAGAAAACCAATTTATATTTAAAAATGTACCTATAACTTACCTTATTTTTCATAGTATACTCTAAAACAATTTCTGGCTCCATTTGGAATGCATAGATGGAAGTCACATTTTGAACAAAAGTATCTAAAATATCCTTGCATTTTACATATACGTTTTGAAGTTAAGTATTCCGGCCAATGTTCAAGCCATCGAAACAAATAGAAACTGAAGGATTTTTTTCATATGATAGCCTCGATTTCGAAGTGGATGGGGTGTCAGAAATATCTACGTCTTCAGTTTGTCTGGGTCTTCCTCGTTTTCGTGATAAATTTTGAACTGATGACAATGCTAGCAATCCATCAGCTACATCATTTCGGAATGCTAATAAATCCATTTGGTATTGTTTTCTTATATTATTACTATCGCTATCGTAGCGATATTCTAACCAAGAGTTGCCTACTGCTAAGTCGATGAAATGGTCGAAAACTCTGAGTGTCCACTTTCTAGTCCAAAAGGAAATTTGGTGTAAAGACAAGAAAAAGTCCATCTTGTCCAACTTACAACGTAAGGGTTGGTACAATGATTTTTTTAGTTTTTATGATCTATTGAATAATTACATGAATTAAGATTGTGAGCTTCAGATCAAGTAAGTTTTCAAGAAGGCAACAACAACAACATCAACTCTGTATAGAGTCAATCACTAGCTGACTAGACAAGTCTGTTTCGGAAATCGCTACATTTTCCTCTTCAGTAGTCTTTGAGTGATTAAGCTGTGATCAACTGACTGTTTAAACTAGCATATGAATGTGCAGATTTTGGAATTCATTCTTATGAATTGTATGGCTGCTAATCACATGACATTTCAAAGCAGTAGGCTATTTATAGATCACCGCCATCAACTCTATCAAGGGTTGCCATCTGTTCTAGTTGCTTCTTCATTTATTTCAATATTCATTGGTGTTCGATAGTTTGTCGATGGCGGTGATCTATAAATAGCCTACTGCTTTGAAATGTCATATGATTAGCAGCCATACAATTCATAAGAATGAATTCCAAAATCTGCACATTCATATGCTAGTTTAAACAGTGAGTTGATCACAGCTTAATCACTCAAAGACTACTGAAGAGGAAAATGTATGTGTAATTGAACATTTGGTTGAACATTCATATGCTAGTTTAAACAGTGAGTTGATCACAGCTTAATCACTCAAAGACTACTGAAGAGGAAAATGTAGCGATTTCCGAAACAGATTTGTCTAGTCAGCTAAGTGATTGACTCTATACAGAGTTGTTGTTGTTGTTGCCTTCTTGAAAACTTACTTGATCTAAAGCTCACAATCTTAATTCAATGTTTTTTTTTTGTTCAGCATAAAATCAAAATAATAACTGTATTTTCGTTGGGTCAAATCTATGCCATATGGCATGGTAAGAAATAAAAAAAAATCGTGCTTCCTTATTGAACTATGTTTGGGATCTAACGTTTTTTATACTTAATAAAGAAATAATTATCTACTAAATGACTTAAATAAAATTTAAAAAAAAAATAGTTTTTATAATAAAATATATAAAAGTACGAAGTGATCTTCTTTTGTAAAATACTCGATAGGCACGCTCGCTTTCTGAACTTTTACAATTTACTGGGTCTACTAATCAAAATATTATTTTGAAAAATTTGTACAAAAAACTTCAGAGAAAAATATAAAAATATAACAAAAGTAGTGTATTTAAGTTTTTTTACTTGAAACCGGTACTGAAAAGCGACTATGCCAAATGCCATAGAATAACCGAAAGGATTAAGAGTCAAAATAACAAAATTGATTCAATAATAAAAGAGTTCTGTTTGGAAACGAGTGAGGTTTTGTGACGACTGTAGCATACAAGTTAGAGTTCAAGTCCCATCTGAGACAGAATGTTTTTCCAATTAAATTGATATTTCTGTTCTGCCGTCACCTCTCTGCAGACAATTCAAGGATTTTTTATTTTTATGAAACTTCGTTTCTTTAGAAATATTTATCATATTTTTATCTGGTGCAAATCGGGATCAGGTAACTTCATCAGGATAAATATAAAAAATAGAATTTAAAAAATACGGTAAAAAAATTTAAATTAGTTTTTTTTTTTTTTTTAAAAGATCAAAGAACCAAGGCATGCGCTGTATACAAACAAGGTTTGGTCTTTGACCTGAAAGGAAAGGATAGATTATTTAGAGGAATTGATTGGAACCATACGTGAATTATTGATTAGGCGAAACAACCGTGAAAGACAATTTGAATTGCTTTTAACCGAGCTAGTGTTATGCCTTAACCTAGGCAAGCATTTCCAGCCCTTAGTTGTTCCTGTCCATTAATTCCACATTTTGCACAATTTAGCTGTGGATTTTTGTTTTCCATAATTCTTAAATGTCCAGGAAAGAATAAAGAAAGTGAAAAGAACCATGCCCGAGCCCGGACTCGAACCAGAGACCTCTGGGTTGATAGTCTAGCGCACTCTCCACTAGACTTCAAAGGCCGGGCAAGGTTATTTATCATCCTGAGGATTTTCTTAATATGTTGTGACTACATACTAAATAAGATATATTTCCACTCTAGGGAAGATTCTATGCACCATTGCTTCTATTCCTTCTATACCTTGAAGAATAAAACATTTTTTTACAAAACTATGTATATCCTGCCATATTTTTTAAGACCAATTTTTTAAAACCAATTAAGATAAAGATACTTGCAAATTTATGGCCATAGTAAATATATTACTTAGGGTCAGGGTTTTTTACAAAATTATGAAAGGTAATTTTAGAATAATATCTTTTCTTTAGTTTCTGCTGTGGCATTCTAATAAATTAAAATCTGTATAAAAATTGTCAGACTCTTTAATATCCTTTTTTAAGCTCTGAATATTAAATAGTCTCCAGGCGACCATTTTGTAATCCCTAAAAAAGTTCAGTGAAAAGAAAAATAGCAAATACAACAACAAAGTAAATAGTCCCATTGAATTTATTAACAGTTAAAAATAACAAATCAACAAAGACAAGTAAACACAGACAGTTTGTCTAGAATAATGTCTGGCTGACGTTAAGGCACTCCGACATGTAGACATGAAGTACTGCCAAGTCCGATCAAAATTGAAATCTTAAACATGCCAAAAAACCATCCATAAACCAACAAGTGTCTCAGCGAGATGGTAAGAAATAAAAAATTGTGAGTGCAACATGTTGCTGGTAGTGCTGCTTTAGCAATAACAGCAACAACTTCAGACAGTGATGCCATAAAATATTTGTGGAAAAATTCATTTGCAGCATTTTCGCATCACGACAAATTTTATTGCATTGAGTCACAAGTGAGTGAGGAAAAAAAAATCAATAAATATCTGCGACAATGTGAGAAAGACAATTTGTAGAGTTCGACAGTTGTTAAAATTGAAGATGATGCTGGTTTTCGAACTGAAGCTACTTAGAAATATATAGCGTGTGATGTTGTTAAGACTGCTTTGTTGTTTGGCAAAATTGATGATAACGAGCTGCACGCATGCATTTCGTAGTGCTCTGTGCATGTGCAGCTATATACATTTTTTGAATGAGTGTGGATTCGGGCAATTGGTTTCAAGAGATTAAAGTTGAATCTTAACAGTTGTATGAAGATTTCATAAAAAAGTTCATGTCGTTTTTATAGTTTAGGAAGATTTTTGATGCATAGATAGCGGTTCGAAAAGCTGGAAAAAAAATAAATGGGTTTTCACAACTTCCAAGTTATATATTCACAAAGAGGCATATTGTACTTCCTCGTTCCAAAAGTTTGTTCCCTACACTAAAAACATCAATACAATGTGCTTAATTTCAATATGTTCATTTTCATGCAAACATAAAAAAATTTTGAATGCTCCCATATATTTTTAATATATTTGTTGTTATTTTGACGAGGTTAGCGTAAAACTATTTTTAAAGAAGTTTTTTTTTGGATTCGATAGTGTAGGTGGACTTTTTTGATACGATCTATTGACCACGTATGGCGAAGTATAACCAGATACTAATCCAATTGAGCATGTAGGGAAAGAACTTGAAATCGGTTTTGAGATCTACGGAAAGAAACTCAAAAAACTGTATTTTAATTTTTTTTTTTGTGTTTTAATGTTGTTTTATTTTGATGACGGCACTTTTATAGGTCGTGGTTTTTATCCAAATATTTCATATTTGAAACTCACAGCCCTTATAAATTATTAAAGCTTTTGTGTACACCATCAGGTTCACTCAGTAATTTTGTTGGAATTTATAAAGATTTTACTATTACGATTACGTCATTTTGTATGAAAGGTGGGCGGAATTTTCAGTTGTTGTTTCAAAAATTTCACACATCAAGTGGAAAGTTAAGATTTAAACTAATTTGTAAAATTTTGAGCCATTAAAGTAATTTTTATGGGGGTAATTTTCCACTTTGAACAAATAGGTCGAAATAGTAAAAAAAAAATACACAAATAATATTGTTAAAAGTATGCTCTAACGTCTATAAGTAATTATTGCAGCCAAAGTTAACAAATTAAACAACTTAGGTACTTTATTCTACCAAAAATCATTCAATATTTTAGGTGTATACTAGCTTTTTTAAAATGATGTTGTGATAGTTTTAATAAATATTTACTTTTTTAACTTTTATAAGCTTAGATATGTGTATTACATGTTAGACCTGTGGTTTACGTTATCATTTTTTATTCACTGATATATCTATATATTATTACGTAAACAAAAAAAAAATAGTACCATTTCACCTGTGTTAACGTGAACATATTCACATAAATCTTACATCGTTGGAAAGGTATTTTCGAGTACATTTGCAGAATATAATTTTTATTTTAGTGCAAACCAATAGCAACACACCTCTGTTGAACATCGTTGCTGTAGCATACAAGAGAGAAAAGAGAGTGATTCAGAACACTTCAACAGAGCTGTGGGTAGGGTTGCCACTCAGGAAAAAAAATTTTACAAAAATTCCTTTAAAAAATGTACCAATATGAAAAAAATTTTGGTGTTGAAAGAAAGGCTATGCTATTACCTATTCAATAAAATATTAACTAAGAAATAAGTTTAATTTCTTAATTTAATTTTGGCGCGATTTTTTATAAAAATATGTTTTATTATATGTTTATAAAAAAGGAATTTTTTTAATCGCTCATACTGCAGTAACTGACAAAGATAGAAAAATTTGTCCCAAACATGATATGTGTGCCTTTTTCTTAGCTTTCGAATGATGTTCACTAAAATTTAATCTTATTCGATTGAACAAATCGAAAATCGAAAATCGTTGATGAACAAATTTGCATTAAAAATTGCTAAAATGTTCTTGAGCTTTATCTTAAAAATGAAAACTCCCTTTTACGATTCCACGTGAAAGATTATTCATGATAGGGCTGATTATTTTTTTATTGCGAAAAATAGAGACTTCCAACAGATTAGATTAATTTGTAATTTGAACCTATTTTTTTTTTAAAAAAAAGACAAAGCTTGATTCTGAATGTTGGTATAATTTAAGAGTTAAATACTTACGGAGCAATGAATTTTTCACGTCAAATAGATTGCAATAGCCGTCTTTGAATTAAGAACACATCTTTGACAACGTCATCGGAACATTTTCAGAAATAAACAATGAACTAACAAGTTTAGACAAGTTAAGAAAAGCACGCTGCGGTAGGCTTCGCACATAAATGTTGCGATTGAAGACTCATTGCTCCGTAAGTATTCATTTCTCCACTCTTAAATCATACCAATAATAAGACCAATAGTTTTCATTTTAAAAAAACAAATTTGGTCCATATTAGAATAAATCCCATTTTCTTGGAAATCTCTAATTTTCGCAATAAAAAGTAATATGATTAAAGACTAAAAATATTACTTCAAGTCTTTAACTATTTTCTTCACATCAAAGCTAAGGTGCTCTGACAAGGTGCACAATTCTTGGTTGGGACAAATTTTTCTATTTATAGTAGTATAAGCGATTGAAAAATAATACTTTTTTTTACAAACGTAAAACAAAAACAAAAAATTTCTCAAATTCCTTGTTTTATATTTGAAATG
Organism: Dichetophora obliterata; assembly: GCA_963920525.1. Classification (NCBI taxonomy): domain Eukaryota; kingdom Metazoa; phylum Arthropoda; class Insecta; order Diptera; family Sciomyzidae; genus Dichetophora; species Dichetophora obliterata. The sequence goes on along the minus strand of OY986438.1, from coordinate 135,635,318 downwards.
AGTTTAAAATATTTTTGTCTAATGAAGCATAAAAAAACCAAAAAAAACCATAAATTATGGAAAACAAAATACTGGTGGCAAATATTGAATAAAATACAATATCAACATAATTATTCATTAAAAATCTTGAACTTTTTTAAAAAAATGTTTGCTTATGCAAGAAAATTTACCACAACGATAAAGAATTTACCATTTAACCAAGTCAAAAAATTCTACCAAAAATGGTTATATTTTGCCAAAACCAAGGTATATATAGGAAGGTAGTGTTAGTAGATAAAATTCTCTCTTGTTGTGGGTACCTAAATGTTTATAGATTTTTGACGACACACGGCAAATGGAGTAAATGGGGTCGACAAGAAAAGTCATTAAAATACTTGCGAACAGTTTCGCAACAGTTTTTTAATGATAGTTTCAAGAAAAATACAAAAAAAAAAACTTTCAGCACGCACAAAAATGAAAACTATATAAATTTCATATACACATAATATACACATTTGACAGTTTTTCTCAGGTTTTGTTTATTGTGTTTTACGCTGTTATTATGTTTGACAGCTACGGTACCCACCTCTCTGTGACGACACTACCATGTTGAATATTCCTTGGCCAAAACGACAACCCTGGCTGTGTGGCATTGTTGTTGTTGCTGTTTCTTAGTTACTCTCTCGAACTGATAACCTGGGGCCGAATTACAGCATCCGTGATCGAGCAAAATTACGAAAGGCAAGACGAGACAAGTGCCTATCAATCTTATACAATTTTGCTCAATCATGTATGCTGTAATTCGGCCCCTGAACAGAATGAAGTAATTTCATTTAATGAACCCAGTGGTAAATAGACACATGACGTAACCCAATATTTCTTTTATACCTGCAGAGTTAATAATTGAGTTTTTTAAGTGGAAACTTCTTCAGGCGCGTTTAGTAATTTTGTGTAGAAGAAAAATCTTTACTTTATCGAAACCCTTACTCATGACACGACATCCACAAATTAAGGGAAACGCCATATTTCATACAGTTTTAGTCGTATTAGCAAAAATGTGTAAAATGTAATAAATTTGGTGTGTTAGTGCTATTTAAAAAAAGTTTCCATGACTACTTTCAACGGCTGTTAAACGACATACTGTTTGTTTGTTAGTTTGTTCGTCCTTTATCCCTTTCCCAATAAGCCAAACAAGCTTGGAATAAGCTTGTAGTAAGCTTACAAGCGTAAACATCGCGCTTGGAAAAAGCTTGTAAAAACTGTTGTGAAATGCTTTCAAGTAATTGTAGAATAAGCAAAAAGGAACCCTTGGAAAAATATTGCTTACTGTAATATTATTCCAAGCGTTTACTATTCAATTGGTTATAAGTGTTGCAAATAAGCTTTCTACAATACTTTCTTTGCAATTGGAAAAAAGTGTTGTAAAAGTATAATTATTAAATAATTGGAAGAAAGTGTTATAAAATTATTATTAAAACATTTATTAAATAATGGGAAGCAAGTATTATTAAGCTTTTAACACCTGTTTTTAAGAAATCTTATGTACTCGGAGTTATCAAGGGAGCACAAATTCATCTTCTCAGTAAAATTAATCTATACGAAAGACCATCACATCAAAATCTATAAGACATTTATCTATAAAATACTGTCGATAAAAACATTGCCACAAAAAAAAAGGGAATATAAATAAAACTATGTGGACTATTCAATATATATTTTTATTAAAGCACATTGGTGTAAGTAACAAAATATTAAACATTAATTTAAGTATTATAAAATTTTAAAAGAATGTGTTGGAATTATCACTGAACACAAGCCACTGACATCAAAATTGTTAGTGATGGAACTTTGTTTCTTATTGCTATTGTACTTTTTAGTACTTGGGGAATTCCAAATTCAACAATAATGTGAAAGTTGTGAAACAATTACCTCTGAAAGCATTTTCCAATCATGCTTTGAAAACGATTGTAAATTAAAATTCAAGTAAACTTACTACAAGTATTATTATAAGAAGCTTACTTTTATCCTATTTCGATACGATTATACAACACAACTTGTAAATTTATTACGTAGACAAGTGTTTTCAAAGCATGTTTGTAAGTTGTCATTAAACATTATTCCATTGTAGGTAAGCTTAATCCAAACACTATTACACAATGGTTGATTGGGTTCAGACCTGACGCTAAGCCACTGAGAAATTTTTTATGATTTTTGGAGTAAATGGACTTTATATGTTGTGAAAATATATTCAAAGCCAAAACTTTGATATTTTCATGTCCTTCAAGGATTTTCAAGAACCAAAAGTTTGTACTGAAATCATTTTTTTTTGCACTAAATGACCTCAAATCAATTAAGATTTTAAAATATGTTGACTTTATATGATTTAAACACAAATTCTAAATGTTTGATAGTTTAATTAATACTTGATTTTAAATACAAATTCTAGTTGTTTGATAGTTTAAAATCGATTTTAAAATAATTTATTTTATTTGCTAAAATGTGTCCACTTCACTAAATTGCGCTATTAGTATTTTAGTAAATTAAAAAAACCACAAACGTCCGCTGCTCATTTTTTAAAAAAATAAGTCTGACGCGAGCATTCCGTGAAAATTTAAGAAATAGCAAAATGAACATCGAAACAATATGAGAAGCAAACATAAACAATAATCAGCGCAAGCGATACAAGAAAATTTGTTTTACATTCTGATTCTGATAACAGCGAGTCCAGAGTACGTAAAATGAGTTGTGAATACGTATAGCCAAAAGTATTTATCAATGTAATGTTTTTTAACTTTGATAAACGTTTTTCAATAAAAATTAAAAAAAAACAAAAGACAAATCGATTTTGATATGATTGAACTTCGACCACAGGCGTTACTAGTAATAGATAATATTATGAATATTTTTTAAGTGAGAAATGCATTTCAAAGGTATAAGCTCATTATTCATTATAATTATTTATTATTTTCAATTGCCGAACATTATTTGGCAACAGCTACAGTTATTGACAACGGTGCAATAAAATTTTTCGTTGCACGCTATAGCTCGAACGGGCGTTTAAAACCTTGGCCCGTTACTATAACAAAAAAAGTACAAAAAACATGCTTCCATGTTGCAATCGCCCAGTCGCCGATATGCTTGGTTGTGATTCTCGTTTGGAAAACACTTGAAAATAAATCTAATAAAATTTAATTTGATTTTCGAGCACGTTGATGTTTTTTCTTAATTTGGTTTATAATTACAAGAATGATTGTTTGCTGCATTGGCAACCCACAAAGCCAGGAAAATGCGCAATGAAATAAAATGCTAACATTTTTGGGGCGTGTCATCATGCCGTGGTTTGAGCAAACTGAAAAAATTGTACACTGTCAACTAAACAAACGTAGAACGCTAGCTGATAGAACGAAATAAATAAAAAATTTCAAAAAGGCAGTGAATAAAAATAGCACTAGTTTAAAGTAGTAGTAGTTAAAAAAGCGAAGGAAAAAGCACAAAACTACTAAATGCTTGTTTGCTTTGGTCAAGTTTGCTGTCTGCGCTAACATTTGCATTTTGTTGGTGGTGTTTGTAGCTGTTACTGTTGCTGTTGTTGTTGTTGCTGGTGCGCTTTGTCATGTCATGGTTGTTGCATGTAGTTGTTGAAGCCGTTGCTTCAGCTGCTGCACAAACAAACACGTTATTCCGCTACTTTTTAATTGTTTACTGTTGCTAGTCTTTTTATTCCGGCTCGGATGGTTTGCTTAAGTGGTGTTTTTTAAGTGCAAGAACAATGGGTCGGAATGGTTTTTAACAAAGTTTGTAGAACAAAAAAGCATGTTAAATAATTGTCAAGTGTCCGGACTGTCATTAAAATTGAGTGAAAAAACACCAAAACTTTTTCAAGGATACACAGAAATAGTGATTTAACATATTTTTGCATTTACTCTCTCTACCCTTCCCTGCTTGTGTTTTTGCAAATTATGCATAGCATAAATTTTCACTTTTTGTCCTCATCATAAGTGCCTCAAATTTTCCATAATACGAGGCTCAAATTTCAGCAAACAGCCAACGATTCCCACTTGAGTGATGTAAATTGAACGCACGTACAACCAGCATCATATTTCATGGATTGCATGTAGCCAAAGCGTCCTGTTTCATGCCTGATTTGAGCGCATCAAGCATGTAGCAAACAGCAGCCTTTGCTCATGTGTTGTGCCAACATAAAGGTGGGGAAGGGGGGAGGGGCAGAAAGGGTATAAAATTCAAGCAAATTTTTGATTATTTCACGTCGTACATGAGCCGAACATGTTGAGATGCATCAACAGCAGCTACAGCAACAACATCATCAACATGTGGCAACACTACAAATGCGAACAACGTGCACGTAGATTGGACAGCAATTTGTGCTCAAATAAATAAAAAAAATAATTTTCTTTTGAAGCACTAGTGTTCAATTGAGAAAATGCGCCACAGCGGCAAAAGAAACTCATATAATTTCACGCCGAATTATAATGTTATGAATTGAATTGATAAGAAATAGCAACAGCACAAAAATCAAAAGAGAAAAACATAAAAATTATACAGATGCTGCCAGTGCTGCGGGTCATGTTGCCATGGCTTTGACTATGTGCTAAACTGAATGTCAGCGTAACGGTCAAGTTTGCTCAAATACGATACAGCTAGTGGCATTGTGTTTGCTGTTGTTGCACCTCAGAGTGTTAAATGAAAAAAGAAGAGGCTCGAGGAACGAGGTCAGGCTAGATTATATGTGGACTATAGCATGCGTGACCGTAAGGCTTTGATAGAAAATGAAGATGTTTCTGTTTTCATCATATTTTCACTGATTGTTTCTTATTTAAAAACAAAACAATTATTTACAACTACACTATGCAACAATTTCGAGCTTATTTTTTCAAAATAATTAACATCAATAAGCATATTCCGGTAGAAAAGCAGTGTTGCCATATGTTTTGTAAAGGCCTGTACTTTTTAGAATAAACGTGTTTTTTTAAGGAAAAAAACTGTAACTAAAAAGAAATTGAAAACCACGAATTAAAATACACTCGCGTGTTCAATAGGGCGCACAGTGGTCTAATCACATACAAAGTTTGGAAAGGAAATAGAAGGAGTCGAGTTACCTCTATCAGAAGATATAAAAAAAAAATTTAAATCAGCCCACAACCACACTAAAATTATATCTAAACAACCCAATCAGCCATTTAGAAATAGTAATTGGATTAAGCTTACATACAGTCCAAGCACGCTTGTAAAACACTTGCGTAGGTAATAAATTTCCAAGTTGCTTTAAGGAATTATTGCGTAAAAAACAAAAAGTAAGTGTTGTACAATAATACTTGGAAAGACTTGCTTTAAGCAAGTATTTTCCAATCATACTTGCAAAATGTTAGCCAAGGTAATAATTTTGCAACTGTTCAAAGTTGTGATTGCTATTAACTGTTGGTCTGTGTTGTCTAGAGGAGAGTGCGCTAGACTATCAACCCATATGTCCCCCATTCGAGTCCGGGTCCGGTCGTGGTTCTTTTTACTTTCTTTGCTCTTTACTACATTTAAGAATTAAGAATTACAAGAATTAATAATTACATTTAAGAATTACAAGAACCGTCAACTGAGGGCTTTAAATGCAGCAAGGCAAGTTTTCTTGAAGGCAAGACGAGTTTGATAGTGAAAAATAAGGACGGTACAGCTTCTCAAACCGGCGAGTTTTCTTTGTTTTATTCTTATTTGTCAATTTAAGATGGCTGCGCATTAGAGTGGACAATTTTTATATGGAATTATTTTTGTTTTTTGTAGGAGGTGGTTCGCCCCCTATTTTTTTTCTTTTGGGCACAAATAACATATTTCCAAAACTGTAGACTGTTTGGTCAACGTTAAGGCGTGGCACATGCGCCCTCAAGTTGACAAGAAGGGATTTTGCACAATTTAATAAGAAAAAAGTTATAACTTCATTATAATTTATCAAAATTTATGTTAAGTATCGATATTATATTTAATTTTGACTATTATTTTAATGCATGCCCCTAAAAAGGCGTGGCACCTTATATAATTTAAGTAATATATACGAAAATATGTAGTTTTTGCTTCAAAATATGATGGAATCTTACATATGTATGTAAAATTTATTTCCTAAAAGTCATTAAATAAATGCCGGCAAATTGCTACTGCTACTAACAAATGCAGCTCTGTGCTAATTAGTTGCGATCAAGCAAACTTATATTTACATAGAAGTAGCAACACTGGAATAACGATCAAGCAAACTTATATTTACATAGAAGTAGCAACACTGGAATAACGGTATCTAGTACACATGTGCTTTTGTTAAGCTAAAAAAGAGCGTTGATAATGTGTTGTTATACATGCAAATGTGAAAATATTAATTTGATTTGATTGAAAGATAAGGTTTATAAAATTGGTAAGTTTAAACAACAAAGTGCTCGATATTTTCAAAATATAATAACATATTTAATATTATTAATGTAGCTCAAACAGCAATGGAAACAAGAGCAAATGAAAAGTTATTTCTGCTTGGGCACGACGAAAGTCAAATCATTGGGTGCAAGTTACCATCAAAAGGGCAAATATTGAAAGTTCTTTTTTACAATATGCGGAAAATTAAGCTCAATCTTCGTCCGAGTGCATATCTTGTAATTAAAGAAGCAGAAGTACTCTGGGATAAAGCACGTATTCCCACGAGTCAGAATATTCGTAGCGTTCAGAAAGTGGAAGCTCTATATCATCAGTGGAAGACATTTCAGAAAACTTGTAAGCGCCGTACAGCTCTACAGGAAAAACGTGAGCACGATTTTGTGGAAGAATTAGACGATTTGTTTGATATCGCTCATGGTGATGCGTTAAGTATTATTCAAATCGAAGAAGATAGACTATTTCTACTTAATCAACGGAAAAAAGGCAGACCAGGTGGTATGATTGGAAGCGATCGAGCACTTTTTGAAAGAGAGAAAAGAAGAAATATGCGTGAAGAAAGAGAACTGATAAGGCAAGAAAAGTATCACCAGGAGCAATCTCAAAATTTGGTTGCAAGTCAGGACTACTCAGATGATGAAGGACAATTGGCTGAAATAGACAGTGATGAGCTTCAAGACAATTTTCAACAAACATCTACTGGAAATGTGGGAAAGAAACGTAAAATGAAAAACTTTATAACACCCAAGCTTGCTGCGACTCTGGACAAGTGTAAAGTTAGCGACAGAGATGCTGTTCGAATTCTCATAGGCACTGCTGAAGCATTGGGCCATGATTTAAGTCAGTTAGCAATAAGTAAAAGTACAATTCGAAATTGCCGTAAAAAAATTCGATCTGAAACAGCTATAAATTTAAAGGAAAAATTTTAAAACATTTTACCGCAAACCATTACAGTACATTGGGATGGAAAGCTGTTACCATCATTAACTGGAAAGGAAAAAGTAGACAGATTGCCAGTTGTTATTACATCTACAGAGACAGAGCATCTACTTGGAGTTCCTGCATTACAGGCTGGTACAGGAAGGCAACAGGCTGAAGCAATAATCCAATTATTAAAAGAGTGGAATTTGACAGACAAAGTTCAGGCCTTGTGTTTTGATACAACAGCAACAAACACGGGAAGACTTCAAGGTGCTTGCGTGATATTGGAACAGGAATTAGGAAAAGATCTTTTGTACTTGCCCTGTCGTCACCACATCTACGAAATTGTATTAAAGAGCGTATTTGAAAAAAGAAATTTGTCTTCAAGTGGACCAACTTTGTCAATTTTCCAAAAGTTTAAAGGGTCCTGGGCGATGATAAACCAAGAAAATTTTAAATTTGGAGTTGATGACGAGAAGGTAAGTCAGCATATTAGCGTTTTCGAATTAGAAGATCTAGCCACGTTTTTCCGAAAATATTTAAAAATAAAACAGCCTAGGGCTGATTATAAGGAGCTTCTGGAATTAAGCCTAATATTTCTTGGGGAGCACGAAAGGAATTATAAATTCAAGTCACCAGGAGCATGTCATCACGCTCGTTGGATGGCCAAGGCGATTTATTCATTAAAAATGTTTTTATTCAGAGAAGAGTTTGTCATGTCGTCAGATGAAATAGACGCCATACGTGATGCTTGTTTATTTATTGTGAAAATTTATGTAAAAGTCTGGATAGAAGCGCCAATAGCTGCCAAAGCACCTAATCAAGACCTTCTTTTTATTAAATCTCTTTTCGCCTACAAAAATGTCAACGAAAACGTAAGCAATGCAACTTTGGGAAAATTCCGTAACCATTTATGGTATTTAGCAGCAGAAACAGTAGGTTTTTCGTTTTTTGATGAAACCATTACTTCTGAAACAAAAACTCGTATGATAAAGAGACTTCGTGTAGAGAAAGAAAATGAGAGCAAGCGGCTGATTACTGATATACAGGACTTACAATCAAAATCAATTGAGGACTTCGTAACCAAAAATACACTTCACTTCTTTGAACGTTTTTCGATTGCAACCGATTTTTTCCAAAAAGAACCCTCCCAATGGCAGAACGAGCCAAGCTATATACAGGGCGTAAGTATCGTCAGTAAAATGAGGGTAGTTAACGATACTGCCGAACGAAATGTTAAATTAATGGAAGAATATAATAATTCATTATCAAAAAATGAAGAAGAAAAACAATTTACCTTGCAAATTGTAACTGATTACCGAAAAAACTATAAAGGTATTAATAAATCAGATCTCATGGAACACAAATCAATTTGTGTTTTATTTTAACTTGCCGGCATTTATTTAATGACTTTTAGGAAATAAATTTTACATACATATGTAAGATTCCATCATATTTTGAAGCAAAAACTACATATTTTCGTATATATTACTTAAATTATATAAGGTGCCACGCCTTTTTAGGGGCATGCATTAAAATAATAGTCAAAATAAAATATAATATCGATACTTAACATAAATTTTGATAAATAATAATGAAGTTATAACTTTTTTCTTATTAAATTGTGCAAAATCCCTTCTTGTCAACTTGAGGGCGCATGTGCCACGCCTTAACGTTGACCAAACAGTCTACAGTTTTGGAAATATGTTATTTGTGCCCAAAAGAAAAAAATTAGGGGGCGAATAACATGTTATTAAAAAAAAAAAAAATGTCCACTCTACTGCGCATTGTTTGGTAAATATATTTATTAGACCTCTCTAGATTTCCAAAGTTCACATTTTTTAATGAGCACTTACAGTTTTAGAATCTCTTAATGATTGAAATAAGAACTGTGAAAAAAGATTTTGAAAAACTTTTGCCAAAAAGTTGCTTAACGCGGTTGAAGTCAGGATTTTGGCAATTTTCGAAAATTTTAAAGGTATACGTACAAAAAAAATTTTAAATAATTTATTAGTAAATATAAGAAATATCTAAAAGCGCAGTCTTTGAGCTTAATGGTCAAGCAAATAAGAAAAAATTCAAAAAGTGAAAATTATTGAGCCGTTTACTTTCTGTAGCCTCTAGAAATCAAAAAATTCAGAAAAGTTTCGCAATTTTTTTTTTCAATTCATTACATTTTTTCGAAAAAAAAATTTTATATACGTTTGCATATTTTTTATATATTCTTGGAATAATAAGGTATAAAAAAAATGTAGGTTAAGAATTTTTGGATGTGTCATTAGTCACTAAACAATTAATTTCTTTATGAAAGGTCTGACTTAAATAGTTTAGTTTAAGTTATATGTGGCAGATTTTTTCTATGATCAGCTACGACTTGAAGCAAATATTGTTTTTGCTCTTCATCCTTCGTTGCACTTGAGTTGTATGATGTTATTAAGGCTACTCCTCTCTCTGCAACGTCGTTCACTATTTGTAAATTTTTAACAATTAAAAGCCCATTTATATAAGATTTGTTGTTTTCCCAATTGTCTACTGCATCGTCCATAAATTCAACTGATAGCTGCAGCTTCTAAAAAAAAAGTTGTGTTTTTTGTTACAAAATGCTCCAACTTTAGATCTGATATGTTGTTGATAATAAAAGCTGGTGCTTTTTTGGCCCTAGTGGTATTGCCAGGATTGTTTTTGATGACGTGCACCATATTATTTCGGGTTTCGTAGCTTAATGATACATCATAAAAAGCTAAACCAACTAATTCTTCACCTAGGTACCAAAAATGGTTGCTTAATTTTTTTAACGCTATATCAGCAGCACGTTTGTGAATACTCTTGTATCTGTAAATTTGTAAAAAAAACGTATGAACTTTTTATGTTTAATTCAATTATTATAATTAATCATATCTTATTTGAACGAAGATTTAACTAACCTGTCAAGACTAAAGATCAACTGAAGATCATTATATGGAGCTGAAGTTGGAATACTGGATACGAACCAGTACTTTGCATACACCATTACAACAAACAAAGACACATAACGAATCATCCTTTCTTCCTCAGTTTTTAAGACAAACTGCTTTCTAAACATCCATATTTTTAAACAGTAAATTGCTTTGCTCATCCACCTAGCTCGATGCATAGCTCCAGGATATTTAAATTTAATCGTTCTCTGATCGTCGCCATCCAAAAATAATATAATGAGTTCTAGGAGCTCCTTGAAGTCCTTTCTATCTTTTGACATCTGAAAGATAATATTATTAACTTCACACTGTAATGCAAATTATGCGATTTTATTTACAGATGAATTTATGGACGATGCAGTAGAAAATTGGGAAAACAACAAATCTTATATAAATGGGCTTTTAATTGTTAAAAATTTACAAATAGTGAACGACGTTGCAGAGAGAGGAGTAGCCTTAATAACATCATACAACTCAAGTGCAACGAAGGATGAAGAGCAAAAACAATATTTGCTTCAAGTCGTAGCTGATCATAGAAAAAATCTGCCACATATAACTTAAACTAAACTATTTAAGTCAGACCTTTCATAAAGAAATTAATTGTTTAGTGACTAATGACACATCCAAAAATTCTTACCCTACATTTTTTTTATACTTTATTGTTCCAAGAATATATAAAAAATATGCAAACGTATATAAAAATTTTTTTTCAAAAAAAATATGAATTGAAAAAAAAAATTGCGAAAATTTTCTGAATTTTGTGATTTCTAGAGGCTACAGAAAGTAAACGGCTCAATAATTTTCACTTTTTGAATTTTTTCTTATTTGCTTGACCATTAAGCTCAAAGATTGCGCTTTTAGATATTTCTTATATTTACTAATAAATTATTTAAAATTTTGTTTGTACGTATACCTTTAAAATTTTCGAAAATTGTCAAAATCCTGACTTCAACCGCGTTGAGCAACTTTTTGGCAAAAGTTTTTCAAAATCTTTTTTCACAGTTCTTATTTCAATCATTGAGAGATTCTTAAACTGTAAGTGCTCATTAAAAAATGTGAGTTTTGAAAAATCTCATACATTTCGTGGACAGGTCTAATATTTATACATTAAAATTGCGTATTGAAATACTAATTTCCAATTGTACAGAAAAACTTGGAAAAAGCTTATTCAAATACTGATTTCCAATTATAAAGAAACACTTGGAAAAAGCTTATGCAAATACTGATTTCCAATTATAAAGAAACACTTGGAAAAAGCTTATTCAAATACTAATTTCCAATTGTAAATAAACACTTGGATTAAGCTTATAGTAAAGAATATTTTGCCAAGGGATCGTTTTCGTTTATTCGACAATTACTTGTAAGCATTTTCCAACAGTAATCTAAAGCTTTTTCCAAGCTTGATGCTTACGAATCTAAGCTTGGTTTAAGCTTATTCAAAACTTGTTTAGCTGATTGGGAACTCACTCAAGAACCAGAAATAAATATGTAGATAAAAAAAATTTTTGGCCATGACCAACTTTCATACTTTTTATACAATATTTGCATTAGCGTGGATCCACGCTGGGGTGATAAGGGCGATCGCCCCCCCCCCCCCCAAAGCTTCCTTGATTTACAAGTTCTATAAACTAGTTTCAAAACATATTCAAAAGTTAAAATACCCCCTCAACTGTATTTTAGTTTATTCAAAGTCTTGAACGTTGCATTATTTTGGTGACGTCATTTTTATAGGGCGTTGTTTTAATCCAAATATATCACATGTAAAACTCAGAATTATTTTTATTTAGTAAAGCTTACACGCAGAGAAAAGACATGGTTGAGACATGATTACTACAATAATATTTTTTTACTAAAATTATTGTATTATTTCTGCAAACACAAATTTTTGCCTTAATAAAGTCATTATTTACTAATGGTGGTACCAAAAATAACATTATAGTTGAAATCATAACATAGTTGAAATCGTCAACATACTATGATTGCCTCAACTATTAGTTGCAACAAAAATGTTGTAGTTCTGTCAACCATAATAAATGTGAATATTATTATAGAGACAAACATATTAGAATTTTGAATGTTTGTCTGAACTATTCTTTGATTGTTGGCAAACGAAGCAGAACATAACCAAAAATCGAAAGAATTTATTGTGTCTGAACAGTTTGCAGGAAAAACTTTCACTTCATTCAGACACAATAAGTTTTATCGATTCCTGGCTATGTGCCGTTTCATTTGTCAACTGTTTAATTATTGGGCTTTGTTTTAAATCGCCTCATTCTAAAAACAGCACGCAGAAAAGTGACATTTTCGACTTTAATTGCAGCAAACATATTTCTGTTTACCGTAAATATATTGCGCAATTCTGACCATATTTTGTTTATCACAAATATTGCTATTTTTCTGACAATGTACCATGTTTATGAATGGCATTAGTCATGTGTGTGGTAGTAGCGGCTGTGGCTTACTGGCAGTTTGCGTGGCTCGTAAGCGAAAAAGCCGCGGTTCAAACCCCAGCTCGGACAGAAAATTTTATCAAAAAGATTTTTCAATTGAATTAATATTTCTGTTCAGCCCAGACAATGGCAAACCTCTGAAGATGTCTTAATTAATAGCTGTGGAAATTGGAGTGCATGAAAATAAAAAAAAAATAAAATTATTGTTTCAATAATATTCTGGATCCTAAAAATCAATTCATAATATGATTGTTGCAATCATTCTATTTTCGGCCCAATAAGAGAATAATGATTGTTTCAATAATATTTTTGTTCCTACAAAAAAGTTCCTTTTCTAAATATGGTTGTTGTAATAATTTTATCATGATCAAAGAAAATATTATATGTTTAAGAACATGTTAGCAACAATCATAATCCGAATCATACTATGATCCTCTTAAAACATGGTTGTTGCAACTATATTTTTTCTCTGCGTGTATGTAAACAATATCAAGTTTACTATTATGATGACGTTACTTTGTATTGGAGGTGGGCGGAATTTTAATTTTTTTGTTTTAAATTGCAAATATCATGCACTCGATACATTGTTATGATTAAAACAAATTTGCAAAGTTTTAAACCATTGTACTAATTTTTGTGAAATTAAAGGATATTTCATTGATTTGAAAATGTCACTTTGAATGGAAGGTTACGGTGGTTCTCGTTCGATTTTTATTAATTTCATACTCAAATTGCATTATAAAAATGCAGAAGCTTATTTGCAAAATGTGAAGTCATTAGATCAGTTTTTATGGCATTTAAAGAGATTCTACCGTTCTGGTTAAGTCACTTTGTATGGGAGGTAGGCGTGATTTCCATCTGATTTTGTTAATTTTATCTTTTTAACTTGATCTTTATTTTTTAATAAAAAGCTTTTATATATAATTTTGTAACGGTAGCTCTAAAATTACGGCTGTTATTGTGATCAGAGATAGGCAGACGGACAGACGGACAGACGGACATGACTAAATCGACTAAGAAGGCGATGCTGATCATGAATATATATACTTTTCTATACCTGCCACGCCTCCTTATCGGACCGATGGAAGGACGGAAACCAACTCAGGAGGTGATGCTTATCAAGAATATATATATTTTCTATACTTGCCACACCCCCTCATCGGCGTTACAAACGGAGTAACAAAGTTAATCTACCCCATGCGCATTTTTAAATGCGCTTTTTTTCTTTTTAACGCATAAAGAGAGATATGATGGAGTTGTGAATTTTCATTTCGTGCTTCCGAAAATGAATGAAACCCTACACCATATATCTCAGTGGCAAGATCCAAAAACGTCGTCAAAAGCAAACGCTTATGTGAGACAAATTAGCCAAATGAGACAAAAAGCCTTATGCTATTTTCTTCAGAAAAAACAAATTGATGTTAAATCAACACAGGATACGATTCAAGATACTTTAAAGTTAATACAGAAGAATCGAGAATCCTCTGAGATAAAATTTTAAACTCTTTTAAAAGAAGTTTAAAACATAGCAAATAAGATTGGAGTGAAAATTAAAATCCCACGTATAGTGTAGCAAGTCTTCAAAAGAACCGCGATAATTATCCAGTAAAAGATCCCATAGCATATTTCAGACAAGCTGTTCACATTTTTATGCTGGATAATGTGATGATGGACTTAAAAAGTAAATTTTCGAACACAATTTTGAATTTATATTAATTGTTAATACTGTTGCCTCATTCCTTAAATCATTACATTATCAACACAGGCTATAAGAAAACTTTGCAAAAGATATTCTATTTTTTTTCAAAGAATCTCCAGAGGTTGTAGGAAGATCTTTAATTACTGAGTTGGAGAAATGGCACATGCGATGTGAAAGAGAAGTATGACCTAAGTACTAGTGCTATACAATCCTGTTGTTCATGCTCTTTTTAAAATTTTAATAATATTGCCTCAAGTAGAGCAACTGCTGAAAGATAATTTTCTACACCGAAGAGAATTAAAACCTACATATTTGAGATCTATGACAACAGGAGAAAGTTTGACCGTGAATATATGTGTGATTGTAGATCAAATCATCGATAGATATGCCAAAACACAGAAGCATAAATTAGATTTTGTATTGTAATTCAATTTTTCAAACCGGGAGTTTATATAAGCCATTTCATCCAAAAATGTAAGCCCAAAATTTCATCCGTTCCATTTTATTTTTTATACAAGTTGTGTAAAATGCTTTTTGTATTACACATAAATAAAGTCACTGAAAACTGGTTAACCAGTTTTTAATTTAATAGGTAAATTGGAAAAACTGGTTTTTAAAAAATCGGTATTTTCGGGCTATTCGACAAAAAAATGTTAAAATTTTATGAATTATTTTATTGCTTTTGATTTGATTTGATTTTGTTTGTTGAACTACGTTGCCGTCCCCCCTAAGTGACGTTTTTGGATCCGCCACTGTATTTGCATATCATTAAGATGGAGTAGTCGTATACCAATAAAAATGTGGTATATAAGTCGAAATAAACAATATAAGATCACTTACGAAAAATTTTACAAATTCACCTACAACCACGCCTACCTCCCATATAGCACACAATTTTAAAACTCAATCATTTTTTTCGTATTGAAGATTCATAAAAAAACAGCTCACTCAAGAATCTGATATATATTTGTACATTTAAAAAAAAATGCCAGTTGACGACCGAATGTATGACGCTGATTTAATATTTGCACTCGCTATTGTTTAGTTTTGCCATGTCTAAGTGTTGTTGTGTGTACTGGGACGCCAAATCAGTAGCTTTGTATCTCTTAGCGCGATCACTGTAATTTTCAAATTCCTTAGCTGGCCTTCTTTTTTACTTGAACTGGTGATAACCAGGTTGGTCAACAGTCAGTGATACTTTAAATATTTCTTAGTAAAGCATAGTACTCTGTTCAGTTTCATGTGAAATTCTACTCAAATCTCCATACCAAAAGTGACAGCTGCGAAACAAGCGCGGAAATTTTCACAACATGTTCGTCAGAGCAGTACTCTGTTCCGCTGCGTGAAATTATTGCAACATGTTTCTGAGCAACATTTTTTCATGACAATTTAATTGTACTGCCTATTTATTTTGAAGTGAAAAGAGAGATATCATATGAAATCTCCCAACTTATTCTCTGAGTCTCTCTGAGGAAAGTTGCCATAGAAATTCCTCGCAACAAACTTTAAGTCGCAACAAATAGCTGTTGCCAGCAATAGAACAGAGTACTAGGCTTAAATACAAAAATTTTAATAAGATTTGAAATTCACGTTAGATAATTGTGTTTTACAACTTACTTTTCAGTCATTCTTCATTTTTTTTTACTAGGTTATGCTGTGCAAAATCATATGATCTTGTTTTTCTAATTCCTTTATGCACTTTCTAATTGCTCTCAAATGAGCAGAGCTGTAAAAGAATGCATTCAATTTGAATTCAATTCACAGAAAAATAAATCAGTGAATGACGAAATAAGAATGCATTCAATGAATGCAAAATTAATTTATGAATAAAATTTTTTATTCACGTTCATTTTTAAAAAATGATTAATAATTCATTTTAATTATTAATTTTGTTATTCAGAATAATGAATCAATTTTTTATTCATTTGAATGCTATTCATTTGAATGCTATTCACAAGGAATGCAATTCACAAAGAATTTCAGAATTTTCAATTATTCTTTTTTTATTCATTATTAATCTTTTATTCGTTATTAATTTTTTATTCATTGTTCATTATTCATTTGTTATTTCAATTCAATTTTTTATTCATTGTTCATTATTCATTTGTTATTCATCATTAATTCTTTATTTTTTCTTATAAATTGTTTATACATCATTCATTTCTATTCATTATTAATTTTTTATATATTATTATTTTTTTATTCATTATTAATTTTTTATTCAGTATTTGTTTGTTATTCATTATTCATTTTAGTGCTTATAAATAAAAGTGCCATAAATAAAAAAAGAATAACAAGTTAATAATAAATAAAAAATTAATAATGAATAAAAAAAAATAAAGATTAAAAAATGAATAATGAATAAAAAATTTATAATGAATAAAAAATGAATAAGGAATAAAAAATGAATAATGAATAACAAATGAATAATGAATAATAAATAAAAAAGGAATAATGAATAACAAATGAAAAATGAATACAAAATGAATAATGAATAACAAATGCATAATGAATAAAAAAAATTTAATAAAAAATGAATAATGAATGAAAAATTCATAATGAATAAAAAATTAATAATGAATAAAAAATTAATAATGAATAAAAAATTAATAATGAATAAAAAATGAATAATAAATAAAATATGCATACTGAATAACAAATAAATAATGCATAAAAAATGAAAAACGAACAAAAATTAATAATGAATAAAGAAAGAATAATTGAAAGTTCATAAATTCTTTGTGCATTGCATTCTTTGTGAATATCATTCAAATAAATTATGATTCATTATTTTGAATAACGAAAATGAATATTTGAAATGAATAATAAATATTTTTTTTGAAGTGAAAACTTCTTTAGGCGCGTTGAACGATTTTGGTAGAGGGTAAATCTTTGGTTTGCATCATTGTGATTTTCCGAGTAACTCTCGTCATCAATATAGACAGCGAGCATGGCAAAATTACCAGGCCGACTCGAAGAAGAATCAAGTAGAAAGTAGAGAAAAGCGAGCTAGTTGTCAAAATCAGCGGTTCATCTCGAGTTTCTTTATGTTCACGTTTTGCAGTTGATTTTTGATTAAACTTGGTTTTTTGCTTTTTTGCAAATTGAACACATCCTCGGCATTTTATAGTTTTGTTTACATTGCTTTTATAATATTTTCATTCAATTTAACACAAACTTAACACACGTGTCCGCACTATTTACAATTTGAAAACATAATATTCTTATTTCAACCTTTCTATTTACCACTCTTGGTTAAAGGGCCAAACAGAACACACAGACTGTTTGCGCAAACACGTGTTTGCGCAGACTGATCGACAGTGTATTTGGCTGTTTTAGGTTTGTGCAGATGTCTGCGCAAGATTAAAGTTTTTAACCAAAAATTAAGTGTTTAAAATTAAAGTGTGAACACGTGCGTGAAGGAAAATATATAAAAATGGAAGCAGAAAATAAAAATTTAATAAAATTTGAACTAAAAAATCAAGTCTACGCAAACAAAGTCTGTGTAGTGTATGGTCGTCGTTATGACGAAAAAAAGTCTGTTTGCGCAAACAGTCTGTGTAGTCTTTGGCCCTTAAAACGTGAGGGTAATAAGCGGGCCGGCCCTACCTGGTTTTCTGCCATGACAGCAAGTAGATTTGTAAATGACGCTTTTGGATCTTGACTACCAGGCGCTCAGCAAGGCATATTAACCAGGGGCCGAATTAAAGCATCCGTGATCGAGCAAAATTGTACAAGATTGATAGGCACTTGTCTCGTCGAGCTCTTCGTAATTTTGCTCGATCACGGATGCTGTAATTCGGCCCCAGGTAGGCTCGATACGTAGAGACTTTAAAAAGTACCCCTTATATTCTGTGTTTGTATTGATTCCTTTGCGACAATACCTACAATTCTGTCAAAATCATGTCAAACGAAAAAAGCTGAGCTCCTGGTAGCCAATATCCAAGAGCGTGTGTCTGAGTTTCATGACCAACATAAAAACATTTGTAGTTTTATAATGTCGCCAGCATATTCTCTGACTGGGACCATGGTATAATAAGTAATAGGTAGGAGTGACATTTCGTGTTTCAACCATCGAATGTCAAACAAAAGAAAACAAAATAGAGTACTTGTGTCACACACATTGGCCACATTTAGAGGAGTCACATGTTGTGAATGGATCATTTAATTGCAAAGATTTCTCACTCAAATTAAAAAAAAAACAGTTGCTAACTATTGACTCCGCTGAAAGCTGCCAATGTGTGTGATACACGCACTTTATATTTTTTCTTTTTTTTCGCAGCTTGTGAGAAAATAAGTAGTTGTCAAGGCTACCTAATAATAATTTTATCATGACTGGGACTGCATCGTCCAAAAATTTTTTGTTTCTTATTTCAGCTACCATACGCCTATAATATCTTTTTAGAATATAATTCAATTATTAACGCAAACAGTAAAAATAATATAAATGAAATTCAATGAAATTTATGTAAATACAAATTCTTTGTATACGTATTTTATGTGTATATTAATTATTTAAATAAGTTTAGTTTATATTTTTGTTTATGTGTTACTCTGTTTTTTATATTAATACCCATAAGTTAAATTATAATGAAATGATAAAAAACGAAAATAATGTGCATTAATGATGTACGGATGAACCGAATCGGGGGCAGAAACTGCACTATGCTAACTATGTTTTCTGTTTTCCTTATAGCAAGATCTTAAATGCAGGCATTAAAAAAGACTTCAAGACGAATCAAACAAAATATCATATATAAAAAATAAAAAATTTAGTTTATTTTATGAGGATTATTTTTCATTCAATAGTGCTCCCTGTATTTTATTTTTATATCAGCAATATTAATTTTAAATGTAATAATATAGTTTGGTGTAATTATAATATAAAAATACTATCTGAATAAAAAATATTTTGAAAGATATAATCAAAGACTGAGGTAGTGAAAATATAAAAAGTTTTTCCGATTAGCATGAAAATTTTTATAAAGCAGTAAAGCGGTCCATGGCAGGACAAAGTCTTCCAGGTAATACTAATATTTTATATATAGGTTTTCGCTTCGGTCGGCAGTCCCCTCACTGCTATACTTTTTTTAAATGAATGAGAATTAAAAATTTGTATTAATGGTTCACTTTGAGCCTATTAAAATAGTGTTACTAAATAATTAATTTTTTTATTTATATGAATATCATTTCTGGTGGTAAGTTTTCTTCATTTTGTAGGTTTTTCAAGCCATATCAATTTTAGTGTAGTAGAAAAAAGACTTAAAGAAATGCACTGAAATTAAAAAAAATATAAGTACTATTTCCAATCCAACTGTTATAAAGTATTCAGACATTTGTCTCTTAGAATTGATAAGAATTTTGTGCCTTTATACGCCGATGACATATATTTTCTGCTTTTAAGGGAGCAACGTCCCAGTAGAATTGCATCACTGAATAAAAAACGAAGATTTATTATACTGCGTTCGCAAAAACTACCTCCTGAAATCGACAGTTATCAATTGTGCGAATAAAGTATTAAAATATGTACTGTCAAAATTAAAAATTCATAATCTAACGGTTCCTGAACACAGAACATGCCAGAAGCAAGTTACATTTTTCATTGCTCTTCTTTTTAAAAAATGTATAGGACAAAGGCGTATATCTCTCAAAAATTGTATGCTCATTATAGTCATAATAAAAATAAAATACCTGGAAGGCCCCCAAAAGACTTGTCAGCGCTTTGTAAAAAAACTCAACAATGATATTAAAACACTTAATCATCTGACGAGCTTTTGCTTGCTCGTGGGACTTGTTTGATACTATAAAATGTTTCTTGTGTTTTACAAGTTGTAAAATATTTTCTGAGGACATGCCAAATTAGAACAGAATCCTGAATATGAAGCAAAGCTTATTTCGTAGGAACGTTGGGTACGATATTTTGCCTTTTGTATGTTTATCGATATTTATTATTTTTGCTACTTTATTATCGTTGTATCTTTACCACTTTACCATTCAAATTTTGATTTATAAATTAATGAAAAATGTCAAGAACAAATTTTTTCTTAAACCAGTTCTGTTAATGTACATAATTTTAAATAATGCTATAACTCCTTTTTTTAGTCCGTGAATCTTATGTCATAAGTAAATATAGTTAAATATTTTTTAAAAACATTTTAAAGTTGTCAATTTTGTGTAACATTTTCAATTTAAAATAAACATCCTTGCATATTGAAATTATTTTTTTATGAAAATCCTAAAGTAACATATGTCTGAAAAATTAAATAAAATTGTTTTTAGCGTAGCCTTTTTATTTAAGAATATCTTATTATTCTCGATAAAATGAATGCATGAATAAACTAAATATTTGTGTTGCTTTACTTGTGGGTTTTAAGGAGGAAATAAAGGTCTTGTGTAACTTTATTTGTAGTCTCGGTATTGCTCTTGCATATAAATCTTATGCGCATTAAATTTGCTTTCGTCACATAAGCAATTTTTAAGTTATAAACTTTTATCCCCGTAAACTCAAAATATCGAACAATGAGCTATGCCTGAAAGCATGCTACAAAAAACTGTAAGCACTTAATATTAGCAAATCACAAATTTTTTATCACAAAATGGAGTTCGTTTTTTATTTATAAAACGAAAAGTTTTAAAAATGAGAAGTTTATTTTTTCTATATTTAAGAAATTCATCTCAGCTTTTAGTTTTTTACAATGAGAAGACAAGCAAATAAAAACTCTTTTGATTTTTTCCGAAGAGCCATTTCAGTTTTGCGAATATATATTAAGGGGCAATATATACACAGAAGCCAAAAACAAAGGGTATGTTGTGAATTTTTTTAAGGAAACCTAAGTCATATTTTTGAATGAAGGTTTTTGTAACTAAATTGCAATTTGAATTATTTTTTACAGTAATCTCTCAAAGGAGTTGAAAAATCTTTTTTAAGAACATATTTGTGAAAAAAATTGATAAGCTACCTCACTAAAAAATGTCAATTAGTATTTACTCCGGTATTTTGTTTAATAAGTTCTTATTTCCACTTTATTTAATAATTCAACTGAAACTCGTAAATAATTAAGAGTGCTTCAACATTTTCCTGGTCTGTCTGTAACAATGTTAATTGCTTTTTTTAATTAGTAGCAAATTCAATCATAAAAGCCGCCACAACTTTTCAAGACATCCTTAAATCGGTATCATTCTTAGACCACATCCGCAAGTCAACAGCTGCATTTGTTCTAATTTCAACACCAAACGATTTTCATGCCAAAAGTTATAAGCTTGACTTGGCTTGGCTTTAAGCTATAAAATAGTAATTTCAAGTTGGTACTTAAAGTGGTTAAAATAGCACACACACACACACACACATGGCCACACATGGGTGCTTCAATTGGTGTTCAAACCAAATGCATGAACGTGCTACTTTATGTCAGAGCAACGCATAAACTTGTAATAATTATAGCCACTTGCAACCACGACAGCCACAACTCAAACCAATGCCCAGCATAAACGTTGGCTAGAGAACTGGAGTGGAAATGCTATTATTTTGCATCTAAACCGCATTCATACCGACTTTAACTTCCAGGCTATTCTCTCTGGGCAGCATTATAACCGCTGATCATGCAATCATGCGACAACAACACAAGTGCAGCGCCTGTGTCCAATGAACTGTGTCTCTTTTCCCCGATCAGCTCCAGTCAAACAACCAGTTGACGACAAACTGAACAGCAGGCGGTGTCCAACAGGATGCCTTCGATGATGATTACCAACATACTTTACAAACTAAAGTTGAACCAGAGACCACAGCGACGACGACAACGACAACGACTACGACGATGAGAAGCTGATGACGACTTGGTTGTGCTCCAAGTCGCGTAAACCATAAAAATAAAAGTTATGAAATCGTATCAGGTGTGAGGCCTCCGCTCTAGAATTGTGTGCCAGGCGGTGAGGACCAAGTTGCAGTGTGGAGCAGCAGTAATGCGTGTGCACCAAGTGCTGCCTGCCAAGCTCAAGTAGCAAGTTAAAACAAGCTGCTGTGGCTGGCTAAGTTACGATGGCAAGGAAGTTGGTGCCTGTGAGTGAAAGGAACTCTTGTAAGGAATCCGTCGGTGTACGCGAGTAGCGTAAAAAAGGGGGTTAATTATCTGGCATGGAACTAGTAATTATTATTGTTGTAGATGTTTTTGCTTTTGTTGTTGTTGTTATTGCTGGCTGGAGAACGCCTGTGGGAGCTGTTGCGCTGTGCTGCCTCTGCAAAAGCAATAACAAACTAGTTACAACCGTTGCACATGCGCACATTTTTCAAAGTAATATAACTATGCTCTGAATGACTTGAAGTTGAATTTAGTGGAGCGGTTTTATTTTACAGAAGTATTGCTTTTTTAGCTATCTATACTGGAATAATAAACTCATAGACTTGATTTTTTCGAAACCATTCATAGATGCAATAAAAATGCTTATTACAACTGAAGGCTTTGAAAGTGACAAGATTTCTCGTGCTCCCATTTCCTTATATGCATAAATATTAACTTTTATAGACCTTTTGGATTATAAAATAACTGCATTCTTGGTTTTTTAAGTTTACCCTCAAATTTGGATATATGTATAAATGTATGTAAAGTAACCGATTTTTTTGAGGTGAGTGTGAATTGATTTAAAAATAGCAAACGTTTTCTAAAACACGAACAACAGATGAAAAGTAATTTTTAACTTTGACCTTGATTTGTTGAATATTTTTCTTTTAAACCACCTAAATATACACAAAGATATTAAAAGCTTGTTTAATTTTGCGACCAACAAAATATAATTTATCTTTAAAGGCTGAAAAATTGTGGTCTAGATGTAAATTTTTTTTACAGTTTTTTGTTTCTCTAGTGCAAAATCAAAAAATGCATTTAGTGCCTCTCACAAGTGAGCTAATTCTTACACTTGAGTTTGAATACTTAAAATCAAATAATGCAAGGAATTTTTAGTCAAATGAATAAATTTAGCGCTGTTTGGAAGCAAAATTAAACAAGATTTTAATATATATGACTATATCTAGGTTTTTGAAAAAAGTATTTAACAAATCAAACTCAAAATTGAAGAAATGAAAAAAAGGTGTGGTCGGAGGGCGAAGTTCCTTTAGGCTTTTCTTCAACTAAGAATGTAATTCGAAATAAAATCTACATATTTTTATTTTATATGTATAGTTGTGTAAAGCAAATAATGTAAATGAACAATCAAATGAAAAAGTTTTATTTAATGTTTTAGGAAAAAAGATTTATTTATTGAAAATTAAGACGCAAAATTCTTATGAGAGATGAAAACGCACGACAGGGCGTTGAACATTGAACATTCATCATATTTCTCGTATTGAGCTAGAATTGATTGAAAAGTAGGATTGAAAACTGGACTTGCTTAAGAATATAAAAAACAACACATTTTAGGGTCCACCCCAATGTCAAAAAACTTTTTGAAATTCTTACATCAGATTCAAATTCAGCGACCTCTTAATACTGCCAGCACATACACAAAGAGTATAAAACAAAAAAAAAAACACATATTTAGGGTCCACCCTAGTGTCAAAAAAAACTTTTTGAAATTCTAAAATCAGACTACACTGTATTCACGGTTGCCACTTTGGTACAATTGCACCAAAATTTGTACATATACTTTAACTTGGTACCTTGGTACATTATTTTCTTAGAGTTGGTGCATTTTGTAAAAGATTTACAATTTCACAACCTGTTACAAAAAGTGAAATTTGGTAGCACTGGAGGCATGTTCAGACAGTTTAGTGGAACTTGCATTGCATTAAGTTTTGAAAGTTGACATGCTTTTCCTGTCATATATATTAAGAACTAGCTGATATACCCGGTGTTACTCGAGAGTCATTTATATAAACATTTTAACATACACTTCTCGATTAAATGTTTTTTAAAATCAGGAATAATGAAAAACATGTTGAATTTTATTTGAATTTTATTTTATTTAATTTTATTTATCCACCGTTTGCTAGGTAATTGAACGAACATTGATCCAAAAAAGTTTAAGAAAATTTTTGTTGTTGGTGGTTCCATCTCTTGCGGTGAGCTAATTGAATTCAAAGAAACGGTACGAAAAACAGATTTTAAAAATTAAAAAGAATTTTTATATTTACTCAATGTTAAAGCAAGCACAATTACCTTTTCAACAAAATAAAAATTATGATGGGACTCAATGCGTCCTTGAGATATGGACATTTTAACGTCTAAACAAAGATTTATATTAAAAAACATATTGAACTTTAAAAAAAAAAATGTTAATGAAATATATTAAAAACAGCAGAGTTATTGGCATTAAAAGTAAATACAATACTTTGATTTTCATATAATTTTTTTCTCATTATTAGCTATCAATGTTTTATGAAAATTCGTTGTGCTAAAAATGATTGTACCTACTAAAATTTCTAAAAAAAACTGGCAGTACTGCATTATTTTACTTTTTAAAAGTTTGGTAGCAATAGCATTTTCGCAAAATATTTCGCAAAACTTATCTGCTAGCTGCATAAGAACATCAGATATTCTTCTGTAAGCAGAAAATAGCGCCACCTGTCTGTAATCCCAATCGTGTGGGGTTAAATTTGAAGAAACTTTTGCAAAAACATAATTCAGCTATTCAACGCAAGGTGTACGTTTAGTTTGTACCCACACATCTTACACATGTGGCGCCATTTATCTGTAAATTTAACGCACAGATCAAAACTAATGAAATAATTGTGCTGACCAGATGCGCATATTTTTTTTTATATCGCCATATAGCTTAAACTGATTACATAAAAATATTAACTTTTACAGCATTCTTATTCACAGTCATCTTTTCGATAAAATTGTGATATATATACAACATTCAAAGTACCCTTGATAAAGAACTAATTGACAACGGTGACACAAAAGTGAGAACAAATAGAGCCATCACAACAAAACAAATTTAACAGGAGGGGGGGCGGGGGGTGGGGAGGCAAAATATAAGTAGATGATCACTATAAAGAAAATTTTGTATAATCCAAAATGTTCGTAATTACTTTAGACACACAACTGCATTCTTAGAGATATATGGGGACGTGCAAACTATATAGAGAATTTTAACACAAAACTAAGTTTTATTAATAGTCTGGTATGAAAAATAGATTTTTAGCCACAACTTTTGATTGGAAAGAGATATTGGGGTAATTTTTTCACATAAATTATTTTTGAGACTTGACTTTTTTGTAAAAAATATAAAAACAACATTTTGGAAAAAATAAATTTCGCGAAAAAAATCAAAGGGGGTACCCTTGTTGTTTTGATGACAAAAACAGTAAAATAATTTTTGCGCTTAGTTGGAAGAATTTTTGCAAATAAATGCTATGTCATATGAAAGGTAGCCAGATGTGCAATTTTTAATTGATTTCGTTTTTACAACAACAACAATTTTTGAGTCATTTTTGGAGTAAAAAGTCAATATTTTTGACCTTTTTTGACATAATCATAAAACATATATACACTGACTTAACGGTACAGTTCAACCTATTTTTGTGAAGTGATTTTATTGAACTTTTGAACAAAAAAAATTTGAATGAAATATATTAATGGACAGCGGAGATATTTGCATCGAAAGACCAAACTTTGATTTTCATGTCGTTTTTTTCTCATTCTTAGGCAACGATGTTTTATGAAAAAGTCGTTATACTGAAAATTTCTCCAATTTTGAAGATATGTGAATGTTTTTGATGTCAAAATAACAAAAATTTTTTAAAATTAAATACAAAAAAATCTCCGATGGTAAAAAGTTTTATAATAACAAAATTACCGTTAGTTGAAAAATTTCAGAGGGGGCGTGGCAAAAACTAAGTATGTAACATTTTAAGTTGGGATGTAGCTAATATGTATACCTAGTTTGAGCAAAATCCGTTGAGCCGTTTAGATTTGAATAAAGGCCAAACAAACAAACAAACAAACAGAAAATGAGTTTTATTACTATAGATAATCTTTTTTGAGACATTTTTTGAGACTTGAGGCTTTTTTGTGAGAATCGCCACTAAAGCAGAAAGATATCTCCAATCAGAAAATTTTTTTCTATAACTAAAGATATTCTAAAACAAATTAAAGACAAGTTCGATGTAGGCAGAGAAGATCTGAATAGTTTGAATATAATAACATCTTCTCAAATTGTCAGAAAATAAAATTTCTTTATTGAAATAATTTAATAATTCATATTAAAATATTATCTCATAGAATGCGACCCTGACGTTATTTTGGCTCAGACGAATCTTTTTTAGGGTTGAAATATTAGTTTTGAAAATTGTAATGACGTTGGGAAACATTTGGTTATTTTTGGAAAAATTCAGAGTCGTGACGAATGGATTAGGGGAAATTTGTTTTAATGATTTTATCAATTTTGTAAATAGTCTGATGTGCCTTCCACAAAGTTCAGCAGCTGCTGAACTAATATTTTTTTATTTTAACCTGATTAAAACTAAGCTTGGAAATAAATAAGATTATAAAACACTTAGCAACATAAAGCTCTCTAAAAAATTGTGTGTCAAACGCAATGAATCTCATTATATTTGGCCAGCAAAATAACTATTTTAATGTTTTTATTTTTTTGGTTAATATCGTATAACACAAATATACACCAGTGAATTATTATAAAAAATGTTATCAAATTATTATATTAAAAAAAATTTTTACATTTTTTCCTATTTGGTATATTTTTATGGAGAATTTGATACAACAAAAAATAGGCAAGTGGCAACCGTGACTGTATTACACACATTTGCTGAAATTTCCATTTCTTTAAACTTAATTGCAGGAAAGATTCTCACTTATGATTTAAAACAAACACACAAATAAAAATAACAAATGCGTTTTAACGAAATGTCAACGTGTCAGAAACAGAGACAGAGAGAGAGACAGAGAGAGAGAGAGAGAGAGAGAAAGAGAGAGTTGTGCACTCGCCTACTCGCTTCCCAGTTGGAAAAGGAGCCCTGCTGTATGTCTACCGGCAACATGCCTCGTAGGGTCAGGAGACATGATCACCTTCATACCCACTTATATCTTTTTCTATAGGCATGTCCTAGGCCAGAATGTCTGCCAAATGAACTGCCATAACAGTAACATGCATCTGACGGCATTAATGCTGCATTATTTACACTGTATTAATTCTGCATTCATACCATAAGATGCATGCTGCGTTACTGCTACGGCAGTTCATTTGACAGACATGCCGTCCTAGGACATCCCTATAAAAAAAAGATATAAGTTATAAAGGCGAGCATGTGTTCTGAATTTCCAACCCATGTTGCCGGCAATTGAAAAATTACCATTAACCGGAGACTTGAACCTCGACCACGTGAGCGTAAGTGCGGTTGCTTATCCACTTGACCATGGCAGCTATTAACTAATCGTTGCTCAATTTGCTTCATTAAAAATAAACGTACGAGCACAGAGTAAGAAAATTAACGCGTTCGTTTTGTTATTATAAGCAATAATGCAAAAGAACAGAAAGAAATCACTAAAAAAACATAAACTAAAAATAAAACAAAACAAAACTAAAGGTCATTAAAAAAAAGTTCATGTCTCTGATGGGATATGAACTTACTACTCAAGCTTCCAAAAAGCATGAATTAAAACTAAAGCCCTAGTTAACTGAGCCTTTCGCACTGTTGTAATATTGTTGAAATAATAAACATAATAACATTGTTGCCGTCAAAATTGCTTCAACAAAAACACAAAGTTTCGGCGAATTACAACAATCATGAAATTATTGCAGTTGTTGTCCCTTAAAATTAACCGGAATTTTGCATTAGCAAACATGTACTTTTGCTAATGCACCTCACTTAAAAGTAAGGAGGAAGTTTTTAAAATTTAAAAAAATAGACTTCTTAACTTAGCATTAAACTTATAACCTGCAACATTCCTGACATCGGCAGACCTGCTTTGTTTTCCATCTGGGTTGCTAGTCTGCTCTATTCTCAATACTCGCACACCAGGGTTGATAAATGACTTTAATTTTGGCATACAAATTCAGAAAAAATTGTACTTAATGAAAAAAAAAAAAATGTATGGAATAAATTTTATTTACTCCACGCATACTGCGTTAACTTTGTCACTCCGTTTTAAACGCTGATAAGGAGGCGTGGCAGGTATAGAAAAATATATATAGTCTTTATCAGCATCAATTTCGCTAGGTCAGTCTGTCGACACGATTACAGCCACAGTTTTAAAGCTTTCGTATTGAAATTTGGTATATGTGCTTATATAAAAAAACAAAGGTCAAGTTCGAGAACGAGCAAAATCGAATGAAAACCACGCCTTCTTTATCAAACAATAAAATTTCTAAAAACGCCAAAAAAAATGTTGCAGTTACTTCGTTTTGTGCACACAAGCTTTGAAGTAAAATATTCACCATATATTTTAAATTAGTTAAAATCGGATACAAACAACGCCTACCTCCCATAACTACAACGCTACTTTGTCAAATCTTTAAAATATCTAAAAATGATACAAAAATTAATGCCATGATTAAAAATTTTTCAATAATTCACTATATAATTGAAATTTTTAAAATCGAAAAACAACGCAACAAAGTGACTTTAACAAAATAGTAAACTAATGTAATGACTTGAAATTTTGCATATGAACTTTTGTCTCAATATTTACCATATATTTAAAATTTGTAAAAATAGTAAACCACGAAAACGGTTAAATCTCTAAAAATTCCTCAAGAATTAATTTAATAAATTAAAATTAAGGATATATGCTGAGAATATTAAAATTCACTTTGAGTTTGGAATTTGGCAAAATTGATATAAACTCGACCAGTCGCCCACACAAAGTAAAGTCATTAAAGTAGCATAACTTTTATAAATATCCCCAAAAATTTGTGTATTAACAGCATATTTAACACATAACCTTCCATATCCTTAACGTGTTCTGAGTTCGTGAGTTTTCTCAAAAGTGGATGAAAACCACAACCGTAATCTATACGAAATAACGTCATCAAACTTTAAAAACATGCATAGCTAAAAATATACTGTGGGGTTTGCTAAACTTTGACCCAGTCGAAGATAATTCCTTGCTAGTTTTTATTTAAGTTAAAGTAAATGTGTTTTTAAAAATTCAGTTCATAAACCTTATTAAAAAAATTAGAAAGGTTTTAATTTATTTTTAATTAATCACAAAGTTTTTTTATAATCACAAAAAGGAATACGAGTGATCTTACAATATTCATAAAATAAAATCAATAAAATCTATAAAAAATCATGTATCTAAACATAAGGCTTAGAAGTATTTTTATAATTAAAAAACAAAAATTTCTATAAACGTGCGAATTTCTTTCGTTACCTTAGTATAGAAAGGCCACTAACATTTTTTGAAATCAGGTTCTTCGCAAATGCCTTTAGGTCAACCACCCATCCACCCGAAATCCGGCACAATTCAGCAAAAAAATGTATAAATGTTAGTCAGGGCCTTTCTATGTTAAGGTAACGAAAGAAGTTAATGGGGAAATCTTTCAGTCAAGCAAGTCATTTGATATATTGCTTCTGATATCAATATTGTGGCAATTGGTTTTTATAAAACTTTGAAAATAAAATATTCTTTTAACATTTGCTGTCGAATGAGATATTGAAAGAATTCCTTAAACAATTTTATAAAAATTGGAGAACATTGACTCTTTAAAATCATTTTTTATGTATTTTACATACTACCAAAATTCAGAACTAGATAAATTTTTTAATTCTTTTAAATCGTTTGCTTACTTAGAGTTCTAAATTCTATGTTTATTATGGAGTGAAATAAAATGTACCGAAAACGCTTTGGTAGTAGGAAAGTAGGAAAAATATAAAATTGTACCAAAAAAGTACAATTGTACCAAAGATATCAACCCTGTCGCACACACACGCAGCGCATTATCCTACCCGGCGGTCAGCAATTTCAATGCCTGATGAAATATGGGGCCGAATCCATCCGTGATCGAGCAAAATTTTACAAGATTGATAGGCATTTGTTTCGTCGTGCCCTTCGTAATTTTGCTCGATCACGGATGCTGTACTTCGGCCCCTGGTGTGAAAAAAGATCTATTTTGCTTTGAAAGTTTAAGAATGATATCATTACTGATTTAAGAAAAAGTATTTGCATTCAAGCTTTCTGAAAACTTCCCTGAAATTGTCCCTGAGTTTAGAAGCGATGGTGTAATGCTGCTGAACTTTTATTAGTGCTTTCAGTTAGTCAAAGTCTGGGGCCGAATTACAGCATCCGTGATCGAGCGAAATTGCACAAGATTGATAGGCACTTGTCTCGTCGTGCCCTTCGTAATTTTGCTCGATCACGGATGCTGTAATTCGGCACCTGACTTTTCTTCATATTCGCACCTGAGCGACAGTTGAGATTAAAAGCGAAGTCGCAATGCCACCAAATAACTTTGGGACATTAAAATAAAAATCTTACAATGCGAAGTAGTCGACGCTTAATTCTTCATTTTTAAATATTAAAAAAGAGAGAACGTTAAAATCATAAATGGAACAAATATTGTATATATATTATATATAAATATAATGGATGACCTCAAGAAGAAAATAGCTTTTTTAATGTTTCTTAAAATAAATTGTGTCAAAACAACCACACCAAAGAATTCATTACCTGATCGAAGGATTGAATTTTCAGCATCATACGATAGCAGGTGTTACGTAAGCATGACATCTTATTGGAAAAAGAAAATCCAGTGGTGTTCTGAATACTCAGGCCTTACCCATACCCTTCAGGCATGAAAGAATGTATTGTTTCAGGCCAATTTTAACCGCTGGGTGCTAGTTTATAGTCTGCTCGATAATTGCACACATACACACACAGAAATCTCAATGTTACGTGACGGTTTCTACCAAATCACACCACTCGCAAGCCGCGTAAAGGAACTTCGTTCCAAAAATGTTCAAGTTCTTATTGTTTCCATTTGTTGCTTTTGCAATTCTTTATATACAAAAAAAGTTTTATATACAGTAGAGAAGGTCTGCTTTTCGTCTTTTAGAAAACGTTTCCAATTTTCATTTAATTTCATTCATAAAAAAATTTTATTATGTGCCATTTATGGACTTGTATCAGAACTTCCCTTAACTTTTTTAAATTTAAAAAACAAACCATATTTCAAACTTGAAGAAAAATCACAAAGCTTTGAAATTCAACAAAATATCATCACGGTTAGTTAGGCAATTAAACAAACAAGAAATAAAACATCTTAGATAAAAAATATTGTTCTATCAAGAAGTTATTGTTCAAAAACAATGCCCTTACCACATCTCCCCACCTTCTCCTACATTTAAGAGATACAAAATAAATGCCTTTTGGGAGTGGTTAAGCATAACAAGATCAACAATTTTTGTCTGAATACGCTGCCCCTATTCTTAAAACACTGCCCTTATTGAAAAAATAATTTAATAAAAAGCAGTTGAAAAGAAAAACATGCTGTTTGAACAGATAAGGTTCCTTGTGAAAATATAGTCTTGAAACATCAAAACCAATTTTAAGGTACACACAATACAGAAAAATGAGAAAATCATATTTTACGATTTTTGAAAAAGCTTTTATTCTAATGAAATGCCCAAAATAGCCGTTATGATGGGTCTAAAACTACGATTGTCTTGAAAAAGTCGTTAAAAAAAAAATACTTTTCAATATTTATACATACTTGCATTTTCTACAAAAGAAGTGAATTGCACTGGTTTGGAAAGCTGAAATCTTTTGTTGCTAGATGCCGTTTACAGATTTTTTCCATCTTTTCTGTTGTTACGAATACGAGTCAAAGTAAAAGTAAAACTCGGTCAAGCAATTTTTCTTAGGCGGCGATGTGATATTGTGGATAAAATTTTTTGAATCTCATCACGAAAACTTTATTGAGACTCGTCACGAAATATCTTTGAGTCTCGTCACGTTTTTGCGTATACAGCATTATTTTTCTGATTTTTGTATTGGGACCCCCAGAAGAATGGCAGATAGAGATATAGAAAAAATATAAGATCAGCTCACACATTTGACCCCCTAAGGGTCAAAGTTTTTTATATGAACTATTATAGACATTTTTTTTTTAAAAAGCAAATCTGTAATTGTAATTCATTAATCTGTAATTTTTTGTAATTGTAATTTTTTAAGATAATGTTAATCTACAGATGTTAATAAATAGTAAAAAAAATTAATTAATTTTTTTAATGCATTTAAAATACTAATAAAAAAGCCCATAATATAAAAAAATAATCTCACCAAAAAATTGATTTCTCACAAAATATTTAATACTTTTTTTTTTGCATTTTGTGTTTTATGTATGGGTACCCCCAGAAATGTTGATTAGGAGAAATTAATAGGACCAGCTCATACACTTGACCTCATAGGTTCATAGATTTTTGATATGAACTATAATAGATATTTTTTCAATTTTTTTTGTGTCATTGTATGGGGGGACCCACAGAAGGGTGGTAGATGGAGTGTAGGTGTATTCAGAAGAAATGTTGAGGAGGAAAATTAATGGGGCCAGCAAACATTCATTACCACTAACTAACTTTCTTCTCGATCTGCATCTAAATAACAATCCCAATAAAGCAACCACTAGGTCTGGAATTACAACAGATACAATTTTTTTTACGTCGAAAATAGCAGAACACGGACATATAGATCACATTTTAGCTATTACGAACTATTACAATCAGTATAACCACTTGAAGCACCAAGCAATGACACTGTAAATATTAAATAAAAACAATATTTTTTTGTGAAAATTTTGTATAGTATTTCTTTTGAGATAGATGATCTTTCTCTCTTTTTCAATGTCTCTTTCACAAAAATCTCTCTTATTCTTTATTTTAAGAAGTTCTTTTTCTGTACTGTATACTCGCTGTATTATAATTTTTTTACTTGCTGTTTCATGCTTTGTTGATGAGAGCAGTGGCGTAGCTAGGGTTGTTGGCACCCGGGGCGGAAAATATATTTTGCACCCTCAAAGGATGGTTAGTTATCCTTATCCATATCTAAAATCTCTATAAAAAACTAAAAATTTGCAAATATACGGTTTTGTTTAAATTTTTTTATTTGCATCTTTTAATAATTTTGTTAAGATGCATCGAGTTAATTTAACTTTTTTGTTTTAAAATATCAATTGGGTGTCTGAAAAAATATAAAAACATTATTTAATGATTAAAAAGAATGAATAAAATCAAACTTCAAGGTACTATAAAGACTTAAAATTCCTTCTTTCTTGCTTTCAGAGAAGCAAACTTTTCGATTAATTCATCGAAATCGATGTTCTCAGTCTCTTCGGCTTCAATAGATAATATTGAGAAGTCTGTAAGTCTTGACTGCCCCATTGTTGACCGTAAATAATTTTTTATTATTTTAAGTTTTGAAAAGCTTCTTTCGCATGAAGCAACTGAAACGCAAATCGTTAAAAATAATTTTAAACTAAGTGCTAGATTCGGCAACGTCTCTTCGAATCCCCATTCATATATAAAGTTTAAAAAATCTATTGGGGTCGAGTTTTTATGAGTTTCTAAAGCAATGTCTGCAGCATTAAGGTGCCTTCTTAGCCTTGGTATTTCAATTGCTAACTCTTCTTCATTGACCTCATCATGGACATCGACCAATCTTTGTATTAAGATCTGTACTTCATTTTCAGAAGTGGATAGCAAGCTTGGTGGTAGAATTGCTTCAAATACATTTTCAATTTCTTGTATTGATTTTGTTCTACTATTAAGTCCAAATGAAACCTATCCAGGCACTTGAACATCGCCCTCTTATTTTCTTCTTGTTAATGAATTTTGATAAATTTATCAAATTTATAATATTTCGATAATAAATATATATGGAATATGATGTCTTGCAAAGTTAAAGGAAAAATTAAAAAATTTTGTTTGTTGAAGCCGATTAAACCAACAGTGATTTTTGTTCTTTGAGTCAGTTCTTGACTCCATTGACAGATGTGCTAAAGATTTTGAAACGAAATTTCACACAGCTTAGAAGATAAAGGAAATCCTTTGGTGGGACGTTCTTTGAGGCAATTTATACGGAAAATTATTGGGATATTCACAGCTACTTTAATAACGCTTAAATTGCTGCATTGTTTCAATACTGATTTAAAGACAAAATGCATATTTAATATAAATTTAATATTAAAATGTTCTGGAACTATTAACCATTTGCTTCTTTAGAAGCAAATTAATACATATAAATTTTAGAACGTGTAGCCAAGAATAGTTTCTGCATTTAAAAAATTAACATTGGAAGCGTTGCAATTTTTTAACGGCCCTATCCAAAAACCCATTAAAAACATTTAGTTTATATTAAGTAACATAAAAGCATTCAATAACAAAACTATATATCATATGAAAAATTGGTGACATCAATCCAATTATAACTATGTATAAAATAAATAAAAATGTATGTATAATCTTTATGATGGTTGCACGCACCCTTCACCAAATATTATACCTATGAATATTTTAAATTAGTTTTAATTGATACAAACACATTGTAAGGAATGCTATGAGGTATTTTTGCACCTTTTATCTTTTGTATTTTGCAATGTAACAGTACAGCCAATATAATAAGTTCAATCATACTAGGCATTGAAAAAACATATATTAAGCGCTCCTATTAACCCTCTGCGACTGACGTGGTAGTATGACAGACACCATAAAATGTGTATATTTTGAAAAAATTATTTATGCTATATCAATAAATGTTAGCTTCATAATTCTTTTTAATTTTATATATTAGTAAATTAAAAAAATAATATACACTCTTAACTTTAAAATAAAATAGGTCAATAAGGAATAAAAAGCTAGTTTCGAAAATATAAGTTGTCAAAATGATGTCTGATGTACTACCACGTCAGTAGAATTGTGAAAATTAAGGCACGTCAGTCGCAGAGGTCTAAAAACTATTTATGTTTATACAAACAAATTACACAATTTAGTACAGATTTATGTTAAAAAAAATTTTTTGTTAATTTTGCACCCCTTCTGTCTGTGCACCCGGTGCGGACCGCCCCCTCCCCCGCCCCACCCTTGCTACGCTACTGGATGAGAGTAAAATAGCAAGTGCGACAAATCGTCGCAAAATTGCTGGTACAGTCGAATTTTTTCATTTCCGTTTTCGTTTCACCTCCAGCTGCTTTAAACAAAAAATCTGAGACAGAAATCGACACAATATCAGCATGTCCAATATGGGACTTAGAAGCATTCCTACTCCAATGCTCGATTACTGTGTAATGTAGATGGCATCAGTACTTAAGCCTATGTAAAATACTATACAGAGATGTATACAAGCTTTTAACACTTCGCAGTATTCTATTTACACTACGTTTTTACTCTCTTTGCCTCTCTATTTACTCATTTTGTTTATCCCAAAGACAGCAAAAATTCTATAATGAAGATTTGTTTTTAATTTATGGCTGCGGCTTGTATGACCGAGCCAAATCAAGCGTTACTTCGTAGATTGTTGCTTTAAAAGCAGCAATTGTATGGCTTATTTCCCAGTTAATTACTTCGATAATAAATGCGCCACCTATCGCTGCACCAACACACGCCTCTGTCTACAAGTTTGCCAATGATCTCCATTTTGCTTTGAGTCACCAATAATTCCGACTCACTAGCCTGCAATTAGCAATATTTGCAAGCAGCAATAATGGTTTTGCTGCAGCTGAATTTGCAGAAATGCATGTTGTTGCTTTGGTGTTTTCTGTTGCTGCATGATTGATCAGCTGCTGTTTTTAGTGTTTATGTGAAAGACACAGAGCAATCAACATGAAACAAATATCAAGGAGAAAAAACAAAAAATATAATAAATATTGCAGCAACACTTAAATTAAGTGCAACTTTTCGCGATATGCCTCGGATTGCAGCTTGAAATTGCTAACCGCATAAAAACAATTTTATTAGCATATTAATTGGTAAATTTTTTTAATGGCAGTAGTGTTTATTTGTATTCTTGTATGGCTCGAAAGTTGTCAGAGTTTTGAGATTGGTGAGACTCAAAGTTTATTTTTTATATGATACAATATTGAAAATATGCCATGTTAATAACAAAAGCTCTTTTATCTTAATATCTAGCGAATGCATTCAAAAAATTTTGTACATAATAAAGCTTATCCGATGAAATAAAATCTAAGCTCTATTTATGAAATTTTCGATTACTTATTATTAACTTATCTGAGCAAAATCTAAACTCCATCAATAACACTTTCGATTACTTTAACAACACATTCAGCTTTCTAACTTCCGTGGGATATGAAGCAGTTCTCTTGAATAAAATTCAAAGCAATCTGGATAAATGTTTCAACATCATAGCTCCAGCTATAAATTTTGTTAATACATAATTGTAAAAAAATAAAAGCAAACAAAGTTGCTACT
Organism: Dichetophora obliterata; assembly: GCA_963920525.1. NCBI lineage: Eukaryota > Metazoa > Arthropoda > Insecta > Diptera > Sciomyzidae > Dichetophora > Dichetophora obliterata. The sequence continues at coordinate 135,598,520 of OY986438.1, read as the reverse complement.
ATAACAAACATTCAACAATAGAAGGTAACATAAATCTTCAGAGTCATAAGCATATGAGTTCATTATTCATCAATAACGCCTTCACGCGACACATTTGAGGCGACTCTAAATTTTTATTTATTTATTGTTTCTTTAAAAGCATTAAAGCGGCTTAGAAAAGGTGATAAACCATCAATAAACACCCGCGCGCATGCGCAACTTACTCATATAACAGTCAATCATCATCATCATCAGCAGCAGCAGCAGCGGTAACAACCACTTCTACACAAAAAACAATAACAACAACAACAAAAACAACTTATCTAAGCACATGAAACATATTTGAGCAGACACTCATCAGGTTCATCAAAATAACAATAAATAACCTTTTAACGTTGCTCACAACAACTTTGAAGTGTAGTAAAGAAAAATCGTTAGACGTCAAAACACTTGGAAGAATTTAAAAATCGAAAAGAAGTTGAAAAATTCAAGAAGTATAAAAAAAAACACATTAGAAGTCAAGCTGTGCGCGACATCATTGAAATTAGTAGAAACCATAAAATTAATCATTTTTTATATTTTGAATTATGTGGTTCTCTTAAGAAAAAAAAAGAAAGATTATTACGAAAGCGCCTGCATTGATTTCGCATTTCGCATTTCGCCTTTTGCTACACTGGAAAAAACTAAGAGTTCATATAATTTAAATTCATATTTGAAAAGCATGATATCTGCAAACCAGTAGTTGGTTTTATGATTATTTTACGTAATTTAATCAAGGAGTATTTAAATAAGAACTAAGAAAATATCACCAATTTTGAAAAACTCTAACTTCTAAGAACAGGGTGGTTAAAATCGAAAAATTTCATATTTTGCAAAAGTTTTAATAATTTTTTCAAACCTTTTACATAACTAAGTCAAATTTAGTTTTATTTGACTTAAAATCAAAGCTATTTTTTTGAAAAACTGTTTTTAAGATATAAGGGAAATTGTATTTACCTAAAACATGTTTTTTTGAGGCGAACCCAAAGCGTTTCGAGAGGCATCTCGGGCTAAAGGTAACAGAAAAAAAAAAATAAAAAAGTTGCTTTTTGCCTCCAATAATGGGACTTTTACATATATTTTTGCCAATTTGATTTTATATGATGAGGCGAAATTTTTTGTACAAATCTGACGGAATGAGCCAGCCATATGTAAATTTTACATGCATATGATTAATAAGAAAAATATAACAAGCAGCACAACAACAGACGCTTATGCATATTTTATCTCGTAAGAAAATGTTTTTTTTTTTATTCTTAGATTTTGCCAATTTGATTTTATATGATGAGGCGAAATTTTTTATAGAAATCTGACGGAATGAGCCATATGTAAATCTTACATGCATATTGATTAATAAGAATAATATAACAAGCAGCACAACAACAGACGATATCAACAACATAAGCAGCAGTTTATGCCTATTTTTTCTTGTAAAAAAATCTGAATTTTTTCTTCTTAGATTTTGCTATTTTGTAATTTTATAAAAAGAGTGACAAAATCCAAAGTTAAATGTTCGTTTCATTCGTAATATAACTGTTATTTTGGCATATAGTTTTTTTTTTGTACGATGAATATTAAAGGTCATTGGTATGCACCAAAGTGTAAACAAAAAACGTTACATGAGCTTGAAAAAATGTGTGAAAAATACCCTCATTCAAATCGAACTCTAAAACATAATTCTACCGAAAAAATTAAGGTTATTTAATGTATAATGTTATTTATACTTGTTTAGTCAAATGCTTAAAAAAATCTTGAAATTCGTTCCAAATTAATTTTTCTGCAAACTGATGTGCTATACTTAGGCTTGCTATAATAACGGAAAACTAATTCGTACACTTTCCAGTTTTTTAAGGAATCAGGGGGTTTTTTCACAACATTTTTTACATATGTTCATTTGTTAGAACGTTTTTTATTTATTTTATTTTCTCTCACTGGCCTTTGTTGGTAACTATTTTACCAAAAAAAAAAAAATGCTTACCACATGTAGAATTTGAGGCATAGATATGAATGCAAAAGACTCTTAATAGATGGATTGCATCCATAATTTTGCTACATTTCTGCTTCGCTTGAACAAATCATGTCTTTTTACGAAAAAGTTTCCAGCAACGTTCTTAACTTTATTAAGTGAAAAGCTGATGATTTTTTTAGATATCTCCTTTGATACCTAATCTGCTTTAAAATTAATAGGAACAAAAAACTATAAATAAGTACATAAATTCAATTTATATTTAACGCTATATTTTATAATAGAACAATTTTATTTTTGTGTTCACACGAGAACGTTTTTCCTAGAGAAGAGATATTTTAATTATTTTGTAATTTATTGGGCCCAAGTCCTGACAAAATCGCAACTTCAGACAAAGTCCGCACAGGGTTGAAAAATCCGGACAATCCGGACAAAATCCTGACGTATGGCAAGCGTAACTATACACCTCTATATTCGAAAATTAAGTTAAGAAAACTTTAGCATAATTTTCTCCAATTAATAATATAAGTTGATTGTTCTAACCTTAGCTTAAATTTGATTTTTCCAATCTTAGCTTAAATAAGATACAAGATAATCGGAAAACTGTGAATTGAACTTTTACTTCTAAAAATAGATTCAGAATTTATTTTTAGATACTTGACGTTGTTTTCTAAATACTTTTTTATAATTCGCTCAGTAGTAATTTTTTAGTTCTTGCTTTTACAGTCGTATTTGTATTAATTTTTAAAGTGAAATTTTGTTAGCTACGTAAACAGCAATACGGCGAATTGAAACGCGAGTAAAATCGATGTAACACAATTCTAATAAAATGGAACTCAGCAGTCTGGCCAAGGCTCATTTATGAGGTTGTGGCACTTGAGAGCGAGCTCGGTCAAACTGTCATAATGGATGAAAAGAAAGCAAGAATATGAATGCATAGAACAAAGAAAAGCACGTTGACAGTTCAAGCAAAGGCCGAAAAAGAGTGCATTTCTCTCAAGAACCACAACCTTATAAATGAACCTTGGGTCTGACCGGTGTGAAGTTAGCATCTTTTTCGCAGCATCCGGCGAATATTAGATGCTTGATGTTTTTTAACTCACATGTAATCAGTATTATCCTGTTACATAAAGTAAGCTTTGTAATTCTTAAGCGAATTACGTAAAAGCTTTTCAGCATTCGAATAAACATATTGTGATTTGAGTAAAGACTAAGCATAAAAGCTTTAAGTTTATATACTATATATAGAGCAGTGACCATCAACTTATGCTTTCCCATAGCACGTGGGCGTCGTGTGTTTTTGTGTACACGTAAATATTCATTCTAACACTTTAACTTTTATGTGTTACAATAGCGAAAAATAAATACAAAACGAAAATGTTACGAAAAACCATCACTCGAAAATATTTCCTTGCACCATTTGGCGAGAGCTTTTAAAGACTTTTTGTTTCAGTGTAAAGCTGCGCACTCGGAAAGCTTTCTTTGTTGTTTTGAGAACTCTAAGTTGTTGACCACTGATATAGAGCAGTGGTCATCAACTTATGTTTTCCCATAACACGCGGGCGTCGTGTGATTTTTTGCTTTCGCATACGAAGTAGCAATACGGCTCGCTGTGTTTGTTCCAGTATTCAGACTTTACTGAAATTGCAGTAGATCAACTGCATTTTTTACCAAACTTTAATGTTCTACTGCGTCACTGTGGTTTTTCCAAATCTACCGCGATTTATTCGCAACTTATTTGGCATCTAACTCATATATAATTCTAAAAAAAAATGATATATTTTTTTAGAATTCTAAAAACAACATAGTAATTAAAATATGCCATCATTAGTTTTTCATTTAAACATTTTTAAGGTTAGTTTTGTGATATTTTTGGAATATGTAAGCATTGGTATTGATTATGAAAATGTAGTTTCAGGAGCCCATTAGATCTGTATAATGTGGTCTTAGCGTTGAAAGAGAACAAAGTGATCTGTCAGATGAAGCTTTCATTGCAATAAAAAAATATTTTAAAGACTTACATCAGTTTTTGCGACCAAATTAAGAATTGATTTGCTTTTAAAGACCATGATTGAATTTGTCTACTGCAAATATATTTTGAATCAGTAAGATATATGTTTCTGCAACATGCAAATATATAGTATATACATAATTATGTATACATTTTTGTGTTTATTATGTCGTGAGTATAAAATGTACTAACATTAGTAGTAAATGTACGAACATGATTGTAAAAAAAAATAAAAAACTACTGCGAAAAAATTCGTTTTACTGTGTTTTTTTTCAAAATGTACTGCGGATTACGAATTTTCAAGTCCGAACCCTGGTTTGTACACTGCGTAAAAGTTTTTTTAACATTGTGCCTTAAATTTTAAGACTGTATGCTTTGAGCGTTCATGTGGTAAGGGTGTTGCAGGCTGTCTTATTTATGGATGTATTTCAAAATTTTGCAATGTTTATATATAAAATCTGTCACTTAAACAAAACAACATAAATTATTAAAATTTTAAATGAAAAATTAGAACACAAATATATATAATAGTTTTAAAAAACATTATAAATTTTATTCAACACTTCAACAATTTCTATTCAAGCGAAAAAATAAACACAAAAACAAAAAGAAAACGTTGTTTTGAAAAACCAACAATCGACAATATTTCCTTGCATCAAATAGTGCGAGTGCTTTTAGTAACTTCTTGCTTCAGTGTGAAGCTGTGCACTCGGAAAGCTCTTTTATACTATGTTCACACACAGGCCGAAAAGCCGCTTTTCAGCTGAAAAGTATCTTTTCAAAATAAGGTGTTCACACTGAAAAAAGGACTTTTCATTTGACATTCAACTTGTAGTAATATGTTTGTTATTATTGCGCTTTGCTCAATTTTTTTTTATTGTATTAAATAAAATTATTTTAAACCACATTATCAAATACTAAATATATTATTCTTACCTGCATTTAATAGTTAAATTGTTTATTTTGACTTCCGCTGCATTTAACAAGAGCCCATGTCGCTGGCCATTCCCGCATATATATGCATATTTTTCCGTGCAACACGAAACTCTTCTGCCTCATGGCCTCATGCAGCTCACTCAATATAACTTGTTCTTTGTATTTCTTTTTTTTATCCAATACAACAAATAAAATATTCAATTGGAGTTTGACCAAATAAAAAATATCAGCAGACAAACAAAATGCCAAATGACAACTTGGATTTTAGTAATAGATTTTGACTTTACCCCAGTGCTGATCAAAAGTTGAAATGTAGTTGTGTTGGTGAGAAAAAGAGAATTGCACTGTAAGAAATGTTGAACGGGTTGGTAGGAATATTAGTTTCTGTATGAATTTATATTATATTTAAAATATGATAATGTGAATGTTTTATGTAAAAAGTTAAGTACTATCGGAAAAAATAAATAAATACTACACCGTTTTAAGAAATAAAAATTGAACAGTAATTCAATTTTTAAAAGGAAAAAAGTAAATACATATATACATTAGGGTGGCTTTTTTATTCTATAAAAAACAAAAAATAATAGATTTTTTCAATCAATATTAATGATTTCATTGTATTTACATATTATTAAAATATATTTAATCTGTTGGATTTATTATGTTGTCCAATTATGAGTTAAAAAAATTGTTGCATATTTAGCAAATTTTTTTATTGAAACCTTTCCATGTCGAAATTGGTATCGATTCAATATAGAATGAGCCTTATATATTACAAGGTAATGCATTATTAAATACATTACCCAGAAATAAATTTTTCTATATTTACGCTTTCGTGACAATTGCGTACTAGTAAGATATTTTTTAAATTTACAGAGCTTAATGCGTTACGTTGTTTAGAACAAATAAATTTTAAATCTGAAAAAATTTGTTCACAAAGGTAGGTTGTTGGGAAAAACGATAATATTTTTAGTGAAATTGTTTTTAGTTCAGGATATATGGCGTGATTTAAACTTTTCCAAAAATCTATAATTTCCGTTCTGCTTGGTGCTTGCACCTCACTTCGAAGTATTATTAGTTCTACTTGTACTTGATACTCGTAGTTGCTAACTTCACATGAAAACGGATTCTCGAAGAGATCTAGTAATTGTTTTATATTTTGCAGATCTTGAAACCTATCCTCAAAATTATAAAAAAGGGTTTCAAATATAACTAAATGTTCATATTTTCTAAAATTATTTTTATTGCCACATATTTGTAAAGTTTTTGGGAAATTTGAAAAATCGTCGAACTGGATTTGGAGCAGTAGCAAATATAATTTTGTTTTAAAATTGAAAAGAGTTTTGTACAATTCAGATATATTTTTTCCCTTTCCTTGAAGCTCTAAATTAAATTCATTAAGATATGAAGTTGTGTCTGCTAAAAACGCAAGATCTAAAATAAATTCATCGTCTTTTAAAAAATAATACTCTTCCATGCTTTCAATTTCAAAAAACTCTGTAATTTCTTCTTTTAGGTCAAAAACTCTATTAAGGCATAAACCACGGCTTAACCACCGGACTTCGGAAAACATTTTTAAATCACTGTGGGAAGCATTCTTACTTTTTAAAAATTTTTTAAACTTCCTGTGGGTAAGATGGTTATGTCCACCGCGAATCTTGTTAATTATTTGCTCCGCAGATTTCATGGCAGTGCACTCAGATAGGAATTTGGACGCAAGAGCGGCTTGATGGATAATGCAGTGAAAGTTTTGAACTGAAAAGCCATGTTTTTTCAATTGTCCAACTAATCCTTCGTTTTTTCCTGTCATGACATTTGCCCCGTCCGTACAGACACCAGTAAGTTTTCTAGGATCTACTAAAGATAATAATTTATTGCTGACAACATCAAACAGCACTTTCCCTGTCACGTTTGCGTCAAACGTTTCAAGTGAAAACATTGTTTCAAAAACATTTGAGTTTGCATCAACGCAACGAACGCAAATAATTAGTTGGCACAGACCGTTTATGTCTGTGCTTTCGTCCAAGCAAAAAGAAAAAAAAACACAATTTTCAAGAGTTTGCCTAATAACAGACTCAGCATAAACTCCCATTTCCATAGTACGTCTAACTACGGTATAACGGGACAAAGGAATGGATTTTATTAAACTTAAATTGCAATTAAGCTTTTCAAAAACTTTTTCAAACATTTGTTTTACAAATTTTCCATCTGAAAACGGCCTGCCGTGTTTAACTATGTCCAAGCTTATTAAGCTTGATATATCTTTTTTTACATTTTTATTTGTCGATCTCGGTTTATTGGTTTCCAAATTGATTAACCATTCTTTTAATTTTTCAATAAAAATTAGTTTGTTTGAAGCAAACTGCTTTTCTTTTTCATTTTCATTTAATTCATTAAAATTGTCATGAAAAGAGTGAAAATGTCGTTTACAAACATTTAAATTATTTTCTTTAAATGTTTTATAACAAATAAGGCATTGGGGATTACCATACGCATTTATAATCATAAAATACTTGTCGTACATTGCTATTAATTTTTTTCAGTGCATTATAATAAAAAAAAAGAAAAAAAACAGACAAAATAAGCATACGTCCGCTTGATGTTCATTCGGCGCTGGTTCAGTGACGACTAAAAGCAAGAGCGTAAGAATACATGTGATTTGAGCGCAAACAATTGTTCTATGAAATGATCAGCACTGCTTTACCCCAAAAAATAGTCTGTTCAACAACCAAAATCAGGGTTGCTTTTTAGCTTTTTAGAGTTTTTCGCTGAAAAGCAAACAATTAGCAGCTTTTCATTTGACAGTTCTTCTATGGCGAAAAACTTAATATCATGCAGCTTTTCAGCTGAAAAGCCATTAATGTCCGAAAAGCGGCTTTTCGGCCTTAGTGTGAACATAGTATTAGTTGTTGTTTGAGCCCTGCGTTGATTACCACTGATGTAGAGCATGATACAATTATTTGACAAGGTAGCCGCGTAGACTGGCTTTTTTCTCACGAGCGGCGCTGGGTAGTTGTCAAAATTAGCTGTTTATGCAATTAATCAAAGAAAAGTGAAAAATAAGCGACGAATTAAGCATAGCTAGTGAACCGCAACAAACTAAAAACATTTCAATCAACTTCGCGAACAAATTTAATTAATCAAAGGTAAGTTAAAAATAAGCACATTGCTCGTCAACAGCAGCAAACTACAACATTCTTGAGCTGTTTTTGACAACTACCAATCGCCAAAAAACTGTCACAGCTACCTCAAATAATTGTATTATGATATAGAGCATGGCAGAATTAGAGAAGGTATATGCATTTTGGAGAGGGAGACTGCCGCAACTGTCAAAACGAAGTTGACAGCTCATACAAAATCTGAAAACGGTGAGAATGCGATAAGAAAGCGAAAATAGACAAGAATAGCAAAATGCTTGAGTTTGACAATTCTGGCTATGAGAAAGAGAGCGCAGTCTGAAATGCATATACCTTCTCTAATTCTACCATGATATAGAGCATTGAGGTTCAAATGCGTACAAATGTGCAGATAAGCTTTTGTGCTTTTACACGTATATAAAGCTTACGCATACAAAAAATCACCCCATTTCGATCTAGCATTTAAAGCTGTGAGGACTGCGTCATCTAGTTGCTTAAATGCACGAAAAAGAAATGTATGCATGAACTGAATTAAAATATGTACATATTTAGGACAATAAATATATTTTTCATGTAGGTAATTTTATTCAAAATGATTTCTGCTAATGACCAAACAAAATATTTTATTATAATGAATGCTTTTAATGAAGTGCGATGTTTTCTTTGCTACACATCATTAGTTAACACAAGAACATTTTTACTAGAAAGGCATTATAGAAAATCACATGAAGTCAATGATTCCTATTGCAGGGACGAGAGAACAAAATTGCTTCATAGACTAAAAAACGAGTTTTTTTAAAACATTTGTCGGATGTGAAAACAAAATATCACATCGTTAGTTGTCAGAAAATAACAGATCATAAAAACAAGAGCCCAATAAACAGAAACCTTGATCACTCTTATTAGATTTGGTCAATTCAAAGCTAAACCATTTAATTTTCACTTGTATTTAATAAAAAATTTAAGCACCGAAGAACTGTGCAACAGAAAGCTTACACAACTGATTTCTTTCACTGAAGAAGCTTCCCATTAGTTCGCGGCATCATTGACGAACTTTTCGTGATGATTTCTTAAAGGAAGTTTCTGCATGAGCTGCTCTACTTAAAAAAAATTCATACAAAATATAATGCAAAGTAGCGGTTATCAGCCTAACTTTTTCCACTCTATTACAACAACTTCAAGATATTCATGATTGTTGCAATTCACCGAATCGTTGAAAGGCCAAACTATAGAGTTCGCAAACTATCGATTACATTATCGAAACAATCGATAATTTCACACTGTCGTTACTATCGATAGTTTTGGACTGGCTATCGATGGTTTTCGATAGTATTTAAATATTAATTGAAATTGCTGTCGAATTCGTTTGATTTTAACAATTTGGTATAATTTTTTTTTGTTTTGTAGAGTGAAAGCACAGGTGATGTTTCTTTTAAATGTATGAGCATTGTATTGATTTGGAAGATGGGTGATAGTTAGTTAGTGGTTTAAAAGATGGAGTAGTTTCGGTGAAGATTTGTTTTAAATTTACACAGCTCAAAACTGACGGAAAACACGTTCGCAGGGAGACTATTTCACAACTTTACCGTACGACTATCACTAACGATTTATCACTACAACGTGAGGTTCTGTGTGGCATCAAGGCAATGGTAAAGGAATGGGCTTGGACAGCTGCCCGAGTGGACCTGGAAAACATACGGTTTAGTAGCGTCAGGCCATTACAAAACCAACATTACGTCAATTTCTAATAGAGTTGAGAGGATGAAATATTTTTATCATCTATCAAATATATCGCACGACGTTGAATTCGGTCCAGAAACACGTTTCGATTTTAATTCCTTGACGAATTTTCTTTTATTGCTGTCTACTTTTCATTAACGAAACTTCCTCAATATTTCAATATTGGGTTCGTGAATGACAAATCCCGACGTTTATGCATTGCGTCTTGCACGAATTTAGAAAATTTATATAAAATTTTCGTCAATGAAATGTATGGCCAAATCAGCATGTTTCGTCAAGGATAAAAAAAAAACCGTACATGATTCATTTGAGATTTCTTTAAGACTGGAACTACTGGGAGCTTAAAACTTTCTAACACAGACGCAAAAATGTCTATGTTGTAGAAAGAGCACCACTGATGTAGAGAAACCACTTAAAAAAAATAGAGCTAGTCACTCTGCTGCTCAGACAGCGCTGCAGTCGCACTTAGCAAATTCTCAAACCAAGGAGCTGGCAAAGAATATCGTTGCGCGTGCAAAACCGCGTATCCGCCACTTGCAATACCGCTTATATTGCAAAAAGGCCAAAATTAATTTTATTTTCATTTTGATCATTCATAATTGATTTATTCATTTTGATTTTTTTATTAAAAGCCTATTTGAGAACAAAGCACTTATCTAATTTCAATAAATTTTTAGTTCAGTTGAAAATCTAATCAACTATAATAAGAAACAACCCAGAAAATTTGAAGAAATAAGTTCATTATTAATGATATCATAAACTCATATTAATCATTGAATCATATTTATCATATCTCTTATAGAAAATTACGAAAATAGCATTGTTATATTTCACATTATTATGTTTTATTATCGTAGTAAGTAATTTAGAATGCAACATTTTAGAATATGGAATTTTCTCAGTCATTCTTATCTAGATTATCTTTAACTTTTCCAATGCAAAGAAACACTTTTTCCATATGATTCTCTTGACAGATATGTTTACTTTTTCTTAAAAAACTTGACAATTTATTAAAGTTATAGAAATCTTTTGTTTTAACTAGATTGTGTATATAAAAAAAACTTAACTCTAGCTTAAGCAGATCTTACGCAGATTATAGCCCTACCTTAAAGGCAGCGATCACAATAAAACAAGTATATTTTAAATAAATTTTATTAATTTTATTTTAGAAATAAACGATTCAATTTGTGAAAAACTTTCTGAAATCAATGAAAATCAAAGTTTATTATAGAAAGAAGTCTGAATAGTAATTTTATATTTGAATGAAATGAAAGAAATCTGAAGACCTCGGTTTTAGTTTTTGGAAGTTTGCATAATTTGATAACAATATTAAGCAATTCAACTGAAAATTAGTAGAAGTTAAAAAGTGCATATTATTTTTGTTAGTAAAATCGTTAGTTTAAGTATTGAGAAAATAATTGTAGATCAAACTCTTTAACTTCCAAAACAGTCCAATGCTTCCTTACCATCTACATTATTAAGACATCAGTTGTTGATGTTGAGAATTTGATCGAGAATGTAATCACAAAATCTATAAATTTTGACTACTGTTAATATAAAGTGTTATTTTGCGGTCATCCTCGGATTTCTGGCACGTTTGTGTGTTTAAAAAACATTTCAGTGGAATTTGATGAAATACATACAGATATGATATATATGTGTATAAAAATGTATCTTTATGTATACAAATAGATTAAGAGCAGGCAGGCACACCTTGAATATAAGGAATTCTAAAAGCAGCTTAAAATATTTATAAAAAAATGTCCGAATAAAACGCAAGCGTGAGAACTTAAGCTGACGTTAAAAACCAGCTGAGGTTAAATGAAGTATGTAGTGATTTATTTAAAAAAAAGGCAATAACTTAATGGAAATAAAATATTATTGGTTTTAAGCAGTGCTACAATAAAATTTATATCATTGAGATATAAATAAGCGATGTCCTTTCTTCTTAAATATGAATATAAAATTACTACTATTGCATCTTGCAATGGACTTAAAATATTTCTCAGCAAATTAAAGCTTACTTACTAACTCCTTTACTGAACCATAAAAATCACTTACAAAACGCCGCCTAAAGAAATGCCTTTTTTTGTGTTAACATTCCAACTACATAAATATTGACATGGCTTGACTTCTGGAAGAAAGAAATAACGTGTTTACCAAAAACGTTTTGTTTGTGTTTATTTGCTTTTTTTCCAATACCGTTTAGAGCACTCTTGGCTAAGGTACCAATAAACAAAAGCGTCTACTGTTGCCACCAAAAACGGATTTCGAACATGAAATAAATCCCAACGTTTAGCTGCTTCTTTGCATGCACCTCGCATTTGGACATAATATCAGACATTTATGGCAGTTAATTACAACACGTACTGCCAAAATATGCACCGCTAAGTATTGCAAGTGAAGCTTTTTATTTCAATCCCAAAAGGTAGGCAGAAGAGAATCAAATGATGAGATATTGAAAACTGATGAGACTTTTTAGCCTTGCTTAGGTAGCTACAAAAGAAGATGATACAGAGTTCAACTCAATACTTGATTTTGATAAAGAAGGAAAAAAATAAGGAATGAAAGAAGAATTACCTTGTCAGTTAAGTGTTAATGGAAATTCCACATTTCTTTTATACCTTGCTATTCCTATTCTTCTCGTTCTTTTAGTTCGCAGATGTTGTTAACGTAAAATTGACAGTCAGCAGTTAAAAGGATTTTCTTAACATGGCTTATCAGCTACTCAAACTTGAACTGTCAAAATCATGGTCTAGACTTTATATGAAATACTTAACCTCATAAAATTAAGATGTGCCTCCAAAATCAAATCAGACAGCTGGATAGACAGGCAATCAGTTAGTCCCACAGATGCGCCATCGTAAAAAAGCTTTAATATTGCTGATATGCAAAAAGCACTTTGCTACGAATAAGTGCAAAACGGAAAAATAAATTATATAAAATTCAAATTCAAACTTAATTTCAATCATAATTTAGACTCACACAAACGTCAGCATGTGTGTGCTTATGTGCATTTTTGACTGGTACTCACCAGTGATAAATGGTTTTCTAATGCAATATCCACGCATATCCATTTCGCATGTGAAACCGCACGAATGTTTGATGTTGTCTGTCCGTCCATTCGTTTCTGCTTCTTCTTCTTCTTTTCACCAGCCCAGCATTATTGCTCCAGCTTGCGCTTTATTTGCTTTGGAGTCCATCGCGTTCATCCATTAGTCAAAGACAGCTGCTGGTGATGCTGGTGCTTCTGCTGCTGCAACGGATATCAGATCTGAATGCTTTTAATAAAAATATCTCACAATCAAATAAATTCATTTGATGCCGCATTTAGTGGTGTTAGCAACCATACTTATTTATTCGATTTTATTCTCTTCTCTCCATTAAGCATTTTGCTACATAAATTTTAAAACTTGATTAAAGTTTGCTTATGGCTCTAAGGAAGTGAGTGCAGGAATGGAGCTGCAATTTAAATCATTTTAAGATTATAGAAAGAAAGATTGACGAAAAAAGATTGACGAAAAACTATTTAAAATGGTCATGGATTTTTTTTTTAACAAAATATAACAAAAAAAAAATTTGATTTATTCTAAAAATGGGACGAATAAGGATTAGAAAAAACGGAGGGTTTAATTTTTTTATATATAATAAAAACCTTAGTCTTTGCACAAGTCCGAGAAAATAGCACAAAATCAACCAAACGACGTACTTGGTGTGGTTTTGGTGTGGTTGAAATAAGCAAACATAATGATAGGATTTGTTGAGAAATTGCTAAAGGTTCATGACAAATGGTTTTTAAATCAATCGTACAAACGGTTCGCTTTGTAGAGCTGATGAAAGTTGATGGTTTCTTCGAGTTTTGTAAATTTTTGGTTTTTAAAAAAAAAAAAATCAAGTTAAAGTTGTAATACTCGTACAACGTATCAATTAAAATTATTTTTTTAATATATTTAATAAATACTATCAACAAACAATAAAAGAAACGGATTTTATATATATTATTTTTATGTGGCTGCGTTTTTCATAAACACAATTTTTTTTTAAACGTAGTTTTCTAACCTTAGGTCGACTTTCAAAATGAGTCCCGAGAAGTTTTTGGTTCTGCTTTCAAAACAGAGTTAGGTTAAATATTTTTGAACACAGTGGTAAAAGAATGGGCTGCATATACTTGCATACCTGCTTTCTATAACGATTTATATCAGGAAACCAATGAGTTTTTCATGGCCTGCTTGCAGTTTCTTGATATGGCATTTTTCATGAAAATTATTTTTGGCACAAAGGCAATATATTATCATTAAATATTATGAGTATAGACAGCAAGTATATACAAAATTAATTTACCACTTTTTTTTACCAATTTGAATTTTTATTATCATGTTTCTTTTCCAATAGAAAAGAGAATAAAAAAACAAAAATAAGTTAAAAATGACAATAATTGTTTAATGTAAAAATGCAAAGTCTGTAGTCAGAAAGCTTCATAATAATGCCCTTTTTCGGCTATATCATAAACATTTTTTTTTATTTAGAGCTTTAGATCAAGTAAGTGTTGAAGAAGGTAACAACAACAACAACAACAACAACAACAACAACAACAACAACAACAACAGCTCTGTATGTAAAGTCAATCACACAGCAGACTAGACAGACTATTTCGAAAGGCACTACCCCTTCATCTTCAGTAGTCTGGAGTGATTAAGTTATGGTCATCTCACTGTTTTACATTTTATCATTTTTCTTCACTAATTTCTTAACCCTATATAAAGCATGGTCGATAGGGCTGCCAGGTTCCGATCTCCACGCGGGTTGTCCCGATTTTCAGCCTAAAAATGTGCGTCCCGCGAAGACCTCACGCGGGACGCCAAATGTCCCGATTTCTTGAAAAACAATTTTATTTTGTAATATTTTCATTATTTTTTAGAAATACTTCATACGTTTTTATTTCCTCATGAAATGTAAAATACATTATAAAATACAAATTTTAAATTTTCATATATTAATATGGGTTAGTAAAAATATAAGTTTATTTCGTTTCTATATTCATTTATTTGAGTTCTTTGTCACTGACTTTTGTTTAAAATATAAATTTTTTTTTAAAGTTACATACAACTCGAAAAAATCGATTTTCAGTAAACGTATTTAAAGTTTTTTTTTTTGTTATTCTAAGAGTACTAGACGAGGTTGAGATACTGCTTGCACAGCAAAACTAAATGTGCTTTTCAACAATATCGCAAGATATGCTTTTGGGTGGAAATATAGGGACAGTGTTTCACATTATTCTATTTGGATATGTAACATGTCCTTTGTAAATGTTCTTAAATTCCGCACTTTGCTGCTGCTGCACAAAGTTATATACTCTGGTGAGCCTGATACGTGAAAGACTTATCTTCTCGCGATCGATTAGATCGAGCAAAAGCTCTAAACCAGCTACAACATTTTTGCCTTGCATCGGAAAGACAATTCTATATATTTGATATACGTCTTTGGAACTCGTTACCCACTAAACATAGATACATCCAAAATATTGGGGGTTGGAATTAATTTTAAAGGTTTTTTTTCGGTTTTTGAGCATTTATTTAGAAACAACGGTACAATGTATATTATTCAAAGTATTGTCCATCGTTAGCTACAACATTTTCCCATCTTTCTGGCAGCATATGGATTCCGCGCCGGAAGAACGATTCGTCTTTTGAGGCAATCCACGAATCGACCCATTTTTTGGTATCCTCGTAAGAAGTGAAGCGCTGCTCAGCCAAGCCATGCGTCATCGATCTGAATAGGTGGTAGTCGGAAGGGGCTATGTCTGGGCTATAAGGCGGGTGGGGTAGCACATCCCAATTCAGCGCCTCCAACGTTTCTTTGACGGTTCTTGCAACATGTGGCCGTGCGTTGTCATGTTGAAAAACCACTTTGTCGTGTCTTTTGGCATATTCCGGCCGTTTAACCTTTAATGCTCGGCTCAATTGCAACAATTGTTGTTGATAGCGTTCCCCAGTGATGGTTTCGTTAGGTTTTAGCAGCTCATAGTACACGACACCCTTCTGATCCCACCAAATACACAGCATAAGCTTGGCGCCATGAATATTCGGCTTGGCCCTCGATGTTGATGCATGGCCGGGTGGTCCCCACGATTTTTTTCGCTTAGGATTATCGTAATGGATCCACTTTTCATCGCCAGTGACAATACGATGCAAAAAACTCTTCCTTTTATGCCGTTGAAGCAGTTGTTCGCACATGCAAAATCGCCGTTCAACGTCTCTCGGCTTCAACTGGTACGGCACCCAATTTCCTTGCTTTTGAATCATTCCCATGGCCTTCAAGCGTTTGCCGACCGTTGATAAGTCGACTCCCAATGATTCTGACAATTCTTGAAGGGTTTGACACGGGTCTTCATCGAGCAAAGTCTCCAATTCCTCATCTTCAAACTTTTTCGGCTGGCCCGGACGCTCTTTGTCTTCCGTATCAAAATCACCACTTTTAAACCGACGGAACCAGTACTCACAAGTAGAAATCGATGGAGCATAGTCCCCGTAAGCCTCAGTAAGCGTGCGTTGTGCTTCAACCGCTTTTTTCTTCAAATGGAAGCACAAAAGTAAACCTTCCCGCAAATTGCGTTTTGTTGGAACGAAAGTCGACATGTTCAAAGAGAAAAAATATATGTTGCTTACACTTCAGTGGAATGACACATACTAAAAAATGAAGCTTAGACAATGTGCTTTGAAATGAATATAGTCACAGGTGTGCCCGATGCGATCTATTGATAGTTACGCCATCTCTTAGAAAACCTTTCAAACTAATTCCAACCCCCAACTTGCAATACAAAATTAATTACATTTATATTTTTCCTCGTTGCAATGAAATAAAATCTTGTTCACTTTCGTTTATTTTACTTATTTTGTTTTATTTATTTTCATTACTTTAATTTTCTAATATGTTTCTCATTCTAAACATTATATTATATTGTAACATTGTTACTGCTACATTAAATTTATTTTAATTCTTTAGTTATAAGTAAAATTTTTTTTCATTATAAACTAATTCAATATATGAAGCTAGTACTATAATCATAAGGTTTCTCTGTTGAATCTTGTTGTACTATCTTTTCGAAATAAAACAAAATACAAATACAAATATATTCCACGAGGAAAAAAAAATCATATTAAACCCCTTTCGGACAAGTTCGGCAACAAGAACCATATTTTTCTATAAATATATATAATAATGCATACCATTTTGAAAAATTTGGACAGATGGTTTTTGATGTTTTTTTTTTACCTGCTAAAGTGTCCAAAGTTTTTGGCTTTTGTGCACTAAAAATGCGTTTTTTTAACAAGTCCTAAAATATTTATAGTCACCCTAATTCTAATAAAATATATGTCAAAATTGGGCAAAGCAACGTTTATTAGCGGTTTAGGTAGATTGGTCAAAACTACATCTATGTCCTATTTCAGGTTTTAATGTTTGTATGAAAAAAAGGTAGGTAGAACGTTTGAAACAATGTATTATCGTATGAACTTTATACAAAAAGTAAACAGTTTTCTTTGCCTCCTGAACAATGGATAATTTTGACTTACGTCGTCATAGAATTAGGCCGACGATATTTGTTTTAATTACAACAAAAAACTACAGTTTAAGTAACATTAAATATTATATTTCTATTATTCCTGGATTTTAATTCCATTCTCTTAAAAATCAAATAACTGAAACACTTACAACTACAGGCAGTAAAAACAAGTGCTATTCTCATATTTTTTCATTAAAAAAAGTTAAAATTAGAAACCATTTTCCGGCCAAAATTTAAAAGACTTCTGAGTGATTTTTTTTTTCTTATCTGATGTATGAACTGTCGTTTAGCAAAAAATTTTTTACAATATCAAAAATTTTATTTTTTTTCTATTTATGGCCACGATCTCCCACTGCCAGAGCTACCGATAGAAAGATACATCAATCAGAAGTTGAACTTTGAAGAGAGTATCTACTTGAAGAAAACATTCTATTGCACATGCTCTCTCGCAATTAGTAATTAATCAATATAATGCATTGATTAAGCGATAATTTTGTGGTAACAAAACATAATGTAACACCGGCAAGTTGTATAAATGACTAATACCCAGGATATTACCAATCTTAAAAGAGAATACGTATGTTTTGAGAATTTTTTTTGTACATTTTTTAGTGCACTTTACGACTTATTCTAAAGCCATTAAAGTAAACAGATTATGATCTAAGATATTAAAATACACCTTCCTTTTGAGTTTCGTGAGAGTATTTACAAAAAATTTTCACAGAAAACTCAACGGCTAAATATGCAAAGTGTCGTAGAATAGCCCATATATCTTTAAAATTTAATAAACAACTTTTATCATTCACAGAAATAAGCTTCAGAATTAATTTTTGGAAAGGCAATCAGCTCAATTGAACCTCCAGCTTACGTGCTCTCAAAAACTTAAGACTCGATTTACTTTAAACACAGGCTTTTTCCTTACGCCTTTTTTGCACCTTATGGGTCAACTTATTTTGTCTATAAAATAAAAATCGTTCTGGGAGCAAACAAATTTTACTCAAAACCAGAACAAATTTTTTTTCGCAACTGTTTTGTTCTGTTGCGAAACAGAAACATTTTGCTTAAAAAAAATAATTTTAATAAGTAGGCTTTTTTCAACAAGTGTTTCTGATTTATTAAATAAAAACTTATAAGACTTAAGACTATTGAAAATAAACATTGTGTCTTTTTAGTTTTAAAAAAATGTTATTGTAAATATTGAAAAATTTAAAATATTATGTTATTGTAAATGTAATAAAATTTATCATATAAAAGCTAAATATGTTTTTGTTATTTCTTTGTTATAACGGGATTTTCAAGAGTAAATTGTACCCACTAGGAATTTATGTAATAAAAAATTCATTAACTTGTCGCAGTTCAAATCCATACACAGTAAAAAAATTTGTGGGTAAATTTAATGTTTTTTATAACATTTGTGTGGTAAAAATTTTTTTTATTCCAAATAACTTCTAAATTTTATACCACTCAATATAAGAAAAATAATAAAACATATATAATTTAAAAAAATTTAAATGGATATCATGAGTAATTGAAAATATATTCTGGTTCAAAAGTAAGAAATTCACCGAAATCGGGAAATTTAAAAATATAGTGGTTTCGATTGGTCTCACGAGAAAAATGGTCTGGAAAAATTTATAAGTTTTGATGGTATAACTTTTAAAACATTTTTGGTTTGGATTCATATGTACACCAAATATTATAAAATGTATCCTCATATTTTTTACTGTGTAGCCAAACCTTTCATTTGCTGTGTTTATTTTTATGTTTTTTCACACGAGATATCATGAAACTCTTTGTCTTTTGTTATCAGTAATAACATTTTAACAACTTACTGAACATTAGTTGTAACAGCAATAACGTGAAGTGTGTAATTTGAATTCAATTCCAATTCGTAGTTTAAATTCCATACACTCCATTTGCTACACTGTCTGTCAGATAGGTAAAATATTTTTTGTTACCAAAAGCAAAAACGCTCGCTGACAATTATTGCCGATTACTATGTTTCCATTACGATCTAGCAGACATTTAAAAATCTTAGTAGCGATATGCTGAAGTGGTTCTATTACGGAACATTGCTACCATGGTGGTCTATTCCAAAATCTTGTCCAATTAACCCCTTTTGCGTCATTTGGCGCACAGGCAGAATTGAGCTGTTACATTAAGTTGAGTGCTGGACATGATTTGAGTATGATTGCTAGTGATTTCCTGAGAGCAATTTTTAAAACTACTTAGCTAGTTTTTTTTCACAAAATCTTAGGCTGTGTTTTTATTTACATAAATGCTGCTGCGTCCTAAAACTGCTTGAAATTAATTTTTTATTTCAGCCAATGTGCTTGGTTTGTATAATTTTTTTCTGTATTTCTTTTAGTAAACTTGTTCTAATAATTGCATAGATACAGTTTCAACTCATGTCTTACTTTCCGATACAGATAATAACTGTTTCTAGTTCTCAGCATAATCGTGGCTACCACTTAGTTAATGCTTTCCCATCATTATTAACTTGCTTCTTCCGCTAGGTTTTTGTTGTGTGTTTGTTTGTTTGTTTGTTTGTTTTTGTCATATCTTTGCTTGTGCTACACAATTTCACACAAGTTGCATCAACATCAGTTGCAGCAACAACAATTAAATATTATATGTTGCTGCAATTCAGCCACAATCTGCTTGACTGCTATTAGTCTTCATGCGGTATATTTGTGTGACAAAAATTAGTTGACTTCGCTGATGGAATAGAAAAAAAAACAACAAACATATAGATGTTAAAGAAAATCTCACACAGCATCAATTCATCTACTTCGCACACACCAACCACAGTGTTTTACAAAACAAGTGGTTGTCAGCGACACCAACTAGCATCAACACTTCATACAAACATACACACACACACACACACACACAAACATATCGGATATTAGGGGTTATTCGTAAATCCAACATCCGCTGTGCTGATATCTAGATACTTTAAAGTGTTTCATTGCATTGCAGCGCAACATCAATTTTCCCAACTTTGTTTTGTTTTTTTTTTTTTTAATTTCATAAAATTGCCACTTGAGCAACATGCAATACATACTTGAAATTCATAGAACCATCAGCAGTGACAACAACAACAGAACTAACCTCCAATTATTCAATTGTTCTGGTTCCTTAAATGCTTGTTGTTGTTTTACTTTTTTTTTTATTTTATTCATTCTGTTTTGCTGAAATTGTGTCGCCAACATTCATTTGAAAACTACACAGTCCAACAAAAAACCGTAAAATTTCACGTCTGCTAACATAAAGAGTCAGTTTATATATACATATATGCTTTCAACTCATATGTAGTGTTTACAGATTTACAGCCCTATTCTGGCAAATTAACAAATTGTTATCCCGTCTGAGTAACTTTTAAGAAAGTTTCAAATTTAGTCTAAGTTTAGCAATTTGCTAACATAAAGAGTTACTTTAACTACTAAATTTATGCCTTCAACTCATTTGTGGTGTTTACACATTTAGTGTCAAATCTTATGCGAAATTTATCTTAGAATTGCTTAAGCCACTACCGCCTTTTGATTGGGTCTTTTTTGACCATTTTTAAAATGAAAGTAGAAGAAAGTACCTTAAAGTTAGAAAAATTATATAAAAATATTTCATGAAAAATTTTACAATTTGTCTCTTTAAGCAATAAGTATAACAATTCGCTAACATTTGGCTTTTATTTTAGTCATCTTGGGCCCAAGATAGAAAATTCATGTTTAAAAAATTTAATTGATAATAAGTACACGTCAAAACTGAACCATTTATAAAAGATTTAACATTGTATAGTCTATAAAATTATCAAAAAGTTCAGAATAGTATATTATTTAATAATTAATATTTTTGGATTCTCAACCGAAAAACCGATAGAGTAAACATTGGTGTTACTCCAAATTGAAAAATTAGCCATTGATGAAAATTTCACATCCCAAGAATTTTAGCATCACACATTAATATATTTGAAAAAATGTTTTTCTAATATTTCAATTGCAGCTAATATTAATCATTTTTTTTTTGGATCTTCTTAATTGATTTTACCAGTTTTTCGGATCCTTATAGAAGCTAAAATATGGATCCTTGATTTAATTGATCAGCGTACATCTTTTAAAAATCGTAAACTTAATTTGAAATCTCTATAAAACTATACACATCCAAAAAAAAAAAAAAATTAATAAACCTAATTTAAAATTTCCCTTAAGCTATGCAATGAAAATATCTTCCTATGATGCAAAGTGAACATTTGACAGATTTTTTATAAAATAAATGAAAAACTAACAATGTTTTCAGTAGAAGAACATCTTAGACAAATTTTGACTTCATTTAAGGCTACTTTTTGGAAAATTTATTTTTGAAAAGGGTCAGAAAGACCCTTAAGAAAGGGCAATAAAAATGTAAGATATTTTTTTAAATATTTCGAATAAAAATGTACTATAAACTTATTAAGGCTACAACTATGAAAAAGGCACATATTAATTAGTTTTCTTACTCTTTATATAAGAAATTTGCTCACTTTAGGGTTAACTTCATACATGTGTAAGTGGTGCCTAGATGTCACATACATCAGATTTACAAAATTTTTTTTAAATAAAATGCATCCTAAATATTTTTTAACATAAAATAGAAATAAAAAGCATCCCTACACCTATATTACTACCCAGCAAAAAATTTCAATGCGCATTACTTGTATGTGACATTACTTTATTCTCCTTACAACTAGTGCTGTTTGTATAGCGCTATATTTGTAGTACTTTCCGTAACAATAACGTTGCACTTAAAAAAATGTATTAAATTTTAATGTAAAAAAATTAATTTCAAGAACTGTTAAAATTCATCAAATCGTTTTAAAACTATTTTTTCTGTTTTTCCTTCATCAAATAAAATTCATAAAAATCCATACCTTTTTATATTGTCGCCATAATTCTAATAGAATGTATGTCACTATTGAGCAAGGTAACGTTTATTAGAGGTTTAGGTATATTGGCCAAAACTACATCTTGTCCTTTTTTAGTTTTTAATGTTTGTATAAAAAAAAGGAAGGTAGAGCATTTGAAACAATACATTATCGTATGAACTTCATACAAATAATAAAAAGTTTTCTTTGTCTAATGAACGATAGCTAATTTTGACCTACGTCTTATAAGAATTAGGATGATGATGTGAACTATAAAGGAAACAAAGTCCTCGGTTCTCGCTAAATTTTTGTTCCAACTACAAGGAGAACAAAGCGCTCGGTTTTTGTTACGTTTTTATATCAAATACAAGCAGAACAAGGCGCTCGGCTCTCGCTACGATTTCATATTTTCTACAGCGGGAGCGGATACATCTGAGCAGATACATCAGAGCGCATACATCTGATGACATGACTATGTTAAATAATGCGCTAAACACAAGGAAAATGCAGCGCATTAATGTTTTTTTGGAGCGCTTCAGATGCGCTAATGGAGCACTCGCTTTCCTGCTGGGTAATAACAACAATGTTAACTTCAAAAACTCAGATACAGGTATACATTTTTTTTGTCAAAGAATTTCTCATAAAATATTCTCATAAATTTGTGAGCACAAAAACTATGTGAAAGACACATAGTTATTCGTTTTTTTACTCTTTATATTAGTAGTAAAGAGATAAACTTAGAGTGTATTTAAAAGCAGTATTTTTTGTTTTCTCTACCAAAATCCTTTGATTGAAGTCTTTAATTTTGAAAAAGGCTAAATATTGTAGAGCAGTGTCAATTTTTTCACTCTGATTAACATACATATTTCGAAGAAGCTTAATATTATTAGAACATTATGTGAACTTGAACAGATGGCTTAACATCAAGTGTGTTTTTCCTCAAATTCTCTGTAATTCCAGCTTAGAATCCGCTCATTCCAAGATTTAATTTAGAAAAAAATATTTACTAGAACGACTAGAATTTTAAAAGGACAAGGATTAAGCTAAGATATTAAGATATTATATTGTAATATACTGAAAATTTTATAACTACTTTATTTATAACATATTCATTTTTAAAGAAAAGATTTAAATGTTTTGTCACTGCTCGCGTCAACGCCTATCTTCTCTTTTGCTAAATTCCTTATTTTACTTTTGATTGGTTTTGTTAATATTGTTAGACGACACTTTTCGGCCGATCAGCTAAAGTATTAGCGGTTGTACGAGTCCACTTCAACATAGTATTGTTAGACACTGTATATTTTTTTAAATTATTTTATATTACGAGTTTTTAAGGTCAAATAATGCATATTTGCGGTTGTACGAGTCCACTTCAACATAGTATTGTTAGACACTGTATATTTTTTTTAAATTATTTTATATTACGAGTTTTTAAGGTCAAATAATGCATATTTGGGTAGCGAATTATCGTGGGTAAAGTAGCAGAAAAAGTGAAAACAATTGGTGTTGAACTGGGTGGGTTAATTTACAATAAATATATTTATTGGTACCATTTGGTAAAATTGTATTTACAATATATGTATTTACAATATTTTTTAAATAAACACTGATTGTAGTTGATAGCATTTATTTGTTATTCGTTGATTGCAGTCTTCTCTTTGGGTTTGTTTCTTCTCGTGTTAAAATCTCCGTGTTAAAGGCGTTCTTGAAGTTGATTTCTGATGATTATGCTGATTTTTGAGTGGGTGGGTGAATCGCTGTTTTTTTGCTTTGAGTATTCTAAAACGAATAGCACAACGCTGACGCAAAGTTAATGTTGCCGAACGAAAACGTCATCGGTCATTCCGCTTGTAAAGTTTAAAGCACACTTGGTTTACGTTTGGCGCAAACAATGTACATTCTCTATCTTTTGTATTTTTCTTTGCAAGATATATAGAAATAATTTTCTTTATTAAATAAACAAGTAATGAAGATCATAATAATAGGTCCCGTACTTTTTGGACAAAAAATGGTAAAACTGTCAAAAGCGAGAGAATAAGAAAAAAATAGATATATACACAAAAAGAACGGGAGCGCTTTTTGGACTAAAATTGTGGAAAATGACAAATAAAATCGTTAATCAAAATTTAGAAAAATTGTCGCATTCAAATGTATACAATATTCAAATTCATTTTAAAGTTAAAATTTACATTTAGTTTTTATACCAATTAGCAATTTTTCTGGTATTATTCATTCCAATAGTTTTTTTAATTTCATCGAGGGTTTTTATTTAAAAATTTTTGTGCTACATTGAACTAAATCAGCTGTTCGATATACTGTAGTTTGAAACTTACCATTTTTACAAGAAGAAATTTCTTGGACTAAAACTTGCAATTTTTGACAGGGAAAGGACATTTTTACTCTCTCAATTGCCATTTTGTTCTAGTTGAGGAACGCTTCTCGGATTAAAACCTGCAAAACTGGTAATTTGGACTAAGACTTTAGAGTATGGGAACAGACCTAATTTCATGCTTTTAAAAATATATACATGCATATATTTTGACAGTTATCGAAAAAATTTCAAAAAATTAGTAACTTTAATTTTCTTTCGCTGCAGTCATGATATAAGGAACCAGGTGGCATTAACAATTTCTTATTTTCTCTTCTACAAGTTAACCATATCCTATCAAAAACAGCTGTTAGTAAAACAAAGCGAAAATTTAAGAAAGTGTTAAAAAAAACTTTACAAAAATTCAATGGTGGTATTCAGTGGAGTCAATAGTTGGTAACTGTTGTGCTGTTAAATTAGTTAACACAAAAAAAAAAAAACGCAGCAAATTTGAGTGTGAAACCCTTGCAATTAAACTATTTACATAATTTAATAATTAAATTAAATAATTTACAACTTTTCTGACGCTTAGAGTAACGACACATCCAGAGAAAAAACCATTGCTCACTAAGGTATCGCTACCATAATAGTTCAAAACATTTGACTCTGCTGAATGCGGCCATTAAGAATTGTGAGTGCTCTCTTTGTGAGTATATTTTTTGACAAGAGATGATTAACAGAACAACTGTCAATACTAAAGGCTGCTTAACATTGGACTACTGTGTGTTACGCCATATGAGGCAGAAAGTATAACCGAATTTAATCATACTGTCATCCTAACTGTGCGTTTAGACTGCCTGAACGAACGAAAGAAACCTCGTTCGTTCGCTCGGTTTAAACACTTTGCCCGAACGAACAATGTTCGTTATAAATTTATCGCGAACGATGTTTGCCCGGTGTAAACAGTAAATTAGGGCGAACGAACGAAGATTCCTTCGTTCGCTCTGATCGAACAAGCTTCGATCTTTTTGGGCGAATCCGGTGTTGCGCTGTGTTTAAAAACAGAAAAGTAGCAAAGAGGAGTAGCTTAAGAGAATAGTTTATGGAAAGTACTAAAATATGTAGTAATTTATTTTTTTTAAAGTGTTCTGTTAACTTTCGCTGCAATATGATTGTGTTGTGTAAAGGGCCAATTAAAGTTTTTTAAGCGAAAAACCCTATATTTGAAGTTTAATTTTAAAGCGACTGTTTATTTGAGGTAATTTTTTTTTAATAATAACTATATAACTTTTAATGCAAATTTTTAAGTTTATGGATAGCAAATATTATTTAATATAGCAGGAATCCACAAAAGAACTTGTTTAAATAAAATAAAAAAATATTTTAGGTTCTGCTGAAACTTTTTGAGTTTTTAATCGAAGATTTTAGAAAAATGCGGATATAAGTTTAAATGATAGTTGAAAAATCGATTTGTGACTAAAAGCGATTCCTTAAAGTTATAACATAAAAAGTATTTCTCTAAAATAACGAACGACTAAAAGTACCAATTGTATTTGATTAATAAGTGCATACAATTTGGTAGCAATTTTTATTTAATTGACTTAAAATTTACGAAATTTATTGACAAACGAAAAATGTGAGAACATTTAATTTTTGTTCGCTGAAAAACTTAAATGGGCCCTTAAGTTAAACACACGTCTTTTTTATAATAACTAATACGAGTTATATATTGTTATGGAGTGGCAAACCATTTGTTGTTGAGAAATGGAGTATAAGTTTTAGTACCAATATAAAAATAAGGAGTAATCAACCCTGCATTTATTGATGTTCGGCCAAATGCACAAATTGCTGTTTACACCGCTTGAACGTACAAGATGGCGGCCAATGTTTGTTCGCGATTGATGTTCGTGCGGTCTAAACAGTACTCCGAACGAAGAATTTATTGCAATAAATTGTTCGCGATAAATTTTTTATTCGTTCAGGCGGTCTAAACCCACAGTAATTTTTTATGTGAAGAAATCCATTTCTCCCTTTTACTGTGGGTTTAGACCGCCTGAACGAACGAAAAATTTATCGCGAACAATTTATTGCAATAAATTTTAATATTGCATTTCGAAAATTTTAAGTCAATTAAATAAAAATTGCTACCAAATTGTATGAACTTGTTAAGCAAATACAATTGGTACTTTTAGTTGTTCGATTTTTATTTAAGAGAAATAACTTATATTTCTTTATAACTTTAAGAAATCACTTTTAGTCACAAATCAATTTTTCAACTATCATTTTAGTGCATTTTTCTAAAATCTTCGATTAAAAACTCAAAAAGTTTCAGCAGAACCTAAAATATTTTTTTATTTTATTTGAACAAGCTCTTCTGTGGATTAGTTACTAAGATATTAAGTAATATTTGCTATCCATAAACTTAAAAATTTGCATTAAAAGTTATATAGTTATTATTAAAAAAGAAATTACCTCAAATAAACAGTCGCTTTAAAATTAAACTTTAAATACGTGCAGGCAGGCAGGCAGGCAGGTAGACAGGCTCAGGAAAACTATGTAAACAAGCGAGAAAAAGGTTATTTCTATTACGTTTGTTCGTACGTTCTTGCCTGCGCCTGTCTGCCTGCCTGTCTGAATCGGCTTTCACTCTGCCCGCAACCTTAAGCTACTCCTCTTTGCTACTTTTCTGTTTTTAAACACAACGCAACACCGGATTCGCCCAAAAAGATCGAAACTTGTTCGATCAGAGCGAACGAAGGAATCTTCGTTCGTTCGCCCCATGGTGTAAGAAAACCAGGTGTTAGTGATTTTTTGACAACACCATGAATTTCTTTGCTTCTGTCAAAAAATTGTGAGCGAAAGAGCGGAACTGTTGATAGTTGTCAAATTGTGTTATTTGTTTGAGTTGCTAGATGATGTGCTATAGTTTTTATTGTGCGAATTAAGTGTACATAAATAAATATATAATGCAATTAATTGTGCCGTGTTGTGTTGACAAAAAATTATTGCAGTTGTCTTCGCCGATTTGCCAATTTTGTCATTGAATGTTTTGGCCATTTTATCAGAAACGTGCGCTGGAAGGTGCCGCCGACATGAAGATTTGGCCAGCATGCAAATATTCTTGCATTCACATCGTTTTTTTTTTTGCATAACGCACAGCGTCATATATTTTTTATTGTTTTTCATATCACTTTATTCTCACTTTAATCTCAGCAAAAATCTTATAAGCTTGCAAAAAGACACGAATTTAACAAAATTTGTTTTCATTGCAATTCACCATCAGCTGCTTTTGACAAAAGCGGGGAAACATAATTTTATCATTTTGAGAAAGAAGTGTCAAACTCACTAACACCTCTATTTCTTACACCATGGTTCGCCCTAAGATACTGTTTACACCGGGCAAACATCGTTCGCGATAAATTTATAGCGAACAGTGTTCGTTCGGGCAAAGTGTTTAAACCGAGCGAACGAACGAGGTTTCTTTCGTTCGTTCAGGCGGTCTAAACGCACAGTTAGACTATCTAACACTGTCACATCACACTTTTATACTTTACACGAGAGATGTAAATCCCATAGCTCTTTTAGCTCACTTACAACAACTTCAATATTTCCGTGTGTGTTGTAATTCGAGGAATTTTGTCCGACATATCGGACGAAAATCAAAAATTTTTGATTTTTCTGCCGGTCGAACCGACATGTTGGCCATGTGAACGCAAGTCGGTCCGACTTACTGCATTTTTTCATTTTATTAAAAGCGTCAGCGGGTGAACAACAACGACGCGAAAAAAATATTAGAGAAAATTAATATGAAAAACGTTTGAAACTTTTTATAATTGTTTATAATTAATTAAAATTGATAAACAATTCCCTAAATATGGAAAATTATTGCTAAATCATAAGGTTACAAAAAATTGTTCAGCCATTACGCCGATGTGTTCTAATTGAGAGCCAGCAATGAAATGAAGTCGTCGCACATGTACGATTGTTTGAAAGCTCAAGAAAATATTCCCGTTAGCTTGTCGTCGTACCCCCTAACGTTCGTCTGAAACCCCCTAATGTTATTGCTGCTGTGTGTTTTTTTGTCAATATCACTTATCTGGAATCATTTCATTTTTGATTTACTTGCTGCGTGTAACATTTGGACCTCCTCAGATGCTTAAAACCTATTTTTGGAATTTTTTTTTTTATTGAGACATTAGCTCAGTGTGCTCATGGTGTTGTTTTTGTTTTTAATTTTTTTCGTCGTCATCGAAGCTTTAATTTGTTTTCTTTGTTTTAAATTTGTAATTAAATTCACTGCCACGACACCTCTGCTTTACACCAGCGATGCCCACGAAAATTATTTGAAGAGTGCAAAAAGAACAACAAAAAGCAAAAACATAAAAATATGTTAAATCTGGATCCAATGAGGAATTACCAATAACACGAGTGCTGGCAAAGTCCGCTACAGCGAACTTATGTGTACACTGTACAAATAATGATTCAAGTAATTACAAATGTTTCAGTTTTTTGCTAGTCAGAATATATTCTGATTTACCCAGACTTAGCCGCGTGAAGATTTTCAGATATCCTCTTTTTATAGTTTTTAATTTTATTTTTACTCTCCTTTTATGGTTTTTTTGGTGAATTTTTTATTGTAATACATTTTTTATTTTTAAATCTTATAATAATATTTATTTGCTTCAGTTTTTATATATTTTATTATCTTACTGTTTTATTTTCAACCAAACTGTTATATTATTAAGATTAAAATTTTTTAATCTTTTATTATCTATGAAAAAATAGGCAAACTGCCAGTATTCCGAAAAATTAGTTTCCTGCCATTTTTCAAGGGTATAAAAACCCCTATAAAAATAATTTATTCTGATGCAATATAAAAAAGTACCCACTTGCAAATATTCAATAAATTTTTCTTAATGTGTATTCGCACAACGAAAAGTATAAAGAATACGACGCATGCTGTTAATGCCAACAACGCAAATGCCAAAAAACATTGCAAATAAGTCGCGATCGATGGTGTTAAAGATAAAAAACAATAATGTTAAGAAGCGAGGCTGAAATTGCAAACTGAATTCAGCAAATTACAACAATCATGAAAATATTGAAGTTGTTGAAAAAGAGTGGAAAGAGTTAGGCGCTGGGTATCGCTGCTTTACACTATACTCAAACTTGAAAATTTGTGTAATGAATCGGTTGTAGATTCATTCAAAGTCTCTCCATAGTTCAATAAGCTATACAACCGCTTCCTTCTGCCATTCCATCTGAAAATACATAACGAGTTTAAAATTTTCCCACTTAAATAATAAATTACAAGTTATTTTTTGGTAAAATGCATCACTGTTGGGATAGAATGTGTGATGAAATTAGAAACAAACCTAAAAAATAAAATGTGATACGACATGACAAAAAAAATCAAAAAAGAATTGAACACACTTTGTTTTCCGTTGTTTACACCATCTCACATTCTATCACACATGAAAATTTTGACATGTCCTAACACACAGTAGGACAATGTAAAGTGGTCTTAACTTAATATAATTATACTATGCACTGCAGTTACACGTTTAAGATTTTGCTTTCAAGTTTATCACATGACTGCTTGTCAAAACTTATTTGAATTAGCAGCTGTGACAGCTGTGACTGCTTGTCAAAACTTATTTGAATTAGCAGCTGTGACGTAGCTGAATGCAACTGAATAGTTCAATTTTTTCAAAATGCCATCGTCGAAAAAACGGCAATGCTCTGCTCACTGAAAGTACTGCAAGAAATACATAATTAAATAGAAAAGAAAAAAATTCTTCACATCTTCCAGACATTTTCATGTTAGCAGAAATTCATAAGCCTTTATTTTTAAATCATTCCGTCGATATGGCGAAAGATTCATATTTCAAATAACTTCATGGCTCCCGTACAGTCCCATGAATTGCAACACATACTTTTTTTTGTAGTTTTATCCGTAACGAAAAATTTATTTACAAGAACAAGTTGCCACACGACTTAAATTTTCCATTGTGGATTGAGGTATATTCTTACAAAAAACCCACAATTAATAGGCTTATTGCTAAACGAGATGAGCTAAATAAAGTCCTTGCTCTTACGTTGATTTCTTTTTTATTTTCCAATATTCAATGAAATGATTATGTTAATTACAGATGTTGGCATGTCATGCCATTAAAATGTCAAGTAATGAAAATCACGTCTTTGTGTTTCGAACAAAAATCTTTCGTGCGCAAACGTTTCAGATATCCAAGTACAAAAGTGTAACAATTTATCTGTGGAATTGTTGTGCAATTGATCAACAATTGGCCGAATAACAATAGGCACACAACATGCGACAACTTGTTGAAAACAACGTGCGCAATTAATTGACGCACTGAATGAAGTCAAGCGGAAAATGCTGGGCAGTCAAGTTAATTTGTTATTGTCGTTGTTGTTATTATTCTTTTATTGCGGCTGCTGCTGCTTCTGATGATGATGATCGTCAAGGAACGTGCTCATTTCCAACAATCAAACAAAGTGCTGGTGTGTTAAAATAACAAATTTTTTGTCAATTTTTATGACTGGAACTCTTACAATAGTAATAAAAATAGTAGAAACATAAAAAGCAAATTATTTTCAATACAGAGCGTTGTGATGAAAGAATCGCAGCAACATGTTGTGGGAGTGTGTGTGCCCGGCATAGCGTCATGTATATTGTCGATGTTATAGTTGTTTTTCTGATTCTACAAATAATAATGACATCCCGTTTAACGAACAAGCAAGCAATTTCCATCGTTGACATTTTTACACGCGAGCAGTTAAGAAAAATTTATCATACGTAAAAACGACAAAAACAACTTGTAAATAAAGTTTTCTGATTTTCTGTTTCAAATGAGTTCAAAATGCGAACGTGCCATCATCACACGATAACAGCAAGCCAACTACGTGCTTAACCGAAGCTGGTATGAACGGACGACTTTTTCTTATTTTTGGCGTAGATTTCAATAATTCTGCATATGCTTTATTCAGGGGCGAAACTTGCAGGGGGTAAGGGGGTAGGTTACCCCTTACTTTCAGAGGCGCCTAATTGTTATTTTTTACTGATTTTTTTTAAAAATATTGATTTTTATTAACAATAATTATGAACGCTTCAAAGTCAGTCGAACCTTTTATTGCCATTTTCATAACAAAAACCAACTTTAGTCGGATATTTCTGTTTTAAGTCATACCCAAAACTATCTTCAGTCTGCCAATTCACTTTCAGTCGTACCTAATATGAACTTCAGTTGGCCAACTCACTTTAAGTCGCATCATCGTTGAATTGTGTTAAACGAATCCAGTGCTCCCTTGTGACAAAATGCAGAAAAAGTTCAGAAAAGTTGTATAAATTTTGATAAAAAAAGTACGGAAAGAGTAATGCATAGCAATGTAAACAGGAGCATTGGACCAAATGTCAAAATTTGCCATTTTAGTCCAATTGGGCAACCATGTCCTTAACCAAAAATAAAAACCGAAAATGATAATTTTGTTTGAGCAAAAAAATATCAATGAAAAGGCGAATTTTATTTAAATTTAAGAGATAAAATCAGATTACTATTTTTATATCTGGGAAAAAAAACTTGAAAATCATAAAATAATGATTAATGCTTAAGTTTTCTTATATTGCTTAGTAATAACAGTCCGTTATAAAAACTCCCTAACACAAATACCTTGTCAAAAAGTTGAAAAAATAAGTGGAATAAGACAAGCCCGAACGAGCAAAGGTGTACTCAATCACCACACACATTGCTCTTATTTAAAACCTTATTAATACATTTTTGTAGCATTTTCCGAGATTGAAATTTTTATCCAGAAATACCCGACATTTTTAATTAAAAATTTAAATGACAATCTCATTTTCCGATGAACTGTTTATATAGAAGAAAATTTAGATAAGACAACCTCACGGATGCGAGATAATTTAGTAGTTGCTTAAAACAATAAAGCGGTTGAATGAACTCTTAAATCCAATTCTATCTTCTACTAACTGGACCCAAAAGCGAATTCTAGAATCAATAATATTGTTACCAAAAAATTGTGTGATGGATTTACTTTAATTGAAAATGGAGTTTGAAGTATTGTATGATCTATGCAAAGGTGTAGAAACTCTATCGAGTACAGCTAATGTTTCAGAATGCAATAAAAAAAATCCCTTCCTTCAGTTAACAAAATGACTCGGTTGCTGTGCACAGCACCTGTTACTGTTGGAACTTAGATAATATTGCGCAGCAATGGGGTACCTTAAAAAAGAAGAAATAATGTTTAAATGTTATACTTAAGAATGAATTAATATTTACTTTTTTAATTAAAACTTTTTTTTTTATAAATAATTTAAAAAATTAAAAGAAAAAGAGGTTAAGAAATTGTAAAGCTCTGTTTATTTTCTTGCACATATAAGCTATGAATTATTAAAAAAAAACGAGAATAAATTTTTAAATGCTGATTCGATAATGTTGACACACTTTTTTTATTTTATTTTCTTTGAAAGAGGAAACGATATGAAAACTGCTTTTCGATTTTTTGTTTATATGAAAGTGTTGTAGTTATACATAGAATACGTTTCAAAAATTTCAGGATTTCTTAAAACGAGCCAAAGATTAACCAAAAAGTCCGTTTGAGTTGAAACTGTTTTGCATTATATTTATTATTGCAAAATCTCAAGATTATCTACAATCATGTAATAAAACTTAAAACTCGAATTTTCGGAGCGTTTGATATGTAAAAAATAGGTTAATTTTTAATTTTTGTTTTTAAGATGGCGCCACAATTAGGTACGAGGTTTAACTGGCTGATTATAAAAAATTTTATAGTTACAAATATTATCGTTTAGATGAACTAAAAAATTTTCAGTAATCTGCCACTTTTGCATTCAAAAAATGAGGTTCAAATTGTAAAAAGGCCAAATCAAAAAAAAAAAAAAAAAAAAAATTCAAAACATACTTAATTATAAGTATTTTAATGCACAAATTAAATTTTTGTCTTTAAGTTTTCTTAAAAAAATCTTTATTTAATTTATTAAAACTCAACAATCAAAAATAAATTGCATTCTAAGCTGAATTGAAACTGTAGCTGGTAAACTGAACTGCTGAACTAAACCTGAAGAAGTATCCTAAGTTCATACTTATTTTATACCTTAATCCCTTTATTTACATCTTTACATAAACTTTATATTACTTCATATGTGACCCGGTAGGTTAAAAGGGACCTATGGGTCGAAAAAATCGATTTTTACTTTTTTGGTGATTCTTATAGTAGACAACACGCACTTTCTAATGCAACAAACCACAACTTTCTAGCTGCATTAGTTTTGGCAGAAATTAGCTTCAAATTAGACACTTTTGATAATCAAAATCAACTTTTTAACTTTAAGGTCGTTTTTCTCCAAAACTTATTTTCTGAGCATAGGTCCCTTTTAACTTACCGGGTCACATATTACATATTATTTATTAATGCATTTGGACCCTCCCACTTAGATACTTTAAAGAATTTATCATATAAAAATAATTGATCATAACATCCTTCGATCAAAATTTCCATGAATCAATTATAAACAAAGAAATATGATTAGAGTTATGCTTGGTTTTCACTAAGTCATTTTTATGATGACACAAAAGTTTATCACCTGAAATATCAACTTAATAAAATTCTAGAACATATCCTGCATAGCTACATTTAATAAATTGCTGAAATTAGAAAAAATGTCAACATGTTGTTATCTTCAATTTGATTGAAGAAACCAAGTTTTATTAACAAAGAGATCTGATTAGAGGCATACTTTGATATGAAAAGCATTAAATTTTATATACAATAATTTTTGTTTAGATTTCTATTAAAGTTACCAGCAAGTGCTAACTTTAACTTACATAAGTATTTTTTCATCATTTAAAAAAGTTTTTACAAAAAAACATTACAACAAAGTGTTTTTCTTAGCTGTTCAAATGAAAAGTACCCCTTAAGGTTTAACTATATTGATCGAACGGATGTGTAACTTTAGTTAATTCAGCTTTTTTGTATTTAAAAAAAAAGTCGGGACTTAAGGGTATCCAGTTGGCTGAAATACTTTGCCGCCCCCCTCAATCGAAATGGCCTCAGTACGCCCCTGGCTATATTTTTGGTTAGGATTGGGTTAGAGTTTTTGTTTTTAGTTTTTATTTTATCACACACAATGAGATTCATTAATTAATAAGGCTTTAAGCAAGCCGTGCGTCGCGCTTTAATCCTAATGAACCTTGCATCCGTTGGAACAACACATTAATTTTAAGTCAGTTGCTCCGAAAAAAACATTAATCAGGATGACTTAAATTTAATTTTTTGGCAACAGCTTGAATTAAATGTTTTAGGCTTTAAATAGTGTTGTTGGTTTCGGTGTTATAGTCAGACAGTTTCCGTTCATATTGGAGATATTTATGGTTTATTTTCTTACTTTTTCTTGACTTCAAGCAACTATATTAATTAAACTTGTTTTATTTTTTCAGTCATCCTTTGCTTTGACCACGCCTTATCCACCCGTTTTCAATGCAGGAAATTTACAAATAAAATTCAGAAAGATGTTTTTTTATATGAAGAAATATCTTCATTTTTGTTCTTTGCAATTATCCTTTATGAGATTATTTTATAACTTGATGTCTGAATGGACTATTAATTTCTTTTTCGTTGTGCATAAATATCTTAATTTAATCGCCTAATGTTGTAAATCGTATACCAAACCAACGACTTGTAAGACAAGAGAAGCAATACTTTTTTCTATACGAAATTCTATTGCTTCTCGTGTCTTGCTTGTCGTTGGTTTGCGTTTTCGATTTACAACATTAGGCGGGAAGTTTTTAATTTAATAATTTTTTGTGTTATGTTGTACTATGAAAGAGTTTTCATTAATATATAGGTTAGGTTAGGTTAAAGCGGATGCCTTCGTGAAGGCTCACATAGACCAATTCAGGTCCTTAGTGGTACCGGTAGTGAACAAAAGGAACCTTTGTGTTTGTTTTAAAAGTCTTTAAAGATTTGCGTTGAGTTCGCAAACCTTAGAAGGGATTCTAGAGACACCCTAGCTACATCTTTAAGTGACGGGAACGTCGATGAGCCTAGGTATTTTAGTCTCGATCTAAGAAGGGCGGGGCATGTGCATAGTAGGTGCTCCAGGGTCTCCACTGTGCCCAGTTCTTTGCACTTCCTGCAGTTGTCATCCGTGGTGATGCCAAGCTTGCTCGCGTGGGCTGCCGTCATGCAGTGACCAGTGAGCATGCCCACTAGTGTCCTGCAATCTTTGCGCGGGCGTGCCAAGATGAACAGAGTTCGTTTTTCGCATTGTGCATTGCACATGATTTTCGAGATTTTGCACGTTGTCGTATCTCTCCATCTACGATTCACTGCTAGTGTGGCTCTTCTTTCGAGGTTCCTGTACAACTCTTGTAGCGGAGTAAGCATGTACATGTTCTGCGAGTTCTGATTCCAGCCCGGCACCTTCCTTTGCTTAACCATCTGCCATCTCGTTTCCCTCAATGCCCTGGTGGCTAGGGACCCAGTAGATGCGCACTCTTTTCGAAGCGCATAGTTCATCTAGTGCATCTCTGCCAGCCAAGACACTTTTGGACTTGATGCTAGCTGAGCGCATGGATTTGATCGCCGCTTGACTGTCAACGAAAATGTTGATGTTAGAGTGTTCTGTGTCCATGCTGAGGGCTATCTCAGCAGCCTTCCTTATGGCAAATATTTCCGCCTGGAAGATACTGCAGTGGTTCGGCAGTTTATATGGCTGCCTTATATTAGGCTCTGCGCAATACACCGCCGCACCTACCCCCGTAGGTGTGCTTGTTCTATACCTTTGCACCAGTCGTTTGGTCCCAGAAGTGTTCGTACTTTGGAATTGACTATCGTGCGAGGTACCATGTAGTCCGTGCTACTAAGTAGATCCTTTCCGATTGTACAATGTCCAAAATTTTGAATGTGCATGTTGCCTGCTGCCATAAGGCGTTGTGCCGTTTTTCCGGCTATTAGTTTTGCGTGTATGTCCAGGGGGTCCATACTTAGAATCGTTTCAAGCGCTTTAGTTGGAGTTGACTTCAGTGCCCCCGTGATGCATAGCGCTGCCTGCCGCTGAGTTTTCTCCAAGTGCCTGAGGAATGTTGATTTGTTCACAGCCGGCCACCACACAATAATCCCATAGAGTAGAATAGGACGCACTACCGTTACATAGATCCAGTGCATCAGAAAGGGTGAGAGACCCCAAGTACTGCCTAGCATCTTTTTGGATGTGTATAGTGCAATGGTGGATTTCTTCACCCTTTCTTCCACGTTGGTTTTCCATGACAGCTTGCTGTCCAGGACGACTACAGGGTTGCCCATATTCGACGGACCCATCTGGCAACGCCATAACTTTTGACAGGGATATCAGATCGCTTAATGACATACCGCGTTTGAAGCGTCAGTCCAAGCAGATTTTTACTATGGAACAATACACGCCACGCGAGCGCTCTGAAAGAGTCTTCGAAATGGCCGAAGATGACGAGGAATTTTGGAACAAAATTATCATGTCCGATGAAGCCCATTTCACATTGAATGGGACCGTAAATAAGCAAAATTGCCGTATTTACGCCACTGAAAATCCTCAGGAGATTCAAGAAGTGCCTCTTCATGACGAAAAAGTCACAGTTTGGTGCGGCGTTAGTGCGAAAACGGTCATTGGGCCGTTTTTCTTCCAAAATGAAAATGGCCATGCTGTTACCATCAACCAGGAGCGTTATCGCGACATGATGACCAATTTTGTGATGCCAATTATTCGTCGAAAGCGTATGAGACAGTTCTGGTTTCAACAAGACGGCGCTCCACCGCACACAAGTCGCATAACAATCGATTTTCTGAAGAATTTGTTTCCGGGCCGTTTGATGTCGAAAAGTGGTGATTTGGAGTGGCCACCGCGTTCGCCCGATTTGACGCCGCCTGACTTCTTCTTGTGGGTATATTTGAAGTCAAAGGTTTACGTTAACAAGCCAAGGACCGTAGAAGAGCTCAAGGACAACATTCGTGAAGAAATAGCCGCTATTCCGGCCGAAATGTTGGCGAAAACGATGGAAAATGCTGCAAAAAGGGCACAATACGCCATCAACGCCAGAGGCGGCCATTTGAGAGATATCATATTCAAAAATTGATGTAAACAAATCTACTTGAAACAAATTAAATGATTAAGATTGCCAACCGCCAAATTTTTATTTTTTTCTTTGATTTTTTTAAAAAAAACATGGGTCCGTCGAATATGGGCAACCCTGTACTAGATATTTTGTGTGAGTTTTCGGTATGAGACGTATATCGTTAAATTTCGGTGGTATCCACTGTGGTATCTTGTACCTTTTCGTGAACAGAACCAGATCCGTTTTCTCTGCGTTAATACTAAGACCGACTGAATTTGCCCATCTAAGTACATCTTTGAGTGTGCTCTCCATTATGGAGCTTACTGTTGATAGACATTTCCCTACTATAATAATGCTTATGTCGTCTGCATAGGCAGTTATCCTCGGGGCTCTACCTGCGAACTTTTCGAGTAGTCATTAATATATAAATGACGGAATAAAAATTAATATCCTTTAATTGATGTGCATTTATCGCTTATGAATTTATTTATTTATATAAATGAAGGAATTAATTATAAATGAATTTATTGTATGATATCATCATATAAAAACATTAGCTGGACCGGCAGACATTGTTTTGCCCTTTTCGTTAGTAATCGCGAAGAGTTTATTTGGTTAAAGTCCTTGTTCAAATGATAGTGTTATAGATCGATAAAAAAAGATAGCACCAAAACTGTTATCGTACCTACAAATATCTTTATAGAATTATTTTAATTAATTAAGGCGTTATTTAATAATCGAAAAATAATTTTTTTTAATATATTAAAAAAAAAATTTACTAAATTTAAATTTTAATTATTAATTTATACAAATTTTCATGCTAGTCGTATGAGGCGCTTAGGGTTTTTTTTGTGGTTTTGTAAAAAACTTGTGCTACAACGACCTCTTCTTTAAAAAAAAAGATCAAAATAGATAGCACCAAAACACTAATCGTGCCTGAAAATCTCTTTATACAAGTTTGTATACTAATCATTGAGCGTTTTAGGACTTTTTGGGGGTTTTGTAGAAGATTTTTACTACAGCGCCATCTAGTGTTTAAAATAGATCAAAATAGATAGCGCCAAAGCATTCATCGTATCGGAAAACTCCTGCGGTGAAGGAGTTTTTGTCGGTTTTCTTAAATATTTGTATTACTCTGGTAACCCCAATTATCCAATATTTTTCATCAGTTTAATAGCACTATTTAATTCTTGATGTTTGACTGATGAAAAGGTGATATTTTCTTTTTTCACTCCGAGTTTGCATATGACATGTTTTCTATAATTTAAAATATTGCGTTTTCACTGAGTTGATAGGTTGAGTTATTTCCTAGGTTTAAGCAAAGTATCAAGTTTTATTTAAATTACGTTAAGTAAAACAAATCCTCGTCATTATTTGAAAGTTTTTCAAATGTATGTATGCTAATTTCAGTATATAATTATTGCGAAAAACATTTTAGTTTTTGAAAACCTTGACTTTAACATTAACATTGCTTTGATAAAAACAAAAGTTTTTCAAAAAATATTTGTCTATCAATTTTGAGTTTTCTCAAAACCACCTTACAAAAACCTGACTCATATTATTTAAACTGATTTCATTGTTTAGTTTCTATTGATTTTTTTAAGACCATCAATTTCGATATTTGGGATATTTTGACTTAAGATTTAAAAACACCGAGGTATATCAAACCCTCTCAGTCTGTCATAAAACACTAATAAAAAAACAACTCAGCACCTTTTACTTCTTTCCCGTTCAAGCCTCTTAATTTGCTGCTTTTTATTTCTCCTTTTTCATTGATGCCAAAAAAAAAAACAATCTTGCTTGCTACCTTAAAAATCATACTCACAGATACAAGCTGTCAATCAATTTCCTATCTCTTCTTGCAGCTCGCAAGAAAACTCCAAGTAAAAAAACTTCCTTTTTATAAAACTCTTTTCATTACAAAAATTTAAAAGTGGGTTGTACCCAAGTAAGTAGTAAATCTTATAAACACACAATACAAAAAACAAAAAGTTTTAAAAAGCAAAAAGTCAAAAATAAAAAAAACAGACGATGAGAAAAGGAGCACTACTGTGAAAAGTTACTGCAGAGCAAATTAAAATGTTGTTAATGTTGTTGCTTGCTGCTGTTGTTCTGCTTGTTCTTGCTCACTTGTTTGTGTCGCTTATGTGCAAACTTTTTAAAAGCTGTTTCCAGAAGTCATAACTTGAAACATGTTTTACTTGAAACATTTTTAAACATTTAAACATACAAACGTATGTAAATAACCAAATATAATAGCGCATTTATGTTAATTGTATCTATGTACATAATTTTGCACTTGTCAAAATTGCACAGAGTGTAGCAATTTTTGTGATTTCTTTGTGTGAAATAAGTATATTCACACGATGTGCTGCAATTTATGTCAAAGTCTCGTCAAGTTAAGTGATAAAACAAAAAGTTCATGATGTAAAGTTTTAATTACAAATATGTTTAAGTGTCGTAAGCATATTAAATATGTTTTTCATGAAGTGACAAATCTTTTCAGCCAGTTCTTAACAAAAGTTAGTCACTAAAGAAATGTTGTAATAATCAAGAAGAGTATAAAAAGAGCAGACATTATTTTTGTTTAGCTTTGTGCCTAGGATTTCAGGTGTCATACTGACTAAGTTATGTCTGTCTGGGTTCAAAATTGGACGATAGATAAGTGGGAAAGAAAATAAAATTCTATCTAAAGATCAGACATTATTTTAGAAAAAAAAAATAAATATTACGAAAAAGAAAATAAAGCAACTGTGTGTACAAGAAAATTGCTGAAGAATTGTATTGCAACATAAAGATAAGTCTATATGTACATCTATTAATACTTGAACACAATATTTTAGCCCCCTTTCAACTGATTTTAAGACAACACATTCAAATGAAAGTTATATTATTTGAAAGCTTTGGTTCAAACCAAGTTCACAATATAATTTTTACTCAAATGATTTGTCATTTAGATAGGTTAAAATAAGACATTAAAAACAATTTGTTTCCCCTATAAAAAAACACAACAAAATACGATGCCACACAGATCTGTTGAAAAGTACCTCAGCTCTATCGAACGCGTTGCTGTGGAATGCGAGAGTGAAAAAAACAGAGCTGTGTAGTTGCAGTAGCTTTATCTTTGTAGCAAGAAAGCGGTCGTAAAAATTTGTATTCTCCTTTAGTGTTAATTTTTGTTCAGACACGTTCCTTCTTGTTAATTAACATTAACATTTACATTAACATAAACATAAACATAAACATAAACATAAACATAAACATAAACATAAACATAAACATAAACATAAACATAAACATAAACATAAACATAAACATAAACATAAACATAAACATAAACATAAACATAAAGATAAAGATAAAGATAAACATAAACATAAACAAAAACATAAACATAAACATAAACATAAACAAAAACAAAAACATAAACATTGTAATTAATATAAACATTAATATTAACATTCACATTAACCTAAGCATAAGCATAAGCACAAACATAAGCATAAACATGAGCATAAGCATAAGCATAAGCATAAGCATAAGCATAAGCATAAGCATAAGCATAAGCATAAGCATAAGCATAAGCATAAGCATAACCATAAGCATAAACATAAGCATAAGCATAAGCATAAGCATAACCATAAGCATAAGCAAAAGAATAAGCATAAGCATAAGCATAAGCATAAACATAAACATAAACATAAACATAAACATAAACATAAACATAAACATAAACATAAAGATAAAGATAAAGATAAAGATAAAGATAAAGATAAAGATAAAGATAAAGATAAAGATAAAGATAAAGATAAAGATAAAGATAAAGATAAAGATAAAGATAAAGATAAAGATAAAGATAAAGATAAAGATAAAGATAAAGATAAAGATAAAGATAAAGATAAAGATAAAGATAAAGATAAAGATAAAGATAAAGATAAAGATAAAGATAAAGATAAAGATAAAGATAAAGATAAAGATAAAGATAAAGATAAAGATAAAGATAAAGATAAAGATAAAGATAAAGATAAAGATAAAGATAAAGATAAAGATAAAGATAAAGATAAAGATAAAGATAAAGATAAAGATAAAGATAAAGATAAAGATAAAGATAAAGATAAAGATAAACATAAACATAAACATAAACATAAACATAAACAAAAACATAAACATAAACATAAACAAAAACATAAACATTGTAATTAATATAAACATTAATATTAACATTGACATTAACATTCACATTAACATAAGCATAAGCATAAACAAAAGCATAAACATGAGGATAAGCATAAGCATAAGTATAAGCATAAGCATAAGCATAAGCATAAGCATAAGCATAAGCATAAGCATAAACATAAACATAAACATAAAAATAAACATAAACATAAACATAAACATAAATAAAAACATAAATAGAAACAGAAACATAATCATAATCATAAACATAAACAAAAGCACAAACATGAACATAAACTAAAGCATAAACATAAATATAAATATAAACATAAACATAAACATAAACGTAAACATAAACATAAAAATAAAAATAAACATAAACATAAACATGAACATGAACATGAGCATGAACATTAACATTAACATTAACATTAAAATTAACATTAACATTAACATTAAAATTTACATTTACATTAACATTAACATTAACATTAACATTAACATTAACATTAACATTAACATTAACATTAACATTAACATTAACATTAACATTAACATTAACATTAACATTAACATTAACATTAACATTAACATTAACATTAACATTAACATTAACATTAACTCTAACATAAACATAATCATAAACATATCGTGAAAGAAACGAGCGACATTATTTTTTTTTTGCTTACAGTGTCTCGCACCACATTCAGCCTTTGTTTCGTTTTACATAAAGATGCAGCAAGTGTTGCAACAGGTTGCAAGATTAATAGCAATAACAAGTTATTCACAAAATTTGCATTACGTAGAACTGAGTGTCAGCATCAATAAACAAATATAAATAAATGTGTTAAATTTACTGACGTCAGTAAGAATAAAAATCCTTCAATATTTTAAACTTCAGCTGTTAAAAAAGGGTAAGACAAAAACAGCACACCAAACGTCGCAACCTAAAGCGAACGTTAAATGTACGTTCGTGTCATTATTCAAAACAAGCGATTTGCAACACGAGTCTATAATAATTCAAAATGACAATTTCGCAGTTATTGTTAAGTCTGTCATTCTGGGGCTATGGAAAACGAACACAAACCTGAGGCATGTTTACTCAAACTGACAGTTAAGCTGACTTCAGCTTGACTGAGTCTTGAGTAAGTTGAAGATGTCAATTTGCAAAGAATGATTATTCCAGCAAGAGTCAGTATGTGCAAGTGTTGTACACTTAAATTGGACTGACTTGTATACAAAAACAAAAAATAAAAGATTAATTTTATGTTTAAAAAGATAGGTACTGACAAATTACAATCTAAAACTATTTTAAATTTTCTGCAACAGATCAGCAACACTTTTTCTTATTATCCATCATCATAACATAAATAGCTGCACTATATCACATGTATCGCACATTTATTTGGTTAACTCTCAAAAGTGTGGAATAAGTGTTAAGCAGAGTTGGCCACAAGCATTACTTCCTATTTTGTCTTGGCAGGCGTAGCAGCAGCAGCGGCATGAACAGCTTCCTAGCAATAGTTCCTCTGGTAATTTAATATATTTTTCATTAATTCAGCTACGCCAGATCCAAGATGAAGACAACAACAACAGCAACTTAAGTTTATGTGTTGCTATTTGTAACTACGTTAGTCATTTCTTGGCATGTGCAGACTTTTTTAAAAGCAGTTAATATTTTCAAATGTGTTTAAGAAAAAAATTTGCAATCGATTTGCTATCAACAGCTAGAGGCTTTAAACCAACTTTATATGGTTTGCATTTATTTTCATTATAATGCCACTTAACGGCAGTCACACATATACACAAACAGAGATGCAGGCAAAAACTTGGCTATAAATTCGATACTTGTGCGATTGCGGCTGCCGCGGTTCAATGCTAACTGCAGCTAATACCTTCGTTTGGCGTTCGCAGTCTGCCATCAGACAGACACAAACACAGGCATAGACACAGATACTGATTGTGACTCAGTTGGACACACCGATAGTAATAAAATCACGAATAGTTATTTGCATGAATTTATTGCCAGCTGTGTAATAATTAAAACATTTCATTTCTTGTTCCATAGAAACTCGAATTTACAGACCGCTCCGCACAGAGTTAATTCAATATAAGCTGAAATTATAGACCACATCTGTGGAATTCAGCCGTAGAATCGCATTTATTATAATTGTTGAAAATTAAAGTCGTTACTGGTTGTGGAGTGGTGGGCATTAATTAAGATACGCTAAGCTATTCGCTTGGTAATCGTTTTATAGAGCAGGAATAAGAAATTTTTATAAACTGAACTGCAATGATTTATATTTGTTTTTAGTTTAATGTTCAAATTGTTGGTATTTCCAATCTAACTGTATGAATTCGTTTAATGCCAAATATTAGTTATGTTTCGCAACTTTCAACACTTACACCTTTTCCCATTTTCTCTTTTACAGCTGTGCAACACATTAACTTTACGAAGCACAATAGCATTTTCTTTAGTTTAAGAGGAAAAAGTCCCGCAAAGTTTTTGTTGAATGAAATCAAAATTATTTCATTTATTCTGAAAGCAATATATTTATTAAAAAACAATACTTAGAGCTCAAACTAATAT
Organism: Dichetophora obliterata; assembly: GCA_963920525.1. Taxonomy (NCBI): domain Eukaryota; kingdom Metazoa; phylum Arthropoda; class Insecta; order Diptera; family Sciomyzidae; genus Dichetophora; species Dichetophora obliterata. The sequence goes on along the minus strand of OY986438.1, from coordinate 135,554,035 downwards.
TACGTATTTTTTCAAAATTAGTCATAGTTGGAACTTTATTGAAACGAAAAATATAGAATGTGTTGCATTAATTGAATGCCATATTCCAAGATAAATAACTTAAGCTTAGTTATTTAGTGTGGTTAATATATTGATAGTGGTTAATATATTGATTAAAAAGTTGATATTTTTTCTAAAATACAAAATATTATTTTTTTATTTTATGGTGAGTAGCTTAGATTCTAGACCAATAATTCTAGGCACGTGCTAAAAACGTAAAATTCCCTGTATCTTGAAAACGTTACAATATAGAAGGAAACTAAGTACAGGTTTGGAACCAGTGTTGAAAGTACATATAGAAGTGTTAATGGATTAACCAGATCCGAAATTGTAGACTAGTATTACTTATCCAAAAATGTCTGAATATAAGAGTACTGCTATTATTTCGTTCGCAGCTGTAAGTGCTGAAAAATACATGCCACAACAACATTAAGCATACCAATACATGTCTACACATTTTAGTAACAAAACTACAGTTTGGCACAAAAAATTAACCCATTTGTATAGAGAGTTAAAGATCTATCAAGTGTACGCTACAATAACTTAACATAAGCTCCCTCCAGGATATGTGAGCATTCCCGGATGTTACAAGGAAATATTCCATGGAATGTAGGAAGCATTCCCCTTTGTTGCACACTCCATGCTTTTTTAACATAGCATGTCATTAGAGGGAAACATTCCTCCCCGCTGTGTTAAAAAGTCATGTGAAACATTCCTCTCCCTTGTTATGAAAATGGATTTGGCCAGGATTCGAACCCGGGACCCCTGAGCGACAGTCGAGCGCGCTACCACTAGACTATCGAATTCTACTATAAGCGGCTAGAAAACAATGATATTAATATTTTCTATTGTCATTGCTTGACAATAAATAAAAGTTTCCACATGCATTCTTAAAGAAGCGGTTTGGAAACAATATATATACAAAACTATCCTTAAGCTTTCAAAAGATACGGTGGGGAATGTTTTTTTATCACTTTTAGATGGAAGCCTTCCGATTTTTCCTGGAGGGCTATGTAATTGTTTATTATCACTTACACTGCTAAAAAATAGTAAGAATCTGTCAAATTTAGATCAAAGGTGATACTAGTAAGTTTTTATTGCATGATTTAAATAAATTTGAATTGATTTCACACATATTGAATTGATTTCACATATTCTTAAATGATTTCTTAATATAAACAAAATTATTTATCTCCGTGTAGATTTCGGTTAAGAGCTTGAGTTAGAGTTGGAGTTTAAGTTAGAGCTGCAGCTCAAAGTAGAGTTGGAGTTAAAATTAAAATAAGCAAAACCAAGCTACAGTCAACTAGTAGTAACAGATTTTTCTTTTCCTATTTCAACTTCTTGTTCCATAGTGAGCCGTTCTTTACATAACTTCCGTTCTGTGCTGGAACAGTTTATCTTAGCCCAAAGCTACAGTGACTTTTAAAACACCATTTAAATTGCAGCTAAGTAGTCAAGAAAACATATCCTACCTACTCAGCTCCTTCACCTGCCCCATCGTAGTAACCATTCAACTCCATTCAAATGATCTCTCCATACATTTTCATTCAACTATAGCGCTGATGATGGAACATTTTGTCGTAAGTTTTGATTTATTTAATGACTGCAATCATTACTGGACATATTGTGGACAAGTTAAGGGATTAACACACAAAACTGTATTGTATTCAGAAACTTCCTAGAACCACTTGCTTAATCCACACTCAAACACACACACACACACACACACACACACACACACAGAGAGAGCCAACAAAAAGCCACGGCTTATTTTGCAATTATAGAGCAATGATATGCATCCCAGACACCCGACAAACACCGAGTTTTCGAATGTTACCCCTGGCTACGGAACTAATTGACTTGAAGTCGAGGCAACACCAACTAATGTGGTTTAGTTGCAGCTGCCACAAGACAATCATTGGTCATTGGTAGAGTACAAGGCAAAAAAATAAAAAAAAAACCACACATTACATTAAAACCTCTGAACACTACGCCGTTTACCGTGTGTTGACGCAGACGTTGGCGACAACGTAGACAACGATGCACAGTGTAACGTCCCCATACATTTGGTGGCCAAAAATGGAAGGAGTAATCATAGAGTTATGAAAATTGGCACGAATACTCTTGACAAAATTAAGAAATTTTGAAAACGTTATAAAAATCCGACCACTGCCGCACCCAGCTCACATACAAACGAAACCCATTTGTGCCTGAAACTTCATTAAGTTTTTTCTCAGAACAACGAAATTTGCTAAATCAATTTCTTTTGTGATTATAAGTGATGATAAGTGGAAAATTTCATGGGTGGATGCCACGTCCATTAATTATACCTCCACACGTACTGTATGAGGAGTATACTAACTTTGTAGCTCTGTTTGTAACGCTTATAAAGAGGCGTGGCAGATATAGAAAAGCACATATATATATTTTTGATCAGTATCAACTTCTGAATCGATTTAACCATGTCCGTCTGTCTGCCTGTCTTCGTCTGTCGACACGATTACAGCCGCAATTTTAGAGCTATACGATTGAAATTTGGTGTATGTGGTGATATTAAAAAAAAATGAAGCTCAAGTTCGAGAATGAGCCAAATCGTATGAAAACCACGCCTACCTCCCATACAACGTGACTTTATCATATCAGTAAAATCTCTGAAAATGCCACAAAAATAAATGTAAGGACTTGAAATTTCGCACTAAAGCTTTGGTCGCAAAAATTAATCATGTAATTGAAATTAGTTAAAATCGAATGAAAACCACGCCTACTGACTTTAGCAAAATGGTAAAATCTCTTTAAATGTCCCAGAAACTAATGTAATGACTTGAAATTTTGTACATAAGCTTTGGTTTCGAATATTCATCATACATTTAAAATCTGTCCATATATTACAAAATACCACGTCTACCTGCCATACAAAGTAATTATATGAAAACGGTCTCTAAAATCCGTCTCTAAAATCTAAGTCTCTAAAAATTCCAAAAAAATTATCGTGAAAAAACTCAGTCAATCTCCCATTCAAAGTGACGTTAACACAGGAATATATATCAATTAATTAATTGTGAATTAAAAGTGAATTAATAGCATTAAAAAGCTTTTGCTCGTACCGTAAACTTCCCATTTACGCTGCATTTTAATTTCCAAATAATATAATTTTTTTTACGAATTCCTTCTGGACAACTTCTTGCTCCCAATTTATTCTTTCTTTCAAAGCTATAAATGATAGATTTGTTTTCTCCGAACGCATTTTGCCAGTGCCCGATCGCCATACATTAAATAAATCCCACAGTTCTACTAAACAGGTCACTAAAATTGTTTTTATACACTTTATCCCGCTTTTAGTGTTTATTTCTATGACAAGCTAAGAACCATATCTTTAAATGTAAACAAAAACAATAATGTTGCCAGACAAAAGAAGTATCAAACTTTATTCTGATATATAAAACATAATGATCAGAGCACAATTAAGAAAACCGTATTTAAAAAAAAAAAATTAAACCAAATGTGCTTAGGAAGATAAATATTATTTTCAGAAAATGCTTTTTGGACGGTTTGTCATAACAAAACGGTGTCTACTATTCAAAAAATTCCTTTTGATTTTTTCACCAAAGATAAAAATTATGGGAAAATTCAAATATCGATATTAGCGATTTTTGGACGCGCATTTTACACTGTGCGCCGCAAGCGACTACTGACTAATCGCAAACGGATGTTACAATTTAAATTTGCATTTAGCTATAACGAATGAAAAAGTGGAAGTGTTGCAGACTAAGTTGAATTGAAGGGGAAAAAAATCATCACCATGTTTCATTGGTTTTTATGTTTGGCAATGTTTTTATGTTAATTTATTGCATTTTCAATGCCGGGCTTTCAGCTTAATGTTTTCCATCATCATTCATAAACATCTATAAAAAAGTAATGATCAGCTAAATTGTGCGTAAAAGTTCACAATTAAAGAAAATACTAATAAATAACTACTAGTACTCGTATACCATCCTACTTAAACTTCTTAGGCTAATAATGTCTTTTGAAATGTTTATAAGCAATTTTTTTAATTTTTAATTATTGACTCCAATATTTTTTAATATATATTTTATATAATTCTATTTTTTTTACTTATTTCAAAAAAATCTGCTATTAGCTGAATGAAAAAATCGTATATTGTATTGAATGCAAACTAGAAAAGTTTTTGAAGTATTTGCTATTATCTGAATTCCTGGTTGAAAAACAGTTAGCCTGACTTAAAAGTTTCGAGAATTTTTTAATCTAAATTTTTAATAAGATCAATGAAGGTTGTTTAGTTTTTGTCGTTATCCCGCTAATTCATGCTAGATGTTCCAGACTTTGTGTATGTACAGTTATACACAGCAACATCAATAGCGGGGTTCACATGATCCTACATGTTGTCACGCCTGGTGTGATGGCCTTGAATTCAAAACATTTCCCGTTAATAACTCAGTTCTGTTTGTCAACGTAAGGGTAAACCCGCCAGAGGACCTTCGGGGAATCTCCCTGTCCAAAGCCAGGAATAAAGGCTGATGGTTGGTTATTGGTTGGACAATTTATGGGGCACGGCCCATGAATTGATCTCAAAATGAGTTCATTCTTGAGGCACGGCTCTTGAATGTTCCTCTGATTTCCGTAAAACAAAAGGTTTGGTTGTTGGTGCCAAATCTTAGAGAAAGCATGGTTTTGGTATTAAGTTATCATAACATTGTTATTATAATATGCTTTCGATGGACGATCAATCCAATATAACTTGAAGAGCGGGTCATCTATCAAGACGAGGAGACCTGATCTATAGTTGTTCTGCAGACCTTTGTTTTAGAATAAAGGTTCTATGTAATAGGCATAGAATCTACTGAATTAACTACCGGATCAATATCCTGTCGTCATTAAAGAACAGGTGATGGGGAAACCTAAACAATCTGAGTTGTGTCCATAAATGATAGGGGAACCTGATAACATAGCAACAGTACCATAAGTCTTGATGTAGGTATCGCTTTCTACTTTTCATGACAAAGATTACGTTCTTTGATCGTGGGGGCAAAGTTGCGTCCCGAAAAATGGGTTGTATTGTCGGTATTTGTACCGATATGACCCATGGTTATTTAATAACCTAGTCATGCGCAATTTTAGTGGCCGAATGTGTCACGGCCATATATAGAGTCCAATTTAAAGGTAGTGTTGGTATGAGCTATGAAATTAGGGGAACCTTTCTAGTGGATCTTTTGAATTCCGAAGGGGCGTTGGCCGACGCTAAATATTGGTTCCAAGCTTTTTAGCACCGTAGAATTAAGACTTCACGGCAGGGTCTACGTTAAACACATAGAGGATTTCTGTCAACGTAAGGGTACTTGACTCATCCAAGTTGTAATTTTTGGAAGGAAAAAAGAGATATCTTAATAAAATTATATATATGTTTTTGGATTATTAACACGGGGCTTACACGAGACAGCATAGTTAAAAAAGTGAAAAATACGTATTATTTGTCAAACTTTGTGTCTGTGAATAAGAGTCCAGACAGTTGGCAAGACAGTAGAAAAAAAGTAAAATATTTCTATATTATGAAGAGAATTTTTGTTTAAACTACGAGCTCGCCAAAGTATTGCAAATTTCCAATTATTTCTATTAAATTTTCTCGTCTTCTGTCATCTGATATGCAAAATATCATTCTACTGTCCCCCCAACTGTCTACAAAAAAGTGAAGACAGTAGAGCAGACAGTAGCAAAAGTGAGTGCACGTGGGTAAAAATTTGTCAATGTATTGCAACTACACAATTTTGGCTTATTGAAACGTCTGAAAAATAAAAAAAAAAAATTAATTTTAATCAGATTGACTAATTTTAGTGGATTGAAGTAAATGAAAAATTTATGCCGAAAAATAACAAAATGCCGGCGTGTTTTTGCACTGAACATTTTTTTGTCAGTAGTTCAATCCCTAGGAAATGTGTAGAATAATAATAATTTAAAATTTGAGAAAGATCAATACAGTAGTTTTTCTTAATTGCTTACACAGTGATTTTTTAAAAATTAACTTTTTTAATTTCAGCAGCGAAAAATCTGCCCGGAAAAATTAAATAGTTTCATGAAGATATCTCTTTTTTCTGATATTTTTCCATTAAAAAATATAGAACAATATAAAGGTATATTAAGTTCTTTTAGTAATTTTTAATGATTAGTTCAAAAAGACTTTGATTTGAAACTCAGTTCCGGCTGATACGGAGTCTTAGTTGAACCACCGAAATCGGAAGTCTAACAATCGTAAAACTCGGTCTAGCGCTCTTTTTGTTAGTTCACTTCAAGAAAGATAACTAGATTTTGATGATTTGCTTAGAATTGTCAAGTTTTTGCTTATAATTATTTTATTGTAAGAAATTAAATATGATTTTGTTGAAAGTCAGCAAAACCGCAAGAATCTAAATTACAAAAGGCTGCTGCAATATTCCAATATTCTTTGCACAGAACGTTGCGATCTATTTGGAGCTGAGCTGTTATGGAACTTTGGCTTAGACACGACCAATTTTGTATATTGGCCAGTGAATTTCCATTGGAAAAAGCACTCTGATAGGGCTTTTTGAGTGCTTACAAGTCAGCTGAAAGTGGTGACCCAACGTATGACACTCCACTGCAATTTTAACATTGCATGTCATTGGAAAAAGGCGCTTCAATTTAGCTTATATTGAAGTGCTTCAAAAGGCCACTCTTAGAAAGCTTAGGTCAGCTTTTCGTTTTTGTTTTGAGTACAAATTTCAAGCTTTTTGAGCTGATCGCTTGCACAACAACAAAACTAAGACGTTTTGCTCCTTTAGGAAGCTGCTGACATGCCGGCCCGTTAGGTTACTACAGCTTAGGTAGATTTTGTTTTTAAGAGCAGGAGTTGTACCACATGCTATACAATATAAAAGGAGCTGCAGTAATCCGCTCCTGGACTTCGTCTACTATCAGATTTTACAAATTTATTTAAGAGCTCCGTCAACTTGTTTTTTCGTATTTTTTTTAAGGTGAGCTATGCGATCGTATTTCACTCTGCAAAAATATGTTACGGTGACGTTGTAAATACACTGAACCGCACATCTATCAATGTTGAAGGAACTAACTATGAAAACGCTCTTGAGCTGGCAGACTCTATACTTTATGTTCAGAGCTTAAGTTATTTTGAGAACAGGAATGATTCACGACTTGAAAATTATAATATATATTGCTTTGTTAAAAGGCTTTGTGAAGTATTCTTCCCCTATTGGTGTAATAAAAAGAAATTCTATATAAAAACTATATTTTTATTTCACTGAAACACTTGGTTATAATACTTAACATGCGGTAGTCAAATAATACTATGCTTATTTAATCGAAATAATACTTATAGAAACAGAATGTAAAAGTACAATGTTCTTAGCTAGACTGTTTTGCAGGAGTATCACAATCCATGCAAAATCGTTCTCTTGTTGAAGTGAAAACTTCGTAAGGCGCGTTGAACGATTTTGTTGGAGGGTAAGTCTTTGGTTTGCGTCATCTTGATTTTCCGAGTAACTCTCGTCAGCAATACAGACAGAAAGCATGGCAGAATAACCAGGTTGGGCCGACTCGAAGAAAAATAAAGTAGAAAGCAGCGAAAAGCGAGCTAGTTGTCAAAATCAGCAGTTCATCTCGAGTTTCTTTAAGTTCATGTTTTGCAGTTGATTTTTGGTTAAACTTGTTTTTTGCAAATTGAACACATCCTCGGCATATTATAGTTTTATTTACATTGCTTTTATAATATTTTCATTCAATTTAACACAAACTTAATACACGTGGCCGCACTTTTTACAATTTGAAAACATAATATTCTTATTTCAACCTTTCTCTTTTCCACTCTTCGTTAAAGGGCCAAACAGACCACACAGACTGTTTGCGCAAACACGTGTTTGCGCAGACTGTTCGACAGTGTATTTGGCTGTTTTAGGTTTGTGCAGAAGCCTGCGCAAAATTAAAGTGTTTAACCAAAAATTAAGTGTTTAAAATTAAAGTGTTAAGGCGTGCGTGAAGGAAAATATATAAAAATGGAAGCAGAAAATAAAAATTTAATAAAATTTGAACAAAAAAATCAAGTCTGCGCAAACAAAGTCTGTGCAGTGTATGGTCGTCGTTATGACGAAAAAAAGTCTGTTTGCGCAAACAGTCTGTGTAGTCTTTGGCCCTTAACACGTGAGGGTAATAAGCGAGCCGGCCCTACCTGGTTTTCTGCCATGACAGCGAGTAGATTTGTAAATGGCGCTTTTGGATCTTGACTACCAGGCGCTCAGCAAGGCATATTAACCAGGGGCCGAATTACAGCATCCGTGATCGAGCAAAATTGTACAAGATTGATAGGCACTTGTCTCGTCGAGCTCTTCGTAATTTTGCTCGATCACGGATGCTGTAATTCGGGCCCAGGTAGGCTCGATACATAGAGACTTTAAAAAGTACCCCTTATATTCTGTGTTTCTTTTGATTCCTTTGCGACAATACCTGCAATTCTGTCAAAATCATGTCAAACGAAAAAAGCTGAGCTCCTGGTAGCCAATATCCAAGAGCGTCTGTTTGAGTTTCATGACCAACATAAAAACATTAGAAGTTTAAAAATGTCGCCAGCATATTCTCTGACTGGGACTATGGTATAATAAGTAATAGGTAGGAGTGACATTTCGTGTTTCAACCATCGAATGTCAAACAAAAGAAAACAAAATAGAGAACTTGTGTCACACACATTGGCCACATTTAAAGCAGTCACATGTTGTGAATGGATCATTTAATTGCAAAGGTTTCTCACTCAAATTTAAAAAAAAAACAGTTGCCAACTGTTGACTCCGCTGAAAGCTGCCAATGTGTGTGACACACGCACTTTATATTTTTTTTTCTTTTCGAAAATAATGTCACTTAAGACCTCCCAGGTAGTCGCACATCCTAGGGTTAAGAATCAATAAATAACTGTTAAAACCTCAATGTGTTCATTTACTATGAAATCAAGGTATTTATTCTATGAAAATAAAAAATCAAGAACATCACCGTGCTTTTGGACCTCTAGATTTCTCATCTGCCCTTAAATGTGTGAAAAAGGTCTGTAGAGCTACTGGTTTCGACAAGATAATGCACCATGTCACACTGTTAACCGAACAATGCAGTTTCTGCAACTAAAATTGGCTGGAAGTGTGTTGTCAAATCTAGATATAGATCTCCAGATTTGACGGCTCCGAACTGCTTTTTATAAGGTTATTTGAAAAGTAAAGTGTATGACAGCAAGTTTCTAACCATCGACGAGCTCAAGGCAAACATTCGTGCCGAAATAACCGCTTTACCGCCCGAGATGCTCGAAAAAGTGATTTATAATATTTGAAAAAACGAAAAATTCCATTTTTTACGACTTCTTGTAAGACCCACTCGATAAGACCCATTGATTCGATTTTTTCATATTTATTTTTTCAGCAAAGTTTGTTTGGTTAAGTGGCAAAACGAATGACACCATGAGGTTCTTCATACCAAAACTAAGTGAAAAATGTTGAAGTTATTAAATACAGATTTTTTGGGCCGCACAGTGTTATTACTCGTTTTGTCGCATTTTTTATATAATTCTTACAAGGTTTTTACATTCTTTTGAAAGTTTTATCAACATTTATCCATGGTTTGAAATTTAAATTTACACCTTTTCACCCCAAAAAATCAAAACTATAAAAATTATTTAATTGTTCAGAATTTTTCCAATTAAAATCCGCCATAAATTTTTTTATTTGAGTAATGGAAATCTTTTTTGACCTTTGATGGTGATAATCAGTGATGGAACATTTATGAAGTATTATAATGCAATAAATTTTGCATGACTTTCATTGCGCATTCTTATTTTAAATAACTTATTGCAATGAAGATATCTTTTTATGTGTTGTAAAGTTGAATCAACTCATTTTAATCGAATTTGCGATTACAAACTTTGCGAACTTAATTAGGTATCACTCATAAAAAATATTAAAATAATTTTATTGAAGACAATCTATAGTAATAATCTATTAAAAAATAAACATGTGTTTTTCCCATTACAATTATAATAAATTCAGTGTTAATTTAGACTCAATTCTCTTTCTCTCATCCTCCTCATCTGCTTTTTTCTCTGCCTTATTTTCTGATGCTCTAAATAAATGGTCCATGTCGCCGCGATATGTATTCCCATCGGTTCCACGAAGTTCTGAAACTCGTCGCATTCCTCCAAAAATACATGACTTTCGGGTGTTTTTCATGTGAAAATGTTGTTCTTCTTCTGTTTCGTTAGCAAGTTTAATCTCTAAAATTTTAATACGATCAACTATAGTTGGTTCATTCGGCATAACATCAGTACTTGCACATCCACAATATTTGCTACGCTTTTTTGAGGCTACTGAGCCCATTGCCTGCATGTAAGGGCCAGGACTTGCACTTGGCAACATTCCCGTCGGTTGAACACCTACATCCTGACAAACCTTCTCACCGCCACAGGACAAACATTTGATATTCGTCATTATAATGCCTGCTGCTCTCGGGCAACTTTTGACTTGCTGCTGCCTTTTCAGCTCAGCATCGATAAACTCGAGACGTTTCTTTATCCACTTTTTCATCGCCGGTATATGCACTTTATCGAGCTTGGCATCGAGGATCTCCTGCACCTCTTCCATTGTCGATATGAAAAGTTTGTGATTTCCTGTGACCGTTTTGCGCAACTTTTCGATCTCGAAGATACAGCGCTCGACGAGTGCTATCTTTGTGTACTCTGCTTCGGCACGCGCAAGAAACGCCATAAATTCTTTGTGTAGTTCTGCGATCTTTTTGTCTAAGATCATGACATGATCAACTATGGGCTTGGAAATGCGTCGCATTAGTTTCTTTAAAAAGTCAGCATTTTTGATAAGACTGCAGGCGATTTCCTGCTCCGGCTCGCATTTGCTGCACAGATCTTCACAATCCTCAGCATAACTTTCCCAATTGGGCCAGTAGGTGGCCTTGTTTGCACTCACTCTGTTGCACTCTTCAATCTCTTGGAAATGCTTGTCCAGTTTCTGTTCGAACTCGGTGACGCGTTGCTCGAGAATCGTTAGGCGCTCTAGCTTTTCATTAATTAACTCTACATTTTCATCGTTGAATGGCAGCGGTGAGATTTTTGATTCTTTTAGCATACTCTCTAGACATTTGGACTCGTAACCACCTATAGATACTTTTTCATCGACACAATTGAGCTTCTTGAGTATTATGTCCAACAAGCTGTGAAGAATAGCAACATTGACGTTGTTAAAACGTGGTCCGCCCAAAGCTATTTGAACCAATTGTTGCATAGACAGTTCCAGTTGAGTAGGCATTCTGATTAATTAGGCTTTGATGATGAAGCACTTGATATGACAAAATCTTTAAAATGGTTTAATATCGTTATATATGTTGAAATATTGACAAGAATTGATAAATTTTGAGCTGATGCTTTAAATATGTCTTTTGTTTTTATAAATTTTGAATTTTATTTTTCTTATTTCAGATGGTTTTGTCACTTTGACGATGATAACTATGTGAACGTGCCAAGACTGGTGAAACTGCTGGATGATTATAGTCCTTCGACTGACTGGTATTTGGGCAAGCCGAGCATTTCGTCACCGCTGGAGATACACCTGGACAGCGTAAGTTATTGAATTGTTTTAAATGTGACCTTAGAGAGAAATATCTCAATTATTAGATAAACTGCAATACAATGTGGAAAGCAGACTATAGTCCAAAAGATGGCGCAAAAAAGGCTATCTTCATTAAGCTTGTAATGATTTCTCCATAAATAGTGTCAAATTCTGGTAAAGCTTCTTTCTTCCTATTAAATTGGTTTCCATACGCTACAAAACGACAACTTTCGACTCACTTTAAGTCGTCACTTTTTAATCCCTGCTTAAAGTCCACAAATTGCTCCTAATGATTGCTGATGATCGGCTTACTCTTAGCTTGCTTACTTCAGCAAACCCCGCCAAACATTGCGCTCTTAATGAATCTCAACTCAATGTTGCTTTTATTGATGTTACACCGATGGCAATGCATCGCACTACACAGCGCAGCAACTGCTGCGGTCTTGCTGAGCTTTCAAAGCTTCCGCATGACAATAAATCATAACCGCTAAAGCAACACATAATCGCCATAATCTTGTCATTAATAATTGATATGATCGGCTGCTTTAGTCGATAAAGTCGATGCTTGCTGCAGCCAACATTGTCTGGCTGGCTTTGGTATAGTGGCCAAGTGGTCAACAAATAACCAACTTACATGGCTTGCCTGCACTTCAACTGTGTATTATTGCAGCTCAGCGGCTTATAAGTCTTGCAAAATTTTTCAAAGATATCTTGTGGCTTTGTATGCGGCAAAGATACATATTTACAATTCATAATCATCGTAGTGAAGAAAATCTGTTTGGGATTTCCATTAATCATTTCTGAGCGGACCGTGTCTATGACTGAGTTTCTAGAAATAAGGAGTTGAAATAAGGTCATGTTAAGAGTAAACATTAAATAAGTTAAAAATTCTTATGAAATTAAAAATTATGTTAATTAATTTATAATGCACTCAAAAACAAAAATAAATTTTGAAGGTACTAATTATTATTGAACTATACTGTCTTAAAATCTTGTTGCTTTTACAAAAATCGCTTTACATTCACAATATTTTCAAAAAGGAATCTACCCACAACCATGTTAATGCAACATGGATCTTGGGTCAACAAGACTTTTCTGGGTGTACGGATAAGAAAATAACAGATCGCCGCTGCGCCTGAAAAATGGTTGTGTTTTTCAGGAGAGCAAATAAAGTAATTTTCTTAGAGCATTTCTACTACTGCGTGCATATAGCTGTTTTGATCACTTCTAAACCAAAAGAGATCTAAATAAAGGCAAATGCAAAAATATTTTCGATAGAAAGTGTTAATAAAATATGGAATAATAAAAAAAAATTTGACAGAAATGACCCAACCGTTTCTGTAGGCGTCACGACGATATGTAAGTTCGGGTTTTTGTAAAGATCTTTTCCAGATTTCTGAAGGGAGTAGAAAAGAAAAATATTAGAAAAACATTGTTTTGAAAGGCGGTAAACAGTACAAATAATTCTGTTTTGATTTAAAGGAGGGTGTGCGTATGTGCGTATAAGCTTATTAAAGTGGATGGGCTGCAGAAACCACAAACGGCTATTGAAGAGTTGATATAGCGATCAAAGAAACAGTCAGTCTAGTCTGCTTGGTGGCAAGTTCTGCAAACCTGTTGCTTCATGAACTTATTTGGCATTAAGCTTAGTATGCTGTAGAAGCGAAAAGAAATCTTCCGTAAGAAATCCATTTAGTTTTTGAAAGCGAAAAGGTAGCTAAATTTTTTTTTTCGTTGGTTAGTACGCTGTTGAACTGAAGAATTTGTTTAATGCAGCCAAGTTCACAACCATGAGTGGAGAGTTAAAATGTTGAAATTTCGCTGTCTCTTATATGTCCGTCCATTTTCAACAACACATTTAACAAACAGGTTATAGTAAATTTGTGTTAGTGTTGAATCTACACCAAAATTTCGCGTGTAGAATTAAATGCCTAAAAATTTTCGTTCCTACAGCATACTAAGCTTTAAGCTCAAATACCCAGTTAAACAAAACGATCTTTTTTGAATTCATTTATGAGCCTTTTCGGGTAGAAAAGTTCATTTTCGGGACTCATAAATGAACACTTTTAGACTCATTGGTCGAACTAAAATGCTTCTCAAAAGCGAATCTTTTTTTGTTCGAAAACGAGTAAATAAAAGAACCATAGAAAACAATTTTTTCGGCACCTGCAAATGACACTTTTTCAATCATAAATTGTCTTATTACTGCATATCGATAATAGGCTTTATTTGAATATATTTAGTTGTAATATATCCATTATTAATTTCTGAACTTTTTCCTGTATAAAAAATGGTTATTTTATAAGTAATTGTTTCCTGCTAAAATGATAGCAAAATGTTTGTTTTTAGGCTCAAAAAATGTTGTTAATTATGAAAATACTAACAAAACAAAAAATGTCTACCCGAAAACGTACTCAAAACTATCACTGTACGCAAAACCTTCGCATATGGTTCAGTGGGTATAATTCTAAAAATAAATATATTTTAAAATTGTAAAAATAACAAAACTACAAAGTTTAGTTCAAGTGGTATAAGAGTCTTACTGTGATGTTAGTTGTTCGAAGTAAAAACTTCTTATAATAGGATCTTAGGATTAAAAGCTTGCAAAGTGTTAATAGAGTAACTTAAAGTTTCGTTAAAAATTCCTTTACGGGTTCTAACATTTATTAGATTCGAGTATGGTATAACCACAGAAATCACAGAGAGGTAAAAAGAGGTTCAGAAAATATATTTCCCTTAAACCATCTCGTTCTCGAAACAAATCGACTGCCAAAATTTAACCTCAATGTAGCTTAAACCTGACGCGCTTTGCTTCACTCCACGCTGACCCCCCGAAAAGTAAGTGCAACTAAAGAGCGTGAAAATCCATTTTTAGTGCAGTTGCTGGCAGTAACTATCTATACAAACTAAGCCAAAATTTGAGCTCAATCGACCATGTAGTCAATTTTAATAATATCTCAAAAAGTGGGCGTGGCTTTAAAGCAAAAACTCCCATTTTAAGTACAGTTGCCAAAAGTAACCAAACAAACTTAAGAACCAAATTGTAGTCTTATATGGCGAAAACTGATTGATATAAAGCATTTTTATTGATTTGTGGGCGGTGTAGCAAATTTTTTTTTCTTAAACTATCTCGTACCTGAAACAAATCGACTGCCAAAATTTCAGGTCAGTCGGTCCGGTAATTTTGGAGTCTATAGGCATCACACACACAGACAGACAAAGAGTATTTTGTTCTTTATATATATATATATTGACACATGACAAAAAATTAAGTTGCTTTTTTCTAGTATTATTTGTATGAAAAAAAGCTGTTTTTATGTTACGTTTAGTAGCGTTTTACAAAAAGCTGCTTTTTTCCGCAGCATGAACGGGCTTTTAACTCTTTCAGTGGATTTGCCCAATATATTGGACAGGTCACATAATAATTTTTATATTTATTTTGCAACACTTTTTTTTTAATCAAATCGTTTGGTTCTATGAAAAAAAGATGAACCAACATAAAAAAAATAAATTTAGAGAGATATTTATTTGACATTAAAGTCAGTTGGATTTTCGATCTTGTGCCCATGGCCATGGTAGAATAACCAGGTAGATGCACTAGAAAAACGCTCTCTCCGACAACAAAACAATAACAAAGGCGTAATTATAATGTCAAAATGAGCTGCTTTGAAAATGATATCAATTTTGACTTTTTTATTGGATGATTATCAATTATAATCAATTCTTAATTATAAAATATATAATTATTTTTTGCACTACACAGCTGTTCTTCCGATTAGCAACTAACCGGAACCTCAACTTGCCATTAACTTAACCGGCACTTAAGACCTAACCGAACATTGAGAAAATGCTTTCTTGCTAACAGCCGGTCAAAATTCCGATTAGTGCTTAACCGGACATTGAGAAAACGGCCTTTAATGTAGTAATTTCGCATGTTACTTATTGCCGATCGGATCGAATTAAAAACGTAGCTGAAATCTTAAGGAAAATTAATTTAATTTATTTTTTCAAAGTCCCAGCAAGTTATTAATTACATTTTAAACATTACAATTTGAAAATTAGAAAATTAGAGCACAATTACTTGCAACCCAATACACATAATTATTTTAAGATTGTTTCTTGAATTTAGCACATCCGTTTCCATTCCGGTGGACTTAAACGTAAATAGCATGTACTCCCAAGCAGTTTATCTTGAGTATTTCAATTGCTGTAACTGCAAATGTTTAACGACAACTCAGGTTTGACAACGACTTTACTGGACTGCCTATAACTTCTTCCCGTCGCGATAATTCCAAAACAATTCATCAATTGTTGGCAAATAAACAAACAATCGTCGATTTCATTAAATAAATTTAATTTTTCCAAACAGCAATTTCACTTGTCAAAATATATTTTGACAGTTTAAAGAAGCCGTACATAGCTTTACAAATAAATTGGTTACTGAACAATCGAAATAAGTAGTCGAATGAAAATTATATTAAAAGTAAACTTTCATTTGCTTCATTTAAGGCAAAACTACAATTAGTTATATATTATATCTTAAAACACGGCTCATTTTATAAAATTTTTAAAATTTTTGTTTACTTTTTTTACATGTTCATACATAAAATCTGGGTAGTCAATTGATTTATACGGTTACAAGTAAATTAAACATCCCTATGGCTGAACGAATAAACATAAATTGTCAATAGTGACATTATAGTTAAGCCAATGTTTTGCTCTCTCGTTTTGCTCCTTGCCATGGGCATGGCAGAATAACCAGGTAGATGCAATTCGGAGAACAAAAAACGAGAGAGCAAAACATTGGCGTAGCTATAATGTCACTATTGACAATTTATTTTTATTCGTTCAGCCATATGGATGTATAATTTACTCGTAACCGTATAAATAAAGCGAGTACCCAGATTTTTTGTGTGAAAATATAAGAAATATTATTAAAATCATTACAAATTTAATAAAATGAGCTGTGTTTATAGTTATAATACAGAAATAATTGTATTTTGGCTGTAAACAAAGCAAATACAAATTAAATTTTAATAAAATTTTCATTTGACTACTAGTTAGAATGTTCAGTAACCAATTTGTTTGTGTCGCTATGTACGGCTGCTTTGAATTGACAAAATATATTTTGACATTATAGCTACGCATTTGTTATTGTTTTATTTGTCGTAGAGAGCATGTTTCTAGTGAGCCTACCTGGTTATTCTGCCATGCTTGTGCCGAAGAAAATCAAAAAAAAAATTTTTGTCCTATTTTATGAGAAAAAACAACCGTACAAAATTTAAATTTTTTATTTGTTATCTTTTTATTGCTTTATTGATACGAGTATTAAGAGGGTTTAAAAAACAAAGGGTTGGAAAACCTTCATGGGATTAAAAAAAAGAAGAAAAATTTTGTGCCGAACAGTAGCAAAACAATTATTTCTTTATACAAGCTTTCTTTGTCGGCCTTTGTAGTTTAGTAGAGAGTGCGCTAGACTGTCAACCCTAGTTTGAATCCGGGCTTGGGGAGGGTTTTTTCACTATTTTATTCTTTCCTACATTAAAGAATTATGGAAAACTAAAAATCCACAACTAAATTGTGGA
Source organism: Dichetophora obliterata (assembly GCA_963920525.1). Lineage (NCBI taxonomy): Eukaryota > Metazoa > Arthropoda > Insecta > Diptera > Sciomyzidae > Dichetophora > Dichetophora obliterata. Next base: position 135,536,778 of record OY986438.1, on the reverse strand, counting down.
AACTGTGGAATGTTAAAAAACCGAAACAACTTAGGGCTGGAAATGTTTGCCGAGGTTAAGGAATAACACTAGCCTCGGTTAAAAGCAATTACAATATAATTCAATTATAAAAAAATAAAAAAGTAGGAATTGAGTAATTTAATTAAAATTGTGAAAGTGTCGTGGTCTTTTTTCGAAAAATTCTCTTTTCAATGGAGTTCTGCGGAAACTTAAAGGAATTTTTTTATATTTGCGGTCATTTCACACCATCTCGAAGCAGTTAAGGTCATTCCAGTCAGGAACTGATTATAGCGTATAAAAAAATACTATGATCAAAAATTTATATCTGATTTTCCATGGGTGCCACAAACAGTTTACAAGAGATGGTACAATTACTTGTTGGAATGGTTAAATCACAAACGCAGATCGATGCCTTTTGGTGTTCCTATGGCTTGGAATTTTAATTAAATTACTCAATTCCCACTTAATTGAATTTTTAAGCTAAGCCACCTTAATACAACTTACGTAATTTGTTACTAACTATAGTAATAAAACTCATTTTCTCTTTGTTTGTTTGTTTGTTTGTTTGTTTGTTTGGCTTTTATACAAATCTAAGCGGCTCAACAGATTTCACTCAAACTAAGTATACACATTAAGTGCATTCTAACTTAAAATGTTACATATTTAGTTTCTGCCACGCTCCCTCCGAAATTTTACAACTAACTGTAATTTTGTTATTATAAAACTTTTTAGGATCGGAGATTTTTGTGTATTTAATTTTAAAATTTTTTTGTTATTTTGACATCAAAAACACTCACATATATTCAAAATTGGAGAAATTTTCAGTACAACGACTTTTTCATCGTTACCTAAGAATGAAAAAAAAAAAGACATTAAAATCAAAGTTTGGTATTTCGATGCAAATATCTCCACTGTCCATTAATATATTTCATTCAATTTTTTTTTGTTCAAAAGTTCAATAAAATCACTTAACAAAAATATGTTGAACTGTACCGTTAAGTTAGTGACTATATGTTTTATAATTATGTCAAAAAAAGGTCCAAAATATTGACTTTTTACTCAAAAAATTACTCAAAAATTGTTGTTGTTGTAAAAATGATATCAGTTAAAAATTGCACATATGGCTAACTTTCATATGACATAGCATTTATTTGCAAAAATTCTTCCAGCTAAGCGCAAAAATTATATTTCTGTTTTGTCATCAAAACAACAAGGAACACCCCTTTGATATTTTTGCGAAATTTATTTTTTCCAAAATGTTGTTTTTATATTTTTTACAAAAAAGCCAAGTTTCAAAAATAATTTATGTGAAAAAATTACTCCAATATCTCTTTACAATCAAAAGTTATGGCTAAAAATCTATTTTTTCATACTAGACTATTAATTAATAAAACTGAGTTTATTTTAAAATTCTCTAAGAATGCAGTTGTGTGAATAGAATAATAACGAACATTTTGGATTGTATAAAATCTTCCTTTTAGTAATCTACTTAGTTTTTTGCCTTCCCACTCCCCTCCTGTTAAATTTGTTTTGTTGTGATGGCTCTATTTTTTCTCACTATTGTGTCACCGTTGTCACTCAGTTCTTTATCAATAGTACTTTAAATGTTGTATATATATCACCATTTCATCGAAAAGATGACTGTGAATAAGAATGCTGCAAAAAGTAATATTTTCATGTAATCAGTTTCAGCTTTATGGCGATATAATAAAACATATGCGCATCTGGTCAGCACAATTATTTCATTAGTTTTGATCTGTGCGTTAAATTCACAGATAGATGGCGCCGCATTTGTAAGTACTATGGGTACAAACTATACTCCTTGCGGTGAATAGCAGAATGATGTCTTCCAAAAGTTTCTTCAAATTTAACCCCACTCGTTTTGGATTACAGACAGGTGGCACTATTTTCTGCTTACAGAGGAATATGTTGTATGTCTGATGTTCTTATGTAGATAGCAGATAAGTTTTGCAAAATATTTTGCGAAAATGCTATTGCTACCAAACTTTTAAAATGTCAAATAATGCAGTACTGCCAGTTTTTTCAGTCGCAGCGTCATCTAGCCGTGAAGAACGGCTTAAGGCCCAGTTATAATAGACGTAACGTAATGTGGTCTAATGTCAATTGAGCAGTGTGTCCTTTCACTTATTGTTTCCAACAATACTTTCTTATACAAGTGATTATAATAAACGTAATGTAATGTAACGGGACGTAAAGATCAATTGGATATCGATTTCTACGTTACTTTACATTATGTCTGTTCAAAGAACAACTAAAAATTGAGGTTAGATTCGATTATTGCTCTATTTTATATTGTTGAACTACGCTTTTTGTTGAGTTTTCTTTATTAATGTGATAGTTCTATACATCCACAGCTATGGATGACAAAGTTTTAATTGAACTTGTACGGGAACGTGCAATTATTAACGACAAACAACTGCCTGGCTACTGCCTATTATAATTGCTACACCGATTTCTTACATTACGTCCCGTTCCGATGACAGTTGACAACATTTCCTTACATTACATTACGTCTATTATAATTCTACCTTTAGTGTTGTCTACTTTTACAGTTACGCTTTCAACACATAAAAACATAGAATTGAATCAATTTAAATGTCCGGCTCACTTGCTGGATTTTTTGTTGTTTTTGCTTTGCTTGCAAATGCGATGTTAATCTTTGTTTAGATGTTAAAATGTCCATATCTCAAGGACGCATTGAGTGCCACCATAATTTTAATATTTTTGAAAAGGTAATTTCGCTATCTTTCAGATTAAGTTAATATAAAAATTATTTTTAATTTTTAAAATATGTTTTTCGTACCCCTTCTTTGAAAGAAGTTACCTCACCGCAAGAGATGGAACCACCAACAAAAATTTTCCAAAACTTTTTTGGCTTAAAGTTCATTCAATAACCTTTCTAACGGTAGCTTAAAAATAAAATTCAACATATTTTTCATTATTCCAGAATTTAAAAAACATTTAATCGAGAAGTGTATGTTTATAACGTTTATATAAATGACTCTCGAGTAACATCGGGTATATCAGCTAGTAGCTTATAAAATATTATGAATATAATTATAGCTTTATACTGTTACGCCGGACCATTATAATATTACAAATTTATTGCGAAAGGAAGATATTTTTATCACAAGATACAATAGTTGCTTAAAAATAAGTGTATTATCTTTTCGGTCCGTTTTTATGTGAAACCTTTTACATAAAAGGTTAGAGGTTACTTGTCTTGGGTAACCCCTAGTGAAATTTTCTGGAAAATATTTTTTGGAAGGTTTTTACTTTTGACCTCCCTCCAAAAAATACTTAAAGGGTCTTTTCCAAAAAAAGAGTTGAAAAAATATTCACTGAAAAATTTTAATTTAGGCTTCCCAAGATAAAAACCACCCAATGTTAATTTTATTATATAATTTTTTATAGTTTTTAATGTAATTTTGACCAAAAAAAATTTAAATTTAAAACCACTGTAAAAAAAATTTGCGATGTAGTAAAGCAAAAAGCGACTTTGGTTTTAGGTTAAAAGGGTGGTTAAATTTTAAGGGCCGATGATGATTTTGAATAAAACACAAATTATTTAAGAAATTATTGTCATTTCTTTTTATTATGATAATATTACCTCGGCGGCACACTTCCATCCGATGGTCCAAATTTTCGATGAACCTGCGGCATAATTGAGGTTCTATGCCGTTAATGTTCCGAATTATCTGATCCTTTAGCTCATGACTTGTTGCTGGTTTATCGACGTACACCTTTTCTTTCAAATAACCCCAAAGAAAGAAGTCCAAAGGTGTCAAATCACATGATCTTGGCGGCCAATTGACATCGCCACCACGTGAGATAACACGGCCATGGAATTTGTCGCGCAAAAGAGCCATTGTTTCGTTAGCTGTGTGGCAAGTGGCACTGTCCTGTTAAAACCACATATCGTCCACATGCATATCTTCCAATTCGGGTCATAAAAAGTTCGTCATCATCTCACGATAGCGAACACCATTCACAGTAACTGCCTGACCGGCCTCATTTTGGAAAAAATACGGTCCGATGATGCCGCCAGCCCATAAGCCGCACCAAACAGTCACTCTTTGTGGGTGCATTGGTTTTTTGACAATCACTCTTAGATCATTCATTCGCCCAAATACGTGAATTCTGCTTAGTGAAGAATCCACTGAGGTGAAAATGTACCTCATCACTGAAGATAATTTCCTTCGAAAATTGATCATCCACTGTTGCCATTTCTTGCCAACATTCTGACCATTGACGACGCTTGAAATGGTCAAGAGGCTTTAGTTCTTGAGTCAATTGCACCTTGTAAGCGTGTAAATGCAAGTCTTTATGCATAGTGTTCATCAACGACGAGCGTGAGGGGTGCAATTGTTGGGCACGACGACGAGTTGAGGTGGACGGCTCTTCAGCCACACTATCGCAAACAGCAGCAATATTTTCTGCAGTACGAGCTGTACGAGCATGCACTGGTGTTTTCACATCTCCTACAGACCCAGTTTGCTCAAATTTTTGCACGATTTTTCCGATTGTACGCACATTTGGACGATTAAATTGACCGAAAAAATCGCTAAGTGTACGATATGCATTTTGATTTGAACGTCCATTTTCATAATAAGCCTGAATAACTTTTACGCGTTGCTCGATTGTGTATCTTTCCATGGTTCAAATTGAATTAGTCTGAAATTGATAAATGTCAAATGAAATGCAGAAAAATCTTGACGTTTAGGTGTGGTTCACATTCAACATCGGCCCTTAAAATTTAACCACCCAGATGTCAAATACTATCGTCTGAAATTGATTTGGTTCACCCCCGAAAATATGTGCTGCACTGTGCTATTTAACAATGTTTTATCACCTTTCTTATATTTATAAGGGTATAATTTCAGCTTTTTTAAGAGCTGCCGGAAAAATTCCGTACGCTAGACTTTTGTTATATAAATGACATAAAATATCAGCAATGTTGTAAATAATATTTCTAATAAGATTGGCGGAAAAACTCGATTCCGTGGTGGAGTTTGAGTTTTTCAGAGACAATGTTATTTTAAAAGCCTCAAAGGACAAAATAGGCTCCACAAGTATGCTTTTAGGGTTCATTGGTTCATTTTCAAGGCAATTACATAAAGAATTACTTCTTCAATTACTTCTTCTACTTGAAACAACTTCCGAACCAGTACATGAGAAAAACTTGTTGAATTCTTTAGCAATTTCACCAGGATTAGAGATATTCCTACCTTCAATAATTTAGCTCATAACATCTTCCTTATGCGCGTTTCTATTTAAGGAATTGTTAATAAGCATCCACTCTTTTTTTGCGTCACCTTTAATTTTTATAAATTCATTCAAATAGTAATTATTTTTACAGGCCTCAGTTTCCTTGATGAGTCCTTGCAAAGATTTTTATATTGGTTTTAAGAGCTGTACAATGGGGATTCTGCTTAAATTGTTTATGACGAGTGTTTTAAAACCTTATCTTGCTCAGTAGCTCAGGTATAATCCAAGGTTTAAGACTTTAATGGCTCGAAGTTACTCCATTATATTTTTAAGTAAAGCTATTCGTATGCTGTAGTAATGTTTCTAGAAAAATGTAAAAAAATATTGCTTTTAAAAATCATTCATTAAATTCGTTCAGCATCTAAAACAATTGTCCATACTCAAGTCCTTACCTTCATAATACTTTAGAAGAAAACAAAAAAACAAGAAAAAAAATTATTAATAGCTGTTAAACAATGCTATAATCGATTAGATTTAAATTGCATACCAAAATGCTAAACTAAATAAATTAATTTTTTCCTGTCCTGAACTACTAAAGTAGATGTTTCATCTATCATGTCTTGGAAAGAGATAAACTAAAAAACATTTAAAAAATAAAAAAACTGTGCTCCTAACGATGATTAATGAGCAGCATCAGGAAAAAAAATGACCAAAGTAGAATTGAGTAAACTACATGCCACGGCTGTTACTTATAGATCACAAGGAAAATATATGTGTATAGGACGTTGTTTGAATTCGTTAATATGTAGCAGATTATTTTAAAAAAAAGAAGGGTGCCACTTAGCAAACACGTTCGGTCAAATTGAATTTGTTTAAAATAACTAAAAAAAAAAAGAAAAGAAAAAAATAAGTCAATAAAAACAAACCATGAAAAATTACTTTACTCTGACGCTGCGGGAATCGAAAATGCAGGCTGGCACCTACATAAAAAAACATTCGTATGAGTCCAACGCGTAGCTGTAATATTCATTTTTACATGCTCGATTATGCGTGAAGATTGTGCAGCGATTTGTGGCATGATTAATTTTTGTAACTTTATATGGTTTAAAAAGAAAATGTGAATTCATGCTGCAATTAAAATTAAATTAATTGCACATCGTTGGAAAGAGTATCACAATAATGAAGTAAAATTTTCAGAACTAAGTTTCGATGTTTTCATACTTCGTTCTGTTTACTTTCATTAAACTTTGAAAATATATGAAATATGTCTTATAACCGATGATATTTATATTGTTGCCAAAATTTAGCAACCGGATTCTTTCTTTCCTAAAAAACAAAAAATAACAAATTCATTGATGAACTCGATGATGAACAAAATCTTAACAGCTTAGTTTTGGGTTACCAAAAAAGGTATACAAACACAATAAAACAACAACCAAAAAACCACATACAACCAAATAAGGATATAAAATTACCGTCAGTTGTGCTTTGTGCAGCCTTCGTTTGTCAGTTTTTACGCTCAATTAAGCTGCAGCATCAGATTTTATAAAGCACTATAAACAACAAAAACTCCTTTAGCCCTGTTTCGCTTAGCTCAACATATTAATTTCCAACATTTTTGATTTTTCATTTTTTTCATTTTTTCCTCTCTTCTTTATATTGCAGAAGAACTCATCGTCGCTGCCTCCAAATAAGAAGATCACTTTCTGGTTCGCTACTGGCGGCGCTGGTTTCTGCCTCAGTCGTGCTCTGACGTTGAAGATGTTGCCCATTGCAGGTGGTGGCAAATTCATCAGCATCGGCGATAAGATACGCTTTCCTGATGATGTTACCATGGGCTTTATTATTGGTAAGTTTGACAGATAAACTTTTCAGTTTGACAATATTGAGTAACCTAAACTTTCTCTCTTGTGCACAGAACATCTTCTTAAGGTTCCCCTCACCGTTGTCGATAGTTTTCACTCGCATTTGGAACCCATGGAGTTTATACGTCCGGAAACATTTCATGATCAGGTGTCCTTTAGCTATGCTCGCATGAAAAATCAGTGGAATATCATAAAAGTCGATGGGTTTGATTTGAAAACTGATCCAAAACGCTTCTATTCGTTGCATTGCCAACTGTTTCCGTACTTCAGTTTTTGTCCTCCAAGATGATAAATTAAATACCATGTGTTGTTCGCATATCTTCAAAGTAAAATGGGGAAAAAAAACTACAGAATACCATCTCTATACGAAAAGTCACTGGTTAAGAACTAGTGTAAAAAAACTCGCAACTGTGATGTTATTATTTTAAGATTTTTGTTATTATTATTTCTTAATATTTAATTCAATACTTTTTTTATTTAAAATTGCTGTAATATGTATAAAAAAAACAACAAAATCTTGCCTTCCACTTGTTTTTATTGCATTTTCCGCAGTTGTTCGCTTAATTTGCAATATTTTAACTTCCAAATACATAGATATTTCAGTGCTTCCTGGTATTAAGTGTAATATTTGTATTATAGTGTATGTCTTTTATTATTTTAGGTACTTCTAGTCTCTTTAAGAGCATCGATATTTGTTTAGTTAGTCATCTCAAGACGAGCTTCCTATACTATTGGTAATAAACTGTTGTAAAAAGTTTTTAGTTAATTTATGTAAATATGTTTCGAAAATTTGTTAAGTTATAAATCTACATTTATTGCACTAAAAATATTGTAGTAAATAACATTTGTATAAGATATTTAATGTAAATGTATAAATCTTGTGTGTTTAATAAAATAAAATCTTTGGAAATGAATTGAATAAGAAATTTGATGAAGCTTTATTTACTTTGATATCGTTTTTCGAAGAAATACTTATCTATCATTGAATCCGAATAAATTGTTTTAAGCTTCATTAATAAAAACTGTGGTTTCCAAAAATGATCACCCTTACTGTTAGATTCTGGGCGTACTGAGGGCATTGCGACCTATAAATGCGGAATCTCTCTCCCATTTATTTCTATGGTTTAACATTATTTTGGATTTATCAAACAGTGAAATTCGTTGAAAATTTTTCCTTTACAGGCCAATGTAGGGATCCGAAAAACATCGATTCATCGAAAATATCGATGTTTTGCTTCGATGCATCGATGTTTTTGGAAAACTGACATCTTTAGTACATTACACCACCATCTCTGTTTTTCAATTGTACAAAATAAAAATTAAAAAATTTTTTTTAAAATTCAGCTTTTATTTAAAAAAGACGTGAACTAAAAAGAAAAAAATTTAAGTGACTTTTGTCATATATGTACAGGGTCCGCCAAATAACTTTTTGGTGTTTCTGAAATGTTTTCGATGTTTTTTGAAAATTCTATAAAAAAAAACTGCTGGATATTTTCTCAAATTTCTTTTCTTATTTGAAAGTACAATCCTTCCGGTTAATAATGGAAAATAATTTCATTCAAATGGCTGCTTCTGCTGGCCATGCAGTAGCCTACACGATCGGTCCAATTTTTAAGCACATTATCGATTGTGTGCAGCTGTATTTCACCAATGGCTTCGCAAATATTGTCCTTTAAAGCGTCAATTGTCTCTGGCTTGTCGGCGTTACACTTATCTTTGAGGGCACCCAACAAATAATAGTCCAGCGGTGTCAAATCGCAGCTCCGAGGTGGCCAAACGACATCAGTTCTGCGGCTGATAATGCAATCTTCAAAAACAGGGCGCAAAACATCGAGTGTAGCCTCAGCTGTGTGGCACGTAGCGCCGTCCTGTTGAAACCAAATGTTGCCAATATCCTCCTCTTCAATTTTTGTGAACAAAAATTCGTTTAACATGGCCCGATAACAATCGCCATTGACTGTAACGGCCACTCCTTGCTCATTTTCGAAGAAAAATGGCCCAATTATGCCTCTGGACCAAAATCCGCACCAAACAGTGCCTCGTTTTGGGTGCAGCGGCTTTTCAATGTATGCGTGCGGGTTTTCTGTGCCCCAAATGCGACAATTTTGCTTGTTTACATACCCGCCAAGATCAAAGTGAGCTTCATCTGAAAAGATGATTTTTTTGGCAAAATCGGCATCTTCTGTAAGTCGATCGCAGGCCCACTTAGCGAAGCGAAAACGCATTGGATGGTCATTTGGCTTCAACTCCTGAACCAATTGGACTTTGTTTGGCGTCATACCAAGGTCTTTATGCAAAATTCGTCACAATGATGTCTCCGAAATGTTCAATTGTTGAGAATGACGGTGAATTGATGTTGATGACGCTTCAAGTACACTTTCTGCCCCAGCAGCAATATTCTCGGGTGTACGCACTGCTTTTGGCTTTTCACGCTTTGGTTTATCGATGAGGATGCCAGTTTTTTTAACTTTTTTCACAATATAACGAACATACGGAGCTGACAGTGCTTCTCTTCTTCGGTCCTTGTATATAGTAGGTATTTTCTAGGTGCAGAAAAATCCCTCTCTTGGCTACTCATCATCATATCACATTATCAGTGGCATTGAATCTTTTAGTAAGCTTACCTGTATATAAACTGCGATCCATTTTACATGTTTACTACACAATATCAGTGCCTTAAGCTTTTAAATATAAATGTATTTGAAAAATTCTAAATTTATATAAGTCCTTAGAACTTACCAATTTACGTATTGTACGTTTATACTATGATGATGAGTAACCAAGAGAGAGGTTCTTCTGCACCTAGAATATACCTACTTTATACATATATGACAAATGTTACTTTTATTTATTTTTTCTTTTTAGTTCGTCTTTTTTAAACAAAATCTTATTTTTTAAAAAAATTTTTTGACTTTTTATTTATTTTTTACTTTTTAGTCTTAAAAGCTTATTATTCACATCTTTTATTTTCAAAACTAATGGGGATATAGCATTTTTATTGATTTGTGGGCGGTAAAAAGAGGTGTGACAAATTTTTTTTGTCATAATATTGCATTGTCACCGGACTTACATATGCTTAATTTCAGCTTAATCGGATACCAACAAGTTGTCGAAAAATGGCTTGGAAGTTTTGACGGACATATATAGTACATACATACCAGGGTGCGGAAAAATTCGTTCGTAATTGATTAAAATACGATCTTATCGTTCGTTTTTTGCTGTGTGTGAGAATTTTTCAAACGAAAAATTTAAAAGCAGACCAACGTTCGCAATTGAAAAAGGAACGTTCTGCTTGCGTCGTTTTTTTATCACTGATAAATTTGTGAGCTTTGTATTTTTTCGAACGAATTTTTCACACAACAACAAAAAGCAACAAACGTTCGTTTGTAATTGTTCATTCAAAATGAGCGTTTGAAGAAAAAATTCACGAACGTTCTTTTGTACGTAGAGTTATTAGACAAAATATAAGTTTATTGTTGTATTTCTGTACACTTGCTGCCATGAAAAGATGAAACCAAAATACAGATGTTTACTGCACATATTATATGACGAAAAATAATGTTTTAATAAGATAAATAAACTATATGCCCAATCAAATAAAAAAATATGGTTTGTTATGATTGTTGTTATATGATTAGATTGTATGAATACTTCTTGATGATCTTGATGATGAAGCATCGTCAAAATTATGTTTGTGCATACTCTCGTAATGCCTTTTGATATTCCCTAGTACACATCCCATGAGAGGTTTTTCGCATAAAAGACATTTGGAAATTTTACTTATTGTGTTATAGATGACCAGAGATTTTTTTGTCTATTTTTGATACTCTACCCATCACAGAAAATCAGGAAGTGAAGAACGTTTTTATACGTATGTTTTCAATAACACTGGTCTGCAAAAGTATAAAGGAACTATTACGATAACTGGGGCGCCGCCATTAGAAAGTGTTGTTCTTTTCATAACAAAAAAAAAAAATGTTTGTTCGAACAGAATATCGATACCTCAACTAGTTATCTATGTTTAATATTTTGTTGCTTGGTACAAGATCTGTTCAATAAAATATCTATATCTTTACCATTATCTCATAGATTTAAAACATTGATCTATTGATTGAAATCGATATTGATTGATTGAAAGATTAAATGATAATCAAATTAAAAAAATTAATAACTCGAAAACAAATCGATCATAGATTTTTCTTTCGGCCATTCCTATTTTTATTAAAAGTACTTCACGAATCCATTGTCAAATCGCGGCGCACCAGTTATCGTATTCTCCTCAGTATAAGTGATAAATTGGCAGTCTCGCGATCGGCACTTCCATCATATAAAGGTTTCTTCCTTTGGAGACTTTCTTATTCAGCCCTATCATGAATAATTTTTCGCCCGGAATCAAAAAAGGGTTTTTCCTTTTTAATATAACAGATTTTTTCAAAATGTTCTTGAGATTTACCTTTTTTGATTTCGGGCGACAAATAATTCATAATAGGGGCAGTGTCACAAGATGGAATTACCACCTAAATTGTCTTTTTCTCGCATTTAATTCTCAAGATTACCACACTCCCAAAATATCTCAAACTACCACAAAGTACCTCAAAACTAACACAAAATCCCATAATACCTCAAAAAAGCAAAAAGAAAATAGATACATACAAACCACCACTAACAAGTGCATTCAGTCATTTGAACAATTCAATTAACGCAACGTTCCCTTAATTCGAATTTTTACCACGTAATTGAAGTAATTTGGGAGGTTTTAAATAATTTTGAGGTATTGTGGTATTTTGTGGTGTTTTGAGGTATTTTTTTCCCACGCGAAAGATTTTTCTCACAAAATAACATGAGAATTACCACATACCACAATCGTTGAAAAATACTATAAGTGCTATTTATCGTGCTTTTCTGGTAATCCAAAACTACAAATAATAAACATAATCCAAAAGTACAATTTTTCCGTTCAAAAAGAGGACATAGTCCCAAAAATTGTATTTAGTATTATGACCGCTAAATAAGCAGTTTTTCATATATTCAATCGCCATATAAGTTAAATGGAAGAGTCTTTTGTTATTGTGTCATAACTTTGTTTTTGGTCATGTTAAAAGCTCTAGATTTTGTGTGTTTATAGTACTATATGCGTAGAACACTGCTACATCAATAACTTAGATCTGTCGTAAGTCGAATTAAGCTATTATTGCTTATCGACACAGATGTAATGACAAAATTATTCACCCTTGTACGGAATGGTGATAACATCTACAAGGTCAAATCAATTTTTATTTGTGTTTTTTATGATAAAATAATTTGCCCTTGTATGGAAAAATGTTAATTCAACAGCAAAACAAACAGCGCTCGTTGCTACGCATTTGCAACATTTTTTTGCGACAATGCAAAAATAAAAACGTATACAAGAAACAATACACACCAAACTCGATGACGCATACAAAATAGAAAAGAATCCTCGCTCGACGATGTGGATGCTGATAGTCGGAACATAACTTTTTTTAGGAAACGAACGTTCATGAATTTTTCTTTGAACGATTAATTTTTATGAAAAATTAAAAACGAACGTTCGTTGCTTATTATTTTTTTGTGAAAAATTCGATCGAATAAATTTGAAACTGACAAATTTTTCAGAAATAAAAAATACGACGCCAGCAGAGAATTCCCCATTCGTTCGTGATAATTTGCGAGAACAATTTTATATGAGGAGAACGATAATTGAGAACAATCATATTTCAAACGTTCTCCGCACCCTGATACATACATACTAGGAAGTCCAATCCTGGAAGCTTTTCTCGATCCTAGGATTATAGGGATTGAAAATCTCAATCCCGGGATCCCGGGATTAGTTCGGGATTGAATATTTTAAGAAGTACATAGTTCTTAACCTTTTTTAATACAATTTTTTGTTATTTATTACTTGAAACTAAAAAATACTAATTAATTCAGTTATAAAGTAACAAGAGCAAAACAAAACACATTAAGGTATTCACAATTATACCAAACTTTACCGAGCGGTTTTATATTTTTTGTTTTTTTACATTAAATCCCTAAGAACCAAAAGTGTGGTCATTTAAAGTAGCCCAGTGATATGTTTAACGAACGTGGTTTTTAAAGTTCCATAAGCAACTGATCGGTTGCCAGTTATTTTCTTGTTGCAAAAATAGAAGAAGCTCAAAATGCAAGTTAAACTTTTTTATGCCATATACTAATAAAATATATCAAAGTGGATAGTTAATTTATTTGCAATGTAAATTTATAAAAAAAGCTCATAATTGTGGTTGGCAACTATGGCAAGAAAAAAACACAATACAACTATGCCACCAATTGTGAATACCCTTATTGTTAATAAACACAAACAACTTAAATAATATTAATGACTAGCAAATTGTATTAATTTAACCCTTTCAGTGGATTTGCCCAATATATTGGACACATCAGAAAGTCATATTTAAATGTATTTATTTTGCAAAGCTTTTGTTTAAATCAAATCATTTAGTTCTATGAAAAAAAGATGCACCAACATGATAAAAATTTATTTAGAGAGATATTTGACATAAAAGTCAGTTCGATTTTTGATTTTGTGAAAAAATTAACCGGACAAAAAACAAATTTATGTTTTTTTATCTTTTTTGGCTTTAATGATAAAAATATTAAGAGGGTTTAATAAACATAGATCCAAAGAATTGAAAAGCCTTTAATGGACTAGAAAAAAGACGTAGTGCCGAACAGGAGTAAAATAATACTTTCTTTGTACAAGCTTACAAATCTTAAGTAGCGCAGGCTAAAATCAAAGGTATGTTTTCTCATCTTTTAAGGACCTAAATGATAGGAATATTTCCTCAAAAAATGATTTTTTGCTTAGTTTAGTCTAGCCATTGAAAGGGTTAAAGAACAAAAATATAAAAAAAATAAAATACAGAACAGTTTAAGGTATAAACTATATAAATGTTACACTTTTCTTGTTTTGTACACTGTCTTCATGAATTTTTGTGTTTAAGGCAAATTAAGGTTGGAAAAGACTTTTCAAAATTAAATTTTTTGTTTCAATTATTTTTGAAGTAATCATTAAGCTGATCAACGCGTTTAGTTTTTTATTGGAGGGTTTTGTTCGGATGTTGTTGCAAATATAGCCCGCTGATGAGAAGCACCGTTCTGATTCTATGCTAGTTGTAGAAATATTTGTACAATAATCCTAAGCAATTTGTAAGTTTCGATCAAGATTGTCTTCACCACAAAACAAAATTATTTAGTAAGTCAGAATATCTTACTATTTTTAAATACATTGGTGATTTTCCGATGTTGCAAATTCTTCTAGAACTTTGCAAAGTCTTTGATCCAGTGATTTACATTCATCGTCCTAACAATCTTTTTCAGCCTCAATAAATGGTTTTTCTAATTCTTTATTTATATCAACTTAAAATTAAATGTTTGGACTTACATGAATATTTGTAATAGAATTTGTTTTATATAAAATTACCGGGATACCGGAAAGACAATCCCGGGACTTAAACATACATGCTTACATACGAACAAAGCAAGTTACATAAAAGCTAACAAAAAAAGAGAAGTGAGTTTGACCAAAAAATTGATATGGTTCCAAAAAGTGTGGCTTGGAGGTTTTTTGAAAAACGCAGCGAAAACAACGCGAATTGTAATTTATGCAAAAATAATATAAAGATAGCCGGAAATACGTCAAACTCAATGGGATACATAAGAAACGTCCATAAAACAATTTATCTTACTATATATAATCTCATTCAAACAGATTATGTTTCACAAATTAAACAATTTCCTTCAGTAATTTAGATGTTTTAAGTCTTCTAACATTACGTTTAAATATATGTAGAGAACACATAATATTGAATGAAATGGACGACAAACCTACAGTCAAGAGTTTTCTAAAAAAGCTAAAAATTAAGAGAGTTTTGAATGACTAAAAATTTAAATTTTTATGACTTGTATGGTTCTACGAGCAATTTTTTGTATTCAATTTGTATTCAATAGCCCGTTAGAATATTAAAAAGAGAGTAATAAGCTCAGTAAAAGTAATTAATTTTAAATGTTGTGCAATTTTGCTAATAACATATTTTGTTGCGAGATAATAACTGAAAAATCCTATGCAAACCGATGCATCGATGTATGCCCTTCAATGCAATATCGATGTACATTCCTATGCATCAAATCAAAGAAATACATCGATGTATTATGTGCCACTAACATCTCCCTTGGCCAAGATTTACATTTATCGATGTTTTTATAATTAACTAGCTTTTTAATTTTCTTTAAATAAAGAGATATTTGTTGTAATGTCTAATATAAAGAGAAAAGTTAGGCGTATTTTCAGAAAAATATGTTTTTATGATTTGAGTTGCTAGAAATTCTAATCTAAACTTTCTTAATTTTGTTCTCTGCAGATTGGCCTCTGCATACGAAAAAAAGCTCTTGGTTTCTGACTAAGACATGATGAAAAAAACTTTGACCGAGCTTCTATTTATCAATTGAGTTGTGCATGTTATTAAATGTTTGAACACAAATGATGAATGGCGACCGAACAGAAATATAAATTCAATTTAAGAAACATTCTGTCTGAGCTGGGGTTTGAACCCCGGTTCTTTAGCTTACGGGCCACGAAATCTACCAGTAGGCTACGGCCACCACCAAGGCTTTACCTCACAGGATCATGCCTGTAGTCAGTCTATATATAATTTTATTGCAAAATAAAAGATTTGGTTAATTAAAAATTAACAATCGACTCTATTAATTAATCGAAATGAGTTCATTTGTGCAGAACAATAGAACTACAAGAAAAATACATGAACTTTCCATTTAATTTTTTTTGCAAATTCAATAACCGCATTTTTTCTAGCAATCAAATTTGATTTGGATTAATAAAAAATTATTACAACTGTTAACTATTGCAAAAAATTAGTTTTACAACCCGATGACGCTATGGAGAAATCATTATCCAAATCGAATTTTCCTTTACAACTTTGCAATGCAAATCGAATTCACAGTAAATTTTTCGATGAAAACAATGTTTAAAAGCAAAAACTAAACTCTACAACTATTTCTTAAGAATGAATTACAACTTGCCAAAAAAGAAAAATAAATAAACTCAAACAAATAAATATATAATGGAAGATGGTGAGCGGGGGTTTGAGGAATGGAAAAATTTTTTAACAGAAAATGAGTTTTATTAACACACCGTACCACAACTATCGAAATAATATACCACACACAAAGTAAGCAATATACACGTAAAACTAAAGTAAAAGGATAGTAAAACTGCGTTCTCATTTTTTTGTAGAACGCCAGGACTTTTTTAAAAATACTTTTTAATTACAAAAAGAAATTGTTTCAAAAAAATTTATTTAAATAGTAAAAACCTTCCAAACATGACAATATGGGTAAAAAATGAAAGAGAACAATATCTCGTATCAGAAATATGAAAGGACAATATATCCATACCAAATATATAGATTAGTTAAATTGACTTAATTTTTATTTGAAAATTACAATAAATTTTTTTAAAACAAATACTTTTTGTAAATTAAAAGTCCTTTAAAAAAAACCCCTGACGTTCTAGAGAAAAAGTGATAACGCAGTTTTACTATCCTTTGCTTCTAGTTTCACGTGTATATGGTTTACTTCTTGTCAGAAAAGTGCTGTCTTATGGGGATATAGGTAGTCAATCTATAATAGGTTATAATCAAAATCAAATTTATAATTATTAAAATAATAGGTTATTAGCTACAACTTTTGATTGCAAACAGAAATCTAGGTATTTTTTTACATATTATTTTTAAGACTTGGCTATTTGGTAAAAAATATAAATCAACATTTTGGAATACCTAAAATTAGCCTAACAAATCATAAGGGTCCCCCTATTGCTTTGATGAAAAAAACAGTTTAACAATTTTTGCGCAAAACTGAACGAATTCTAGCAAATAAATGTTTCAGCAAGAAGCCAGTAATGCAATTTGGACTTGTTTTAATTTAACAAAAATAACAGTTTTGAATCATGCTTTAAAAAAATGTAAATTTTTTCGATCTTTCAACATTTGAAACTCAGAGTTCTCTTTATTTATTAGAGCTTATGTGCACAATCAGCCTATCGTGAACATACAAGGGTACAGCATTTTTTTGCATAAAATCTAATGATCAAGATTATACTTTCTCGGGGTGCTATTTTAAGATTTAGTTAGATTGTTTGTATCATGGTAGAATAAAGCATACAGGTAGTTTCGTAGCTAATCGTGATCTCTTTGACAAAACTATCAGAATTGTCAAAATCAGTTTTTTTTTTTAAAGAAAACGAGCGCTCCACTGGCTTGTGCTGCTGGTGGTGGCACTTGGAGGACGTTCGTCAGCAAAGAAAGCCAACCCAATCAACCATTGTATAATAGTGTTTGGAGTAAGCTTACCTACAATGGAATAATGAAAGCCTTTTCCAAACATGCTTTGAAAACACTTGTCTACGTAAAAAATTTACTAGTTGTGTTGTAAAATTGTATCGAAACGGGAAAACAGTAAGCTTTTTATAACAGTGCTTGTAGTTAGCTTACTTGTAGTTTAATTAACAAGCGATTTCAAAGCATGATTGGAAAATGCTTTCAGATGTAATAGTTTCACAACTTTCACATTTTAAGGGAATTCCCAATCATTGAAAATTGCAATTGCAATAAAAAACAAAGTCCCATCACTAACAATTTTGATGTTAGTGGCTTGAGTTCAGTGATAATTAGAACTCGTGTAATGATGATTGTCAGTCTTTTATAATATTTTTATGGTTAAATAAATACTTTTTATTTTGTTAGTTACATCAATGTGCTAAAAAAATATATATTTAATGGTCCAAATAGTTTATAAAACTTTATTAAATTTCTTTTGAGTGGCAATGTTTTTTGTGTACTAAAGATAAAGTTTCTATAGATTTGGATGTGAGGTCTTTCATATTGATTCATTTTACAAAAAAGATTAATTTTAGCTGCTATGCTAACGGCGAGCAAATTGGATTACTTAAATTTCTGAAAAACCTGTGTTAAAAGCTTGCAAAAATACTTACTTCCCATTATTTAATAAATGTTTTAATAATATTTTTATAACACTTTTTTCCAATTTTTTATAAACAGTTGTAAATAGCTTACAATAACACTTACTTCCAATTATTTAATAATTATTTTCAATAATACTTTTATCACAATTTTTTCCAATTGCAAAGTAAGTATTGTAGATATAATACTTTTACAACAATTTTTTCCAATTGCAAAGTAAGTATTGTAGAAAGCTTATTAACAACACTTACATCCAATTGAATAGTAAACGCTTGGAATAATATTACAGTGAGGAATATTTTTCCAAGGGTTCCTTTTTGCTTATTCTACAATTACTTGAAAGCATTTCACAACAGTTCTTACAAGCTTTTTCCAAGCGCGGTGCTTACGCTTGTAAGCTTACTACAAGCTTATTCCAAGCTTGTTTGGCTTATTGGGAATTTAACTTTGACATACCAGGAGATCGTTGGCTCACACACACGCATACGCACACACAAACTCAAGCACTTTCGTTTTTTTTATTTTTATTATTTTGTTATTTTTTTAAGTTTACAATATTACAAGCTTACGAAATAAGTTGCAAGTAAAAGTACTCGAGTTAAATATGTCGCAAATTGAATAAAATGCAAATTAAATAAAATATTTGCACTAAAACATGACCGAATTTGGACGTTTCATACCAAATTTGTAATAGTCAAAATTTCATCGTCCATTTGACACAGCAAAAAAGACAAATTTATTTCTACACACACAAATTTTATTCAACTTGATATTTTCTATCCTACCACGACTGAAAAGTTTCTTTTTTGACACACAGCGTTAATATCACTTTTAACAAGCTTCCCGCCAGTATTGAAACTATCAATTGGCCCGTTTCCGCTAGCTACTTCAATAGTTCTAAACGCGCTAGATACTTTTTTGATCCAAGGTTATGCATCAAACGGTCAGTTCAATCAACTTCCATCTCTACTCTTTCTTGTTTATTTTTTTAACGTCTTGACTGACTCATAAAATTTATTCTGACGAGCTCATACTTCGAAGTGACTTATTCGAGAAAACATGACATATAAAGCTTTTCAGTTTCGTTGAACAACATAAATAAAATATCGTTATGAAAAGGTATAGATATATTGAATAAAGAATATCAGTCACTCTGTCTTGTTTTTCAATATCAACTAGCGAAAAAGTTAGCACTTCTCATGACTAGTGAAATAACTAGGGAATGGGTGTGTAAAACGTAGCAACTGACCCCTTCCTATGACATGCTCGTGTAAAATTCGCCAGTTAAATATAAAGAAGGTAGATTGAAATGGAACTAGTACTGGCTACCAAGGGGCTAGTGAAATCACTAGTTTTGTTCTAGTGCCATTAACTGCAGGGTTGTTTAAATGAGAAATTACAATAAAATTTCAATCGTATTTGAGAAACGCTTGATATTTATAACTGATTTTCAAGTATGCTTAATAAAAACTTATATAAGGTAAGTAACCCAAATAAGGACAACCTAACGGTTTTTACCGAACAGAAGAGAAACTGGTTTTTTTTAAACTTATTTTTGCAATTTTGTATTTTTGTTTATTCAATTCTTTTTTCAAAAACATAAAAATAAAGCATGAAAAAGTAAAAACTATATCCAGCTCAGTAGGTTTTAAAAAGGTCTGATTTTTGCCATATTAGGACCACCATGTCTAAATAAGGACCAATCTATAATAGTTTAGAAACATAACAAAACAGTCAGAAAATAATAAAATAAGAACACATATTGTTATTACAAATGTTGGTTTACATTTATACTAAACATAAATGCTATTCATAGTTTTTTTTTATAAAAAATTTTTCGAAAAAATACTTTTATTGCCAAAAGTGCATTTTGAAAATTAAAATAAAGTTACTCTGGCTTTTTAAAGAAAATTTTGGTAATTTGCTGACCTTTATAGTTGAGGGCTTTCTTTTTCGTAGTTTTTTTCTGCCAGGTAGATTTAGGTGTGGACATGAGATCGGAAAAAGAAAGCCGTAAAGAAAAAAATGTTTGGGCCTTTTTAGGCGCTCTCAATATAATTTCATTAATCAAGTTTTTCTCGGAATACACCACAGTTAGATTTGATCAATTAACCTTTTTGTTTTCGTTAAAATACCTTTCTTGATTTGTAATTCAAAGCTGGACATAGGCAATAGTTAATTCGTAGAATAACGGACTTTTACTGCGAGCACAATATTACAACAACCACATTGTTGACGCTACCGCTGACTTCGTTTGACTGTCACTCGCTTCACCGATGCGCAATCGTAGCAATTTTTTTGCATCTTGATGCAGATATGAACATGTTTAAACGTGCAAAAAATCATAGAAATCGGGCCTTATTAAGGCTTGGGCCTTATTTGGCGAAGGGACCTTATGTAACAATACAATATGCAATATTACGAAGAAAAATTTTTTTCATGCAACAGAATCTCAACCATGTTTTTTCTGTCAAAAAAATGTATTGTTTTTATTTTGCGTGCAGTGAAAATTGTAAATTCGGTTACAAATATATTATTTTAATAATTTTGGTTAGTATTACAAATAAGTTGAATTTAAAATTTATCAATTAATTTAAACATTTTTAGATGGGGCTCTACAGCTAGGAACAGGCAAAGATACATTTATCAAAGATACACGGAATGTCTTCTAGTTTTCCAAAAAAGGGGTTTATCAAGGTTTATAATAAAAGTTTTAAATAATATTTCTTTAATTTACTTAATGAATAATAATAAATAAAAATTAACTTTAAAAATTAATTAAAGCAAAATCTATACAGCTGAAGACAGAGCTTTAAGAACTCTGGGCTCTTCAGCATTGTTAATGATATTTCTCTTACCGATTGTAAGGTAACTGATATTTTTTTATCAACCATATAGTCTTTGCTAATCGCACTTAATAAATATTATGAATTTTTATGTTTCATTAACAATTCTCAAAAGTGTGGCGTTTTTAAATCTCTGTCCACAGCTATACATGATCTATGAATGTGTGAATAAAATATTACTTTTAAAGTTTATTCTACAATTGCTAGAAATTGAGAATAGAAAGCTTTTCTTAACATGTGTTAATATAATATTATTTTTTTAACATTATTCTACAATTGCAAGAAAAAGCTTATAAAAATCTTGCCAGAGTAATATTCTGACAAGAGTTCCGTTTTGATTTTTCTACAATTGCTGCGATAGCCTTTTTCAATGATCTCTCAAGCTTTTTTTAAGCTTAAGGCTTATGTTGTTAAGCTTGTTATAATATAATTGTAAACCATTTTGACCTGTTGGGAAAAAACAAAATTTTTTAATTAAATTGTCACTAACTGAAAAACAGTTCACAATTTTTATCAAAATTTATTTTTTTTGAGCTTTAAATTTTGTTTTGAAATAAAAAATAACAACAAACACATAGAAATATTAAAAATACTGGTTGACTATTGTCAAGATGCCAGAAAGGGCTGTTAGTCTGCAATTTTTGGATTTATATTCACCACAGATGTTACACAAATAGTTGGAATTGTTCTTACAGATATTTTTTGTCGCAGAAATTGTTAAATAAAAAACTTTTTTAAAAATAGCTCGGTTGATTGGAAGTTTAGATGTGACTAGTACAAAAATATATCTGACAGCTGTATCTCAACATTTAGAGATGCTAAAGAAAAAAATCAAGGTAAATTTGAAATCAGTGATCTCAAATTAGTAAACAACAGGCATAAGACTCCATGCAACATATATAAAAATTTTCATTTTGTTCCCTTGTGTTATTCATGATAGGACTGAATATCAATTTTAAACACTAATTTGTTTTGGAATGTTTAAAGGTTTTATTATTATGATGACAACACTTTTTATGGGAGGTAGGGGAATTTTTTTTACCAATTTCCTAGCATCGAGTGCATAGTAAAGCTTCCAACTTATTTGCAAAATTTTAAGCCATTGAACTCAGGTTTGTGGAACTTCAGCAGATTTTACTGTTTTTATGTATAAAGTCACTTTGTATGGAAGGTAGACGTGGTTTCCTCACGAATTTTATAAATTTACTATTCAAGTGCATATCAAAGGCAAAAGCCTGTGTACAAAATTTTAAGTCGTTAGAATAATTTTTGTAGAATTTAAAGATATTTTACTGTTTTTGTAAAGTCGCTTTGTTACGGTTAGTCCAGTTTTTATCCAGATTTGGCTAATTTTCAAACTCGTATTTTTTAATTTAAAAAGTGTAATCAGGGGGTGATGCTGATCTAGAATATATATATGTGGGGAGTTCCATGCCAGATCGGCCTCGACTAGCGGGACATGTCTCCGATTCGGTTCTAACTTTGAGGGACGATAGACTAACATGAGAAATGAACGAACGCGAAATTTTAATTTTTTTGAGCCACAGCTTTAGATTTTACAGAACGTCCAAGAATTTTGTAACACTTTTTATGTTTGAAAATTACACGAAACTGGTTGGACTTAGAAATTTAAGAAAAATATATATGTTTTGCAAATTTTATAAAGTTTTCAAATATTAAAAAATTCATTTTATATATTTGATTTTTACACTGATAAAAATTTTTTTTATAAAAGTTCAATTTATGAAAAAGGCCCATCCTTCAAAAAATTAGACAAAATATATGTTAAAGCTGTGTGTCTTACGCAAACTTTAAGCTATCATTTTAGAAAATACGATTACTTATGTAGGAGTTATGGACGTTTTACTAATGTCGTAAATTAATTTTAAGTTTGATTTCCTTTTTTTTTACTAAATAAATTTTTTATTTTTTGAGTGGTAGATATATAAGAGTTAGTGGAATTTTATTTAAATTTAAAAATTTTATGTAGCATGCTTTTGGATGTAGTTTTTAATTGGATGCTGTTTTCATCTAGTGGGACAACATGGTGCATTTCTAACGTGCCTTTTACAGTTTTGCAGCTCTCATGTCTTGCCTTTAGGTATTCTTCTGCTCCAATATAATCTTCTTTAGAACAAAAACACAGATTATAATTAATTAAGTTTCTTTGAGCCCATTCGTTAAGTTGTTCAGCTGACAAAATTTGCTGCAGACAATACCGTCTTGCCAATCGTTTTAATGTACCACCAACACCATCACAGGCTCCTTTTCCATGAGCAGTAGCAAAAAAGCTCCACTCAGCTCTTACCCCAAAGTCCTGATAGTGATGAGCCAAGTTTATTAAATTTTTTCTATTTTTATAGAAATTTTAAAAATTTTAAAAGTTTTTTTGAAACATGAAAACGGCAATCGTGTCATGTTCGAGACAGCTTGATATTGCGACGAAGGACGTGTGGTCAATTTTTTTGGATTTTTTGTTTAAGAAATAGATGACGAATGGATGCACCGTTGCTTGGTTATTATTAGAATGAAAGCCTTTAACAGCTTCCTGTACAACAAAAGCATAGTTTTCCTCAAAACCAAGTACTACAACAAATTCACTTTCTCTTATGTTATCCTTCACACTTTTGAAATAGTTTGCTTGATGTGCAGCAATAAAATCATGTTTTATAAGTTTTATATGTTTTTCTGAAAACTATTATTATTATTATTATTATTATTATTATTATTATTATTATTATTTATTTATTTATATTAGTACATTAAGAACTAGGTTCTTTTATAGTACAGAGCTCAAAGACATAATTTGAATTCAACTTATTATAAAACATTTAAACTTAAATCTAAGGTAATTTAAATTTATTGTTATACAATTAAAAGTGTTATCAAAAAATTTTTATGTTAAATAAATGTAAATTCATAAGACAGATAAAACTTAAATTAAGAAAGAGCAAACAAGAGAGAGAGAGAGAGAGAGAGAAAGTCATATAGAGCTAATGATCTGATATTTTGTTAAGTATTATGTGATGAAAAGTGCTTCAAAATAGCATGTTTGAAGGATGTTTTTGACGCTATGGATTTTAAGCTACTAGGCAATGAATTCCATAATCTAGCGGCATTAATAAAGAATAGTCTTTTGGAGTTTAGAAAGTTAAAACTAGGTATAATTAGCACTTGGCTTCTAATTGACCGACTAAATTGCAGTTTTTCAAATAAGTAGAAAGGAGTTTTGTGGTGTATGAGTTTGTGTAAAAATATGCAATTCCTGGCATTAGAGTAGGTAATAATATCGCATCCAAGTCTACAGTTTTTTAATTGAGCTAAATGATCAAATTTACGCAAGCCGTAGACATAGCGTGTGGCATGATTAAACGCGATCTGCAATTTAAGTTGAGACCGCGAATCTAACTTGCTGTATACAAGTTCAGAATATGTTATGACGGGGACAACGAGCTGAATTACAAGTTTACGTCTTAGATCAATCGGTGTATACTCAGACGACATCCTAAGGTTACGCAAGATATAATAGATTTTGCGGACAACACTGTTGATATGATCTGTGCAAGTAAGGGAGGCATTGTTGAAATAAATTCATCTTTGCTTTCAGTTATAGTTTTTACGAACATCTGTTTTAAAAAAAGGTTAAAAATGGCAAACACAGTTTAAAAAAAATACCTGTCTGTCGCTATCCATTGCTTGTAGGTGATGGATTCTAAAGACTCTTTGTCAAAGGTATCATATAGAAGGTTTTCAAAATGCCTTGTACGTGGACATGAGTTACAGCAACGTTCATAACAAGTATCAGTTGGAGTTTTACAAAGAAGATGTTGTAATAATATTTTGTATGCACTTTTTTCATTGATCGGCATTTCCCAAGACTTACTTATTTCTTTCAAGTTTGAACCTGTGTACAAAAAACGTTATCATAAACTTTATAAAATGAAAGGAATAACGAACCCTCAGCAATAAATTTTACATTTTGATGGAGAATGCAAACGCAAACAGTATGAGTGCCGCTTGATCCTGCTAAAATGCACTCTTTTGGACGAAGTTCAGAAAATTTTGAAAATCCAATTGGAAAGTCAGGATGATCTTCTGTATATAACTGATGCAGTTCATTTAAATTACAATAGAGAAGTCTTTTCTGAATTTTTTCTTTCGAGCTGTTACTCTTAACTATGACAAAATCCTTCATTCCCAGTAGTTGCCTGGAGTTTTTATCATCCAAATAAAATTTCTTTACTAAGGTAACAATTTCGGGAGCGAGCTACCGTCCAACTTCTTTATTTGGAATTGAAAAATTCCCTTCTCAGTTCTGAGTTTAATTGCATGTGTTGCCATGTGTTTGGAACAATCAAAATTGCTAACAACTTCGAAGACTCTCATGCAAGTTGGTAAACTTGTAAGGATTCTAAACTTATCGTCCCTATATTGTTATAATTATACAACAAATCTATGAGCAAATTTAAAATTAAGCAAAAAAACAAAAGACAACTACCGAGAAGTATATTGCACTTTAAACTTATTTACATATGTTGACATAATTTCATTGTAAGCTTCTACTTTTTGTATATCATCCGTTATAACTTTAGTTCCAGCGATGTCTTCAAACATGTTTTTGATATTTTGAATTGTGATTTCCAATTATGTGGTCACATAACCTTTAAATTTGAGTTTGTAATTTTTATGAAGTTGATGAGTGTAGTTAAATTAGTATTAATAAATAATTGTTTGTATTACTTTTTTAAATTAATTAATTAATTGGTTTATCTCCTAAAATACTGAGGATATTATTTAAATTTTTAAATGTTTCACTTTTTTCTTTGAAGTTTGTATTTATCACTTTCGTCTTCATCGGATGAACTATTTGAATCAGAAGCACAATTTGTAAGGTTTATTCTACACTTCATGCAAACGAGTGCACCTTTAGGAGCTGACGGCAGTTTCCTTTTTTGCACCCATGATAGCTCGCGTAAATTTTTTGCATTACCATCTTAATAGTTGCAACTAATTTAATAAATTCAAATAAAAATATGAATTCAAAATAACTCACTGTAAGAGCATGTACCAAATGGATTAAAGCAACATTTTTTCGGTGGTGTAGCCATATCAATTTTTAAGAGATATTATTATCAGTACTTTTTATGTTTAAATTTAAATTCACTTTACTTGTATTCACTTTTGATTTAATTTTCTAAGATATCTAAGTACCAAAATAATATAATACGACATTATATAATGAAACTTATTTTTTAAGTAAATATAAGTGACACGATGATGTTCTCTGCTCCCTTAACACCGAAAATATAAATTTTTATTGTTTATTTCGGTCGGTCGGCACTTCAATGTGGTTGAAAGCTCCAATTAATTTTTTTTTAAAATGTTGAAATTTACGACATGCACTAATAAAACGTCCATAACTCCTAAATAAGTAATGGTATTTTCCAAAATGATATCCTAAAATTTGCGTATATTTTTTTCAAATTTTTTAAAGATGAGTCTTTTTCAGAAACTAAACATTTATAAAAAAACATTTTTTTTCAGTGTAAAAATCAAATATATTAAATTTATTTTTTAATATTTGGAAACTACATAAAATTTGCAAACCATTTATATTTTTCTTAAATTTTTAAGTCCAACCAGTTTCGTGTAATTTTCAAACATACAAAGTGTTACAAAATTCTTGGACGTACTGTAAAATCTAAAGCTAAGGCTCAAAAAAATTCAAATTACGCGTTCGTTCATTTCTCATGTTAGTTTATCGTCCCTCAAAGTTTGAACCAAATCGAAGACATTCCCCGCCAGTCGAGGCCAACGGATTGACAAAGTTAATATACCTCTTACGCATTTTTAAATGCGTGCGGGTATAAAAATGTGACTGTTATATTTTGGCAAACCACTGCAAATGCGATTTATGTGTTTGATTTTATAAAAAAGGGCCAGACCCCAAACTAACACCCATACAGTAATAGCACACTTCAACTGAAGTTATACCTTAGGTTAGATTAGGTAAGTAGGGTCGAGCACCGTTACCAGCACTTCCGCGGGGGCCTATAGATCCTTTGCGAATCCTTTTTTTATTTTCTTTTTTATTGTTTGTACCATGTTAATCATTGTTCCAATTTATTCCTCAATCCAAACTGTGCTTTTTATGAACTTCCAGATATCTAGCAGTTGTGTGTTCGCTAAACATATATTTTCCAATTCTTTGAAAAATCTGTTCCCCATACATATATCGGTGTCTACGATTCTGTAGATTTGGACATTCGTATAGAAGGTGAGTTATTGTTTCTGTTTCTTTTGGATCTTTGCAGCTCCAACAGAAGTCTGGGGCTGTTATGTCCATTCTATTGGCCATTACCTCAATGGTGAAATGACCTGTCGGAACTCCAACAAGAATCCGGATTTCTCGTTTGACCAAAAGCAGCAGGCTTTCGGTTCTCTTCTCATTTAGCTTCGGTCAGAGCCTTCTAGATATGTTGAAGTCACCTCTGGAAGCCCAGTAAGTGTTAGCATTATCTTTGGCTTGAAGGTCTATAATCCTTTTGACGAGGCCTATTGGAATGTGCACATCTGTATCAGTTCTGTTTGTACTTGCGGATACTCCATGCCTAGCCAGCTCATCCGCTGCGTCGTTCCCTTCGATATTACTATGTCCGGGAACCTAGTAGAGAGTGACGTTGTGGGTATTACAGATACTGTTCAGTGCCAGTTTATAGTTTTGTACCGTTCGAGCCTTCGTCGTTTTACTATTCAGCGCCTTGACGACCGCTTGGCTATACACAAAAAATACTATCATTGTGGGGGTAAGATTTTTTCTGTGAATGGCCTGTGCAGCTCTTTTAATAGCATATATTTTAGCCTGAAAAGCGCTACAGTAGTCAGGGAGTTTGTAAAACTCTTTAATTTGTAGAGTTTCACAGAATACACCTGATCCAGTTGCGTTTTCCATTTTGGAATAATCATTATAAAATTGGATATTGCAGGAGAATTACACAGCCGTTTCTTCCCATTCTTGTCTGCTGGGGATGGATGTGGTGTATTCTGTTCCGAATCTCACACGGGTATGATAACGTCGGTCGCTCTTTTTGATTCCTCGGTTCCAAAGAGATTTAGAATAGATGCATGTCCGAAAGTGTTATTCCTCCATGCTTGTGATTTGTTGTCGCGCTTATGGTCACCAAACGCTTAAGGAGCTCATTTATGGGGAGAACATATTGCATCACTTTCAGACCCGGCTGGGGTGTAGATCTCATGGCTGCTGTTATTCCTATGCACGCTAACTTTTCGATTATTGTAAGGGAGCTAAGGTAGCTCTTTTTGTGCGCTACCGTTCATCATACGAGATAGCCATAGCTAAGAATGGGTCTCACGATCGCTGTATACATCCAGTGGATTATGTTCGGTCGCAGTCCCCAATTCCTGCCAAATGTTCTCTGACATGCGTATAGAGTGCACAGTGCTTTTATCCTTCTTTCTTCTGTGCTGCGTTTCCAGCTCAGCTTGTTATCAAGGATAATTCCAAGGTATTTAGCTTCCGTGGAAAGCTTCAGAGTAACTGCGTTGAGTTTCGGCAATGTGATACTTTATATTTTTCTTCTTCTTGTGAGCAGAACCAGTTCGGTCTTAATTGGGCTTACACCAAGTCCATTCGATTCTGCCCATCGTGATAGCTCAGTCAATGCCCCAGTCAATAGTTCGCTAACTGTTTGTAGGTATTTTCTGCACATTAGGATGGCAACGTCATCAGCATAGGCTAACACTTTTGTTCCCCCAGTTTTGAGTGTAGTGAGAATTTTGTCAACCACAATCAGCCAGAGCAGGGAAGATATGACTCCTTCCTGCGGTGTGCCTCTTGTGACCTCTTTCCTCACCACACCCATTCCCTTTTGTGAGCTTATACGTCTGCTATTGAGCATTTTATAAATCCTCTAGGTTATTTTACTGTTAACTCCTTTGTCTACTAGAGCATTCTTTATGAAATCTGTATTTACATTGTTGAATGCGCCTTCGATATCCAAAAAAGTTTCTAAAGTAAATTCTTTGTGATGAAGGGTTCTTTCTATGACTGAAACCACCTCATGCAGTGCCGTTTCCACCGATTTATTCTTAAGGTAGGCGTGTTGCACACTGCAAGGACTGGTATCGTTCAAGGATTCTCTTATGTGAAGATCTATTATTCTCTCCAGCATTTTCATCATGAACGATGAGAGACTAAAAAGCCTGTAATCCTTTGGTGCTGAGTGTATCGGCTTCCCAGCTTAAGGAATTAACACAACTCGTACTTCTCAAGTTGCACCTTACGATAATTCAAATCAAACGGTAAATCTACCTTTCGACAACTCCACATTTTTTTTCAAAAACTATAGACGTTTTACGTTCGGACGTTGTTTTTTTCTAATAACAACTGTAATATGTTGTTTTACCAGTGACAAAAGTATACCCTTTTTTAATGGAAAACATTGGACAAGTTTTACGGCCAATTTATAGCGTCTAACTAAAACTCGTGCCATTAGCTATCTATGTTCGAAAGCTAAACTGCAATTGCTTAGGACATTTAAAGAATTCAAATCAGCATTAATGTTATTTTCAAGCAATTCGTGTCACCAAGTTAAAGTGTTGTTGTAGCTTTTGCAAGCTAATGCCGTTCATTTTACAGCCACTTTAATGAAGTCATCAGCCTCTTAAGATTAAAGCCACTTCGCTTGTAATTTCATGACATCCATTTTCGATTATGAATTGTCAACGCACTGCAATGCATTGAAGACGAAGTCGATTTTACAGCATGAATGGCAAACAAACTCTAGTTAAAGCTGAAAACAATGCAGGAAGCTAAAAGTAAAGCATTGGAAACACCCGCGCAAACAGCAAACGCAGGAGTCTTTTGATTCAGATACGGTGTAGCAAGACAGGACAGGGCAGGGCAGCAGCAGACTGGAGCACTTCCTTGTTTGCCAGAGAATTCGTGGTACAGCACACAACATGATGCTGCCGGGCACGAGCTTCCATTCGACAGACGACGCACAGTGTAACGAGGTGGACAAAATTAGCTAAGGATAAAGAAGTAAATTTGTAAAAGTAAAAAAGTTTAGTTAGGAATCTGAGTTGTGTGCATCTAAAAGGATTATTCGATATCTTTTCATTTGCGATAGTTATGGTCTTTATATGCTGCCTTTTACGAAATTTCAATTTTTATAGTTTTGTACTGAATATTTTTCGAAATTGCAAAAATTGTAGTATTATTCACATACTAAACTTTGGCATAGATATATTTTACAAGTTCTTGCTATAAAAATAACTTTAAAAATATATATATATATAAATTACATGTACCATAAAAAAGGATGTAGAAATCCAAACAAACCTAAATTTCTATACATTATTTTTACATAGGGTAAAAAGATGAATTGGACAAACATGGGAATCGCAGTTACCACAGCGCGCTCTGTGAAGATTTGCTCTTGATTTATACGGACAAAAAATGCACAATTACTAGTAAGCCCGTGTGGCGTTAAAACGCCAAAATCAAACATACCTAGATTTTATTTTGATCAGAACTGATCAGAATTAAAATGAAATTAATGCACTTCATAATAAATAATATTAATATTTTGCAATATACGCGGTATTTTAAATTTGTGAATAAATTTTCCGATCAATAGTTTATAAATCTTTTTTCAACTGTAAGAAATCATTCCAGCATCACTTTGATATTGAATATATCAATTCATAGTTTTAGCCAGTGCTGCCAACTACACGGAAATTACGGATTTCTACGGATACTTAAGCCTACGGATACAGATAAACGGACAACAGTGGCAAAATAAGGTAAATCTACGGATTTTTAAGAATATTACACAGAATTTTCGTAGATTTCGCTTTTTTCACCAAATTTTATATCGCAATTTTTGGAATGGTAAAAAAATGTACTTATCACTAAAAAGTTTATGCACATAATTTGTCAAAACTTTGCACTTATCAACACTTGCAAATAAAAAAACTGTTTTAAGGGCTCTAATTTTGAAGTTAGCTAGTGGGCAGCTTCATTTGAAGCGAGTGTACACAGCTTAACTCATTAATGCTCACCACCAGAACTCTTTGAGTTTATTTTTAGAAATTTTTGGCATTAATTTGTATTAATGTTTGTTGTTGGAAGACTTCCAGCAGACTAATGGACTCCATATAATAACATAAGCATAAAGACTAAAGTAAAGCAAAAATACAACAACAAATGTGAGCATGTGAAATGGGGGAAAAACTGAGAAATTGACACCTCAAATCTCATCACCTCTGTGGTGCAGTGCGCTAGTGCGCGCTTGCACGGGCATCACAAAGATTTCTGATGAAGCCTTAAGCATGGCTATCAAACAACTAGAATTTGTATTTAAAATCAAGTATGATTTAAACTATCAAACATTTAGAATTTGTATTTAAATCATATAAAATCAACATAATAAATAACAAGGTCATTTAGATTACCTTGAAGATAAGAAAAATTAGAAAAAATTAGAAATTGGAAATTTTGATTTCGTAGCGCAGCTATTCAACTCTACCTAATGCATTTTTTTTAAAATTATATTTTCTTTCTTCTTAATATTTATAAAAAAAATAACTCACTTGAGTGGAAATTTTCACTTTTCTTTAAAATACTGCACTTAAAACTGGCTGGAAAAAAATAAAAAAGGCTTGAAGGTAATTTTTAGAATTTTTATGGAAAAAGCATATTTTTGGCTTTCTCACACTGTTGGAAGCAAAAGCTTTGCAATGGCTGCAAATTTTTGAAAAATGCTTTCATCGCGTATGACATATCATATCATACTCATTGTCATTAATGGGTTAAAACAAACTTAAAGTGCCTATAAAATGTATTTCAATGTTACTGTAGTTTAAAAATTACAGATTTAAAAAATACAATGTTCCTTTTAAATGAATAAAAATTACGTTTTATGTTATGTTTTTAAGTTTTAGAAAATATAGATTTTTACTCTCCTCTGGTTGGCATCACTGGTCTTAGCTGTGAAATTATAAAAGATTATTCGTTAGTATAACAGTTTCATAGCGCTGGCGCTAAATACCTAGAAAAAGCAACATAACAACTACATTTATATGCAAACTTTAACTCGCTATAACTTAAAAAACATAAATTTTTAATAAATAAAAAGTCCAGTTTGCACATCTACAGGTCTAAACCTACCAAACCATACTAAATTTCTTAAGATTGGACTTGTACTTAAAAAGCCTTACGCCGTACAAATTTTGCGTTTGCGTAATATGTATAAGATAGTTTTTATTTTTTTCTTGCCTTATATTCTTAGCTTAGTGTCAATTTGACACCCAACGTCGATTCAGGGAAATTTTTAAACAGCTTAACAACGACATATATAGGAATTTTTTTTAAAAAAATACGTTTTTCTTAATACATTCCCAAAATTTGGTCCAAGAAAACTTTAAAAATTAGGATTTTATGACCACTTTTCTAAAACATGTTTTGACAAAAATGAGCACCAATTGGTTTGGTGGCGTCATACAGGTGCAGAATTTCTTGAGCTATACGCTGATCTAATTTGATCGTGGTTCGTCTCAAATTGTTTGTAAGCACTAAAATGTGCTTATTTAAGTTTAAACCATTTTATATATGCATTAACAGGTAATTCTCAAAATTAAAAAATAAATTTACTCAGGGTGGTTAGGGTTAAGATCCACGTAGATGAGAATTGAAGAGAATGTTGTAGGCTTATGTATGTTAAACTATTAATTGTATTACTTTAGAAGCTAGTCATAAAGAGTTTAGAAAAATTTACTTTAATCATACCCGTATAAACTCTTGAGAACTATCCAATGTAGATAAATTCCGTTGATTACTGCTTTCACCAGATCCTTCTATATTTTTTCATAGTTAAATATAGAAAACAAAGAATAATGATAATGAAATCAATGAATTAATTTTAAATGAAGATGACAAAAATGATGACACAATTGATTTCAGTTCTGATCTCAATTTTTCCGAATTTGTGTCGAGTGACTCTATGAATTACTCTGATGACAGTCAATGGTTTTCTCTATTATTTGCTGTCATTTTTAAGATTTATGTAAAATTTAAACAAAATTAATAATTAAAATAAAATTTTTTTTCTATTAATAAACTTGATTGAATATTGTTTGGGAGGTGGGCGAAGGGCGTGGCCAAACTGAATAACATAATTATATGATAATTAAGTGAAATAAGTTAAAAATAAACAATTTAATTGCCTTTCTTATGCATTTCACAACTCGTGGCAGTGAACTTTTGTTCTTAATTTTGTGTGGGGGTGGGTGAAGGGCGTGGTCAAACTAAATAAAATAATTATATGATAAAAGTGTGAATCTAGTAAATAAAAAATTAGTTAATTTCTCTTCTTATACTTTTTACAACTCGAGATGTTGCCTTTCACAACGCAGTAGATAGGTGTTTCATAAGGGGGGGGGCATTTAGGTTAGGTTAAAGTGGCTGTCTCTTTTCAAAGAGACACTTAAGCCAATGAGGCCCATTGGCATACCATGAACTAATGTAAGCTGTTTACAAAGCTGTGGATTCAGATGGATGATGGGTGACGGGGGGGCGGGGTTGCTGAAGAAAACAATAAGAGTTCTCATCTAAGCATGTAAACATGTAAACATGTACAGGGTTGCCCATATTCGACGGACCCATCTGGCAACGCCATAACT
This sequence comes from Dichetophora obliterata, assembly GCA_963920525.1. Lineage (NCBI taxonomy): Eukaryota > Metazoa > Arthropoda > Insecta > Diptera > Sciomyzidae > Dichetophora > Dichetophora obliterata. The sequence continues at coordinate 135,503,076 of OY986438.1, read as the reverse complement.
TTTGACAGAGATGTCAGATCGCTTAATGACATACGGCGTTTGAAGCGTCAGTCCAAGCAGATTTTTACCATGGAACAATACACGCCACGCGAGCGCTCTGAAAGAGTCTTCGAAATGGCCGAAGATGACGAGGAATTTTGGAACAAAATTATCATGTCCGATGAAGCCCATTTCACATTGAATGGGACCGTAAATAAGCAAAATTGCCGTATTTACGCCACTGAAAATCCTCAGGAGATTCAAGAAGTGCCTCTTCATGACGAAAAAGTCACAGTTTGGTGCGGCGTTAGTGCGAGAACGGTCATTGGGCCGTTTTTCTTCCAAAATGAAAATGGCCATGCTGTTACCATCAACCAGGAGCGTTATCGCGACATGATGACCAATTTTGTGATGCCAATTATTCGTCGAAAGCGTATGAGGCAGTTCTGGTTTCAACAAGACGGCGCTCCACCGCACACAAGTCGCATAACAATCGATTTTCTGAAGAATTTGTTTCCGGGCCGTTTGATGTCGAAAAGTGGTGATTTGGACTGGCCACCGCGTTCGCCCGATTTGACGCCGCCTGACTTCTTTTTGTGGGGATATTTGAAGTCAAAGGTTTACGTTAACAAGCCAAGGACCGTAGAAGATCTCAAGGACAACATTCGTGAAGAAATAGCCGCTATTCCGGCCGAAATGTTGGCGAAAACGATGGAAAATGCTGCAAAAAGGGCACAATACGCCATCAACGCCAGAGGCGGCCATTTGAGAGATATCATATTCAAAAATTGATGTAAACAAATCTACTTGGAACAAATTAAATGATTAAGATTGCCAACCGCCAAATTTTTATTTTTTTCTTTGATTTTTTTAAAAAAAAACATGGGTCCGTCGAATATTTGCAACCCTGTATAGCATTTAAACTTTTGGTGAGCGATAAACTGTAAATAGCGTAAATGTCGACAAAATGTCGGCTCTGGCTGCAACAACATTATGACTTTTTTAAATTTTAAACCTTTTAAAAACCTTCATTAACATAGAAAAATAAATAAAACATGTTCATATTTACTTCAACTACTTTAAATCAGGGACCGAAAATAACTGTTATTTTACAATTTTCAGATGAAAATAGGTCCTTGGGTTGGACAATGGCCGCAAACCAGTTAAAATGACTTTAGAGTTTTTGATTGTTTTTCGGGTACCTTAAATTGATAATTACTATTATTTAATTCGATGTTGCTTATTTATATAGAATCATGTATACTTAAATACGCGTTTATATATATTCAATTTTTAAATTCCGCTGAAAAGCCAATTAATGTGCTTAGTGGAAAATCCTAATTGCCAATAGGGGGTATGTTTTAGTACGTAGGTGCATTCTGTCTGTCCCGGCTGATTCGGGCAGACTTTAGAATGTGAATCGTGCATGCGTATAGGTCGGGTATACGTATCTTGGGAAGATTTCATACCTCCGGGCGAATCAAAAAAAAAAAAAAAAGGCATAACGAAAAAGTGGCCGGAGGACTTCTATAAATATACCATTATTATCGTATTGGCAGCAGCTTCGTGAATATTAAATTCCTTTTTAATTTTTGGCTGTTACTATAAAAATTAAAATTAACTGTTATTTTTGTCTTTTATTTTTTCGGGCAAAAATAACTGTACTTTTTACTTTTATTTTTTAGGTCAAAAATAACAGTTATTTTGTGCCTTTTATTTTTTCGGTCAAAAAATCAGGCAATTTTTATTTTTTCAAAGGCCGAATAAAAAACTTTAAAAACTAAACAGTCTTATAGCTCAAAATGTGCGCGCTGATAAGACGATAAAAATTGCATAAGATTTTTGTTTACCGTTCAAGTGGCCTTTAAAAAAATTCAAATTGCCCGATATTTTTGACCGAAAAAATAAAAGGCACAAAATAACTGTTATTTGTGACCAAAAAAATGAAAGTCAAAAGTAACAGTTTTTTTGCCCGAAAAAAATAAAAGGCATTAAATAACTAGTATTTTTGTTGGAATGATTTATGATTTTCTTTTAAGTTATTTTCACTAAAGTTAAAAAAACTTAATTATTTCTAATGATATCCTCACTGGTCAGAATTGCTGGCCATAATTGCTTCAACTGAAACAAATTAAAACTAAAATATTAATTATAAAATAAACACCTGCTGAAAAGATATTGTAAGAAATTAAAAAAAAAAGTTATGAAGTTATTTAAATTTTTAAAGTTTTTGTATGGAAACAAAATAAAAAGTATCAAACATTTTTTTGAAGAGATTTTTCCGGCCTATAATTTCTGATAGTTGTTTTTTTTTTAAACTATTACGCCAGCCAATATTTTTACACAAAAATCGATTTTTAGAGGTTATTTCAAACCATTCCAGCTCACGGATGGCTATCTGTAGAGTCGAAATATTATAGGAATCATCATGACATAAGCCCAGGCTTATTTGGAAGGAAAGACTCGATTTTCACGAAGTGTCACCGCTAGAATTTGAGGAGAACATTCGTTTAAAACCACTTTGCGATACTCACACACAGCTTAAAAAAATCGTGAAATTGACAAATGTAAAAATGAAATTCACTTTTACGTTCATTTAATAACACTGCAGGGACGTCAAAAAGACACACGAAGATGCCGAGAACGTAAACTTATTTTTTGGTCATAGAATTTAGTGGCATACTCAATTTTTCCCAATTAGATCAAAATCTCGAGATATTTGCGATTGAAATGTAGTCACTTTTTTCCTTATTTTTGGAGAACAAAAATTTTGATCAGCTCCGATTTTGCTTAAACTTTCAGAATTTAATCTACATTAAAAAATTTTAATTTGAGTAAAAAAGTTTTATGATTTTTCGGAAATCGCTACATTTTTCTCTTCAGTAGTCTTTGAGTGATTAAGCTGTGATCAACTCACTGTTTAAATTAGTACATGACTTCGCAGATTTAGGAATTCATTCTTTTGAATTTTATGGCTGCTAATCATATGACATTTCAAAGCAGTAGGCTATTTAAAGATCACCGCCATCAACTCTACCAAGGTTGCCATCTGTTCTAGTGGCTTCTTTGTTTATTTCAATATTCATTGGTGTTCGACAATTTGTCGAAATGCGCCATAGGAATTATATTGTAATTACGTAAATCTAGTAAGTAAAAAATTAGTTTATTTAGTTTCTTACACTTTCTACAACTCGAGATATTGCACTATTATTGCTAATTTTTCTTGGGCGGTGGGCGATGGGCGATGGGCGTGACCGACATTAATTAAGGTTTGTGTGGCGTTAAATATTTACGCAATAATTACACATGGTAAATTTCATGTACCTACGATGATTCCTTCTATTTTTGTCCCCCATCCCATAGACCTCGCTACACTGTGCGACATACGAAATTCAGCTGGTGGGCTGCTTGATTTTGGAGCAAATGTTGTTGCAGACCAGTTGCTGGCAGCCATTGTTGAGCGTTCGCATGCTGTTGGAATGTTGATGTATGTATACAGTTTGAATTGTTGTACAGTTTTTGTTGTGAATATTGGTGATGCTGTTCCTGCTGTTGCTGCTTTTGTTGTTTGCGTTGCAGCAAACGATTTAATCGGATTTTTTAGAGGTTTCTGCTTATCTGCTTTATGCATCTGCAGCTCTCTTCGTGCGGCTGTCTGTATCTATTCGCTCACATCTATTTGTCCAATTGTTTTTGTAGTGTGCATGCGTGAGTACGTTAGCTTAGGTATTGGCAGTTTGGAGCTGGCTTTGACTGGCAGATACACTGATCATTTGGACGAATTGCATTAGCTGCTTGTTACTCATATGATTTGATGGATGTGTGAAATTCAGTTTAAATGTATGCAATTTTGTTTTTTGTTTTTTGTGGCACTTTGTGATTAGTTCGATTGTTTGCATGTTTTGTGCTGTTACTGCGGGAATTACAATACATGGCACAGCAAACATTTAGCTTCTAATTGAATTTCTCATCTGCATTTTACATCATTTGTGAGCGGGTAAAAACCTATCAAAGTAATGACAGATACAATTAATGAAATTAAATTGAACTTTTGAAGAGTCTTAAAGCTTAAAAGCATTTATTAAATCGTAGTTTAAAGGCCGTCATTAAAAAAAATGTTCTGAACATTTTAGCTTTAACAACTACAATATTTCAAAAATGTGTTTGTTTTTATTTAATAAGGTTGTATTTTTGAGTTAGATTATGATTTTAAAACTCTAGAATTTACGATGATTTATGAGAATGGTTTAGTTTTTTTTTTTAAATAACTCCTAGCTTAATTTAAAAATTCTGCAAAATGTATTCTCAGAATCAGTTTTCTTAGCCTTAAAAGCACAAAAAACAACCACAACCACAACCACCACTTTTGTTAAAAATTAAAATTATCTTTATTTAATTAGAGACGTAGCCAGGGTTCTGTTAAAATTTTTTTTTGGTAATAGTAAGGATACAGGACTTCATTGTGCGTAATGAATTGATTAGATTTGAAATTCTGTATTCTTAAAAGTGGCATTATTTGTTTTAACATGACAACTGATATTTGTATTCTATGGTTGGTTGGTTTAAATGGTGGTGCTACATAATAAAAATACTGTCCAAGTAGCTCCAGCTTACCAGTTTTGTTAACATAACCTTTTGTTGCTGTAAGTTGCGTCAGTATCGCACTGTAAGTTTATAGCCATCCAGTGATATAAAGGATATCGTGATGTCGACTTTGGGGGTTTCATATAGTCCGTGTTATAAGGAGCAAGTTACAAAGGAAGTGAATTTAGAATATTGTTGTGTCCATATGGCCTATTCCACCAGTTGTAGGACTCTCTGGGTCTGACTGCGCTATTGGTCGCTATAAACTCGATATGTAGATTTATAGAAAGTAGACACTATTTTTTGCCAAAGATTTTTTTGCAGGTGTTGCAGGCCTTTTTGACCTTTTGTTCGATGTTGGTTTCCAGCTAAGCTTAGAATCTGGAATGACTCCCAGATATTTTTCGCTGCTGGATAGTGTAAGAGGTAGGGTGTTTAGCTTTGGAAAGACGTATTGTGACACTTTGGTTTTAGTGGTGAATAGCATCAGTTCCATCTTGCTAGGGACAACTCCTAGGCTGCACCTGACAAACAGCACTGAGACCGAGTTTTCCCAAAGCTTCCTCTTTTAGCTCACTGAGCGTAGGAGGGAACTGTCCTGATACCATTACAACTACATTATCCGCATAAGCCACCACTTTGACCTAGTTTCAATTTAAGGTGCTAAGAACTTCGTTCATGGCGAAGAGCCAGAACAGGGACGATATCCCTTATCCCTCCGGATTACTCTTCCAACCCATTATCCCGGGGTTAGTTAGGGATTGAAAACTTTAAGAAGCAAATAATCCAAAACGTTTTTAATACAATTGTTAATAATTTATTACTTGAAACTAGAATATGTAAATTAATTCATTTATAAAGCAACAAAAACAAACCAAAACACAACACTTTAACGGTATTCACAATGGCGTTGTTTTCAGTGCAGTTGAAGAACCCCGTGGTATTGATACCACACTTTACCAAGTGTTTTTTAAATTTTTTGTTGTTTTACATGAAACCTCTACAAACCAATTTATTTGCATAGTAACAAAAAGCTATAGTGAGAGATTCCCAAACGCAAATTCTATTTCAAAGGGTGCTGATAATTGTGGTTTTCAATTATGGCAAAAACCACAATACCACGCTACCACACAATTCTGAATACCCTTATGGTTAATAAACACAAAAAACTTAAGTAATATTAAGGACTAGCAAGGTATTAATTAATTAATTAATTTATTAAATAGTAATTTAAGGAACAAAAATATATAAAAAAATAAAATACAGAACAGTTTAAGTTCCAGTTTAATTATATAAATGCTATTTATTTGTTTTGAGACACCTTCATATTTCATGTCTTCATGTTTTTTGTGTTTAAGGCAAATCAAGGTTGGGAAAGCCTTTTAAAAATTAACTTTTTTATTTTAATTATTTTTAAATTAATACATTAATCTGATAAACGCGTTTTATTTTTCATTAGAGAGCTTTGTTCGGATATTGTAACAAATATAATGCGCTGATGAGAAGCACCGTTCTAATTCTATTCTAGTTGGAAAAATAGTTGTGCGATAATTGTAAGCGATTTGTAATATTCAATCACGATTGCCTTGACCACAAAAAAAAAATTATATCTTGAGTCAGAATATCTGATAATTCTGAAATACATAACTGACTTCCCGATGTTGCAAATTCTTCTAAAACTTTGCAAAGTCTTTGCTCCAGTGATTTAGCCTCAATTAAAGTTTTTTCTAATTCTATATTCATATCAACTTAAAATGAAAGGTTTGCATTTACATGAATATTTGTAATAGAAATTTAAAAATCCCGGGATCCCGTAAAGAAAATCGCGGGATTTGAAGGGGCTTTAATCGTCCGGGATTCCAAAATTCAATATTGACCTCCCTAGTTGGCTATTACCCAATTCCGCCTGGATTTTTCTATTACTGAGCATTGAGACTATCCATTTTCTCACTGGCGATTGCACACCAACTTTGGTCAGATCATCAGGAATGGCCTTAAAGTGCAGACTGTTAAAAGCTCCCTCAATGTCCATTCTGTGGATATGCGATGTGGATTCTGCGATATCTGTAGACCTGTCTTTGAGGTATACCTGCTGGGCGTTTAATATGCCGGTGACATCTAGAATGTTCCTTAGATGAATGTCAAGAATACGTTCTAGGGTTTTCAGTACGAATAATGTGAAGCTTATTGGTCTGAAATCCTTAGCTGATTCATGACCTTTCCTCCCAGATTTGGTTATACATATTACCTTTACTCTTCTTTCGCTCCTAGGAGTATAGTTAAGGCGGAGGTAATTTTTTAAAATAGAGAGTAAGATAGGCGAAATTACATCTTGTTTACATCTTGTTGATACATTATTAGTAGACTGTCATCGGAGCCTGCAGGTTAGTATGGAGAGAAGCTGGTTATGGCCCAAATTATCCTGTCCATTGAGAAAAATGGGCCAGTAGGATCCGTAGCAGTGGGTTTTGGTGACTCTAAGGTCTCATTGTGGATTTTCCTGCAGCTGGAAAAGTTCGTATTAAGTAGGTTTTTTAGTGATTGTTTGGTAAATTCTATCCACGTACCATTTGTTTTCCTAATGAAAGAGGGACTGGTGTTTTCTTTGGATATAATGCTGCCGAGTCTTGACGATTCTTTGATGTATTCTGTCGATTGATTGTGTATATTTCTGCCCAGAATAATTTTTCGCATCCCAGCAGTAGGCTGAGAGGAGTGGTAATTAAGATGCTCGTCAATCGCAACCTTTCATCCCTGTCTATTCTACATATTGCGCTCATAAACCGTACCTTGCTCCACATTCTAATCAATAAATAAAAAATAATGCATGCCATTATTGTATTAGTACACTAAGAACTTAGTTCTTTCAAAGTACAAAAGAAAATAAACAAATAAAAAAAAATATATGATAACCAAATTTGATGGAATTAATTATTAAGCAAAAGAGAAAGAAAAAAAGAATGTAAAAAATAGGATGAAAAGAGAGATGGTTAGATAGAGCATAAGAAAGAGATGGAAGAAAACTGACCTTTTATTAGGAATAAGGCGATGAAAAATATTATTGAATATTTGAAAAGCGTTTTCAACTGAGTCGATTTTAATAAATCGACGTTAATAAAAAAAGTCTTGTGGAGTTAAGATTGTTCAAAGTTGGCAAAATTAGCACTTGGCTTCTTTGTGATCTACTAAATTGTAGTTTTTCAAATTAGTAATGAGGATTTGCTGCTGTCAGAAAGAAAATCATAAACGCCAAAATTCCAAAATGTAGAAAAGGGCAGATTCGGAACCCTGAATAGTTTCTGATTTTTGTGTTAAGCTAAGACTACCCATTTTAAACTCCAAATGACTGAAAAACTTAAGTAAAGTGGTCACATCTAGTGTGTTTCTTAGAATGTTAAAAACGTAAAAGCTAAATATCTCAAAACTACTCAAATAGAGATATGACTTTTTTTAGGAGGGTAGTTTTGGAGTGTATAAGTTTATATAAAAATATGCTTTTTTTGATATTAGAGTAAGTTATTATGTCGCACTCAAGTAAACAATTTTTTAATTCAGCTATGTGATCGAATCTACGTAATCCATATACATAACGTGTAGCATGATTAAAGGCGATTTTTAATTTAAGTTTGTACCATGAATCTAACTTACTATACACAAGTTCAGAATAAGATATGATGGGAACAATTAGCCGAATTACAAGTTTTTGTCTTATATCAGTGGGAGTGTAGTCAACCGACATTCTTAGATTTCGCAAAGTACAGGGTCCGCAATCTAACGTTTTTTTTCAACTAGTGTTTATTTCGTGAATGGTAACACTTAGCTCATGTCTGATTTAACAGATAATTAGTTTTATCTTTCCGCTGAACGAATATGGTTATGCATACGCTTGAACAACGCTGGGAAATATTGCGACATTACTTTGAAAATCATGGTAATGTTGCAGATTACCATGATTAAATTGTGTCCGAAAATTGCGTACGGATTTTGGAAAAAGAGAAGCACCCTCAGCTCCGTATGTTCGTTATCTTGTGAAAAAGTGAAAGAAACTGGTATCCTCATCGATAAACCAAAGCGTGAAAAGCCAAAAGCAGTGCGTACACCCGAGAATATTGCTGCTGTGGCAGAAAGTGTACTTGAAGCGTCATCAACATCAATTCACCGTCATTCTCAACAATTGAACATTTCGGAGACATCATTGAGACGAATTTTGCATAAAGACCTTGGTATGACGCCATTCAAAGTCCAATTGGTTCAGGAGTTGAAGCCAACTGACCACCCAATGCGTTTTCGCTTCGCTAAATGGGCCTGCGATCGACTTACAGAATATGCCGATTTTGCCAAAAAAATCATCTTTTCAGATGAAGCTTATTTTTGTGCAAAATTGTCGCATTTGGGGCACAGAAAACCCGCACGCATACATTGAAAAGCCGCTGCACCCAAAACGAGTCACTGTTTGGTGCGGATTTTGGTTCAGAGGCATAATTGGGCCATTTTTCTTCGAAAATGAGCAAGGAGTGGCCGTTACAGTCAATGGCGATCGTTATCGGGCCATGTTGAACGAAATTTTGTTCACAAAAATTGAAGAAGAGGATATTGGCAACATTTAATTTCAACAGGACGGATCTACGTGCCACACAGCCGAAGCTACACTCGATGTTTTGCGCCCTGTTTTTGAAGGTTTCATTATCAGCCGCAGAGCTGATGTCGTTTGGCCACCTCCGAGCTGCGATTTGACACCGTTGACTATTATTTGTGGGGTGCTCTCAAAGATAAGTGTTACGCCGACAAGCAAGAGACAATTGACGCTTTAAAGGACAATATTCGTGAAGCCATAGGTGAAATATAGCTGCACACAATCGATAATGTGCTTAAAAATTGGACCGATCTTATTTTTAAATTATTTTTCATTATTAACCGGAAGTATTGTACTTTCAAATAAAAAAAGAAATTTGAGAAAATATTCAGTAGTTTTTTTTTATAGAATTTTCAAAAAAAAAGTTATTTGGCGGACCCTGTATAATTTATTTTTTGAACTGCACTGTTCATGTGATCTGTGCATGTGAGGGAAGCATTAACATTAAAACCACGACTAAAAACACTATTAGCAATTTTTATTATCTTATCATCTATTAATAAATCTGGAATTGAGCGAGGGTTCTTTTTGACTTTAGAGATAGGCAATACATTGGACTTTTAGAAATTAAGATGAAGATTATTATTCATAGCCCAAAGGCTTATACTCTGAAAATCTTCACTTTGTTTGCAAACTAGATCTTCCATAAGGTTTGTTTTGCCAGACAAATAAATCTGAACGTCATCAGCATAAGCGTGCATTGATGAATAGGTATAGCAGCGAAAAATGTCATTTACAAATATAAAGAAAAGCAGAGGACCAAGTACCGATCCCTGGGGCACACCACAGCAAACAGCTCTTTAATTAGAAAAATTAGTGATAACCTTTACCTTTTGTTTTCTGTCAAATAACTACTTAGAAGACGAGTAGCCTTGTCGCAGAACCCAAAGAGATATTTCAATTTTTTACATAAGACTTCATGACTTACAGTGTCAAACGATTTAGAGAAATCAAGCAAACACAACAGAGATAGTTGACCATCATCATAAGGGGACCTTATATCATCCAATAATTTAAGCATTGCAGTAGAGCAACTGTAACCTGCACGAAAACCTGATTGGAATGGAGACATAATATTGGTAGTGCCTCATCACTGGTGATGCCTCCTGACCGAAGGCAATCAATTCATCTTCTGTGCTATACCCTAGCACTGTAGGTAGGTTTTTTGGTGTGTAAATTATGTTTCTTACTCCCCTCTGCCACCGGAGCAGCGTAGGAGGCTATGAGGTATTAATGGGAAAGCATGGTCAGCCATGGCGAGCCCTAATACCATGGTTCGGCCAGAATTTCTCTCTGATTCGGCCAGGTAAGAGAAGGGATACGCTAGAATACAGCGTAAATTACCCATGGCTGCAAACTTAGAAGTCGTGGGCATAATTTCTTGACTCCGGAATTCAGGATTAGGGATATTTTTTTGTTCATTGCTCCACAACAGCCTGTATGACCTAGGTGTTCCTACCAGGAACCAAGAGCCTCGTCATCATTGCCTGTTGTGTCATTGCAACTTAAGTCTCTACACCTAGGTCTAGTCGGCATTTGTAGTTTAGTGGAGAGTGCGCTAGACCATCAACCCAGAGGTTCCGGGTTCGGGCATGATTCTTTTCACTTTCCTTGTTCTTTCCTACATTTAAGAATTATGCAAAACTAAATATCCACAACTAAAATTGTGGAAAATATAAAATTAAAGGATAGGAACAACTAAGGGCTGGAAATGCTTGCCGAGGTTAAGGCATAACACTAGCTTCGGTTAAAAGCAATTCAAATTGTCTTTGACGGTTGTTCCGCCTTATCAATAATTCACGTATGGTTCAATCAATTTGTCTAATGAAATCTATTCCTTTCCTTTCAGATGAAAGACCAAACCATGTTTGTATAAGGCGCATGCCTTGGTTCTTTGATCTTTTAAACAAAAAAAAAAAAACACGACAAGGTAGTTGTGCCAATTCAGTAGAGGTCAATCAATTAGTAGGATAAATTTTATAATAAAGTTAATAAGACCCCTTAACACAAACTGTGTAAAAAAATAATTATGAATTTTCTGATTGTTTGTAACGCCCATAAGGAGGCGTGACATGTATAGAAAAGAGTATATCTCTCTGCCTGTCGAGTCAATTGCAACTAAGGAATAATCCAGTTTAAATATTAGTCGAAGCGTTTGAGAGCCATGCCTACCTCCTATACAAATTCACTTTTTGATAACGTTAAAACCTCCTAAGATGCCACAAAAATTTATTTAGCAACTTGAAATTTTGCATATAAACTCTGATTTTTGATATGCAGTTTATGATTGAAAATTCCGCTTATCTCCCATACAAAATGACGTCAATCAAATATAAAAACTTTCAATAATTCCATTTACAGTGTTTTGCATTGTTCTAGAAAAAAAGTAAGAGAGAAGAAAAAGTTTTTTTTTCCGACAGAACTTGTGTTTATAGTTTTTAAATCTTGTAAAATTTGCTCTTCCTAAATCAGAACTGTACAGAATTTGTTTGGAACATTCTAAATAAAAAATTTAAATATTCAATTTTAAATGATCTGTGTGAATAAGAAAATTTTTCGACTGAAGAAACTTTTTTTCTTGTAGTACCAATAAAAACATCCGCGAAAACAATCTTGAATAAGCTATGGAGCATTACAGAGACGGATAGAAATAATTTACTTTTATTAAGAAGAAAAAAAGCTCAACTGAATTCTACTAGCAACAAGTAGAATTTCACTTAACTTTAGTAAAAATCAGAAATTAGAGTTTCTTGCAACAAGAAATTAATTCACTCAGTTAAGCATAGTACTCTGTTCAGTTTCATGTGAAATTAAACTCAAATCTCCATACAAAAAATGACAGCTGCGAAGAAAGAGTGTAAATTTTCACAACATGTTCGTCAGAGCAGTACTCTGTACCGCTGCGTGAAATTATCGCAACATGTTTCTGAGCAACATTTTTTCACGACAATTTAATTGTACTGCCTATTTATTTTGAAGTGAAAAGAGAGATATCATATGAAATCTCCCAACTTATTCTCTGAGAAACGTTGCCATAGGAACTCCTCGCAACAAACTTTAAATCAGAAATTTCACGCAACAAATAAATAAATGTTGCCAGCGAAATTTCACGTAAAGGCTTTAAGCCTAGTACTCTGTTCGTGTGCATGAAATTTCGCTGGCAACATCTATTTATTTGTTAGGTGAAATTTCTGACTTAAAGTTTGTTGCGAGGAATTCCTATGGCAACATTTCTCAGAGAGACTCGGAGAATAAGGTGGGAGATTTCATATGATATCTCTCTTTTCACTTCAAAATAAATAGGCAGTACAATTAAATTGTCGTGAAAAATGTTGCTCAGAAACATGTTGCGATAATTTCACGCAGCGGAACAGAGTATTGCTCTGACGAACATGTTGTGAAATTTTACACGCTTGTTTTGCAGCTGTCACTTTTTGTATGGAGATTTGAGTGGAATTTCACATGAAACTGAACAGAGTACTATGCTTTACCAAAAAAAATTTCCATTGCTTATATGCTTAATCTTGAGAAATTATTTTCTTAATAATGTTACGTATATTATTTCAAAAACATCATAACAGTGCGAATAACTCGGTTGGCTAAGGCTTTAGTATTTTCTCTTATTTTTTTTTCGGAATCTCTAGTAGTGGGTTCATATTCCTTCAGAGACATAATTTTTTTTTTTTCTTAATTGCTTTTAGTTTTGTTTTGGTTTTTTTAGTTTTTTGTGCTTTTCAGAGATTTCGTTCTATTTTTTGCATTAATTTCTTAAAATATCAAAGCAAACGCGTTAATTTTCTCACTCTGTGCTCATACGTTTATTCCTAATGAAGCAAATTAAGCGATGAAAAGTTAACAACTGCGAGGGTCGAACGAATAAGCCCATGCGCTTACACTCACGCGACCGAGGTTCAAGTCTCCAGATAATGGTAATTTTTCATTTCAATTTAATTTAATGTTAATAATACACGTAGAAATCTATTAGCTAAATTTGTATATGTAATTAATCAAGACTTGTGCTTCTTTCTCAGCCATTTCAAAATTACGCTGTATTTTAGCTGAAAAATTGATCCTGAATACCAAGCATGTTGCGGCTTGATTTAAGTAATTTTTTAATGGAATATTAATTTTGATATTGCAGGAAATATAAGCTTGAAATTAAGAAAATTTCAACTGGAATATATATTTTAATATCGCAGAAAATATTTTCTTCATTTGAGGCGATATTTTCTGGAGTGGGAATTTTGAGAGCTCGGCAAATATCCTTTCGATTTAAGTAGATTTTGACTGGAATCTTTGGTACTTCAGAAAATAATTTACTTGATTTAAACTTATATTCGCTGAGTGCTATCTGTGGCCGCGATTTTCTTAATCCCTACTGAATATGAGTATATTTTTCTATCCGTGTACCTATTCATTTAGCCATACATCATTCCATTCCATTCCAATATATTCTATCAGCTTCGCAGTGATGCTTTAATATTCGTATATCAAAAATTCTATATTAAAATTACAATTATTTACCATAAATAAAATTTTTCGCATGCAACATAAAGCTATGCATCCAACATTATATCGAGCAACAAGTAGCAGCATCATCGAACAAGCAAAAGCAGCATCAGGCTAGTGCGAGGTGCTCATGCGACAGAAATTGACTTAATTTATGATAATTAATTCGCTATCAAAGATATTGGCCATATGTGACAAAAGCAACAACAGCACCAATAATAATAACAACAACCAGAACAACAACAACAACAAGAACTGCAACTATACCAATAACGATGTGGAAAATGAGTATGAAGGCATCGAAGATTGACTGACGAGATCAGGCAGACTCCGCCAGCTTCGTTACAATATACAGCAACTTGTCTATGTTGTTGTTGTTGTACTGAAGCTCTCCTCCATTTAGTTTAGTTTCGCTGTGAGCATCAATTAAAATTAACAAGATTTTTGGTTGAGTTTGTAAACTGTATTTATTCAATACTAGTTACCAATACTTTATTTTTACTGTTTTTGCAGTCCTTGCATGTTGATGGTCACTTTTTGGGTGTTTATCGAGAATTCATGTTTATTTTATGCAGTTTAATCTGATAAATCTGCATATTGTAGTTGTTGTTGTTGCTTGCGCATAGCTTGTGGAAGAGGGAGTTGTTGTTAAATTAAAGTTTCGTTTAAGTTGTGAACAAAATCTAGTGTGTGTGTATGTGTTTTTTTTTAAGTGTTGGTATGGAGTGAGTGTGTGTGTGTGTGTCTTAAAAGATTGCTGGACGTGTCATACGGGTTGCTCGGTGATGCTTCTATTTTATCTTAGAATCGATTTGGCATTAATGAGCAAACTTTAAGCTAAGAGACGAACAAGTTTTTAGTGCTAATGAACAGCATCTTGCTAGCGATAAGCAGCGGATGCGATAAGCTGACAAATATTCATGGATGGCAGATATTTCCAAGCAAAATTCGTCATGCTTTCAGCTGGCGAAAGGATAATGCTATTAAATGGTGCTTGAAATTCTGTTTTTGATGTACATATCTTAGAGTGGAAAAAAGTTAAGCAATATAAGATATGACTTAATTTTAGATAAAAAATATCAGAGACTGCACAGTAAAAAATATGAGCATAAATTTTATACTTTTTTGTATACATATAAATATTATAAAAGTTAAAATATTATAAAAGTTATACCATCAAATCTTATAAATTTTTCCAGACCATTTTTCTCATCAGACCAATCGAAACCACTATATTTTTACATTTCCCGATTTCGGTGAATTTTTTTCTTTCGAACCAGAATATATTTTGATTAACACATGATATCCATATAAAATTTTTAAATTATATTTTTTTTATTATTTTTATAATATTGAGTGGTATAAAATTTATAAATTATTTGGAATAAAAAAGTTTATACCACACAAATGTTACAAAAAAGATAAAATTTACCCTCAAATTTTTTACTGTGTGTACATAATAATTATTTTTAAATTTTGAAACAAAACAAGCAGTATAAAAAATCTGTCGCACCGCCGTTTTGAAGGTAGAATTAGAATGCTCTCACATTGTAGAACTTGATCTCATATTGATTTTTAATATTTTGATTTTTACAATTTTGAGCAAAAAATAATAATTATTTTTGCTTTTTTGGTCAGAAAATAACTGGTAAGTTTTGCATTTTATTTTTTTTAGATAGGAATAAGAAGATAAAGAAGAAGTAATGAAGGGAGATTTGATTATACTTTCCAACAGTGTTAATTGAATTTGCATTCAAACATCTACACTGCGAGAAATATTGAATTGAAAGTGTGCAGTTTTTTTCGATGCAGTCCTCAGATTTTTCTAGGCTGATAATTTCAAACGCATTCCAAAAATTGCGAATTGTAGTAAATCGAAATTTCACACGATTACTGAAAGCCCAAATTTTGGTCATTATAATGTAACATAAATTTTATTTCTATTTAAAAAAGGCACATTTATTTTACAAAGAATTAAAAATTTACAAATTTGGATTTAATTTCCCGTTTTCCAAAATTAATTTCAAATCAAGTTTTGAAGAAAAATATATATGTATTTGACAAGATTAGTGTATCTGTATTTGTTTTAAATGAAATAAAGTTTAACATTATTTTTAAAAAACGGCAAAATTTAAGATTGCTTTTTGATCTAATGAATATTATCTAATTTAGCTATATAATTACTTTTTTCACACTCATTCATTTCATCATATAGCTGCTGTCTTTTAGTAGGAACTTACACACCAGACGATCCTTCAAACAAAATTATTTTTTTATGGTACAAATTTTTTGGTTTTTCATCAAACTAGACTCACATTAGGGACGATAAAATCTGGGGGGCGGTTGTGGGTAGCATTTTCTTTTAATTTTTGCTTCTTGACATCCTCCTTTTTTAGCTGATGCCAAAAATGTTACCCCTTAACACCAAATAATATAACAAGAGGTCCATAATAAAAACTGCCCATTTGCATACATTGAAAATAAATCCAGTATCTAAAGGGTGGTTAAATTTTAAGGGCCGATGTTGATCTTGAATAAAACACAAATTATTTAGGAAATTATTATCATTTCTTTGATAATATTGATATGATAATATTGGTACAGTTCAATTATGTATAGAACAAAATATCGGCCAAGTGGCCGCGGCGAATTCGGCGGCACACCTCCATCCGATGGTCCAAATTTTCGATGACGGTGAGGCATAATTGAGGTTCTATGCCGTTAATGTGCCGAATTATCTCATCCGTTAGCTCTTGAATTGTTGCTGGCTTATCGACGTGCACTTTTCTTTCAAATAACCCAAAAGAAAGAAGTCCGGTGTCAAATCACATGATCTAGGCGGCCAATTGACATCGCCACCACGTGAGATAACACAGCCATTGAATTTGTCGTGCAAAAGAGCCATTGTTTCGTTAGCTGTGTGGTAAGTGGCAGCTTCCTGTTGAAACCACATAGCGTCCACATCCATATCTTCCAATTCGGGCCATAAAAAGTTCGTTATCATCTCACGATAGCGAACACCATTTACAGTAACTGCCTGACCGGCCCCAATTTGGAAAAAATACGGCCCGATGATGCCGCCAGCCCATAAACCGCACCAAACAGTCACTCTTTGTTAGTGCATTGGTTTTTCGACAATCACTCTTAGATTCGCCCAAATACAGCAATTCTGCTTATTGACGAATCTACTGAGGTGAAAATGTGCCTCATTACTGAAGATGATTTTCTTCGAAAATTGATCATTCTGACCATTGACGACGCTTTAAATGGTCAAGAGGCTTTAGTTCTTGAGTCAATTGCACCTTGTAAGTGTGGAAATGCAAGTCTTTATGCATAATGTTCATCAACGATGAGTGTGAGGGGTGCAATTGTTGGGCACGACGATGAGTTGAGGTGGACGACTCTTAAGCCACACTATCGCGATCAGCAGCAATATTTTCTGTGGTACGAGCAGTTCGAGCATGCACTGGTATTGTCACATCTCCTACAGACCCGGTTTGCTCAAATTTTTGCACGATTTTTCCGATTGATCGTCCATTTTCATAATAAGCCTGAATAAATTTTACGCGTTGCTCGATTGTGTATCTTTTCATGGCTCAAATTAAATTAGTCTGAAATTGAGAAATGCCAAATGAAATGCAGAAAATAACTAGACGTTTAGGTGTCGTTTACATTCAACATCGGTCCTTAAAATTTAACCACCCTTTATTTAATTCAAGCTTTAATATTCATAAAAAGGCTTTATTATAAAGTACGCACCTACAGCTAAATCCTCCGTAGCAAAAACTTTTTCACAATATTAAGAAAAACAAAAACATATTTATTTAGCAATGTCATCAGTCAACATTTTTAAACAAAGAAGTTTTAAAATTTAAAAAGCTTAATAGTATTGAGAGAAATGGAGATAATTGAGAGACTTTAGTCTAAAGTAACTATGTGTTTGCTAAGGGTTAAGTATCAGCAACATTTTTTATCGACCACCTGCACATTACTAAAGTTGCTATATATTATGTGAAAAACGCTTTTTATAAGACTTTAAAAAAATGCAAAAAAAAATGGATATTTTTTTTTTGTCCATTAACAGTTATTTAATTGTACAAATTTCAGCAACTTATTTAAATAAAGAGGAAGGTTGAAAAATATTAAAAAATTTTTCATTTCCCTCTAACAAATTTATGCAAATCTGGTTGGTACAAAGTGGAATTTTTTTAAAGAATATTTTAGTCTTCTACAACTTTTTAGGCTAAAACAGACCTTTAGAAAGCGTGTTAGCAGGCTGAAACTTTTTACAAAATGTTCCTCGGAATTATTCAACTAAATCGTTTATAGCAGAAACGAATAAAAGATAGAAGATAGGTTTTTTGACTAATTTTTGATTAGTTCGAATTTAATGCAGATAAAAACAGTATTTTAAAGCAGAGGTAGAAAGTTACTGCCATTTAGTAATCTTAATTAATTTATTTACATGGTGTGATTTTGTTTACGAATCGCATTTGCTTTTCGAATCGCATTACAGAGTAAAGCCCCAGGTAAATACTTATGAATAAACAGCCAATTAATTTTATTCCAAATTAGAAGCTAACTGTCCTTCTGCAAATAATTCGAAAATAGTAAATAAATAACACCGCATTTTTTTCAATATCTATTTTTAAAATAAATTAAATTCAATACATAGTTAAGTCAATACAATGCAATAAAAGATAAAACAAATTAATGTTGAAATTAAGGTTGAATATTAGTAGAGTTTAGTCAGAGTTTGTCAGTTCCTTTAGATGCTGCCATTTTTCGGTTTTTTTAAAACGGTCTTTTGCATTATTGAAATATTTCTTAATTGTTGCATCGATTTTTGATATTTTTGCATACTCAATAGAAAGCACGCAAGCATCTGAAAAAATAATTTTTATTTAAGTTAATATAAAATTAATGAAATAAAGTTAAGTACAAAATATATCAAATTTAGCCTAAAAATGTTTGGCGTAAACAGACATTAAAGAGCGGCCATAGGGCATAAAATAACTAAGACAGTTAAATAACACAAACTATAAAAAACAATGTTTTCTGATTTTTAAAATTCTAAGCACTTTAGCGTGTGAACGCCTCCTTTTTTTATTGACAAAGAGCAACATGTTTTCCAAGTCTTATTTTTAATTACGAGAAAATTTTTCAGAATAGAGGGATTAAGGTATTTTTTTTACTGTAAAAGTACCTTTTAGAGCTTGAATTATATGGAAACCCTTAATTGATATATTCGAACTGAAATTTTTCCATGAGAAGTGTGATGCTAGTTTATCATCGCCGAAAATCCATTTCAAATTACATGTGATGAATTTTGTGACGTCATCATTGTTTTGGCGGCAAAATTTATCTATCTGAAAAGTTAGAATAACTAACTTAAATTCATTAAAATTTTAGAGTCTCATACCAATTTTTTCTGCATATCTTTATTAAATTTTAAGTCAGCTTCAAATTTTAATATGTCATCTTTTGATGTAATAGGAAGTTCTGGCAGCAAACAATTTTTAAGTTGTAGACCTTTTGATGTTTTTATTAATTCTTCGACTTGCCGTCTTAATGCCACAAACTCTTCTGAAAAATGATTGATAATTTTTCGATTTTCTTCCAGAGCCTTTTCATTTTGTTGTATAACAGTTTCAAGTCTGTCACGAATTTCTACACATATGTAAGAAAGAAAATTATATTTATATATATTTTGTTTTTACATGCGTACAAACTTTAAAACCTTACCATACAGCGTATCTTTTGATTTCTTTTTTGTCGGATTGGTAATATTTTTAGAATCATCCTTTGTTTGGGTGCTAAGTTCCATAATGTTCAAGTCATGAGTAGGCAGATCTAATTTTAAATAGATATTAAGAAAACAAAACATTATTATCAAGAAACTAATGTAAATATATTTTATACCAGATTCTGCTTCGATTCCAAAATTAACGTGATAAATTGTAGGTTTAAAGTAAAGATGTAAAAATATGCAGCACTGAGGACAATTCTAAAGGGAAATGAAGACATTTTGACTGAATTTTATGAAGTCGGAAAAGTGTTTCGGTGCTAGATATATATAAACAACTTGTTTTGTATACATTTAAAATATTAGTGTTTTGATCAAAATCGTAGAAACTCTCCAATTCTTTTACTTCTCTTCCAAAAATGTAAATTTCATAGTCTTTACAAACAATTTTTGAGATCATGTAAATTTTATTTAGAGAATAGCAATAATTATCTGGATATTTTAGAGAGTACATTTTTCCTTCGTAGATAACTTCATTGAAACAGTTGTCTGGTAAGGGTTTTCCCAAAATTGGAATACTTGTTATATCTTTAAATTGCCGAATTGTCATACTCTCCTCTGTAATTCTATTAGATATTTGCGACAGAACAAAATTACCCTTCTTTACTTTCCTTTTTAACTTGTAAAGAAAATTTTCAAACTTGAACGCACTAAAGCTATTAAGAGATCCGAATCTTAATACGTCCTCGTTTAAGTGAATCAAGCTATGGCAATTATACGTCAAATTTTCAAGGTCGTAAAGTTCTGGCACAAATTTTATAAATTCTTTGAGGTATTCTTTGGCTTTTTTATTGAATTCGATGCACAGTTTAGGATCAGAAAGAATTCTTATTGTAATTGTAGTTTGCAAAAATGTTGGAAACGTACATCATCTTATACATTTTTTATTGTAAAAACTCCGCTATAAAGGATAAATGACCGATATTCAGTGGCTTTCCACCTGTCCAGTTCGCATTGGCGTCGGAAGCGGGGGAAAGGGGGGCAGTTGCCTCCGCACTTTTTTAGCTAGATAAACAATTTAAAAGGAAAAGCTATTCAAAATATCAGCTTTTTTACAACGATAATATTTTTGTATTATATATTTTCCTCTTCTTTCTCTCTTCTTCATATTTCATGTGAAGAAATTTTGGTGAACTTTTTTTGCACCACCATTTGTACTGCCCCCTCATTTGTACTGCCCCGCCCAGATGAAATTCGCTTCCGACGCGCTTGCCAGTTCGTCTAGAGTTCTCAGCTTTCGGTTGAATTCAAAAGTTAATTGTTTTCTTAGTAAAATGTTTTTGCCAGCTATCTTCTCAATTTCTGATCGCGTAAACGAATAAACTGCACCTTTCTTTTTTGTCCAAAGTTTAAGAAGTTGTCGAGTCATCCCCAAGCACACAGCATGCATATAGTCCAACGGAAATTGGCTTACGCAATCAATGTTTAAGGATTCTAGCTGAAGTGGCTCTAGCTTGATGTGATGTTCAGGATGAGTTCGGTTCTTAAATGTCTCACCAGTTCTAGCCTGTTCATTGCATGATAACAGAGTTATCCTTCGTTTATAGCTTTGTCCTTTTTGAATGCACTTAGTACAACAGAAATAGCCTGAATGTGACTTTATGTTCAGCAGAAAGCACGTTTCGAACTTTTAAAAAGAGGAAGCCCATCAATTCCGAAGTTTAAGACCAATCCATTTAATGTACATAATTTTTTGTTTTTTGCATTTTTGTATAGAAAATCTGTTAAACATTTTTTAAGCCCATGATGAATATACGAGCCGCTTCCCATTTGAAAAATATTTTGTTTTCTTGGTGTTCCTCAAACTTCGAACATCCGCAGGCAAGCTTCCATTAAAACTTTGCAATCTTTTTAATAGCTCAGTCATACTTATTGTCGGAATACTATATTTTATCGACCGTTCGGCTAAGAATTTTTCCAGACTCTCTGCCGACGAATCGGTGTTTGATGAACAAATGAAAGCACTGGTAAGTTTTAAGAGAAGAGTTTTTTCCCAAGAACTCCTTTTATAGAGACCGTTATAGTATCTCAAGAATACGAAATAGCGTGAAAGATTTTTGTCAATTGAGTTCGTAAGAAAAGTTTAAATTTATTTGATATTTGAGAGAAATAATGGAAAGGGAATAAGCAATTCATATTGCACTTAGTTTTTACAACTGTGTATAAGGAGTTTAAATCACGTACCATTCTTGTTGCTCAGCTATTAGATGCATTCATAAAAAAATAAATATGTGAACTCAGCTCTTTTAATTTCGATTTCATAAGCAATTCATTGATCATCACTAGTAAACATTTTTGAAAATTAAAAAAAAAATGGGAAATGGCACTCAATTGCGTTATATATCAACGCTGACAAACACTGACAAAAGTCGAGGATTTTATTTGTCTTTTGTGTTTAATTTTTCCATTGTAAGATACAAAAAATCATATGTGCTTTTAAAATTTCAATAAAGATGAAAAGATTTTGCGACAAAAACTCCTACGCAGAATGTTTGATTGCTTTTTGAATCATATAAATATCAATAATGTTTTTAGCTTTTTTTTTTTTTGGAGAGGAAAAACATTTTTTTTTTGCCAATTGTTACACATTTTTGTGAGTTGTTTGAATTTTTTATACTCACAAGTCCTTCTTCTCCCCTCGCATAGTTTGCTTAAATATCCCACGTTGATCGTTTTAGACATCTTAGGGGATTCTTTTGAGGCTTAAGTTTATCTTTTTATAGAACACAATTTCCTTGTGATGGCAAATGTTGATTCGGTACACAAGGTACAGAATCTGTCTACCTTGTGCTCCTAATATGACATCTAAATGACAAACGCAACAAATCTATAAGATGTCGGCCATCTTTGAGTTTGCAAAAGAGAAAAACAACACAATATATATAACAAAGTGCGTGCCGCATTCACACTTCAACGACTACAACAACAAGAACATGTTGTACATCAGTTGCAACCAGACACCTATAATAAAGCTAAC
Organism: Dichetophora obliterata; assembly: GCA_963920525.1. NCBI lineage: Eukaryota > Metazoa > Arthropoda > Insecta > Diptera > Sciomyzidae > Dichetophora > Dichetophora obliterata. The sequence goes on along the minus strand of OY986438.1, from coordinate 135,480,588 downwards.
TCCGCCGCCACCAACACTTCGCTTTGACAGACGTCAAAGGTGTTGGTTATTGCTTTCGGTTTTTTTATATTTTTAAGTTTTTGTTCTATATTGGGCAAAAATTTTCACGTAATATACGAAGATATTTTTATTATTATTTTTATATAAAGCTGTGACAGCGTCTGTATTGCTGATAAGTCCGTGGCAGTGTTTTAATGCGAACTCATTGCGGCGCGCTGTCAGTGTCAACGTCAAATTAATAAGAACATGACATGATGGCAAAATCTTTTTTGTCTTGAAGATTGTTTTGCTTTGTTTTCATTTGCTTTAAGTTTTTTTCCCAAATTTTATGTGTATTTCATTGTTTGTTGAAAGTTTTAAAGGAAGCCCAATAGAATGCCTCAGCACAGTGAAACCTTAGCGGCCATAACTTGCAATTGTTTCTAAATTTTATTCAGAAATGAAAAGCGAAAGATGATTTTTGATGTAGTGAAATTTAAATGAACTGTATTAGCTGTGGTGGCCATAGCCTAGTGGGTAGAGTACGTGGCCCCTAAACCAAAGAAACGTAGTAGACCGGGTTCAATTCCACCTCAGACAGAATGTTTTTTTCAATTGAATTAATTTTTCTGTTCGGTCGTCACCTCTCTGCAGACAATGGCAAACCTCAGAGAGTAAAAAATGTCATGTAAAGCTTCTTTAGAACATAAGCCGTTCGGAGACGGCATTAAACTCAAAGGTCCAGTTCTCGATAATTTGTGTTCAAACATTTAATAACACGCTCAACACAATTGATCAATAGAAGCTCGGTCAAAACCCTTCCTAGGGCTGAAATGGCCAATTTATTTATTATTTTTTGTATATGCTGAAAATCGAAGTTTTATTCCTTAAATTCACGATATTAGTTATAAAAAAGTCAGCATTTAAAGTTAAAGCATTAACATCACTTTAACAATAGAATCAATTTATAAATAGATGCAATTTTATACAAAAATATTGATTTCATTCTTTCAAAAAATGTTACTTTCAGGACAATCGAACTGTAACATTAACTTAATGGTCGTTCACAGAATTATGCAGAAATGTTTGCACAATTTTGCAAATTTTATGTATTCACATAAACTAGGTTTTCTGATTATGTTTAACTTACTTATAATGATAAGACATTCAGTTAAAACAGATGACAAAAAAAAAATTTGCTCTTAGTTTTATATATCTAAATTCCAATAATATACTATCGTATATTTTTGCAGAAAGTGTGAAATTATTTAAACATGAAAATATAGAAAATTATGTTAACGTTTGATGGGCATTTAAGGATATTAATTTTTTAGTAATATTTATCATATTTTATTTTTCTTTTTAAAAATTGAACTTTCCAATAATGTGCTTCTTTCTAAAAATTCATTGGATATTATTAAATATATAAACATTTACAAACATGTTTTTGATGTTATTGAATTTATCAAAATCTATCAGAAATTAACTTTTTTTGTTGACTTTATATGATTTAAATACAAATTCTAAATGTTTGATAGTTTAAATCATACTTGATTTTAAATACAAATTCTAGTTGTTTGACAGTTTAAAATCGTTTATCGAGCTTAAGGCACCGCAGAAATTGTACAATAAAATCAATTGCTAGTGGTTTTTTTTCCTTTCATATTGAAAAACTTTGTTGTTGTTGTTGTTTCTTTGGAAAAATTCGTTAGAACAATTAATTGTTCTAACTTTGACCTTAAGCTCGATAAACGATTTTAAACTGTCAAACAACTAGAATTTGTATTTAAAATCAAGTATGATTTAAACTATCAAACATTTAAAATTTGTATTTAAATCATATAAAGTCAACATAATAAATATAGAGGTCATTTAGAAAAAACATTAACTTTTTTTATAATTTAAAATTAAATAGCAAAAAACATATTAAAATATCAAACATCTTAAAAATAAACTTAAAATATTTTTAACATATGCTGAAAATAAAATTTGCGCTTTCGTCTAATTTCGCTGTTTTTTCTCTAACACATATTTAAGTTTTCAAGGCTTTTTAAAAAACAAGTTGCAATATTTTTAATTCAAAAAGGATGAACTTTACAAAAAGTTTCTTTGTACAAGAAATGATAAGAATTACTCAAACTTTCGTGTATATTTTTCAAAAGTTTTTTAAACATTTGTGGGTTTTCAAAATTGACATTTGAAAAAATTTTTTGAACAAAAAAATGTATCCACTCTAAAACATTAAAAATATATAGATATTATTCAAAAATTCTTTTTATACTTTTTATATAATAAAAAATTTATATAGATAAATAAAATGAAATAAATAAAATTAAAAAAAATGTTGAGCCGAACAGGAGTAAAACAATTTTTTTGTTTTTTCAAGCATGCATACGTAAGTAGGGCAGGTAAAAACCTAAGGTAAAATTGATAATAAATTATATGAATATTACCTCAAAAAGATTATTTTTTCTTAGTTTAGCCTAGCCATTGAAAGGGTTAAATAAATATGTGAAGTCATCTAAAGATCAAATCCCCTCAGCATTTGATGGAAGTCTTTTACGTGTTTCAAGCAATATTGTATTGATGATCCATCTAAAACTTAGTTCTTAGCTTTCTACAAGATTCGGCAACCAACAACCGAAGTTAATTGTAGAGCTTTTGTTTTACAGAAATCAAAAGTATCATGCATACCAACTTATTTTGAGAACAATTTTTGGTTTGTACATTAACTTATTTCGAGAACAATTCGTGGGTACCATGTATTTCTCTATCTAATATCTAACCATCACTCTTTATCCTGGCTGAGAACAGGCAGACATCCCGAAGGTGCTCTGGCGGTTTTGATCTTTTATATAGTTTAAACTTTTCGAATAAAAATTAATGTTGTTTTTTTTTGCACTTTGCTAAAATGGCCGTATTGAATTTTAAAGGGGATGCACAACATTTAAAGCACACTTTTTAACAAAAATGATAAATCATCAACTCATTTCAAAGCAATTACACTTTGGAATTCCTATTGTTTAACAATCAAAATAGTTTTTTTTTTTTATGGGAGCTTAGTTTGTTAACTGGATCTGAGTTTAGTAATTTTCTCAAATTTCTTAATCTTTACAACCAAGGAATCTATTCCTAATTTTATTCCTCTATGATTACTACTTAAAGTTTTTGTTGCACCTTACATGAAAATGTTGCACTGTGCAGCTGCTCCATAGCCGTTATAGTTTTAAAATGTTTTACATTTAAAGCTTCGCATACGACTTGTTATCATAAAGCAGTTAATTAAATATGTTGTTTTAGTTTTTGGTTTGAATCAGACCCATTTGCTACTAATGCCAAATTTTGTCATTCCATAACTGAGCTGAATGCAGGCAAACAGTTTTGATTGAATTCAATGAAATACATATCTACTTAAACTGCTGCGGTCTAATCCATTATAAAAAAAGCAAAACATTTTAAAAATAATTTAAATAGTTTTTAAATCTAAGAGTTGTTTTTTTTTTGTTCCATTTAAAGTTGAATTTCAACACAGTTTCGTAAGCCTTCTAGAAATGTGGCTTTCAGCAAAAGGAACTATTTCAACTTATTTGTTATTTTAAAGTGATATCTGTATATCTAAATGTTTCACAACTACAATTAATGGCCCAAGTACTTTACATAAGAGTATCGTATGTTCTTGGCTTGCATTGATTTTGATTAATTGGCTAATTAAAGAAATAGCTGAAGCAATCAAGTATGGCTACAGTGCCTGATTAACTCTTCCTTTGCTATGAACTCTATAGTCTTGGTTGCTTTGTAACTCTGCAGAATATACATATGCTTGTGTTGCTACTGCTGCTGCATCGCGTATCTAATGAATATGCATTTCTTTAGATATAAAAGTACTATTAAGTGTTTCCATTTAAGTGGCTTTCAGTTGATTTTCGTTTTCTTTCTTTAGTCTTAATTGTTAACGGAATGTTTTTCAACCTTTTTATGTTACTTTGGTTACAGTTTAACACTGTAGCTGCCTGTGGAATTGCTTTAAATTGGTATTAATGAAATGATTTATGCTTTAAAAAACATGCTGCATACATACAAATAAAATTGCAATGCTTGCAAATAAGATGAAATTGAAATTAATGTGTAATCATTTGAACTTGTTATTATTTATTTCAGTTCTTGGAGACGCAAGTTAAACCAGGGTTTGAGTAATTAAATATAATTAAAACTTCATAAAAGTGGTTGTTCAGAAATTTCGTTGACAATAAAAGAGAGGGATGGTTTGTTTAAATGACGGTAAGTAACTGAAGGAAGGGGGTTTAGGATATTGTATTGCTGCAAAAAGTGTTAAAATTACTCGAAAAATTTCACGTAATAATTGCATTTATTTATCTATATCTATATCTATATCTTTTTTTTTTGTTGGACGTAGTGATAGCGCGCTATCATCTAGTGGCCCCACGATACTCCACCAGCTCCACCCCGGAACCGCGTCAGCATTTCATCAGGACGGGGGTTTGTTTTCGTAAGATTCCTACGTCCTCCTTAAACAAGGAGGTTCGGAACTACTGAAGTTTCTCTCATTTAATATTTTATTTATGTGTCTTTCACACAAAGTCCATGCATGTTCAGATTTTAGCATTTCGTTCAACAGATTCTCTTGAGTTAATGTAACACCTAGCATATCATTTAAAGCTCGTCTAAAGCTCGTCTCTCCTCTAACCACTTTTCACATTCGAAAAGTATGTGCTTAGCATCTTCTTTTAGCGCTGCGCATGAATCACAGCTGCTTATTTCTTTTAGTTTAAATCTATGTAGGTATTTGTTAAAACTACCATGGTTTGTCATAGCCTGAGTCAGAAAATATCCCATGTTTCCATGTTGTCTTTCCAGCCAGACTTTTATATTGGGGATAAGGCTATATGTCCAGCTCCCGTTCATGTTTTGATGCCAACGTTCTTGCCATTTAGTCACTACATTGTCCCTGGCATTAATTTTTATTTCTGAAATTTTTTTCTTTCGCTCTTGTGTATTAGTGTTCGCCCAACTTATAAGTTTAGTTTGGGTATATATTTCTTCTCTTTCCAGTATTAATAAGTCTATTGGTGGCAGACCTGCAAGCACTAATGCCGCACTTGTGGACACTGTACGGTACGCTGATATAATACGGAGAGCACTAACTCTCTGTGCTTTCTGTAGTTCCCTCATATTATTCTTCAGATTCAGTGCCCTGACAAAGGTTGGAGCAGCATAAAGAAGCTGGGAGTGTACTACGCTGCTTATTAATTTTCTCATCTGCGGCCTTGGGCCACCACAGTTTGGCATTATTCTGGCCAATGATGCTGCCGTTCGCAAAGCTTTGTCACGAATATTTACAACGTGCTGTCCAAAGCTAAGTTTGTCATCTAATTGCACACCCAAATAGCATAAGCTTCGTTTAAAGGGTATCTCTCTATCTTGTAGACGTATTTTCGGTATTTTGAAGACCCTACGATCTGTCACTAGAATTGCTTCCGTTTTTGGAACTGCAAGTTTCAAACCGTTTCTTCGCAGCCATCTGTTACAACGACATAAGCTATCGTATATCTATCGTATATCTATATCGTATATCTATATCTATATCTATATCTATATCTATATCTATATCTATATCTATATCTATATCTATATCTATATCTATATCTATATCTATATCTATATCTATATCTATATCTATATCTATATCTATATCTATATCTATATCTATATCTATATCTATATCTATATCTATATCTATATCTATATCTATATCTATATCTATATCTATATCTATATCTATATCTATATCTATATCTATATCTATATCTATATCTATATCTATATCTATATCTATATCTATATCTATATCTATATCTATATCTATATCTATATCTATATCTATATCTATATCTATATCTATATCTATATCTATATCTATATCTATATCTATATCTATATCTATATCTATATCTATATCTATATCTATATCTATATCTATATCTATATCTATATCTATATCTATATCTATATCTATATCTATATCTATATCTATATCTATATCTATATCTATATCTATATCTATATCTATATCTATATCTATATCTATATCTATATCTATATCTATATCTATATCTATATCTATATCTATATCTATATCTATATCTATATCTATATCTATATCTATATCTATATCTATATCTATATCTATATCTATATCTATATCTATATCTATATCTATATCTATATCTATATCTATATCTATATCTATATCTATATCTATATCTATATCTATATCTATATCTATATCTATATCTATATCTATATCTATATCTATATCTATATCTATATCTATATCTATATCTATATCTATATCTATATCTATATCTATATCTATATCTATATCTATATCTATATCTATATCTATATCTATATCTATATCTATATCTATATCTATATCTATATCTATATCTATATCTATATCTATATCTATATCTATATCTATATCTATATCTATATCTATATCTATATCTATATCTATATCTATATTGTAGTGTACTTACACAGTCACTATTACCGAAACGATACAAAAACAGTGCAACATTAAATTAAAATCCAACAACATTTTTGATGCAACTTAAAACCCAAAAATTATGACGGGCACTAAGAATCAAAAATGTCGTAACAAATGTCATTCACACTTCTAAAGTGCTGAATTGTTTTCATCCCCTCTTGCTGCTTGTATCGTTTAGATACTTAATTCTCTGCTCAATCACGACAACAACAACGATGTTGTTAGTGCAATGCAATTACAATATGAGCAGTGCACTGGAGTAAATACAGCGAATATATTATGTTACTCCAATGCAACTGACCTGCCGAATTTTCAAGGCTATCATCGCCAACATTGTTGTTGTTGGCTATTGAAATGTGGCTGGGAACCGATCGACTAACGGGATCGATTGGTAACCCATCGTGAAAATAAGGGCGGAGTCTAAAATACTGGCATGAATAACTTTAAGAAAAATACTGTTTTTTTTAGTATATAAGAAAAAAAGAAGAACCAAATAAAGCAGAATTTAATTTAAAGTCTAAGACAAGAGAAGTCTTTCAATTTTACTTTTCAAATGAATTTCCCTTGAAGTGCCGGCTAGGCCCAAAATATTCTTAAGCTGACGAGCTATATACGTAACTCCTTGGCACGTCCCCAAAATATAAAGTATCACAACTCAGATATATACCAACACAATATCTATATCTTTATCTATATTTATATCTATCTTCTATCGATCTATCTTTATATGAAATTGAAGTGAGAAATTTAAAGTTACGACTTTACTCTAAAAGTACTGGACCAATTTTTATGAAAAAAAGTTTGTGAATATATGTGTGCTGCAGATTTATTTAAGGGTATGTTACTTTCGACATTTTTATAATAAGTATATTTAATTAAGATATTACATTTTTTAAGAAATCATCCCAGCTGCCACGCCACGCATTGCTTATTCGTTGTCTTTTGACACGTTTGTGTTGCGAGAATTTCAATAAACTCCATGTTGCTCTCTATGCTTCTCTTTCCCTTTGTGCTCAGCTAGCACACTGCAACAAAAAAAAAAGTGATGATCAGTGTTGCCGGAGCAAATTTTTGTTTGTAATGCCGTGGTTATGCTAGCCAAACATGATTGCCGAACATTTTTTGTTGTTATTGTTTCACGTATAAAATGAAGAAATGAACTTTTTCTCATATTCATTTTCTCGCTCTCCGACCGAACATTTTGATTGCTGATTGAAACGTCAAACATGCCGAACTTTCCAGTGTTGGCTGTAGTCATTTTGTATAATAGCATCAAAAAAGTAGGTAAGAGTATTAAAAAGTGAAGTTGATTGTGTCTTCAAGTAACCCTTAACATAAACAGCTAGCTAGCATGTCAGATATATGCAAACCATTTTGTTTAAGATATTATAATAAAAATTCAGAGTAAGTAATATCAGTTCGTGTATTTTAATTCGTTAATTTTAAGTACGAAAATGCAAATTAGGGTTGTGCTTTTTTGTGTTTTGACATACTATTACATATAATGCAACTGTGCCACCAATCATAGCATAACCACCAAACAAACATTTCAGCGAAGAGAACAAATTAACAAAAATGAACACCGAACATGTTTGGCTAGCATAACCACGGCATAACAGAACGCAAAATAAAAATATCCAAAATGTAAAAAAAATATCCAAATATTTATTCATCGTCCCAGTAGTAAATGGACACATGACATAATCAATTACTTCTTAAATACAATGCAGCTACGGGGCCTAAGAAGGCCGTTTACAGTTCTCAATTACACTTGTTCGGACATGGCCGCTAAAACAATGATGACATCTACCTTAGGTATGTACAAGATAAGAGAGAACAAAAAAATGACGCACAAAACTGGAGAGAGCACAAATTAATTGAACAAACATTCTCTTTACGCCAAAAACACAACGAAAACGAAGAACACACCGAAAGAAGCATACAAAATCAAATGACGCCACAAATAATTTTAAAAATTTTTACAATTTAATGAACGAATGTGTTACCTTTTATCTAGCATTTAAGAATAAATTTTTAGCCAAAAAAAAAATACTAGGTAAGATACCTTGCTTAATTTTTTTGGCATTTTTTTAGGACAGTATTACTTTTTCTGAACATATTTCTGTGTAAACTATATTAGAAGTTGTAAAACCGACATTGTTAGTTAGGATGCGCTGCCTGCTACTTTCGTAAAAAAAATTAGTTTAATTTTTCTAAAACGGGTTTTTTTATTTATGTCATCCAAGAGACAATAACTTTATGTGTAAAACTGTAGAAATTAGATCAGGGCTAAAGCAGGGCTGTTGAGCAGGGTTCAAATTTGCTTTGATATGCACCCAATTGGGATTGCACACACACACGAAATACTCAGTTTTGAGCTTTAGATTTAAAAACATCATTAAGGTTTAAATACTACTCAGCTCGAAGAAGCTGCCGTTTTGCATACAGCAACCCAAGCCAAGAAAAGCTTTTGAGATCTATGAAAAGTACATAATTCTTCAAGTACTAATACAAGTTTAAATCATAATAAAACATAGTAATATATTTTTAATATCAATGAAACGGGCTTTATGAGATAGAAAATTTTATGACATTAATGTTTAATTATGATTTCGGCCATGTGGCCGCCACGGCTGGCGCGTACAAGGCGCAATCTGGAACACCAATTTTCACAAACTTTTAACTCTTCGAATGTTGATTTCCAGGTGTTCAATTGTTTGTGGTTTATCGACATAGACAAGTGACTTTACATAGCCCCAAAGAAAATAATCCAATGGTGTTAAATCACACGATCTTGGGGGCCAATTAATTGGGCCATTTCGTGAAATTATTTTTCTCGTCAAAAGTTTCCAGTAAATCAATTGTAGCGCCCGCTGTGTGGCATGTGGCTCCGTCCTGTTGAAACCACATATCAGAAAGATTACTGCCAGCTAATTGAGGTACGAAAAAACTTCGAATCATGTTCCTATACCGTTCACCATTGACAGTAACATTCTGACTATCATCGTTTTTGAAGACATATGGGCCAATGACTCCGCCAGCCCATAAAGCGCACCAAACAGTAATATTCTGTGGATGTAATGGTGTTTCGACAAAAAGTTGTGGATTCTCCTCACTCCAAATACGACAATTCTGTTTATTTACGTATCCATTCAACCAAAAATGGGCTTCATCGGAAAATAAAATTTTCCATGGAAATTCAAAATTAATATCCATTTGTGCTTCAGCCCATTCACCGAATTGGGAGCGCATACGATGGTCGTTTGGCTTTAATTCCTGCACAAGTTGAATCTTGAAAGGTTTTAAGCCAAGATCTTTTCGTAAAATTTTCCATAAAGTGGAAGGACACAACTTCAGTTGCTGAGAACGGTGACGAATTGATTGATTAGGATCATCTTCAATGCTTTCCTGTACAGCGACTACAGATTCTTCAGTGCGCACTGTTCGGCGTCTCACGGGATGCACATTATCTGTAACAGTAAATGTGGTCAAAAAACGATCTATTGTTCTTCGAATTAGCAGCTCTGAAGGACGATTATGTACGCCATAAAATGAATGAAGTGCACGATAAGTTAGACGAACAGAACCATTATTTTGATTAAAAATTTCCACAATTTGCACGCGTGGCTGTGGTGTAAGTCAATCTATAATACAATGTCAAAATAAATTAAATAAAAAACAACTATCAACTGTTAAGTGGGTGGTCAAATAAAGCAGTGTTGCTAACTCAAAGTTGTATCACTCTATAAAAAACACCCTTTACAACCTAGTTGCAAATAGATTCTTACTATTGGATGCTAATTCTTAATTTTGCTTTTTTAAATAAATTTCTCACAACTTACTTTTCATGATCAGAGTTATCTACATTACTGCGTAGACTTTACTGACACGTGATTTGAGTTGCCACATTTGAAATTATTGTATATTCTTGTCGTGTACTGCACGATTGGCATCACTGGTAGGTCGTGTTTACAGGAAGAGAAAATTCACTCTCGCTAACAAATTTTAAATCATATAGGGCCGCTTTCTCAATGTCCGGCTTAGCACTAATCAGAACTTTAACTAGCAGTTAGCCAAAAACTCTTTCTCAATGTTCGGTTAAGACTTAGCTGTCAGTTAAGTGCTGATTAAGTTAACGACAAGTTGTGGTTTCGATTAGCTGCTAATCGTAGGAACAGCTGACAAGATTACAAAATTACAAAACCAGTACTTGGTCAAATGAAAATTATCTTTTAGCTATCATATGGTTAGCTAACTCCTGGATAAAAACTCGACTAACCGGACATTGAGAAAGCGGCCCTTAGGTGTAAAACAAAAAAGTTAATTTTCGTCAAAATAAAAAAATAGCCGAACAAAAAAATTACCAAATGAAAAATAAATTCGCCAAATAGCCAAAAATTGACCGCGAGATAAAATAGCCACTATGGCTATAAATAGGCAACACTGGTGATGAGCCTCGAGAAAGGCGAAAAGTGAAATATGCATTGGCGTCGGAAGCGGGGGAAAGGGGGGCAGTTGCCCCCCATTTTTTTAGCTAGACAAACAATTTAAAAAGAAAACTTCAAAAGTTATTCAAAATATCAGTTTTTTTTACAACGATAATATTTTTGTATTATATATTTTCCTCTTCTTTCTTTCTTCTTTATAAGCATGCTTGCGGATAACCATTTTCTTTCTCTGTGTTTGCAAAAAGATAGAACAAAATGTAGAGTTTCTACTGCAAACCCACCACTTCAGTTTAAAAGCACCCTTAAGTATGTAGCTTAATACTGTAATATTGTAATCGAAGCCTTCAACGGAAAAGTGACTTCTGAACAAAATCTAAAAACAAAACTAGATCTTTATGCAGATGACTTTGATGGGAGCGAACCTCCACGCGCAACTTAAAATGCTGAAGCAATTGCCTGGCCAAACACCTTCAAATTGTAGTGGCATTGTATCCCAATTTGCAAAAAATTCGGATACTGTAAAAAAACTATTAAATTAAGTTGAAAAACTTATTGCTTTGCTTTTGACTGTGCCTGATCAGCAGCTTCATCTGAGCGTTCTTTTAGTGCACTAAGACGACTTAAAACGTATCTTCGAGCAACTATGACACAGAAACGACTCACTCATGCGGCACTTATACACATTCACAAAGATAAAACCGAAGAATTGAATTCGATGGAGGTGGTGAAAGATTTTGTTTCTTGCAAGGACAGAAAGAAACATTTTGGAATAATTTAAATTGATATAACTTTTTGTACCTTATTGCATTTAAACCATGCAAAGATATACTTAGTCTTGCTTTATTAAAGCAGCCATTATTTCTTAAATGATCATATTACCATATGAAAGATCATTTAAAGAATGATCTCTAATATTGAAATTGGAAGAACTTTTAAAAATAATGAAATTTTAATATTTTGTATACATTTTTTTTTTATTTTAAACTAAAATAAAAAAGTTGTTTATTCACATTCAAGTTTCTTTGAAGAAATTTTGGTGAACTTTTTTGCACCACCATTTGTACTGCCCCCCCAGATGAAATTCGCTTCCGACGCGCTTGGAAATATGTATATATAAATGCAGAGCGGTGCTACAAAAAAAGTCAAAACACAACAAAACAAAAGAAAAAAAGACAATTTTTTATTTATATATTAGGGGTACTCACAATAACTTGGGTAGTTGGGTAGATTATCAAATGCAGTACCCATCTACCAATCTACTCTAGCTGACCCCTGACTTGTTTGCGTAGATTGTTTTCTTGCCAAATTGAGTAAGTACTATTTGCAAGTGTTACCAACTTTTGTAAAAATAGGCAATAATTGACCTAGGGGCATCAAATCTATAATATTTGTTGTCAAGGCTAATATCTCGAATAATACACAAAAAAAGCCACACCCCCTATTTCCGCCCACAAGTTAATAATAACGCTATATTTCAGACGAATTCGATTGTATTGGACTAAAATTTTGTAATTTAGTTCATAGGGCTACTATCGACAGTTTAACAAAAAATAGGCGTGGTTGAAATATAACTACGTCTACTTTTCTGAAATTATAATTCCTGAGTTGTGCATGTTTTTATAATAAAACTTGGTTTATATTTGCTATGAGACCAAGTGGTGGTCACAAGATATATAAATTTTGCCACGCCTACTTTAACCGACCTTCTATGTATAGAAATACGTTCGTGCGGTGGCTCTTAAGATCTCAGGAACGGTAACACTTAAGGCAACCAAATTTACAATATCTGTTAATATCTCGGTTAAAAAAGTTAATTACTCGGATAATTAAAAATAGCCACATCCCCTTTTACCGCCCACAAATCAATAAAAATGCTATATTTTGGACGGTTTTGATCGTATAAGACAAAAATTTGGTAATTTATTTTGTATGATTACTGTCTGAAACTGTATTAGAAATAGGTGTCCCGCCCTCCTTTACAGACCACAATCCAATAAAAATACTTTATCTAAGACGATTTTGCACTAAAATTTAGTAAATTAGTGCATATAGTTACTTTCGGAAAGTAAACCAAAAATGGGCGTAGTCGCACTACAGTTATGACAGTTTAGATATACAAAAATTAAAATTTTTTTTTTTTATTGGCATGAACATTTTTATGTGACAGTAAGCCGGTCTGTGACAGAAAATATTTTTCCCTGGATTGCTAGTAAATGAAAAGATGCTGCGAAGTTCACGCTAAGAAATTACTCGTATATAAAATAACTTTTTTTGCACATAAAATGAAAAAAATGATTTGGTGGCAACCCTCTTCCAGCTGTCACTCATCTCTCGTCAGCTAAATAAGCCGGGGAGATAAAAAAACATGCACCACTGCCCAAAACTATTCTACAAAGTACTCAATTGCAATTTAGGGTGCTCGCAATAACCAAAAGTTCTCAGTCTACCCATACCCAACTACCCAAGTCAGTGTGAATACCCCTATTGTATGCTCACTTTTTGGTGTTAACTAATAAGTTAATTATCGATAATTATCGAAAGGTTAACTCAAAAGTAGATTGAAAGCTTATGTATGATAAGTACTATGTAAACGTGTGGTTAGTTATGTCTTGTGATGTCCCTGAGCCCAACCCATATTATGGTGGGTAAATTTTTCTCACTTTAGATTTTTTTTGGACCACTCTCATTGAAATTGTTAACTTATTTTATTTATATTTGGATTGGTTCTTAAGATGATCTAATGCGTAGAAAGTGCGAAAGCTGTAGCAGAAATTTTGATTTTTGCGATTTTTTTAATACAGCATGGATTTTTTCGACTCTGATAGCTTTCGTCTTATTTTCATGTTTATAGCTCAATTTAAAGAAAAATTTAATCAAAAACGAAGTGCGTACCAGTTTTCTAAAAATTTTCACTACAAAAAAGCTATTGAGATTTTTTTTTAAAGAGCACATTTTTCCCATAAAAATCAGATTTTCAACTTAAAGGTCACAAGCGGCACTTTCACAATTTACTTCTGTTATCTAAAGGAACCAAACTCTAATTAAAGCGTAATTAAAGATAAAAAAAAATATGTTGCGCCACACAAATAAGGACCACTCTAGTGTACAAGCTATACTGTCATTTTTTTAAATATACTTAATTGAATAAAAATATTCATCTACTTTAAGTTATGAGAACATTTACTTATATTATTAAAACTAAAGATCTTAAAATAAAGTGTTCTCTGCCTATATTAATTAAATATACATAAAGCACAATATATACCAAAAGTGTCTTACTAAAGTTGGTTAACCAAAACTAACATATAATTCCAAGAAATCCTAAATTTGATGTTAACATTAAACATTTAAGTCAAATTTTCAAGACTTACGACACAACTGAAAGGAAACCCTTTTTGCGTTAGTTCATTGAACACAACTCAGTGGTGGATAACAATTCAAATCCCATCCCAACGAAGATTATGAAATCAAAAATTAAATACAACATAGACAGAGTCACCCTTTGCTGTAGGCAGGCAAATGCGGTGAAAATCAAATGAGCTGCAGCTCAGCTCAACATTAAATCCAAGTTCCATGTAGACTCAATGTCACTTTAACCAAACCAACTAACCAAACAAGCAACCTATCCAGCCGTCCAACCACTCGACACCAACAAACTAACAGCTACAACAATAATTTTAACTTTGTGAGCTAAAATAGAGCTACATCGATTGCCCGAAAAATTTGTTTGCGCCCAAAAAACTATTCAAGTGTTAAATTCGAAGGGACAAACCTACTTAATTCTACAGCTCGTATCTGAACTAATCTGCTATGTATCGAAACGAATTACACGTTGCCGCTGTGCTGTGACTATGTCTTTGCGGTTGGAGTTGGATGGATACAGAAATGAAGAACGAGGATACTGATAATGCTTTTGCTGATGCTAACGTTATAAAATCTATTCAATTATGTCAGCAGCATCTATGAATGGCTCGACGTAGACATCCGTTACGTTGCTGCTGCTGCTGCTTCGCTCACATAAAAGTTTATAGGCTTCATCTACTTCATCATCTTCTATGATCCTGCTACGTTGAAAGTGGACGACACAATAATTAGCCCAACTGCTGAACTGTTAAACATGCACATATTCATTGAGGCAAGACGCTTGTCGCTAGCATATCCAACTTTGGCAAATAAACGTTGTAGCGCTCTTTAGAGGCCCAACAGCATTGGTAATCGAAAGCATCGAAGGCATCATAAAAGCAATGCCAGTGAATGGGATTTAAGCAATTCGATGGAATTGTGCGAAATTTGATATAAGCATGCTTTAATAAGTAGAGAAGAGACAATACAAAGAAAAAAAGCAATAAAAAATAGTTCTGAATTTATAAGAACATACAGAAAGATATTTTAAGCAGAGGATATTATTTAAAAGACCTCATGAGCAAATGTGTCAGGCATGATTTGTAAAGTAACGAAAAGGTCCGATTCCCAGATGAAAATAAGTTAATGGCTTGGAAAATATGAAAATTGTTGGATAGAATTAGGATAGAAAAGTAAGAAATGGACTTTTAAAGGACAGCTAAATTAAATTCATAAAAAACATACATTGCATAAACGTATAAATGTTCCTAAAGGATGTGCTTGCTTTACTGTTTCAAGAGTATGGAGTGTGCACAAATTGAGCACATGTCATTGAAATAGCATCGTTTTGATATATTAACCCTTTTCAAATTGAAAATCTCGACCCTGTAAGAACATTCAAACAAAACATACAACTGTCCCTTTATGATTTTTCTTTTTTAGAACAGTATTTTGCAATGGTTATCTTATTTTGGCTTCATTGTAGATTATTTGTATGCCGCAGTTTTAATGTTATTTTATTCTCTAAAATTTCGTGAATTCTTATTTCTCTTATTTCTTTTTCATACAGAATTGAATATTTATAACATTTTAAGGCAATGTTAGGACTATAAAAATAATAAGGAAGCAATTTATCGAAAATTTACTGTATATTGTGTAGAAAGGAGCTACGTACGTAGAAGCTAATCGGTCATAAAAAAAATCTTAGATAATCAAATAAAACGCCATATTTTTTCTCTGATTTAAGGAAATTGTAGATAATTGTAGATGGAACAAAATACAGGAAACATAAGGCCTTAATCACCTTCAGAACATTATTGAACTTTAAAAATACAGACAACAAGTGACCGATGGTTCTGAATACATGGTACAAATTTGTTGAAATTTTTTCACTTTTTAAGTTCAAGCTTGCATGTTTTCCAAAAGTTGAAATTTTCTATGCCAATTGGTGTAGGTAAATAAAAACGTACTTATAGAAAACATTATAGCTCTTTACTGATGGAAATTTTTTTGGTGAATTTGTTGAAAAATAATTATAAAGTTTAATTGGAAACCTCAAGGCCCAACCAAGTTATGCTTAAGTAAACAAAAGTTTGAGAGCAAAAGCACGCACTTACACAGCAATATATGAAGTCGCCCAAGTTTTGTCTTAGCATTCCTTTCGTTCAGTTTTTAAACTTTCGTTTACTTTTTGAAACTTGAAGGCCCAACCAAGTTATGCTTAAGCAAACAAAAGTCTCAGAGAAAAGTTGACGAAAAGTATGATTAAGTAGAAAAGTCGCCCAAGTTGACAGATTTTATGCTTAACAAAATGTCAAACGCTTACAAAATCTTGACAAAAATATAATAAAAAAGTTAAAATGTTCTTTCAAAAATTTGTTGAAATTGTGCCTTTCATATATGTTTTTATGTTTTTTAGCAATTTTTATGAGTTTATCAACAAAATTGGGTTCTTCAATAATTTTGAACAAATAAATTAACGTAATTTTTTCAATTGACAGATAAAAAAATTTTTAATGATATGTTAAAAAGGGTTGCCATCAGCTATCACAAAAAACATGTTTATTGTGCTGCTTGGCTTAAAAGCTGCTGCAAACGCAAAATTTCTCAGCAAAAATATACACATTTTCCATGATTTGCTTAAATATACACAAACAAAAAAAAAATATTTTTCATTGAAAAATTTGGCATACAAATAATAAAATTTTAATTAAACACATTCTCAATACTGTTAGCACTTATTCTGCTTAGCAAACTACGATGTCAAGCGCTCTCTCTCAAGTTTCAAAAAGTAAACGAAAGTTAAAAAACTGAACGAAAGGAATGCTTAGACCCCTTTTACATTGATCAAGACTTGAAGTCAAGTTTTTTTGACGTTCTCTTTTGAACTTGACGAAAGCTTTCACATTGGTCAAGACTTGAATTCAAGTTCTTGTCTTCTTTCCTTGTTTTCTAAAAATAAAACGAGATAGGTAGCAAGCAAATGAATTATAGTTTATAGAAATTTGCAAACTGAATTTTATTTTTTTACCACGATGGAAGTTAACAAAACGTTTTTGCTTAAAAATTTAATGCAAAATTAAATTATATTAAATGCAAAAAAATTTTAATGCAACCGAAGTCTAGCAAACTCACATTGATATGCGAAAAATAAAATAAAAAGCACTGTCAACAACGCGAAAATAGCAAAAGGAACACGAAAAAACACGAAAAATTGCCGGTCAAGCTTCAAGTTTCTTTTTCCCTTCCGTCGCTTCCGATGTGCGGCGAATTGCCTGCAAACTCTGAAACTTGACTTCAAGTCTTGACCAATATAAAAGGGGTCTGAGACAAAACTTGGGCGACTTCATATATTGCTGTGTAAGTGCGTGCTTTTGCTCTCAAACTTTGGTTTGCTTAAGCATAACTTGGTTGGGCCTTGAGAGAGAGCGCTTGACATCGTAGTTTGCTAAGCAGAATAGGGTTGCTAACAGTATTGAGAATGTGTTTCATTAAAATGTTTTTATTTGTATGCCAAATTTTTCAATGAAAAATATGGTTTTTTTTTTGTTTGTGTCTATGTAAGCAAATTATGGAAAATTAGTATCTTTTTGCTGTGAAATTTTACGTTTACCGCAGCTTTTAAGCCAATCAGCGCAATAATTATATTTTTTATGTTAGCTGATGGCAACCCTTTTTAATACATGTATACAAATATTTTTTTATCTGTCAATTGGAAACACGTTCATTTATTGATTCAGAATGAATGCAGATCCCAATTTTGATGAAAAACTTTATTATAAAGAGTGTCCAAAAACATATATGAAAAAGCTGACATGCACTACTTCAACAAATTTTTCAAAGAACTTTTGAACTTTTTTAAGATATTTTTGTCAAGATTTTGTGAACGTTTGACATTTTGTTAAGCATGAAATCTGCCAACTTGGGTAACTTAATTATACTTTTAATTATACTTTTCGTCAATTAAATTATTAATTATACTTTTAATTTATAAGTTATTATACTTTAGTTTATTTTACTTTTCGTCAACTTTTCTCTGATACTTTTGTTTGCTTAAGCGTAACTTGGTTAGGCCTTTAGAGTTAAAAACGATTCGTATATAAATTAATAAAAAATTCGTAAACCGTAATTTAAGTGGTTGCTTTGCGGTCTCAGCAGGTGGCTATGAATTTAAGGGATATTGTTTGGAGTCCTGACTGGGGCTTTCAATCCCGAAGTGTTTTGGCAAATCCCGCAATTTCGGGATTGGAAATTCGCGATCCCGGTATACCGGTGTTTTTCGGGATCCCGAAATGCCAAAATTTTAATATAATGCGTGTAGCAGAACGTTAATAGCTATTTCTTTTAATTTATGCGTTTTGGCAAAAATAATTATATATTATATTTTTCTTTTTTGATTTTTAAAATAGAAATCAAAAAGTAATAGTTGTTCATATTCACAATATAAAAAAAAAACATTCAAAAGTTTTCAAAACTAAGCCGAAATAATAATTACTAATGCAAACAAGGGTCACAAAACAGTTAGTTATATACAGCTGTGGTCAAAATAATAGCAGTAATCTTTTATTTAGACATGTTTGTATAAATAATACTTGTCTACAAATTTTGGATCCGGTACACCCATTATCGTTCCTATACGTACTTTTAACGCTTCTTCAAAATCTGTACTCGGTTTCCTCCTATATTGTAAAATTTTTCAGATACAGGGTGTTGTACGTTTTTGGCACGTGTTTAGTATTATTGATCTAGAATCTAAACTACTTACCATAAAATAAAAAATAATATATTGTATTTTAGAAAAAATACCAACTTTTTAATCAATATATCAGCCACTATCATGTGATGTGCGGTAGCGGAGCAAAAATTTTGAGATTATCCAACGAAATATAAACAAATTTGTATCTTTTGTTTTAGCGGAGCTGTAATCGCCAAAATTTGAAATGTCTATTTTTCATGTAAAAATACACTTAACAAACAGTTTCTTTCTAAATTCTAACTTTGGATGATAACAGATCCGATAAAATAAAAGATACAAAATTTGTTGATATTTCTTTGGATAATCTCAAAATTTTAGCTCCGCTACAGCACATGACACGAAAGTGATTGATATATTGATGAAAAAGTTGATATTTTTTCTAAAATAGAAAATAAATTTTTTTATGGTTAGTAGTTTAGATTCTAGATCAATAATGCTAAATAAACAGTTGCCAAAAGCGTAAAACACCCTGTATCTTGACCATCTTACAATATAGAAATAAACTGAGTACAGATTTGGAACCAGTGTAGAAAATACAAATAGGAATGATAATAGGCTTACCGGATTCGAAATTAGTAGACTAGTATTATTTATCCAAACATGTCTGAATACACTGCTATTATTTTGACCGCAACTGTAAGTTGCTGATAATATATAACAGCAGGATTTGTAGGCCATTTTTGCAACTTTTGAGGCCTATAACTTCTAAAGCAATTGCGAGCGGCCTGAAATTTTTCCAGATTTGAATTTTGGAGGATAAAATCTGTAGAATAAAAAAAATATTAAAAAAGAGAGTTGTCTCTATTCCTGGATCATACCATGTTTTTTGTAATAATGTACATTGTATAGAAATATCTTCATCCAAATATTTAGTTCAAGAAAAATATTAAATTATGACTTTGACCGCCTATGTAATATGAAAGGTCATTCCAAGGTCAAAGTTTATTATGGAAACATCTTTGTCTGCTTGTTTATGCGACTTAAGAGCGTAAAGCTATTATTTTAAAAGCTATAGAGTAATTTAACCAAGTACAATTTTTTAACCGTTTTTGGGCCTTTAAGGCCAGCAGGCCGGAGTTTTTTTTTACTACCGATATCCATTTTCTTATGCAGATTTTTTGAAATAAAATTTTTCAAGTTGTATTTGATGAATTTTATTTAAATTTTTTTTATATAATAGATTTGTTAATTAAGTTAAAATGTATAAGTTTTACTTTTTTTATTAATTACTAGTTATATTTTAGATATTGTCATTAAAAAGTCTTACGTTTTGATTACTTTCTGCAAAAAGTAGACGAAACTTTTTTTTAAAAAAAAAATTTAAATCACAGTTTTTATTTATATGACATATCATTTATTAATAAAAATTGTTTTTGCGGTATTCTTTTAATCCTCATCTGGCAGGTATTTTTGCTCTTCCAAAACCTGCTAGGCGATTTTTTTCGTAAATGATATAGGGAAAATTAAATCATATTAAAATTTTAGCTTTGTGCGAACAACCCTTTAGGAAACAAAGCACTTCGAAACCACTTTCAAAGCACTTTACAAAACCACAATAGCGCTTTGTTATCGCTTTAAATAGAGCTTTATTAAACATTGTCGTGTCATTGGAAAGAAGACCTTTGTTCTCGCTATGAAAAGTGATTCAAAAAAGCACTATGCTCTCCCTTCGGAGAGAGCACCTTCTTTGTTCGCACCTGCATTCGCGACTTCATTTTTGATGGCGTATATTTTTTAACGCAGTAATATTTTACATTTACGTTTTGAATGATTTGGATACTTGCCACTAATTTCGTTACCTTTTTTTATGAAAACATTACATTTTGACACTTTATAAACGATTTAACCTTATTTTGTTCACTATTTTGCTGCAACAATTTTTCACGAATTAAACTTTTTGCATATACTAGTGATGAATAATGATGAGAAAACAACAAGCGATAGTAGTGATGAGAGTACGATTAGTCAGCAGAGTAGATAGCGAAAAATAACGAAGAATCTCGAAAGCAAACAGTTTTTTTAAGCTGAATTTGTAGCGGGAGCAAAATAACTTTTCAAAAGCACTATTCATAGGCAGGGTAAAGACCTTTTTACTTGCTTTTAAATAAAACACTTTAAAATTTCCGAAAGGGAAGTTATTCTGGGCCCTTTTTTACACTTTCATCATTAAAAAGGGCGATATAGTAACCGCGCCGTCCCTGCCAGGTCATGGTTTCTTATTGTACTAATACTAAATTACGCATATACAAAAATATAGCTTTGTGCCTAAAAAGTTAGTTAAATTGTTCCACAGCCTTGAGACTATTAGTAATAGTCTTATCTTGTATGTTAGGTGATAATTCCGAAGCTTTTGTTATACACACCAATGAAAATTAATTGAAAATAATTCTAACAGCTGTTGGAATTACTAACACCTCAAACAGAAAAAACTAAATACCTTCTCCCAATTCATGTTTAGAACACGGAAAGATACGAGTTAATATTGTGGGTTGTGATGGCTTTTTTCATTCATGAAAATATAACAAATAGGATCACGAACTCGTTAGAAGACACGCTATCATGTACATAAAGTTACTTTCTGCATAAATCATAGTCTTATACGAGTAGTCTGCATTCTGTTAAGGATATAAGTAGAAATCACGATTTTTCACATCCGCCTGTTTTCTTTTTATTTAGGTTTAGATTTAACCTTATTTTGTTCACTATTTTGCTGCAACAATTTTTCACGAATTAAACTTTTTGCATATACTAGTGATGAATAATGATGAGAAAACAACAAGCGATAGTAGTGATGAGAGTACGATTAGTCAGCAGAGTAGATAGCGAAAAATAACGAAGAATCTCGAAAGCAAACAGTTTTTTTAAGCTGAATTTGTAGCGGGAGCAAAATAACTTTTCAAAAGCACTATTCATAGGCAGGGTAAAGACCTTTTTACTTGCTTTTAAATAAAACACTTTAAAATTTCCGAAAGGGAAGTTATTCTGGGCCCTTTTTTACACTTTCATCATTAAAAAGGGCGATATAGTAACCGCGCCGTCCCTGCCAGGTCATGGTTTCTTATTGTACTAATACTAAATTACGCATATACAAAAATATAGCTTTGTGCCTAAAAAGTTAGTTAAATTGTTCCACAGCCTTGAGACTATTAGTAATAGCCTTATCTTGTATGTTAGGTGATAATTCCGAAGCTTTTGTTATACACACCAATGAAAATTAATTGAAAATAATTCTAACAGCTGTTGGAATTACTAACACCTCAAACAGAAAAAACTAAATACCTTCTCCCAATTCATGTTTAGAACACGGAAAGATACGAGTTAATATTGTGGGTTGTGATGGCTTTTTTCATTCATGAAAATATAACAAATAGGATCACGAACTCGTTAGAAGACACGCTATCATGTACATAAAGTTACTTTCTGCATAAATCATAGTCTTATACGAGTTGTCTGCATTCCGTTAAGGATATAAGTAGAAATCACGATTTTTCACATCCGCCTGTTTTCTTTTTATTTAGCACCCGGAAGTGACTTGGCCACTATATAAGTAGCTAGCAACACTACATCGCAACCATAAACCAAATTATTTCATGGACCAAACAAACGACTCACGTCGCAAAGTATAACAAATCATCGAAATTAACGAATGTAAAGAAATCAATCAATGAGAACATCTAAAACGATATGTCTTTCAACCAAAAAAAGACATCACATTAACCAATACACGTGAGTAAAATTCGTTAATTTTTCTCACAAAAAAGAATAAGAAAAATATAAAGTGATCCCCAGCCTCCAACGGATTAGTTGCAACAGTTATCAAGAATTTGTCTATGTTCAAAACAAGCAATCATGTAAAAAAAATGGAAGAATAAAAATATACCGATTAAGCAAAAAAATACGAATAGAAGACGAGAGAAGAAATAGTGATACAAATTAATGATAACAGTTGGGAAGAGAAGAAAATGCCTAACAAAACCACACTAAAACTGTAAACGCTTTAATCCTTCACATCAAACACGTGACCGCAAGAACCAAAAATTCCCTTAGAAACGCTTCAGAAGCAGTGAAAAAGTGGTATAACACAGTGGCAAACGGTGGCATTAACGTTCTTTTTGTTGTTGTTGTTTTTGTATTAATGAATGCCCTTAAGGCCAAAGTTGCTGTGGTGCGACTCGTCAAAAACAAGGAGGGGAGGATTAATTTTGACCAAAATTTTGTTTGTTTGCTGGTGGTTTTGTGTTTAAATTTTTTTTTATCATTTTGTTTTGCTTTCTTAAAACTGATTAAAGCAGCATTAATAACGAAGCCACAAGTGCTAAATACAACCACAACAGGAATAACATTAACAATTGAAGTATTTTGTAGTGGTAGCTAATGCAATCATTCAATTGATTTTTCCTTTAAACTACAAAGAGATAATTTTTTCTCTGACAAAAATAGCCAACTCTTTGAATGAATTTTAGAGAATTTCAACTCTTTTCATGAGATTCTAGTAGAGGGTTGATATTTTCGGTACAATTGTACTTGTTTGGTACAATTTTATATTTTTCCTACTTTCCTATTACCAAAGCGTTTTCGGTACATTTTATTTCACTCTATAATAAACACAGAATTTAGAACTCTAAGATTTAAAAAATGTATCTAGTTCTGAACTTTGGTACTCTGTGAAATACATAAAAAATGATTTTAAAGAGTCGATTTTCTCCAAATTATATAAAATTACTTAAGGAATTCTTTCAACTTTACATTCGACAGCAAATGTTCAAAGAATATTTTATTTTTAAAGTTTAATGAAAACCAATTACAGAAACAGACTGCAGATTGTAGCAATTTATTTTAATTACTTTTTAAAATAAAATCTTTTTTAAAATCTAGCGAACTAAATGCCACAATATTGATTTCAGTAGTAATAAATCAAATGAAAAAATTTCTAAAAGTTGTCTGAAAGTGAAGAATTGATTGACTGAAAGATTTTCCCATAAAATTCTTTCGTTATCTTAACATAGGAAGGCCCCGACTAACATTTTTAAAAAAATTTCGGCTGGATTGTGTCAGATTTCGGATAGATGGGTGGCATCTAAACCTAAAGGCATATGTGAAGAACCTGACCTTAAAAATATTAGAAGCTTTTCTATATTAAGGTAACGAAAGAAATTCGCAAGTTTATAGAAATTTTTGTTTTTTAATTATAAAAATACCTCTGAACTTTATGTATCTATGATTTTTTTATAGATTGTATTGATTTCATTTTATGAATATTATAAGACCACTTATATAAGACCTTTTGGTGATTATAAAAAACCTTGCGATTAATTAAAAATAAATAAAAACCTTTGTAATTTTTTAAACACATTCAATTTAAATTTAAAAAAAAACCTAAGAAGGAATTATCTTCGAAGCTTAGATACCCCCGCAGTATATTCTTAATTACGCATGTTTTTAAAGTTTGATGACTTCACTTCGAATAGATTATAGTTGTGGAGTTTATCCAATTTTGCGAAAACTCAAATTTAGAACACGTTTAAGATATAGAAGATAATGTGTTAAATGTGGACCAGAGTTTACTCCATGCCATTAGTTGATGATCAATCAGCGTTTTTAGAAAATAAAATTAGGTTCCTTTTTGAGAAATACGTACCTATTAAAACTAAAATCATCAAGCATGATCAACCACCCTGGTTTTCAGGCATGATTAAAAATTTAATTTCGAAAAGAGACAAAGCTTACAAATGCTGGAAGAGGTTTAAAACACCAGAATTGCTTCAACTATTTAACGAGTGCAGAAAAAATGTAGTTAAGACTTGCAATAATGCTAAATTATCACACTATGAATACAAATATAACTCAGCCATCTGTGGAAATCAGACCTGGAATGTGATAAGGCAGATTGGGGTAGGCAGGGTTGTTGCTCAAGCAGGTGGAGACGTTGACGTAAACACCCTGAATAAAAAATTTATTGATATTTTTGTACCAAAGCCAGTAACTAATCCAATCACTGTATCGGAATTTCATCAAGATCAAAGCGCATGCTTTAGTTTTGAAAGTGTCAGCCAAAATGAAGTTTTTCAGTGCTGTTTGAAAGTAAAATCCAATGCAGTTGGTTTGGATGAGATACATCCTAAATTCCTGAAAGCAAAATTCCTTCCGTTTGTTACACATCATTTCAATAGCATCTTAATGTCATCCTTATTTCCAACAAGCTGGAAAAAAGCCAAAGTCATCCCGATTCCTAAAACTTGCAATGACTACCGACCAATTGCTATTTTGCCATTTCTATCCAAAGTATTCGAATCCTTAATTCACAAGCAAATAAATCAACACCTTTTGAGAAATGCATTACTTTCAGATAGACAATCCGGATTTCGACCTAAACGAAGCTGTGTTACAGCATTGCTAGATGTGTCCGACGAGATTCGAACAAATCTTGATCGCAACGAGATTATTTGCTTGGTATTGCTTGACCATTCTAAAGCATTCGACATCGTCGATCACAAAATTCTATGTGATAAATTATCAAATTCATTTAAAATTTCATTGACTGCCACTCGTTTTCTGTCGAAGTATCTATCCGGAAGGTCGCAATCGGTTCATATTGGAAATATTTTTTCGGACTCCTTGCCAGTTGTCCGTGGTGTTTCTCAAGGCTCCATTATGGGACCTGCCAAATATTTTAAAATCTTGCCATGTACATATGTACGCAGACGATGTTCAGCTTTATATAAGTTGCCCAGTAAGTAATATTAACAGTTGCGTTGACAGGTTGAACCACGATCTTCAGCGGGTTCACACTTGGGCTTGTGCAAATGGTCTTTGTTTAAACCCAAAAAAGTCAAAATGCCTTATAGTCTGCAGGAAAGCCACCAATATCTCGCCAATTCCAAAAATTGCTCTACATGATTCCTATTTTGAGACTGTGGCTTCTACGAAAAACCTGGGCATTATCTTCAATAGCACGCTTACATGGTTCAGTCATATAAATGTCACGGTAGGAAAAGTTTACGGGATGCTCCACAACCTTTGAGCAACGCAAGGATTTACACCACAAAGGATTAGAATTCTTCTGGCAAAGGCATATCTTGTGCCTTTTTTGTATGGGTGTGAAATATATGCATGCTGTGATGTTGCAAGCAAGAGAAAAATTAATGTACCGTACAACAATATTGCTCGGTACATACACTGAACCAAAAAGGTACATTATATTAATGAAAAGGTGCATTAATTTCAATGAATTATTCATTGATTTTGGTCCAATGAACTGTGGTCATTGATTTCAATGAATTTTCTTCATACTTTAATGAATAATTCATTAAACTTAGTGATTTTCAATGAATGCTTCCTTGAATATCAATGTAGACTTCATTGAATTCAATGAACACGTTCATTAAAAAATGCCAAAATTAATGATTTTTTCATTGAATTTAATGAAAAGTTCATTGAATTCAATGTAAAGTTCATTGAATTCAATGTTTATTTCATTGAATTTAATGTATTAAGTTCACTGAATTCAATATTTTTAGTTTATTGGATTCAATGTACAGTTCATTGAATTCAATGTTTATTTCATTGAATTTAATGTATTAAGTTCACTGAATTCAATGTTTTTAGTTTATTGGATTCAATGTACAGTTCATTAAATTTGATATATTCAGTTCATTGCATTCCATGTATATTTCATTAAATTTAATGTATTTAGTTCATTGGAATGAATGATCTATACATTAAATTCAACGAATTATTTGTTAATCCCTCTCTAAACATTTTTAAAATAAGGAAATAATTACAATTTCAACAATATTTTTTTATTTTAAAGAGTCAATTAATATACAAATTTTCGAAGATTTTGAATAGTTTTTAAATTTATAAAAATATACGGCAATAAACTCCCACAGGATAGTGCATGCCGCAGGATATTTCAATTGATATAATTGAAAAATTTTAAAGCACACATCTACGGCTCTAATAAAACTAGCAAATTGAAATTTTACACCATCCATGAATGAGGAATGAGGAGAAGTTCTTAGAATATTTTCGCCTGGTTAAATATTTTCGACTTCCTGGATGCTGCCTCCAACAAAAACGAATGCCTCTTGGGAACTGGTAATTGTATGCTTTAGGAAAGTTTTTCTTCCAAAGTTGTCCTTACTGCATACTTTTTGAGTGGGCATCAAATACCCATGAAGGCTCCAAAGAAGCTTCATAGCAGTACTGTCTGAAAAGATATTAATGGAAAAAAATAACTATTTATTTATTTGGCCTCGAGAAAAATTAAGCTTACTACTGTGAAATCTTCAATTTCTGCCAACTTGGCCCGCACAGCTTTATCTTTTATGTGGTTTTCATCCTTTAAAAATGTAAACATTTTTTGAAAATGATGGCAGCATTCACTAAAAATGCCAGGTATATTTCCTATTATTTACTAATACTAATAGTAATTCAACAGATTTAAATTTTCTTTTACATTCCAAGCACAACATTTTCTTCACTTTTAATTTAATTTATTATCACCTTTTATCTAAAATTTACACACACAATTGCCACACGTCTTCACAACTTCGCGTTTCACTTAAAACAAAATTGGGAAGGGAATAAATTAGTATACATTGAATTAAATGAACTGAATACATTGAATTTAATGAATTATGCAATGAATTTAATGAACTATACATTGAATTCAATGAACTATACATTGAATTTAATGACTTATACATTGAATTTAATGAACTATACATTGAATATAATGAAATATACATTGAAATCAATGAACAATACATTGAATTCCATGAACTATACATTAAATTCAATGAACTATTCATCAAATTCAATGAACTATACATTGAATTCAGTGACCTATACATTGAATTTAATGAACTATACATTGCATTTAATGACCTAAACATTGAATTCAATGAACTGTTCATTAAAAATCAATGTACGGTTCGTTAAAATTTGATTTACAACTGGAACCAATGTACTTTTCATTGATATCAATCATTGAAAATTGATATCAATACGTATCGCAGCATGCAAAACAAATTTTCAGTCTAACCTTCGATAACCTGCTAAACTTGAGAACACTAGTATCACTACATAAAATCATTAATACTAAAGAGCCACATTATCTATTTGAAGAGCTTAAATTCTTGAGATCTAACCGAGGAAATAGTTTATTGCAACCAAAATTTGCCTGCTTCATGTCCGAACGACAATTTTATTTAAATGCTATACGTCTTTGGAACTCGCTTCCCAATAATATTCAGTGCATTAGCAACGCAACGCAATTTAAAAAAGCTATTTCTTGTTACTTGCAGTAATTGTGACATTCATCTTATAACTTCAATTTTTGTTTTTTGTTCTTATAAGTTTGTTCTTTTAGATTAATTATAATAATTTTTATGAAATGTTAATTATCTTATTTCTATTCATGTATAATTTTTATTAATGTACTGACTAATATTTTGCATCTATGCCTTTTATTTAAAATTCTTGTTAAGTCTTAGACTAATAGCTATTTGTTCAAATCAGTACTAGTGTTACTTTCAACTTGGATTTTATGCTTACTTGGATTTTATGCTTACTTGGATTTTATGCTTACATATATAAGATTAAGTTCTTGTTGGCATAAAAATTGAAATAAATTAATACAAATACAAATACAAGTGCAAATATGCTGTTAATACTCACATTTTTGTGGAATTTATAAAAGCTATGCTACTTTGACGACGTCTGGGAGACTGGTCGAGTTTATATCAATTCTACAAAATTCTATACTCAACGTGGAATTTAATATACTTAGCATATGTTCATAATTTTAATTTATTAAATTAATTTTAGCGGTATTTTTAGAGACTTAACCGTTCTCATATAGTGACTTTGCTTAGGAGGTAGGCGTGGTTTTTATACTATTTTTACAAATTTGATATATATGGTGAATATTTTACTTCAAAACTTATGTGCACAATACCAAGTAACTCTAAAAATTTTTGAAGCGTTTTCAGAAATTTCATTGTTTGACAAAGAAGGCGTGGTTTTCATCCGATTTTTATAGTTCTCGAACATGATCTTTGTTTTTTAATATATACACATGTACCAAATTTAAATACGATAGCTTTAAAATTACGGCTGTAATAGTCTCGACAGATTCACCTAGCAAAATCGGCTCAGGAGGTGATACTGATCAAGACTATATATGCTAAACTATATACTTTTCTATACCTGCCACGCCTCCTTTTCAACGTTACAAACGGAGTGACAAAGTTAACGCAGTCTGCGTGGAGTAAATAAAATTTATTCCATACCTTTTTTTCATTTGCAATAGTACAATTTTTTCTAAATTTGTATACCAAAATGAAAAAGTAATTTATCAACCCTGTTCTAGTAGCCCATTGTGGCGACCGAAATTTTTACGTTTATTCATAAATTTTGTTAAACAAGAAAATAAAATGCGATCGTTTTTAAATTTAAACATGTTATTATTGGTGTCTTAAAGTTTACAAAATGTAATTTTTTTATTTACTTTAACATTGATTTGTTTATTATTTTTTATATCAAAGTAGAGTCCTCGAAAAACAGGTGAGTTGTTCTGAGGAAGCACCCAGCTCAACGTAGTCATCTGAAATAAAAAATTCGAAGGAAGTATCATTGTGCATGCTTAATTGTAGTGTACTAAGCTTAAATATGTATGCGTAATTCAAAAAAAAAAATAACAAATGACGGACTTGTGAAAAAAATTGTTACAATCGATTTTTTTTTTTATTTATTCCAGACTTAACTATATATGTCTTAAATAACGTGTAAAAATTTTAGCCAAATCGGTTGAATAGTTTTAAGTCAGTGCTTCCCCGCAGTTTCGAAATCGTTGTTTTACAGCACTTTCATACACTCTACGGCGCACAGTGTTTTAATTTCATACATTCGTGTACCAAAAATAGTATAAATTGACGGGTTTTGCATAGAATATTCCAAAAAAGGTACATATCGGACCAATACGACCCCTGCCTCTCGTACAAGCCCAAGCTGGGAAACAGGAAATGACGATATATTTCAATGAAATTTTGTATGGTGTCGTATTTTGTGCTTATTAAAATAGTTTTTAAACATAGTGTACAGTATATACAGAAGTAAAACTTCTTAATACTAAGAATATGAGGGATTTTTGTGAAAAAGAAAGAGAGAGAGAAATCATCTAAAAGAAATACAATACAAAATTTTTAAAAACTTTTTCTGCTTATTTAGTATTTACACTTTGTAGTTGGTGCTGTAATTGGAAATACTGATTAAATGGTTTTTGAATTTTCGACTTGAAAAAATTGCATATAATGTAGGGATCTATTGTAAATTTTAGAAAAAATTTTCAATTCATATTAAAAAAATTGATTATCGCTAGGGAGGTCGAATAAATAAGCTGGTCCTATTAATTTTTCCTCAACATTTCAAACACTAAACAAAAAAAAAATTAAAAAAATTTTTATTATAGTTCATATCAAAAAAAAAATCTATTACTCCTGGTAATATATTATAATATTCTATATATAATATTATCTATATATAATCATTTTGATATACAATTTAATCTATAATTTTAATCCATTTTATCTATCGTTTTCTTTTTCTATACATCTCTTACAAACTTATCCCTAAACTATATTCAATTCTTGCTGTTGTTTATCTTTTTCTTCTACTAGTAAAATAAGTTACTTAGGATATTTCGTTCCTGATGTTTCATAAATAATATTTTTGCTAATATATAATAGTTAATTTTGTCTACTTTTGAAATTTTTTCTGATTTGTATAATTGTAGTTTTAATCTAGCAAGTTAAGTTATGATTCTTAATGTACTTTATTTCAATTGATGTACTATAAAAGGCCCAGTCTTAGTGTACAATATTATAAACATTAAATAAAAAAAAATAAAATAAATAATAAAAGTTAAAATTTGCTTATATTTTTTTGATCAAAAATAACAGTTAAAATTTGAATTTTATTTTTCGATCAATAATAAAAGTTAAAATTTTACTTTTATTTTTTCGATATAAAAAAAATCAATGTGCTGCTTAATGACTGTTCTATTGAGATAAGTAATAATTTTTATATTTGATCTTTACTAATAAAAATTTAATTTAATTATTTTTTATTAATTATTAATTTATTATTAATTAATTTATAATTTATTATAATTATGTATAGCATTAAATTTATCATATTATTTAATTATTATTATTCTTTACACCAATTCGTAACAGTTTTGCAAAGAGGAAAAAAAAACATTACCAGCGATCATTCAAATCGTTGCATATTGTTATTTAAATGACATCGCTTATTTGCTTAAACACATCGCACATTGTGTTTTCATTCATTTCGCAAACGACTGAGACAGTGGCTACAAGCATATGATATAAGAATTAAAATTTGACTTTTGTCATTGACCGAAAAAATAAATGTCAAATTTTAACTTTTATATTTGATCAAAAAAATTAAAGTCAAATTTTAACTTTTATTTTTGATCAAAAAAATAAAAGTCAAATTTATGACATGGTCGAAATAAATTGGTCAAAAAATAACGATTATTTAATGACTTTTTTAAAAAAATCAGAAAAATTAAAATCTGTAAAAAAGATTAATATTCCTCAGCTAACAAGCTTCGCATTGCTATATTCAAATATCGAATAGATTTACTCTTTCCATTTGACTTTTTGAATAGAAATTTTGGAAATAACTGTTATTTTCGGTTCCTGTTTTAAGCACATTTATTTAAACGAAAAATTTAATGCAAGAACTTTAATATATAAAACTAACATTTTAAAACATAATTTAAAAAAATTGTATTTAAATAAAAACTAATTATTTAAACCGCCATGTCTTCGATGTATTTTTTTTTTTACTTTTTCCAGTTTTCGAAGTCGCGAAGTTTTCGTGATCAACGACCCCCCGAATAACAAATTTTCAGACTTGATTTGATAAAGGTTGCGTTTTATTGCGGCTTGAAATATTTTAAATATCAAAATAACTAGTTTTTTTTCATCTTATATACAATATTTGTAAGACTACTTAATAAATATTTTCAAACAATCAAATGTAAAATCGGTGTCCTAGTTGTCTGACAATAATTTTCAATGTCCCGGTTTACACTTGTCGAGAACTGACGGTCCCTTTTTTTTTTAATTTTCTTTTAAACTTGACGTTCACGTTTATACACATCAAGAGTTGACGATCAATTTTTGTTATGAAAAGATGCCGTTGATGCGCAAAACAAATAGAAAAAATATACGAAACATAACAAATTGCCCAAGAATTGACAACACCAATTCCCGCACCACCGAACACATGACTTGATCGTCAATTCTTGACAAGTGTAAACCGGGACAATGATTCTACTGCACATAATTTTTTAATTCAATCTCTGATAGCTACGTCTTTTTTGTTATTGGGAGAAAATAATAAGAAAAAATTACACAAAAAACAGAAATGAGTTAATAATTACAAATTAAAAACGCTTGTTTTAAAATTTGGTTTTGTAGAAATGCAAATAAGTTATATTTCTATTTTAAAATTTTTTGTTTAATTTTAAAGTATGTTTTTTCTCAGTGTTTGTATAAAAATTTCAGACAAAAACTTAAAATATAAACGAAGTTATAGCACATAGTCGAGAATACTTCATAGTTGCGCGTTGTATGTTGTTAAGACTTTAAAGCATTTTTCTCGAAACAACGTTTTATTGATCGGATCGGGTAGTTAGAAAAATTTTATCGGTCCATCTGGGCTATAATTTCAATTCGTTATTCTACACGCCAATAACTCTCGCAGGTAGTAGAATTGTTCATTTTAAATAATTTTTTCCAATTTTTAATAACGATTTAAAAAAAACCCGACTTTTCAAATTTATGTTAAGAAGTGCGCAATTTCAATATTTTTTTTATAAAAATGTTTAAATCTACTAGGGATCAGAATTGCAAGCCTTTAGAACAATAATCTTTTAAAATTTCTTGTTTCAAATGACTTCAAGTGCCGTTATCACCCGGAACAGACTTCATGGTTGTACAGTAGAAAAGCATTAAATTGTCTAAAAAAAAGATTCCTGTTTTTCTTAAAAAGTCCTATGTAAAGCCTAGTTTTTTTACATAGCACTTAAAAACAAAAACTTTAATCCGTTTTTATGGTGCAGCTCAAAATTTGTATATTGAAAATCCGTTTATCGCATGCAAAACACTCTTACTTCCGACCAAAATTTTTCTACTAATCATTTTACAAACACTGTTTATGTGATGATATTTTTTTTAACGGCAGGATGTTTTCATTTTTCAACATTTTCTATGCCTTCTTCTATTGCGCCGATAACACTTCACTTTCGTTAATGTAGAGGTGGGAGTGGAGACAGAGGAAGCAAAACAGTGCAGGAAGAAAAATATTCGCGTTCACTTAAGAAAACTTCTTGAAGGATGTTGAGCATCCTTTTGATTTTGATGACGATGCTCTGACATCTTCATTGAATTTTGTGCATTTATCATCATCACCGCACAGACGCACAGACAGACGGATGCTAGCGCTGCAGCTTAGGCAAATGCTATTTTGTGTTTTATCCTTGAAGAATTTAGAATGTGGCGGGATTGAGCGCGATTCAAAGGGACAAAAAAACCATGAGAAGAACTGCTTTTGTTCTTGTTCTTCGCGCAGTGGTTTTATTTGAAGTGATTAAATGCAAAGATTTGTTTTTATTATCTGTTAGTCAGACTAATATTTGCATGGAGGACATAGCCAGAAAAAACACAGAGACGGGCATAAAAAGGCTCTTTACTGAGAATTAATTTGGATAGGATTTAATTTAATTTAATAAACTTATACAAGGCGCTCTTGGTACAAGAATTTTTAGCATTGCAATACTTCAATTTTAGCCTCCTTTCGTGTCAAGGCCACAAAATTTTGCTGAGTGTTTTTTTCGACTTTTATGCGTGTCTATGGCTTTTTAACGTTTTATGTTGATTTCTTTGCAAATTAGTTTTTTCGTGTAATCTGTTGTAAAATATTTTAAAATCTGTAAAAAATAACATAAAGTTGTAAAAACAAACTAAAGCTAAGTGAACATTATTTTTGTGATGGCCTTTTTGAATCATTTAGTATACTTGGTGACTTTTTTATTTATTTTTAAAATTTTATATAAATGTTATTTTTGCATATTTAAAAGTAAAACATAGATTGCCTCCAGTATTATAAAGTATAAAAGTATTGCCTCCAGTGTCTTACTTGTCGTTGGTTTGCGTTTTCGATTTATAAAATCAAGCAGTTTAGATAGATGCTATAAAATTTGGTTGAAGTCTTAATACCCTTTACTATAATTCTGTGGAAGTTCATTTGTGCTGAACTGTCAGCGCAAATGTGAACCTTTTTCCTTGCCTACTTATAGGCTTAATTATAGAAATATAAAATTTAGCCAAGGTAAATAAAAGTTCGTTGAAATTGAGGTGGTAAGTAAAAGCATTGAGGGGCAATGAGAGATAAGCTCTTTTTGCATAAAACTGCTCCATAGAAAGAACTCCTTTATTACTCTAAAAATATTGAGTTGATTGATATCTACAAAATATACCTCTGAACTTAAAAAATGTGCAACTATGTATGTGCCCTTCTTGCATGGGACGGTAGAAATAACAATATGAAAATATTGGCATTTTCTTTTCTTTGTTTAGAGCAATAACCAAAATATTGTTTTGTTCTATGCTTTGACTTAATTTTTTCGCCTTATTTTGTAAATGACGAGAATATAAAACTTACTTTTTATGTCCGAAAAATTTGTTATAATTGCATTGTATAACTTTAAATTATCAATGCAAAAACAATTCTTAAGAAGTGTCATTACTTTTAAAATGCTGTTAAAATACAAAAACATACTACTAGGGCTTCCAATTTCGGGACCCAAAAGAAAATTTCGAGATTTCGGGATTGATAATTAAGAATACTGGGATCCCGGGATTTGAAAAATAGACAAAAAGGAATTGTTTTAACTAAAAAAGAGAATTTGTATTCAAGGTATGAAAGTAAGGATATTTTTTAATAAAAAATTGTCTAAAAGAAAAAAAAAACCTAGTTTAAATTTTGTTAATTTATGTTTAAAGGACGAGAAAATATATATATTTTTTTATTATATTACTTTTTTTTAGTCATCAAAATCCAAAAAATCAATTTTTTGTCATCAAAATACAAAATATCAATTTTACTGACTCTTTTTTAGTCACCAGAATAAAAAAAAACATCAATCTTGCTCACTTTTTTTTAGTCATCAAAATCCAAAACATCAATTTTGTTCGATTTTTTTAGTCATCAAAATCCAAAATATTAATTTTTTTGTCAACAAAATCCAAAATATAAATTTTACTGACTTTTTTTAGTCATCAACATCCAAAACATCAATTTTACTCACTTTTTTTAGTCATCAACATCCAAAACATCAATTTTAATCACTTTTTTTAGTCATCAAAATCCAAAACATAAATTTTGCTCACTTTTTTTTAGTCATCAAAATCCAAAACATCAATTTTACTGACTTTTTTTAGTCATCAACATCCAAAACATCAATTTTAATCACTTTTTTAGTCATCAAAATCCAAAACATAAATTTTGCTCACTTTTTTTAGTCATGAAAATCCAAAATATCAATTTTTTGTCATCAAAATCCAAAATATGAATTTTGCTAATTTTTTTTTAGTCATCAAAATCCAAAATATCAATTTTGCTGCCTTTTTTTAGTCATCAAAATCCAAAATATCAATTGTGCTGACTATTTTTAGTCATCAAAATCCAAAATATCAATTTTGCTGACTTTTTTTAGTCATCAAAATCCAAAACATCAATTTTACTCACATTTTTTAGTCATCAAAATCCAAAACATCAATTTTGCTCACATTTTTTAGTCATAAAAATCCAAAATATCAATTTTTTTTTTGTCATCAAAATCCAAAATATGAATTTTCCTAATTTTTTTTAGTCATTAAAATCCAAAATATCAATGTTTTTGTCATCAAAATCTAAAATATCAATTTTACTGGCTTTTTTTTAGTAATCCAAAACATCAATTTTGCTCACTTTTTTTTTAGTCATCAAAATCCAAAACATCAATTTTACTCACTTTTTTTAGTCATCAAAATCCAAAACATCAATTTTGCTCACTTTTTTTAGTCGTCAAAATCCAAAATATCTATTTTTTTTTGTCATCAAAATCCAAAATATGAATTTTGCTAATTTTTTTTAGTCATTAAAATCCAAAATATCAATGTTTTTGTCATCAAAATCTAAAATATCAATTTTACTGACTTTTTTTAGTAATCAAAATAAAAAAAAAACATAAATTTTGCTCACGTTTTTTAATCATCAAAATCTACATAATAATACATTAAATTCATATTTTTCTGACATACTAATACTTACATGAGGTACAATAGGTACATTTTTTGAGATCACTAAAGTCTTTGAACTGTTAGTTTGGCTGACTGACTTTTAAAATATGCTCTTAAAAATACTTAGGCATTTAAGGTATTATCCTCTTGACCGAATTTCAGTCGCAAAATTTCCAGCCGAAGAGAAACATCTCTCGGACTCAACTAGTAGGAGGAATTGTTATCAAATAATCATACGCTTTTTGAAGCCGATTACCACGAGTGCCACCATTTAAATATACTTTTATTTCCTTAGCAAACATTTGAATTCAACTTACATTTTTTTAAAAGTTTTTACTCGAATGACAAATTAAAGTGTTGGATTTTTGCAATTTGAAGGTAATTCCGGGATCCGGAAAATACCGGTATTTCAGGTTTTATAATCCCGGGACTGTCGGGACTGGAAAAAGTCCGAGATCCCGAAATATACAAATACATTATGAATATACATTTTGGAATGACAATATAAGAGTAACAACAAATAATAAAACTTTTTATTGCATATACCAACAACAAAAAAATTATAACACATCAAAAATGTAGAACGCGAATATCTTAGAATGGCAGAATTTATAATTACTAGCATCGCCTGAGGCCGAAACTCGACCAACCTTCTGAAATTTCAATAATTTTTTTCTAGTTCTGAGGCATGACCTTGCTTAAAGAAAATGTGCTGTACTAAGAAAATCTCAAGTTAAAAATTTTCGCAATAATTTTGATATAAAAATAGTCTAAATTTTTTGAAAAATATCTGTAAGAACATAACCCATAAAAACTTTTGTACACCGTTATTTTTCACAACCAGGTCTTTATATATATAAAATCACGTTGTACTGAGAAAAGCTATAGTTTTCAAGATATCGCCATAACTTTGATGTCGAAATAAAGGGAATTTTTCAGAATTTACCATTTATAAGAAATTTCACCATCACAATATATATTCACACATGTTACATACAAAAATGCTTATTGTAGGGTATTCGTAAGAGATAGCGAAAAATTTATTTTGTACATTGTATAAATGTCGAAAATTTCCTCTTCCACCATGTTCTTCCATTTTTTATAGTTTAGGTTTTACTTAAAAAATATTATTTAAACGATAATATTTCAGGTCAAAGGTCACAAAAATATTCAGTGAACTCTTTCTCCCTACTCTAATTTCTTTAAAAAAAAAATTATCAAAATCGGTTCAGAAACACGGAAGAACTGTTTCTCCCACGAATATTTCTATTTCATATACCGAAATGGCTTAAAACATAGATTTGTGTACATAACTTTGGAGTGGCTTGAAATATTTGAAAATTTTGTTCACAGAAATTATTTCTTGAGTTGTAGAACTTTGTAAAAAATGTTAAAACAACATTTTGAAAAATTTAATGTTTATCAAAAAAATCACCAAGTAGCTCATGAATTTCGATAATAGAAACTGTTTATTGAATTATGTGTCAAAATGAGGCAACTTTTGCAAATAAATGATATATCATATGACAGAGTGTGAAAAAAGAAAATGTAATAAGAAACAAAAATTACAAAAAAAAAAAACGTTTGTCTTATTTTTTGAGCAAAACCGAAATATTTTATAGATTTTTTTAAAACAATTAGGGTATACACTTCACTTCGTAATTTTCCGAAATCGGAATTTTACGAAAATTTCAGTGCAATTGTTGTTGTTCTTGTTTTCCGAAGGTTGCTTAAATTTAATCATCTATTGAGTTGAGGAAAAATAATCGTTGGAAATGGAACTTTGCGAAGAAAAGATGTGTTCAGTGCACACAAGCAACTGTGTTTCATGATAAAAACAACATTCTGAACGGTCTTCTACAATAAAATTTCATATAATTTAGTCTTTTCACTTATTTTTGGCATTTTTCACAATTAAACGGCAACGACAAAGATTTAAATAAATTAACATTTTGCGAGTTGTCAGTTTGACAAATATTTCGGAAACAAATTGAAAAGCAGTCGCTCACTTCAACTCGTCGTAAATTTGCAATTTCGGAAAACTACGAATTGAAGTGTATACCCTAAATATAAAAATTTAATTCATGATATAACGGTTAATCTTTTCTTATTTCTCCGATTTCATTTAATTGATCTTTCAGACAAAAACAATTTGTTGAAAATCGATTAAAAAATGGCTTAGATATTTGCTTGCAAAGTCAAAACTTGAAATTTCAATATTTTTTTCTCATTCTGAGGCGATGGCCTTGCTTCAAAAAAATACGTTGTACCGAGAAGATATAAATTTTCGAGATATCTAAATAATTTTAATGTCGTTTTAAGGGGATTTTTTTAACACACTATCCGTGGAAAATATTACCAAGAAAACTTTCCTATACCGTTATATTCCTCAACCAACGACTTTTCACAGAAAAATACGTTGTACTGAGAACATATACAGTTTTCGAGATATCGCTATAATTTTAATTTTAAAATAACGGAAATTTATCAGACTTTACTATTTTTAAAAAATTTCATCATCACACAATATATTCACTCTTGTTGTATAAAAAATGCTTATTGTAGGGTATCCGTAAGAGATGACCAAAATTTCGAATGTAGTTTGTGCACAACTTATCAATGTCTAAAATTCCCTTTTACATTATATTCTTCCATCTGTTACAGTTTAGCTTTTATTTAGTAAATGCTCTTTTTACACTCATATTTCAGGTCGAAGGTCACTTATCTAAAATGTAATCATACTATGCAGATTTGATACCTTCATTCACAATTCTACCTCTTCTTAGCCCTGAGATTCCTTACTAAAAATAATAAAAACTTTCAACGTTAATATTTCGGGTCAGAGGT
Organism: Dichetophora obliterata; assembly: GCA_963920525.1. Classification (NCBI taxonomy): domain Eukaryota; kingdom Metazoa; phylum Arthropoda; class Insecta; order Diptera; family Sciomyzidae; genus Dichetophora; species Dichetophora obliterata. Next base: position 135,441,267 of record OY986438.1, on the reverse strand, counting down.
CATAAATTTAAAATCTTAAATAATTCTGCACATTTAAGGCACAGTACCTTTTGAATGATACAAGTTTCATTGCTCTTATTCTAAAATTAATATCGAAAAAGTGTACGACAAAAATTGATGTTTACCTATTAATATATAAAATTTGATAAATTTGATATATATGGTGAATTTTTCAGATCATAACTTATGTGTAAAGTTATTAAAGCCATTTTTGTGGCATTTAAAGAGATTTACCATTTTTTTAAGTACCTTTGTATGGAAGGTAGGCGTGGTTTTCATCCGATTTTGCTCATTCTCGAACTTGATCTTTTTTTTTTTAATGTAAGCGTATATACTAAATTTCAATACGATAGCTTTAAAATTCTGGCTGAAATCGTGTCAACAGGCAGACAGACATGGTGAAATTATCTGAGGAGGTGAAGCCGATCAAGAATATATACAATTTTTTATACCTGCCATGCCTCTCTATAAGCGTTACAAACGTAGTTACAAAATCAATATACCCCTTGCGCAGTCCACGTAATGGTAATGGAGCGTTGGTTTAGTTAAAAAACAAATAGTACTATACATGGTGTAAGAAAACAAGGTGAAAGCAATTTGGTCACCTCTATCAAAAAATTTATCACTTGAGTTTTGAAGCCATACGCAAGTTTTACAGATTTAGCAAAAGACTTAGACGTCACTTTCACATTGTTTTTTAACACCATGGTACATGGTACCAACATTTTCATTTAAATATACTGAACTCTCAGTTTTAACTTATGAGTTAGTATTGTCATACAATCTTGATTTTGGCAGTTTCTTGGCATGGTAAGTTATTCCCTTAAGAAAATAATTTTATTTTATTTCATGCAGTTCTTCATGAAAATGGGAAAGCCAAGAAATGTTTTCTAGCCGTAAGAAAAGTTATTATTGAGCTCCAGCGTCAGGACTTTCGAAACAAAACATTGCTTATAAAAAAAAAAATGTTTAAAAAGATATGTTTTAATGCTATTCAGCACTTTCGAAACTATAAGACTCATATGAACGTTGCATAGAAGAAACGCCTACGGAAAACCGCAGCCTTGGTTTAGATGGTGATTCTACATGCAAGTAGGATCCAAGTAGCTCTAGTGAGCCGTTTTGATACCATAACCTCGTGTTTCTGTTGGTTGACTGGGTAGCGCACTGCTAGGTTATAACCATCCGGTGCGATTGATGAACGTTAGGAGATTGTTGATTTTTGTTGTTGAAAATTCCTCTAGGTTGCTGAGGAAGGGCCTGCGAAGCGTTGTTAGTCTGGACCTGGCTAGGACCGGGCAGGTGCACAGAAAGTGTGTTAGTGTTTCTTTTTCATTTGGGTCATCGCAGCTGCGACAGTGGGTGTTGAAAGGTAGTCCGATTCTCTCGGCGTGAACTCCGATGCACCAGTGACCCGTAATAATAGCCGTTAATCTGGCTATGTCGTTCCGGGGTTTTGAGAGCATCTGTTGAATTCTGCCTATGTTGTAAAGGCGCCATATTTTTCTTGATGTGTTGCAGGTTGGTAGTTCTCTCCATCTACGACCGGCTAAGGTTAAGTAGTAAGAACGAATTCCTCCCTTGACTGTGTTCAGTAGAACTTCGACTGGTTCCGCTCTAGAAACGTCAAGAGAAGAACACCGCCTAGCCAATTCATCCGCCTTTTCATTACCATAAATGTTCCTATGGCCGGGAACCCAGATTATAGTAATGCTAAGTTGGTGACTTAGCCGGGCCAGTTCATCCTTACACTGCCTTACCAGTTTGGAGTTGGAACTGATCGCAGCTAAAGATTAAACGGCAGCTTGGCTATCCGTCAGAATAGCTGCATTAAGGTGGTTGGTGTTAGCTCTCCTTAATAAACCGCAGCCTACATTGATAAAAAAATCAAGGGTATTTCAGAAGCAGACCCCAAGAAAATTGCTGCAGTCATTCAACGTGAACTTGACTCGGATTACAGTGTTTCCATCTCTAAACGTACTCTTCCATGGCGTTTAATCGAAATAGAACATCACTAAAGAACATAACGCAAAAAACCATTGGTTACGTCTAAGCAAAAAAAAAAAACGGCACAGACGAAAAGTCAATGAAAATTCGTAGTCTGGAGTGATGAAGCTAATGTCAACCACATTGGACCTCACTGCAAAAAATACGTAAGACATCCAAAAAAGGCTGCGCTTCATCAGAAATACGTTTCAACGGTTGTAAAGCATTGTGGCGGGTAGATAAATGTTTGGTGATCCTTTTCCTGGAACAAATTTGGTCCGATTCAACAAATTGAAAGTGTTGTTTAAACCAAAGAAAACTATGTTTAAATATTACGTGATGTCATTTAGCCAAGTCCCGAAGAAATTTTGGCGGTTGTTTGGACATTTCAACAAGAAAATGATCCGAAACATACGATAAAATTGACAAAACAAAAACTTTGAAGAAAACTCACTCAGATAACTTTAGTGGCCATCATGCAGTGCAGATTTAAATCCTATAGAGCACTTATGGGAAGACGTCAGAAAGGTATTACCGCTCAAAACTGCTCGAATTTTAGTGAACTATTTCAAATCAAGGTTGTGTGGGAAGCCAGTTCCAGTTGAAAGATTTGAAAGATGTCGTAATCTAATACGCTCTAGGCAACGCAGGTGACAAGCCGTCATCAAGCAGAAAGGTTATCCTACCAAATAATGATAAAAAAATACATAAAAGCAGAAAAACTTTTTTTTTCTATGTACGACATAATCGTTTCTAATTGAATGTTCTGACCAAATATAAAAAATTTTAAAAATATGTTTAAATGAATTTTTTACAATTATTCTAGTTTTTTATGTCCATTTAATAATAAGATAACCAAATAATATCTTACAATACATACCGTTTAAAAAAAGTGATTTTTAAAACTATCCTCTATCATAAGTTTTTATAATAAAAAAATAAAAAAACCAACGCGCCACTTGTTTTCAGATTTTAAAATAGGATAAAAAAAAATTAAGTGTGATACAGGCTTTACTAGATTCATGAATAAAATTAATAAAGTAAATTATGTTTTACTTTTTGTGTTTTCCCTTAGAAAGGAAAATTTTTCTGTTCTGTTTCTATTTTTATTCACATTAAAAATTTATAACTTGTTTGAAATTTTTCGATAGATAATCTTTTTTTAAGAGAAAAAAAAATTAATAAAAATTAAAGGCCCAAACATAATACGCTCGAGCTGGCTGCAGCTAATGTCAAAGTTTATACGAATACTTAGAAATGATGCGCACAAACCATAATATCTTAAGCCAGCTTTTTCGTCAAGTTTCGTTAACTTGATTTGGCTGCAGCCAAAGCGATTCAAATCGTATGTTCCGTAAGGAAACTGTCAAATGAATTTAAATTAAATTTTTAAAGAACGAATGTGTATTTAAAATCTTTCAGAGTATCTTCGAATCTTCTCAGAGAGTATGACATAAATTTAAATATTTGTATTGACATAAGGGCGAGCTCACTCAAGTCATTTTGGATCAATTAAGCGTTTGACAAATCTTGAGCTGGCTTTTCATTAATTTTGGTCTTTGATGCAGCCAGCTTGAGTCTATTATGGTTGGGCATTAAGAAATTTCGAACAGTCATAAGTCAAACGATAAAAAAGTAGTAATACAAAAGTAGTAATACAACTTAAAACAATGTTTTAATACATTATGAAACCTGCTTAGTTATTAAAAATATATCATAAATTGACGAATTGTTTTTACTATTAATGTTCTTGTTTACTCTTTGTTAATTCGTATTGCTTGTTTATTTGAATAAACTTACATGTTTCTAGTTTAGATATTTCCCGTTTTTTGTCAAAAATTGTTCCTACTTTCCAATTTTGGTTTGATATTCAAGTAATTGAGAAATACATTCCCGACAGTTTTGGCTAGGCTAATTTTATTAAAAACTCAGAAATCTATCTCATTTTATCTGAAACTAAATAAAGTTATTTCCTATTTAAAACAGTTGTTTTTTAAACATTCTTTCAAATGCCCGACTTTCTCTAATGTGATAGATTTAAGATGGGATGACACAAGCTTAATTGGATTTAAACCAATAAATTATATCATATAAAAATATTTATTTGCAATCAAACTAAGCTTTTTGTGACGCTTTCCAATCAAATTTCCAAACATAAACTCAAATTTTGAAAGCCGTATACCCAGAAAGAAATCCTTTGAGGCGAAGCATTACTAAGTTCTGTACGCCTGAGTACATAAAACATAAAATATACCTCATACTCTCACCCACACGTTGGATACTCATAAACTCTAACGTTTACATTTACTCATAATTTTCAAGTTTTTGTAATGGATGATATTGATGTGTGTCACAAATTCCTATACGATTTATGAGCAACTTTGTGCTATACGTCAAAAAGTGAGGCCGACATCATATATAAAGAAGAAGCAATCCTTTTGCAATTTTGTGAACTTTAGGCAAAAGGGTGAATTTATTATGTTTAAGGTTTGTTAGATGGAATTTAAGATACTCTCTGTAGAAAATAAAGGCAAAGAAAGTGTTGCTGTTGACAATAAATCAAACAGGATGTTTAACTTTCGATAACGTTTAAGTTTGTTAAGTTGGGTTAAGATATTTACTTTAATCGAAATCAAAAGACACGTTTTAGTGTTGTCATGTACGTGTCTGTACGTGTATGTACGTGTCATGGGCAATGCAAGACAACCATTAGTAATGGTGACAAATTTAAGGGTTTGTTTTTCGATCAGAAATTATTGTACACTTTCTATCACTTATCCAGATAATTTGTTTTTGTTTGTTTTTTTAATATTTTCAGTGATAAAAATGAAGAAAGTGGTAAATATTATAGAAATATATACTGCAAATAGCATTTAGAGAACTAATTGTGACCTGTTTCTTAGGATAAGAAACAATGATAAAAAAAGAATAAGTTATGTACAATTGAGTGAAATACCATAAACATATTTATTGACAATTTTTAATGACAATTGAAATTGTCTAATGACAATTTCTAATTTCTTATTTATTAATTTTTATAAATAAATTTTGTTCATGCTGTTGCACATCATAACTTTTATATTTTAACATTTCCTTTGTAGAACAAAAAACACATTTTCCAAATAGCTTTGCAAACAATTTCAATAAAAATGAAAGCAAAAATCACTTTGGTGAAAACTTGTAGATATTTCAGCAAGTTGTCAACAATTTAGGAATTTTTAGAAACTCTAAAAAGCTAACTGCTTTTTATGTCAAACTTTGACAAAAATAGTTGATATATATCACCAGTAAAAACTAGAAAAGCTAAATAGACACAAAACAAAAAATGTGCGAAAAATCGAAGTTGCAAAAGCACGCGAAAGCATAATAAAAAACAAAAACGAAAAGTTGGTTAAAGTTTAAAAGTTGTGACTTTTCTTCAACTAACTAGAAGTATTGATGAAAGCCCAACAAGTAAAACACAACTATACACAGCTGTGTAAAAATAGTCTAGTTCTAGAATGTCATCAGCACCCAATTCTCCAGAGAAATGTTGCTGTTATTCTATACTTTTTGTATTTTGTGCTCGCCAGTTTGAACAGAACTTTCTTTTGAGGCATTAAATTATAGAATTTTTCTCTCTGAGAGTTGGCTTCACTCTTATAAATTAATTAATGCACTTGAATTCACTTTAAGTGAAATATAAATACTGAATTGTTGCCATGTTGACGATAACTTTTAAGTACCTCGTAAATGTTCGCAAAGAGGTGCAATGAAAGTCAATTAAATACAAACAAATTTAATTTAATGGGAAGTCATTTTAAATATTATGTCAATTTTTTATGTCTTGTAGCATTTATAAGAAAGAGTTTATTTGAGTTGTTCCAGTTTTGGAAATGAAAGATTGAAGATGACGATATCAACGTTAATTTTAGTCAATGCAAATAAAAAAAAAATTCTAGAAACTAAGAAATCAACCAAGATTTTACGTTATTGGTAGGAGGCCTAAAAGACATAAAAATTTAATTGAAAAATATTCTGTCTGAGCTAGGAATTAAACCTGGGCTACCGTGGTTCTTTAACATACAAGCCACGCACTCTACACTCAAAAAACTCTGCCTCCCTTAAATTAAGAAACTGTGGCATCAATCCATAAGCATGGGTTTTTCTATATTCTATAGAGGTTTCTCCTTACAGTAGAGAATTTCTGCATGATTTAACGATCTCACGTCTTGAATTCGTTACAACGTTATCAAAACAGCTTCTTAGTTTTGAAGACAAGTTTTTACTTAAATATAAGAAATGAAGGTTTGATAAAAGTTAAATTTCCAAAATTGTATACAAGCAGAAATAATTTGAAGAAAAACTGTATTGATTTCAAGTCCGCTTGCAAATCCTACAGAGTGATTTCCTAAATTTGGAGAAATATTACACTCAGAAAAAAACACCTGTCTTTTTGTGATAAAAAATTTCTCTCTTTTCGATAATAGAAATTTTCTTTATTTCAAATAAAATTTACTTCAATTATAATAAATTTTCACATATTCGAAGAAATATTTCCTTCCTTGTGGGAAATGAAAATATTTCATGTCTCTAATAATGATAAGTATTTTTCTCTCACTGAAAAAATCTCATTTATAGAGAAAAATTTTTAGAAAAGAAAAATGTTCTCTATTGTTGATAAATAGAGTAACAACAATTTGGTAACAACAAATCTTTTCTCAAAAATTAAAAAGGTTTCTTCTCAAAAATCGATTTATTTTTTTTATATTGATTGAGGTACGAAAAAAATAGAAAGCGTGAGAGCAATTGATAAATGTTGTGAAAGCAAGTGTTCCATATTCTGCATATTATGACGATTGTTCCTTCAAAAGCTTTCTTTTTTACTTAACATAGCTACACAAAGTGATATTGTTTATTACTACAGTTTCTTTGGATGCATTTACAAAATCGTTTTTCAGAATAAATTTCTGGAATATTTATAAAGAGTCCCAAAAAACAATGCCACAACAATAATTCTACCTCTTAACACATTTTTAACTAATATTTTTAAAACCGAATCACAATTTGATATATATACTTCTACTTTGCGTAGAACTGAGTTAAAACAAATCTTTTACAAAAATAATTTTTTAATCGTGATTGCGGATATACTTCTGTGTTTTAAAGAAAAATGTACGCAATAAAGAAATATGTTGTATCAATGTTAATAAAATATATCTTTCTTTTAAAGAAAGTGTTATTTTTTGTGAGAAACTATGAACTTAAAGAATACATTTATTAAAATTAAATAAATATTTCTCTGTTTTCGGGAAAAATGTACACAATAAAGAAAATGATTGAACGTATTATAAAGAAATATTTTTCTACTAGCTGAACCCGGTGTGCTTCGCTACTCCCCTCGTTATAAAACAGAATTAAAAGTATTTATATATTTTTCACGCCATCGAATTTTCGAAATAAGTCCACCCCAGCGCCACCTATCGGGTGTCCATTTATACACAAATTATTTTCTTATGATCAAACAAACATATATCCTGAATTTCAGTTAAATTGGTCCATAAATTCAAATTTTCGATATAAGTCCACCCCAGCGCCACCTATCGGGTGTCCATTTATACACAAATTATTTTCTTATGGTCAAAAAAACATACATTCTGAATTTCAGTTAAATTGGTCAATAAATTCAAATTTTCGATATAAGTCCACCCCAGCGCCACCTATCGGGTCCAAATATAGCCTATGTTACCCACCGTACCAAGATGAACATTACCAGAAAATTTCATCAAAATCGGCCCAGCCGTTTTGGAGTCCATACGTTACATACATACACACATCCTATTTTATATATATAGATATATAGATTAAAGAGAAGGTGTCTCTTATTAATGAGAAAATATTTCTTATTTTCATGGAAGCTTTTTGCCATTTTTAGGGAATTTTTGGGATCACATTTAGAGAAAAGCATTCTCTGGAGCAAAGTCAATACCATTTTTCACTTAATATGATGCCTTTCTTCTCATATTCCGATAAACTTTTTTCTGAGTGTAGTTACAATACTTGGATATTTCATAGAAAGACATGTAAATTTTTCTTTTTTTTGTGCACCACAAGGGATTTATTTAGGGATGCTTTTCTTATATTTCTAGAAAAATTGCTTTAAGATTACTTACAAAGCGAACGTTTTAAGATGAAGCAAATTAAGCGACGATTGTTCAACAACTGCGATGGTCGAATGGAAAAGCTGATGGATTTACACTCACGCGGCCGAGGTTTAAGTCTCCGGATAATGGTAATTTTTCAATTTAATTTAATGTTAATAATAATAATGCTTGCAGTTTTTCGTCAGTAGAATAATAATAATTCTCACGGGATGCTGTTTAAAATATTATAAAATGGTTTCTTTATTTGCAAAAACTAAAAAATTTTTTCAGGGATTCGAAGAAAAATTTCTTATTTTCAAAGAAAAAACTTTCTCTTAGTTATAGCTGATGATTAACAAACAGTAGAAATGTCTTATTTTCAGAGAAAATGGTTCTCATAGTTATAGCCAATGATTAATAAACGGTAGAAAATATCTTACTTTAAGAGAAAATGATTCTCTTAGTTATAGCCGATGATAAATAAACGGTAGAAAAACTTATTCAAATGTCATAAGATTTCATCACAATTGGGCTAATTTTCTTCAATTTAGCAAAATAGTTCGTAAATGATTGGATAATTTTCCTAAACTGTTTTACTTTTCTGGTGTCAGTTTTACTTAATTTTTAGAAAAAGGGCCATTGCACTAAATTAAGCCTGATTTTCAAACGATTGTGTGCTATTCTTCTAGATTTTCTGGACATTTTTTTCTGAGTGTATCCAGTAGACCACGGCCGCAATTTGTTAAAGTTAGTAATAATGTAACAATGTTAACGGTGGTAATATATTAAGTTAAAAACTATTTAACCCATTAACAGCGGCTACCAAACGCTTTGTACCATTTTTTTTTTAATTTCAGATATTTGCAGATATTGATTGGATTTTTCCATCAATAGCAGGTATAGTTGGCTAAGTGTCTAAGAGAGCTCTCACATGTTTTTATTTTAAATAAAAAATTTTAAAGATATGTATGATAATAACACAAATTTTCTGATTTTTTAACATAAACACTTTTGATTTGGAAAATGTAGTAGTTAACGTTTAAATTTCTTGACACACTCCAAAACAATTTATAGCTCTACATATGTTTTTTTTTAAAGCAACAAACAAAAAATTAAACACTTAGCTGTTACCAATCCTGAGATATGATCAATTCTGCAGAAGCATTTTCATTTGTAAAAAATACCCAACCACGGTTAATGGGTTAAAAAATATTTGTACGAGCCAAGTACGTTGCCTCGTTATCTTATATTTTAATAGGCAAACATCAAATGTTGTCGTACACTTTTTCTATATTAGTTTTAAAACAAGCTCAATAAAACTTATATCATTCGAAAGGTACTGCACCATAGAAGTGCCGAATCATGATAGAATATAAATTTATGAACTCTAACCCGAAATATTAACGTTGAAAATTTGTATTATTTTTAGTAAGGAATCTTAGGGCTAGGAAAAGGTAAATAGTGAATGAGGTATTAAATGAAGGATCTGACTGTACAGTATGATAACATTTTAGATAGGTGACCTTCGACCTGAAATATGAGCGTAAAAGTAGCATTTAATAAATAAAAGCTAAACTGTAACAGATGAAAGAATATAATGTAAGAGGGAATTTTAGATATTGATAAGGTGTGTAAAAAATACTTCCGACATTTTGCGCCATCTCTTACGGATACCCTACAATAAGCATTTTTTTATACAACAAGAGTAAGTATATATTATGATGTTGAAATTTCTTACAAATAGTAAAGTCTGAACAATTTCCGTTATTTTGACATAAAAATTATCTCGAATACTATAGATGTTCTCAGTACAACGTATTTTTGTATGAAAAGTCGTTGGTTGAGGAATATAACGGTATACGAAAGCTTTCTTGGTAAAATATTTTTCAAGGATAGTATGTTATAAAAAATCCCCTTAAAATAACATTTTAATTATTTAGATATCTTGAAAAATTTATATCTTCTCAGTACAACGTATTTCCTTGAAGCAGGCCAGGCCATTGCCTCAGAATGAGAAAAAACCTGTTAAAATTTCAAGTTTTGACTTTGCAAGCAAATATCTCAGCCATTTTTTAGTCAATTTTCAACAAATTTTCTTTGCCTGAAAGATCAATCAAATGACTTTGGATAAATAAGAAAAGATTAACTGTTATCCCATCAGTTTTATATTGTTTTAAAAAAATCTCTAAAATATTTGGGTTTTGCTCAAAAACTAAGACAAACGTGTTTTTTGTTGTAACTTTTTTTCTTATTACATTTTCTTTTTTCACTCTCTTTAATATGACATATCATTTATTTGCAAAATACCCCTTATGATTTATTTGATAAAAATTTAATTTTTCTAAAATGTTGTTTTTACATTTTTTACAAAGTTTTACAGCTCAAAAAATCATTTCTGTGAAAAAAATTTTCAAATATTTCAAACCACTCCAAAGTTATATACACGAATCTATGTTTAAAGCAATTTCCTTAGCTATATATTATCTTATTATTATCCTAGTTTCTTCCGTATTTCTGAACAAAATCGAAGCTTAAATGGCTTAAAAATATTTTCAATTGGTTTCTAATAAGTAGAAACTTTAAAATGTTAGTTAATTGTAAGCTACAAGCGTCTTAAAGTATTCTCTTCCCCTAGTTTCGAATATGTAGAAACTTTTAGTTGCAGGTAATATTAAGAGAATATTGCTTAAAAATTGTTTACCTAGTTTCTAATACGTAGAAACTTTCAGCTGTAGGTAGGGATGCAAACGATACATCGATAGTATCGTCATAAACATCGATGTTGACATCGATGTTCTTATGAGCGATACATCGTCGATACATCGGTCTGAAAAGGAAAATCATCGATATCGTTCGCTCATTTTTAGCCTAATATATATTGAACGAAAAATTAAACGAACGAAGGCTATTCAGTCGCGATTTATACTACCTGGGGATTTTATCATGATATTTGGGCCTATTCTGCACAATCTGTTATGAAAACATTCTGTTATTCTGTTATGATTTCCCATACAAATTTTTGAGCTGTCAAAAAATCTGTTACGAGACCAAAATTGGTATTCTGCACGACAATTTTTTATTAAGTCTGTTATAAATCATAGCAGATTTTTCAAACTGTCAAAAAATATTTTACAAAATCTTTTATTTGGTATTCTGCAAGACAATAGAATAACAGATATTTTTTTGTCTTTTATCGTAACAAATTTTTAGAAAGTGAACATTTTGGTCTGAAAAATTGATGTCTATTTACGAATTATTAATCAATAATTTGGACAAATCTGCTGATTTTTTCATTTTCATATTGAAAAAACTTTGTTGTTTTTGTTGTTTCTTCGGAAAGATTCGTTAGAACAATTAATTGTTCTAACTTTGACCTTAAGCTCAATAAACGATTTTAAACTATCAAGCAACTAGAATTTGTATTTAAAGTCAAGTATGATTTAAACTGTCAAACATTTAGTATTTGTATTTAAATCATATAAAATCAACATAATAAATAACAAGGTAATTTAGGAAAAAACTTTAATTCCTTGAAATTTTAAAAATTCCCTGACAAAACTGTGTACTTGGTAAAATATTTTTATACCCGCCTTGGCGTAGACAAATTTGAATTTAACTTAAGATAGTTAAAATTTCCGAAAAAGTGCCATAAATTAAAATCGCAATATGTGCGATAAATTTTGACGAACTGGCAGCACTTTTTCGAAGTCGCCCAGCTGTTTCGATTACGTTTTATTTTTTCGTCATGTTTGTTTGCTGTACTGTTCGTGTTTATTTACCTGTTCGTTTTCTTCGTTTTTAATAAGTTTCAATTGTTTTTAATTATTGTGAAAATAATAACTAATATAACACAAAGCAATAATAAAATAAGACCGGAATGATCACAAACAAAAAAAAGTAACAAAAAGTTGTGTTTTAATTAAAACGCGGAGAACAAAGTAAACAAACGAAGCCGGCCAAATAAACAAGTTTGTGTGTGAATGTGTGTTTTAATTTTGTGTTAATTTATTTCATACCAAGTTAATTTGCACAAAATTAACAAGCGAATTGAAAAATATTGCAATAAGGTCCCTTCGCCAAATAAGGCCCGATTTCTAATACGCACATTTATTGCATTCCCTGCAAAACGATTTTTTGCACGTTTAAACATGTTCATATCTGCATCACGATGCAAAAAAAAAATTACTTCGATTGCGCATCTGTGAAGCGAGTGACAGTCGAACGAAGTCAGCGGTAGCGTCAACAACGTGGTTGATGTAATATTGTGCTCGCAGTAAAAGTCCGTTATTCTACGAATCAACTATTGCCTATGTCCAGCTTTGAATTAAAAATCAAGAGAGGTATTTTAACGAAAACAAAAAGGTTAATTGATCAAATCTAACTGTGGTGTATTCCGAGAAAAACTTGATTAATTAAATGATATTGAGAGCGCCTAAAAAGGACCAACAAATTTTTTCTTTCCGGCTTTCTTTTTCCGATCTCTACACCTTAATCTACCAGGCAGAAAAAACTACCAGAAAGAAAGCCTTCCACTATAAATGCCAACAAATTACTAAAATTCTCTTTAAAAAAGCCAGAGTAACTTAATTTTTAATTTTAATTTTCAAAATAAGCTTTTGGCAATAAAAGTATTTTTTCGAAAAAGTTTTTATAAAAAAAAAAAGCTATGAATATCATTTATGTTTAGTAAAGGGTCCGCCAAATAACTTTTTTTTTTGAAAATTCTAAAAAAAAAACTACTGGATATTTTCTCAAATTTTTTTTTTATTTGAAAGTACAATTCTTCCGGTTAATAATGAAAAATAATTTCATTCAAATGGCTGCCTCGGCTGGCCATGCAGTAGCCTACACGATCGGTCCAATTTTTAAGCACATTATCGATTGTGTGCAGCTGTATTTCACCAATGGCTTCGCAAATATTGTCCTTTAAAGCGTCAATTGTCTCTGGCTTGTCGGCGTAACACTTATCTTTGAGGGCACCCCACAAATAATAGTCCAATGGTGTAAAATCGCAGCTCCGAGGTGGCCAAACGACATCAGCTCTGCGGCTGATAATGCGATCTTCAAAAACAGGGCGTAAATCATCGAGTGTAGTTTCGGCTGTGTGGCACGTAGCGCCGTCCTGTTGAAACCAAATGTTGCCAATATCCTCCTCTTCAATTTTTGTGAACAAAAATTCATTCAACATGGCCCGATAACGATCGCCATTGACTGTAACGGCCACTCCTTGCTCATTTTCGAAGAAAAATGGCCCAATTACGCCTCTGGACCAAAATCCGCACCAAACTGTGAGTCGTTTTGGGTGCAGCGGCTTTTCAATGTATGCGTGCGGGTTTTCTGTGCCCCAAATCACAGAGGTATAATAACCAGAGGTCTCAAAACAATCCACCTCACATTTGGAACTTAAGTATAGTTCCTGAGTATCAGGTGGAACTATTTGGCAATGAAATCTAGCTCTGCCAGCGTTAGCTCGTTGCTCTGTTGACGCTACCCTCTGAGTGACGATATTTAGACAAAGGAGCGTGTGAAAGAAGAACACGCAACAGTGCAATCGCCTAAAAGCGTTTGATAAAGCGAGAAAGAAATGTTGCCGCTTCTTTTTTCTTCATTTAAAATTATATGAATGAAATTCAATTGAATTGTAGATGTAGCTGAAATAAAATAAATTTAGAAGTTTCCATGTTTTTCATAATTTTTTGTTTTGTTTGGCTCTGAAGAATGTCTTTGCCTACTTTCAACGTCTTGATACCAGGCAAACAGAAAACATAGAAGCAAGTTTCAGCTTAATTTGAAACTCCGATTTCTTTCATCCCCTCTTATGCTAGCAAAAAAAATCGCATGGGACAAAGGGAGCAAGGAATAGGTTTGTTTTGTTTGAGTTGTTGTTTTTTTTTCCTATTAGAGTTTCAAAGCGATCGTAGTATTTACATTTGTTCTTGCTAGATTTGGCAGATAGAAAAAAAATTAATGAAATGAAGCAAGGTCATTGTTTGCACTTGCCAAAATTATATTTGTTTTAGATGCAGATATTTTCCTGATTTTTATTTACATTTATTTAGCTCGTATTTTATTTTGACAAATTTAAATTAATTTATTTTTCAATTTAAATTAGTACACTTTAACAATTAATACTTTTTAGCTACTTTTATATTTATTTTGTTTTTACAATTATTTTTATTTAGTTTTTATTTATTTTTATTATTACACGATATTTTTTTTTGCCCTATGACCTTATGAATGAATTTGAAAGAGTAGAGAAAATAGAAATTTTAAAAAATTTACAACAAAAGCAACTTTCCCTATTTTTTAGCAAAAATTTAATATTTTAGAAATTTTTTGAAAACAGTATAAAATATTCTATTGCAATGGTGTGGCAATGGTAAATCTTTTGTCATTTCTACAAATTCACTTAATCGAACACTTTCAGATAAAAAAAAATTGTTGAAAATCGATTTAAGAATGGCGATTAAAAATTAGCAATGTTTGCTTGCTAAGACAAAGCTTTAACTATCAATCGGTTTTTTCTCATTCTGAGGCTTAATAAAATGCTTTATACTGATAAAATCTATAGTTTTCGAGATATCGCAATAACTTTGATATCATAATAACGGACATTTTTTATTTGTTTTTTACCCTTACAATATATTTCGTTATTTTTATAAACCAACAATTTTTTATACAAATTCGTTGTACTAAGAAAATCTCTATTTTTCGAGATATAGCCAAAAGTTTGAATACATAAAAACGGAATTTTTTTCAAAATTTAGGAATAATACATACACTGAAGCAAATATGTGTTGAACTCAAATAAAATACAGCTAGAAACAATTTAATTTAAGAAAAGCATAAATGTTTTTTAAGTTAAATTTAAAGAAATAATTTTTGTTTTTAAAACTATGTTTTTGTAAAAATTTTAAAATTAAAAACATTTATTTAAAAATAATTTTAAACAAAAAATTTAATATTGGAAACAAATATATTTAAAGGTTATATTAAAATATTTTTTTCATATAAAAATCAATTAAATTAAAACGTTTTTTGCGATGCCATTTTTTAATTTTATCGTGTTTTCTTACCTCTTACTTACAGTATGTTGCCAAATTTATAGGGACAGCCATTAAAATGTGAATTTATGATTATTTCATTTAATCCAAAAATTACTCAAAAGTTCGTTTTGTTGTTAAAATAATAAAAACAAAAAATTGCATTTTTAACAAGCTTTCCTATGACATGGCATTTACTAGCAAAAGTTGTTCCGATTAAACGAAAATTTTTTACCTTTTCTGTTATAAAAAAAAACAACGCCACCTCATGAAGTTAATTTTCTTCAAAGTGTTTTAATAAATTTTACAGAATGGTCAAGTTTTCCTAACTCGAATTTTTCTTCAACTCGAATCGAAATCTCATTTGTATTAGGAGGACTTTCATGCGTATTCATCTTCATAACTCGAATTTCTCTTACTTACACGCATTGAAAAATTTGCATGGCATCTTTGTGAGCTTGCGTCGAAAGATGTAAAAGTTATTGTATCTTGTTGGTATATGTTTTGTGTAAGTGTTTACAGTATTGAAGAAGATGCTTATTGACTTAACGACTATATGAAAGTTATAAATCTGATGATGATGAAGTTGAAGATATTCCATAACCAACCATTTTCGAAATAAATAACTTCGCAGACACAAATTAAATTATTTACATAATATTTTATTCTGTAACTCGAATTTTCCATAACTTGAAGTTAAATTCTGGTTCCTTGACACTTCGAATTAGGGAAGTTTCAGTGTACCAATGCAATCTTGTGAATTTATAAAGAAAATTCATTTTAACTAAATGAAAGGTTGATTTACATTTATGCTTTTCTTAAATTAAATTGTTTCTAGCTGTATTTTATTTGAGATCAACACATATTTGCTTCAGTGTATGTATTATTCCTAAATTTTGAAAAAATTCCGTTTTTATGTATTCAAACTTTTGGCTATATCTCGAAAAATAGAGATTTTCTTAGTACAACGAATTTGTATAAAAAATTGTTGGTTTATAAAAATAACGAAATATATTGTAAGGGTAAAAAACAAATAAAAAATGTCCGTTATTATGATATCAAAGTTATTGCGATATCTCGAAAACTATAGATTTTATCAGTATAAAGCATTTTATTAAGCCTCAGAATGAGAAAAAACCGATTGATATTTAAAGTTTTGTCTTAGCAAGCAAACATCTCCACCATTTTTAAATCGATTTTCAACAATTTTTTTTTATCTGAAAGTGTTCGATTAAGTGAATTTGTAGAAATGACAAAAGATTTACCATTGCCACACCATTGCAATAGAATATTTTATACTGTTTTCAAAAAATTTCTAAAATATTAAATTTTTGCTAAAAAATAGGGAAAGTTGCTTTTGTTGTAAATTTTTTAAAATTTCTATTTTCTCTACTCTTTCAAATTCATTCATAAGGTCATAGGGCAAAAAAAAATATCGTGTAATAATAAAAATAAATAAAAACTAAATAAAAATAATTGTAAAAACAAAATAAATATAAAAGTAGCTAAAAAGTATTAATTGTTAAAGTGTACTAATTTAAATTGAAAAATAAATTAATTTAAATTTGTCAAAATAAAATACGAGCTAAATAAATGTAAATAAAAATCAGGAAAATATCTGCATCTAAAACAAATATAATTTTGGCAAGTGCAAACAATGACCTTGCTTCATTTCATTAATTTTTTTTCTATCTGCCAAATCTAGCAAGAACAAATGTAAATACTACGATCGCTTTGAAACTCTAATAGGAAAAAAAAACAACAACTCAAACAAAACAAACCTATTCCTTGCTCCCTTTGTCCCATGCGATTTTTTTTGCTAGCATAAGAGGGGATGAAAGAAATCGGAGTTTCAAATTAAGCTGAAACTTGCTTCTATGTTTTCTGTTTGCCTGGTATCAAGACGTTGAAAGTAGGCAAAGACATTCTTCAGAGCCAAACAAAACAAAAAATTATGAAAAACATGGAAACTTCTAAATTTATTTTATTTCAGCTACATCTACAATTCAATTGAATTTCATTCATATAATTTTAAATGAAGAAAAAAGAAGCGGCAACATTTCTTTCTCGCTTTATCAAACGCTTTTAGGCGATTGCACTGTTGCGTGTTCTTCTTTCACACGCTCCTTTGTCTAAATATCGTCACTCAGAGGGTAGCGTCAACAGAGCAACGAGCTAACGCTGGCAGAGCTAGATTTCATTGCCAAATAGTTCCACCTGATACTCAGGAACTATACTTAAGTTCCAAATGTGAGGTGGATTGTTTTGAGACCTCTGGTTATTATACCTCTGTGCCCAAATGCGACAATTTTGCTGGTTTACATACCCGCCAAGATCAAAATGAGCTTCATCTGAAAAGATGATTTTTTTTGGCAAAATCGTCATCTTCTGTAAGTCGATCGCAGGCCCATTTAGCGAAGCGAAAACGCATTGGATGGTCAGTTGGCTTCAACTCCTGAACCAATTGGACTTTGAATGGCGTCATACCAAGGTCTTTATGCAAAATTCGTCTCAATGATGTCTCCGAAATGTTCAATTGTTGAGTACGACGGTGAATTGATGTTGATGGCGCTTCACGCACACTTTCTGCCACAGCAGCAATATTCTCGGGTGTACGTACTGCTTTTAGCTTTTCACGCTTTGGCTTATCGATGAGGATGCCAGTTTCTTTCACTTTTTTCACAAGATAACGAACATACATAGCTGACGGTGCTTCTCTTCTTCCAAAATCCGTACGCAATTTTCGCACACATTCTGAAACATTACCATGATTTTCAAAGTAATGTCGCAATATTTCCCAGCGTTGTTCAAGCGTATACAAAACCATATTCGTTCAGCGGAAGAATAAAACTTATTATATGTCAAATCAGACATGAGCTAAGTGTTACCATTCACGAAATAAGCACTAGTTGAAAAAAAAACGTTAGATGGCGGACCCTGTTTTAATGTAAACAAACACTTGTAATAACAATATGTGTTCTTATTTTATAATTTTCTGATTGTTTTGTTATGTTTCTTAAACCATTATAGATTGTGTCTTATTTAGACAGGGTGGTCCTAATATGACAAAAATCAGACCTTTTTATAACCTTCTGAGCTGGATATATTTTTACTTTTTCATACTTTATTTTTATGTTTTGGAAAAAAAAATGAATAAACAAAAATACAAAATTGCAAAAATAAGTTTAAAAAAACCCGTTTCTCTTCTGTCTGGTAAAAACCGTTAGGTTGGCCTTATTTGCGTAACTTACCATAATTATATTGTGCTCAATAAATTTCAGATTGGTGCACCGCAAAAAACTCCGTGCACTTTTCCCGAGAGTTTTCTAATAAGTATCTAAGAAGTAATTCTAAGAAGTATCAAAGAAGTACTAGAATTCGCGAAACGAATTGGTCGTTTGTGTGTGTGCGTGTGTGTGCCGCGATAATTGCATGAAAAGCAACCCTAATAATTAAAAAAATTATATAGTTTCGCAAAAATATTTGCCAATTTGATTGTTAAATTTTATCATTAACTTGCACAATAACACTATAACTTGAGCCACTTGAAAAAGAAACCAATCAAAAAACCTTTTCCAATTGGTGAAAGCTGGTAAGACGATAGAATTTGAGCTTTTTAAAGATGTTTCCAATTTTCGCTTTTCCTCTCCGGACTCAAAGTTACCAGGAACGGATGCAGAAGTAACATCTGGCTGGAAGGATCATAAACATATCAGGTGGGTCTGTTCCGATGAAGTAATGATTCACCAAAGAGCGCTGGCCTTAAGCTGCAAGTCTTGGTAAGTCGAGCTATTGCTTGCATATAACTTTCGGGCTATTGTTGCTCGGTTTATATGCAAACGGAGAAAAACAAAATAAGAACAAAATACCAATAATTAGTTAACGTAGATTAGATGTACAAGGTTTATTTCTTACGTTTTGTTAGTTAGGAAAATTTTCAAGATTTGAAATTTACTATTAAATACGTAAATATGGCTGCTGCAATTACTGCAAGAAGTGCATATACAGGAACGTTAAAGAAAACTTAATTTATGCTGCTGGCAATCAATTAGTGATTGCTTGCTGATAATCAATAAGTGATTAATTGTTTCCAATAAGTGGAAATATATAATTTATTATCAAAGTAAACGTGATTTTTCAAAATGAATCGCGTTTACTTTCGGAAATCAATTTGTGTTAAAATTAAAAAGCAAAAGCCACTCCTCGAGAATCGATACTGGAACGAGCCGATAAAGTAGTAAGTAAATCATTACTTTTTTTAACTTTTAGGGTTGCTGACTAAACAGACGTTTTATATGAGCCCGAATACAAGAATAGTAATTACTTAGCACACATATAAACACTTGTATTGATTATTTGAAAAAAGTATAATCTTACAAAAATAATACTCATAAAAAAGCATTCCAAGCAGTTACCAATCAATACCTTTAATAAATTTTAAGCAATCCAGCTATACAACTTGAATTGAAAAAAAAAATTTGTACAGTAATCGATAAATCATAATAAATCAATAAAAAAGCATCACTGTAAAAGTTTATCAACGCTGATGTGGCCATATAAACCGCCAAGTAATGCACTCAAATAAATGAAACGATAGCATAAAACCCAGCGAAGCAAGACAACCGAAGTTGTGCAGCAGCGAATCAGCAGAAATCCATCCCTAAATTGTAAAAACCAAATGCAAAAAGTTACAGTAGAGCTATGCACTCTATAATAATAAAGCAAACAACAATACGAGCTACAAATATATGCCATGTTTGGGTACCTACTAGATATTGCCAGTTTTGTGTTGACCATATAAAATTTTATTGCATCTACGATGGCTATAAATCAGTGCGTTACTCTATCGGCAGTCTCGCACGTTCATGTAACCAACAAATATCGCATACCGAAGAGTAACAGGCTATTATTTTTAGGAAGCCAAAACCTGCCCCCACCCATGAGTGCTTAACTGGTTCTGGGTGCAGGAATTGGTTCAGCATTGGCTGGGTTCACCCGGTCCACTAAGTGGCACGTGTATTTGTTAGTTTATTTTTGATTTTCACACCAGAAACTCGTGAACAAACAAATAATGAAACGTGATTCTTTGTGTTGATATTGGAAAGGGTGGTGATTATTTTTTTTATATTGTATTTGTTATATTCTTTTTGCTAGAAATTTGTTCCACTCTGTTGATTGCGTTAACTTGTTTAAAAGCTGGTTTGTGGCAACAACAAAACAAACAAAGGGTTCGTTACGTGTGCAGCATGGAAGCCATGTGATTTTTTTTAAGCCCACGCTTGTGTGCAGAAACTTTAATGTATTTGCTATTGAGGATTGATTGCAGCCCACATTTAATTAACCTTCATTTTAAAATAACAACTAATCTTGGCCACTTGGAAAGCTGGTATCGATAGGAAAGCTGATGTTTAATTAGTGCATTGAATAGAATTGAATAGTGTAAAGTTTTCTTGGAACTAATAGACATACACTCAGTTAGATCTTCAAAAACAAATTGATTTGTTTTAGGTACCTCAGTGAAATAAATATATGTGCAACACTTCAAATACAATTCTAAGCAAACATAACTGCCTTTGTTTTTATATTATTTTTTTTTATTGAAATAGTATTAAGGACTTATATGGTAAAAAAGATATAGCATATTTGAACAACTTGTTGTTATTAAAAAAATTTTAATGTATTTAAAAAGTACATAGAAAATATTTATATGTGCAAAACCGACTTTTATTGCTTTTATAGAATACTAGCTGAAACCCGGCGCGTTGCTACCTCGTCCCGTTTCCAAAAAACCATCAAATGTTAACATTGAACATAGCATGTTTAAATTGTGGTTAAATACTAAATCTGTGCTACCTATAATTCCAAAGCTATTCGATAAATCATAAAGTAACTTAATCATAAAAGCCATTACTTTTGATTGGAAAGAGATATTGGGGTAATTTTTTCACATAAATTATTTTTAAGACTTGAATTTTTTGTAAAAAATATAAAAACAACATTTTGGAAAAAATAAATTTCGCGAAAAAAATCAAAGTTTTTGTTTTGATGACAAAAACATTAAAATAATTTTTGCGCTTATCTGGAAGAATTTTTGCAAATAAATGCTATGTCATATGAAAGTTAGTCAGATGAGCAATTTTTAATTGATTTCATTTTTACAACAAAAACAATTTTTGAGTAATTTTTTGAGTAAAAAGTCAATATTTTGGACCTTTTTTGACATAATTATAAAACATAGTTTCACTGACTAAAAGGTACAGTTCAACCCATTTTTGTAAAGTATATTTATTGAACTTTTGAACAAAAAAAATTTGAATCAAATATATTAATGGACAGCAGAGATATTTGCATCCAAAGACCAAACTTTGATTTTCATGGCGTTTTTTTCTCATTCTTTGGTAACGATGTTTTTTGAAAAAGTCGTTGTACTGAAAATTTCTACAATTTTGAGTGTATGTGAGTGTTTTTGATGCCAAAATAACAGAAATTTTTTAAATTAAAAACAAAAAACTTCGATAAAAAATTATTATAATAACAAAATTGCCGTTAGTTGGAAAAGTTCGGAGGGGGCGTGGCAAAAAATTAGTATGTAACATTTTAAGTTAGAATAAATATAATATGTGCACCTAGTTTGAGCAAAATCCGTTGGGCCGTTTAGATTTGTATAAAGGCCAAACAAACAAACAAACAGAAAATTATTTTTATTACTATAGATTGTCAATTGTATGAAAAAATAGATTTTTAATCATAAATTTTGATTATTTGAGATATAGGCTTTGGCAGCAAATGTTGTAAATTTGATTGGAAAGAGATATTGGGGTAATTTTTCACATAAATTATTTCTGACTTTTTGTAAAAAATATAAAAACAACATTTTGGAACAAATAAATTTCGCGAAAAAAATCAGAAAGGGTACCCTTGTTGTTTTGATGACAAAACCAGTAAAATAATTTTTGCGCTTAGCTGGAAGAATTTTTGCAAATAAATGCTATGTCATATGAAAGGAACGCCGATGTGCAATTTTTAATTGATTTCATTGTATGATGCCAGGCATAGTACCCTAAAATTTTCGTTTAAATCGGTCGACCCGCTTTTGCAGTTAGTGTTTACATCAAGTGTTTACATCAAGAGTGGTTACATAAGACTTGTATTCCTCGGCAGACGTTGTTCGGCCCCAGACCGCCTTAATGCCATATACGAAAATGTCAATAAATGCCAAAAATATTCACCATTTTCAGTATAACTGCCAAAAGTAACCATATGAATTAAATAGCCAAATTTTAGTCAAATACAATCAAAACTGTTTGAAATATAGAATTTTTGTTGTTTTGTAAGCGGTAAAAAGGGGTGCGGCAAAATTATTTCCCTTAAACCATCTCGTACACGAAACAAATCGACTGCCAAAATTTTAGCTCAATTTAGGTAAAGCCTGGCGCACTTTGCTTCACTTTACGTTGACCCCCCGAAAAGTCAGTTTAACTAAAGTGGGACAGGCCTATTTTTAGTGCTCTTGCCGAGAGTAATCATATGAGGTAAATTACAAAATTTTTGTCTAATACGACCCAAACCGTTGAAATAAAACGTTTTCATTGGTTTGTGGGCGGTAAAAGGGGGCGTGGAAACCAATTTTTAGTACAGTTGCTGACAGTAACCGTGCAAACTAAGCCAACATTTAAGCTCAATCGACCAGTAGTAAATATTAATGATTTCTCAAAAATTGGGTGTGGCTATATATCGATTACGCCCCTTTTTAGTACAGTTGCCGAAAGTAACCATACAAACTTAGGTATCACATGTTAGTCTCATACGGCCAAAACTGCTTAAAATATAGTATTTACACTGATATGTGGGCGCAAAAAGTGGGCGTGGAAACCAATTTTTCGTACAGTTACTGCCAGTAACTACACAAACCAAAGTACCAAATTTAAGTCTTATACGACCAAAACCGTCTGAAATAAAGCGTTTTCATTTCTTTGTGGGCGGTAAAAGGGGGCGTGGAAATCCATTTTAAGTACAGTTATCGACAGTAACCGTACATACTAAATTACAAAATTTTAGCCTTATACGATCAAAACTGACTGAAATATAACATTTTTATTGATTTGGTGGCGGTAAAAGAGGGGTGTGGCACATTTTTTCCCCTCAACCATCTCGTACCTGAAACAAATCGGCTGCCAAAATTTCAGGTCAATCGGTTTAGTAGTTTTGGAGTCTATAGACATCACACAGCCAGACACACATCGTTTTGCTTTTTATATATATAGACATTGATTTGTGGGCGGTAAAAGTGGGCGTGAAAACATTTATTTATAGTGACCGCCTCTTGGAGCACCTATACAGTAAGTTTCACTGAAAAAGTGTATAGAACTCTGGAATTGCCATGATTTCGAAAAAGTGGGCGTATTTATTTTACGACCACGCCCATTTTTTGTACAGTTACCGACAGTAACCATCTGAAAAAAATTACCAAATCTTAGTTTTTACGATTGAAACCGCCTGATATATATCCTTTTTTTGGTTTGTGATCGATGGAGCAAATTTGGCTTGTATGGGAGGTACCACGCCCCCTTCTCCAATCGTTACCAAACCTTACAGAAACACTCTCAAGATGTAGCTTTATTTTCCCTGAAAATTTCATAAAGATCGGTTCAGCGGTTTTGGAGTCTATACGTGATATAGCCACATACCCACCCACATACCCACATACCCACATACCCACATACCCACATACATACATCCATTTTTATATATAAGATATATATTAGGGCGGGTCAATTTGTATGGATGAATTTTTTGGAGGTCTGGCTCAGCGAAATTCGTAAAATACATGTAATTTCAAGACTTTTTCTCCACTACAAATTCTGAAAAAAAGCTGTGCGGACTTTCGTAAATAGATTTTTTTCTCAATTATAAAATATGAATGTATGAAATTTGAAAGAAGTGTATAAAATGTGTATAAAAAAGATTATTTGTGCTGTCATTTCTAAGGTAAATTTGGGCGCTGAATCTGAATCTGGCATTAAAAATACATTAAATCCAACTATCAATAGAAAAAAATCGTGATTTTTTATCAAAATATCGTGATTTTTGGTCAAAAAATAAAAAAAATGTTGGAAAATTTGGCGCTGAATTCAAATCTCCCATTTAAATTACTCCAATTCTCGTTTACTATTTAGTACTATTTAGTACTATTTAGTACCAATTCTAGTACTCCAAGTCTCGTTTGCTCTCAGTTTTGGGCCTTTTTTCTCTCGATTCCATCGATGTCGCAATAAAACCACTTTTGTGTTTTTCAGTAACGTGTTTGGATGCTCTAGTCATCTCTTGGACATTTCGTTCGGTGCTTTGAATGTGGCATGGTATTTCGACGTTAATCATAACCTCATCAGAATCATAATAATCTTCAGTCAAATGTTGCAATGGAATGTCTCTTGTGTATGGCGGCTCGTGTAGAATATCATCATCATTCAAATCTATCATGTTGGAAAAGTGGGTGCAGTCAAAATTGATTTTCGGTTTTTTGTATTCTCTCAATGTTGTCCGATCGAGATCACTTCGGATATGTTTTATTTTGTCGATTGCCATTTGACGTATAGGTTTCACATTGTGACAAACCATTGCTACCAAAACATTTTCAGAGCTAGCAAAGTAGCAATTGGCTGACATTACACTATGTTGGAAGATTATTCCAAATTTCAACAATTTTATCCGCCACATGACGAGTAATTGATTGGAATGAAATGTGTGGGTTGTCTTCGAAAAAGTGCTCTTGCATGAAAAAATAATGTAACAAAATATCGCCATACGTTGGTAGACGTTCAACGTTCAATTCTTTCGCTTCACCAAATAAAGTTTTATCATGCTGCAATATTGAAGTTATTTTACGGTCCAGCTCGGGTTGTGATGATGACGGTGAGGTTACCATGATATAGCTTGTATTCTGAAATGTAATATTAAAAATAAAATATTAAAAATAAAATATAAGGAATTTAAATTTCAAAGATTTTATGATTCATAAAAAAACTAATTTTGAATACAAAGGATAAATTTAAATGTGTTTACCAAGAAAATTAAAGATAAAATAATTTGAATTTTAGAATTTAAAGGAAAAAGTTTATGATAAGTAATTAAGACAAAAGAATTTACACAAGCGTGTTAAATATAATTTTACTAAATGAATTTCCTGCCATAAATCAAAATAAAACGTGTTTAATATTTAATCAAGCCTTGAAAATGAGCTTACATTTGAAATAAAGACAATTTTCCAACATTTTTTTTATTTTTTGACCAAAAATCGCGATATTTTGATAAAAAATCACGATTTTTTCTATTGATAGTTGGATTTAATGTATTTTTAATGCCAGATTCAGATTCAGCGCCCAAATTTACCTTAGAAATGACAGCACAAATAATCTTTTTTTACACATTTTATACACTTCTTTCAAATTTCATACATTCATATTTTATAATTGAGAAAAAAATCTATTTACGAAAGTCCGCACAGCTTTTTTTCAGAATTTGTATATGCTGTAGTGGAGAAAAAGTCCTGAAATTACATGTATTTTACGAATTTCGCTGAGCCAGATCACCAAAAAAATTTGACCCGCCCTAATATATATATAATATATATATATATAATATATATATATTAGACCACCCATATGTGCAAAAGTGTTATTTTCTTCGCTCCCCGCGCATTTTCGTAGAGAACTAGACAAAAAAATAAGATCTGCAAAAAAAAAGCAGGGTACGTGTAGTGGTAAAATGCCAGTCGCATTTGACTTAAAGCCTCAAAAACACACTTTAAAAAAGTTCAAAATATTTTTGATCTGTAACTCTTTTAAAAAGTGTTT
The DNA here is from genome assembly GCA_963920525.1 of Dichetophora obliterata. Lineage (NCBI taxonomy): Eukaryota > Metazoa > Arthropoda > Insecta > Diptera > Sciomyzidae > Dichetophora > Dichetophora obliterata. The sequence goes on along the minus strand of OY986438.1, from coordinate 135,415,263 downwards.
AAAGTTCATGATTTGGACTTTAAATTTAAGAATAACCTAGCCAATATCAACATGTATTAACTTTTGTCCAACTTGTATTATTTGTGGTAAAATTAACGTTTATAGACAAAATTTATGAAATTTTTTGAGCACCTTTATTGCAAAAAAGGTTGCCATTATGGTTTTCGTACGGATAAAATGATGTGCTTTATTTCATAATAGAGATAATTAAGTAAACTTCAAATGAAATGTTTTTTTATAAAAAATATTTATTTTTAGCGCCGATAACGCGGTTCAAAGTAAGTATATTTTAAACAGTAATTAAAAACATTAATACAAAAAGTATATAATTTAATTATAGTTAATAATATAATTCAAGCAGAAATAATATTCATTATGTTTTAAGTTAAATCATTGGTAACACATTTAAGAACAAATAACATTAAACAAATATCTTAAAGCTAACTTTTGATTTTAACGACTGGAATTTTGTTTTGGGTAATTTTTATCAAAATATTGTAAAAATATTGTCTTAGAAAAATTGTTGGATGGCAAATTTTTATAATATTTCTCCATTGCATGCAGGATAATCTCTTTCTGCTCTTCTTGATGAGTTAAAATGGCATTAAAACGTGAAATTAATGCTACGCCACGTTCTGCAATATCATTAACGACTAATAATTTTTTAACAATTAATTTTGCAGCAAGATAATCTTCATTTTCCTCCCAAGTGGCTGTTTTCCATTTTCACAATTTATTTGATATAGCTACGAACACCAAACACTATTACTACATGATACACAGAACTACAGATAATGTGTTCCCGGCGCAACGAAAAAAATTTACTGCGCACCTCGTCATTGGTGCTCTTCAAATGTGACACTTGCTGAATACATTAAAAAAAAATGTCAAAAAGAGACGAAGATAGCAAAATGACTCGATACATTTGGACTCGATTGGGTCACTCTAAATGGGTCAAAGAGGAATTTTTCAAAATTTGACCCTACGGGACAAAAGTCAAAAGTTGGATCTTTGACCCATTTAGAGTGCCCCAATCGAGTCCAAATGTATGACCGTACCCCACTAACTTTGGAGGGCCGATCCAGCCATGCCAGTGGCACACCCCCTGGAACCCCCTGGGGGTTCCCCATACAAACATTTAAAAAATCACAATTTTTGGAATATTACATGAAAAAATCAGCGAAATGGGGTCGCCACTGGCATGGGTGAAACTGCCCTCCAAAGTTAGTGGGGGTCGGTCATACATTTGGACTCGATTGGGGCACTCTAAATGGGTCAAAGAGGAATTTTTAAAATTTGACCCTACGGGACAAAAGTCAAAAGTTGGGGCATTAGAATTCGTTTGAGAGGTATAGTTCCTCGGGCAAAGTTTCTTATTTTGATCCCTAGAATATAATTTTCGCTGAGCATGGGGCGATTTTTTTGCCTCCCCAAAAATCGACCCAGCCTAATATACAGTGGAATTCACTTATAACGACCTCGGTTATAACAGCATTTTTTTTATAACGTCGTATTCTTGAAGTCCGCATTTTCTAATTTCTCATTCCTTAGGAACTGCGTTCGCTTTTAACGTCGGTGGATATAACCACGAGTTCGCATATAACGACACAGTTTTCATAAAATATAATAAATAGTTTCACATATAGCGACGACGAAAGCAAGTTGAGACAAGATTTACTTACTTATGAATTTTTTTTATTTATATGGGAACAAACAATATTCACTGAACATATTTGCAATTTTTGATTTATTGAAAGGGAAATAACCGTATAAAATTCATTGACAACAAAACTGCATAGCTTTATTTGCGCATGTGATTTTGCTCAAAATACATTTGTTCCTTGAAATGCATGATTGATTTTTTACTGTGTTCAAAATGCCTCCACAAACTAAACGTAACGCGTTCATCATTCAAGAAAAATCTGCAATAATCTGATGTAAAATAATCCATCATATGAAAACATAGGAAAAATATAAGGATCACACCTCCTCAAAATGTAGAAAATCCAAAAATCGCGATATACACCTCTAACCGATCATATTTTACAAGAAAAAGCCAATGATTTAGTTAAAATTTTAGGTAAAACGAATTCTTCTTCAGAAAGTTGGATTTATAATTTTCGATAGCGACACTGCATTGTTAACTGCAAAGTTTGAGGTGAAGCAAGTGATGTATCCCAAGGTGACTACAGAGCTTTTTCCCAAAACTTGGAGATGGCTCAGAAAAAATGTATAATTCTGATGAAATAAGGTTCTTCTTTGAACTCATGCCCGATAGAATTTTAAAATTTTAAGGTAAAAAGTTTATAGGAGGAAAAGTTTTGACGGTTCGTGTTACAGCTTTGGCTGCTGCCAGCATGGATGGAAGTTTGAAAAGGAAAATATTTTTTATCAGAAAGTCAAAGAATCGACTTTAAATGTAGTGCAAGCTTTCTGACAACATATTATATTAAAAAACTGTAAAAAATGCTGATACTAAATTTAGAGTCAACTTTTATTTTGATTATAATTATGGGCCATTGTATTTATTTACCCTTAGTTTTATGTTTTTATTTTTACTATTGATAATAATTTTTTTTCTTCATAATAACGTGTGCATATAACGACATTCGGTTGTAACGACGAAATATTCCGGTCCCTGCAGGGTCGTTATAACCGAATTCCACTGTATATATTTTTTTAAAGAATATGTCTTCTTTTCTTTAATTGGGTTGGGAAAAAAGAAAAAAGTATTCGGCGTTTTTTGTAGTAAAAAGAAAACAACATTTTATCTTTTAAAAAACAATGATTTTATTAATCCAAATATTGTCCATTCTTTTCAACTACCTTCTGCCATTTTTGTGTTAAGACCATGATTCCTTTATTGTAAAATTCCGTTCTTTTATCGTTGAAAAACTGACGTAGGTGGTTTTAGCAGTCATCTTTTGAGGTTAATTTCTTCCCAGCAAGGGAGTGTTGAAGAGATCGGAACAAATGATAATCTGACGGTGCAATGTCAGGACTTTCGGGTGGATGCATCAAAACTTCCCAGTTAAATTCTTTAAGTTTTTGTCGGGTCAATAAAGATGTGTGTGGCACAGCATCACCTTCCTTGTCGTCAATCCCGGCTTTGACACCGTTCTTGGAGATTCACTTTTTTTTTGACTAAAACGGTTTTCGAACAATATTATCGTAAGTGATCCAATTTTCATCACCTGTTACCATACGTTTCAAAAATGGCTCGATTTCATTTTGTTTTATTAGCGAATCGCAGATAGAAATTCGGTTCATTACATTTTTTGCGCTAAGTTCATAAGGCACTCAGACATCAAGCTTTTTTTAAAACCAACTTTCTTTAAATGGCTTACAACTGTTTTGCAATTCTGACGTTGCAATGTCAGGACTGTACGGTTGATGCATCAAAACTTCCCAGTTAAATTCTTTAAGTTTTTGTCGGGTCAATAAAGATGTGTGTGGCACAGCATCACCTTCCTTATCGTCAATCCCGGCTTTGACACCGTTCTTGGAGATTCACCTTTTTTCGACTAAGACGGTTTTCGAACAATATTATCGTAAGTGATCCAATTTTCATCACTTGTTACTGTACGTTTCAAAAATGGCTCGATTTCATATTGTTTTAGTAGCGAATCGTAGATAGAAATTCCATTACATTTTTTGCACTAAGTTCATGAGGCACCCAGACATCAAGCTTTTTTTAAAACCAACTTTCTTTAAATGGCTTACAACTGTTTTATGGTCCATCTTCATTTCCTTAGCGATGTCGTGGCTGCTCACATGACGGTTTTCTTGAACCTTATCCATTATTTCATCGACTTTTTCGGTGATGGGCCGAACATTTCCAGAACGAAATCGAGCAAACCATTTCTAGGCAGTTAATTGGGATAGAGTTCCTTCACCATAAACCTCACAAATCACATGTGACGCATTTTTCCCTTTATCGTAGTAAAATTATAAAATATAACGTATTTTTTCTGAAATTTCACTCATCTTTGCTTTGCAATAATTTTTATCACGATGCACCAATATCAGCAAAATGATCACAAATAATCAGCTGATTTGTCTTCTGTTAAGAGAAAAAAAAGAGTTGCCAGATGCAGCTTACCGTTTCAATGTTATGACACTTTGAAATCAAGCGAACTCGAAAACGCCGAATACTTTTTCAAGCATGAAAGGCTTGAAGTACATCAACGATCTGAGGATGGAGCCATCGATTTTCTGCCATTTATCTTAAAGAACTGTTTTCAGATCTGTTTTATCGACTTGAACTGGTGCCCATTTTTATAAACATGGGCCGAAAGAATGCCCCACTGCTTTTCGATAGGATTCAAGTCATGACTAATAGCAGATCACTACAGCAGGGGTTATTTCAGATTTGTTGGAAGTCATTTGTGGCTCGGGAAGAATTTGTTGTTCCGTTTTTCTGCAGACAAGTCCAGTTTTCCTGGTATTTATAACATGTGTATTTATAACATTTATAACACATCATCTAATAACTCAATATACATTTGTGCATTGGATTTGCATGAAATAAAATACAGAGGAGTCTTTAAAAGTATTTGAAACCGACTGAAATCATCAATGATCCCCGCCCATGGTTACGTGCATACCTAATTTGTCGTGGCTCTCGCAAATTGTGCCGGTATTTCTGGCCCGTCAAGGTTGAACCTTTTGTCATCACTTAATATGACATTCCCAAATTCTTTCTCACAAAATTTGTATTTTTTGGCATATGCTAGACTGGCCGCAATGTGGCATGGTAGAAGCCTGGGTTGAGAGAAGGGCGATTCATAGTTGACGTTGGCATTTTCATCCAAAATTTGTTGGATTCTGCTTCTGGTAACCCTTAGATCCAAATGCGTAACAATTTCACCACAACTCATCCCTTTCTCCACAGCAAGACGTTGAGTTCGTCTTTTATGCAGTTGGGCATTCACGGATTTTCTTGATTATAGCATAGTTGCCAGGGTCTTTTAAAAAATTTGATATAGATTTTCGGTGACGATTTGTTATAGCAGCTATACCACCTACTTTTATACCAGCTTCATTTAAGCCTTTTATATTTCAACGATCTTCTTCAGATAAAGTGGTTCCAAGTGGCATTTTTATTTGATTAAATAAAATAACTCTAAAATATGCTTATATTTGGTTCCAAAAATGTATTACCGTTATGTTTACCGTTCTTTTTATGGTCATCAACAAAGTTTCGTAATTTTTACGTTAAAGCAGTTAAAACACAAAAAAAAAGCAATTGTGCACATATAAAACAGAAAAAATTGTATTATTATAAACCAGGGCGAGCAAATAAAAAATATTTGTGAACATATAAATATTTCACTGAGGTATATTGAACATTATCTTACAATGATTTTGAGATAAACAGTATAAAGAAAACTTTTCCATAAAGAGAATGTCTAGTAAAAGACTTTTTTTAACTTTTTCCCTGTAAACCAAACTATATCTTTTGAACTCATTTATAAATCTTCTTTCAGGAAGCAAATAACATTTTCTCAACTCGCAAATTAATTTTTAAACAAGTTCAAACATTATTCTCTTGATTTAAATAATTTCAAAAAATATCAAAAAAAAAATCGAGAAACTCAAAAAATACTTATTCTATAATTTTTTTATTCAAATATTAGATCATTTATCGATTATTGTGATATGATATAACCCTTGGAAAAAAGTTACTATTAATTTAAATTATCTTTTGTTAAGGATAATAAAATAGTTCAGTAACAATTCAGAAACAAGTAAGAAATTATCATTAAAAGTGACGAAGTCAAAATAACCCCAACAGCACTGTTTTAGTATATTTGAAATTAATTATGAATGTTTTATTATTTTAATATCAGCCTTTTGTTTTAGGGAAAAGATTTTTAGTTCAGGGAAATGAGATTTTTGTATTTATATTTCGGTCCAAAATATCGAGTCATTATGTTTATTTCTGTGCAATATAAAGGGTGTCTTTTTTAGAGGTTTGTTTTTCGAATAGAGATAAAACTGGCATTTTGTGGTCAAATCTGGCAACTCTAATGTCATTTATGTTCAGTTTGGTTTCCATTTCATTTCATCATGAACAGGTTGTCAAAAGAACAACGCTTGCAAATCGTGCAAATTTATTTCGAAAATAATGGTTCAGTTCGCGAAGTTTACCGCAAGCTCCGTCCATTTTATGGTCGACATAATCGTCCATCAGAGCAATTAATTCGGTTAACCATGGGTTGTTTTCGCACTACGTTTACTCTATGTGATAATACGCATCCGCAGAGACGTCGAACAGTGCGCACCGAAGAAACAATTGCCGTTGTAGACCAAAATGTTGAAGAGGACCCGAATGAATCGATTCGCCACCGTGCACAGCAATTGGAGCTTTGTCCATCAACTTTATGGAAGATTTTGCGCTTATGGAAGATCTTGGCTTGCGACCTTACAAGATCCAGCTTGTGCAAGAATTAAAGCCGCGAGACCATGCAATGCGTCGTGATTTTGGTGTATGGGCCGAAAATGAGATTGATCTCGATGCTGATTTTCATCGCAAAATTTTGTTCAGTGATGAGGCTCATTTTTGGTTGAATGGCTACGTCAACAAGCAAAATTGCCGCATTTGGAGTGAAGAGAATCCACATGAGACCCTTGAGACGCCATTACATCCACAAAAACTGACTGTTTGGTGTGCTCTATGGGCTGGTGGAGTCATTGGGCCATACTTCTTCTGAAATAATGCTGGGGAGTCAGTTACCGTTAATGGAGACCGGTATAGAGCCATGATAACCGTCTATTTTGTTCCCGAATTGGATGGCATGAATGTGGATGAGTTGTGGTTCCAACTAGACGGCGCTACATGCCACACAGCGCACGTCACAATCGATTTATTGAAGGAAACATTCGATGAGCGCATAATTTCGCGGAATGGACCTGCCAATTGGCCACCAAGATCGTATGATTTGACACCGTTGGATTATTTTCTTTGGGGATATGTGAAGTCGCTCGTCTACACCAACAAACCAGAAACGTTAGGGGACTTGGAAGCCAACATTCGTGGCGTTATTGCCGACATACGGCCCCATATGCTCGAAAAAGTGGTTGAAGATTGGACCTGTAGAATGGGCTTTATTCGAGCCAGCTGTGGCGGCCACATGCCCGAAATCATATTTAAACATTAATGGCATAAAATTATCCTTCCAATAAAGCCAAATTGATGGACATTAAAACGATTTTCTTGTGTTTTATTTCAATTCGAAGTTCTATACCTCTACAAAAACACCCTTTACATAGCAACGGTGGGCAAATGCAGCTCTTTGTTAAGTAAAGTGGGGTTCTTTTTTGATTCGATACTTAAAAATATTTTTTTATTTTTGTCAAATTCCACGAAATTCCATGTTATTCTATCGTTGTTTGACCAAAGATTTGAAGAAAAATTTGATAATGTGAACCCTGTTTTTTACTGCATTAACTGCATTTACTGTTTTTTTCTTAAATTTTTTTTTTTTTGGATTCGCCCGGAGTTATGAAATCTTCCAAAGATACGTATACCCGTCCTATACGCATGCACGATTTACATTCTAAAACCTGCCCGAATCAGCCGGGACAGACAGAATGCACCTACGTACTAAAACATACCCCCTATTGGCAATTAGGATTTTCCACTAAGCACATTAATTGGCTTTTCAGCGTAATTTAAAAATTTAATATATATAAAACGCGTATTTAAGTATACTTGATTCTATATAAATAAGCAACATCGAATTAAATAATCGTAATTATCAATTTAAGGTACCCAAAAAACAATCAAAAACACTAAACTCATTTTAACTGGTTTGCGGCCATTGTCCAACCCAAGGACCTACGTGGAAATGAGATAAATCTCATATCAAAAGTACAACATAAATATAAATTATGTTGTACTTTTTCACCAGATGATGATATTTGCGTAACAAAATTTGAAATTTATTATTTTTTTTTTGTTATTTGTGGGTAACAAAAAGATGGATGCACCCTAATTACAAAAACTGAAACTGTAAAATTTTAAATTTTTAGTAGAAGCAAAAAGAAAAATTTTGTGTTTTAAGTGACTCCACACAAAACAAAGAGGCAAAAAAATTTTGTTTTATCCTTCAACTTTGAACTAATTTTCACAGTTTATGCACTATAAAACAAAATAATTTTAAAAATGAGAAAGCACGGGGTATGAGTGATAAATATTTTTTTTTCAATCGAACGGTGGCATGGGAAGGCGGGGTCGTAGGGGCGTTAAATTTTTCCAGATTACTTCTGAGATCTTTTTGGGGGGTTAGACCTACCTTTTTCGAATATAATAAAAATCCCATACAAATAGAGAACACCCTAATGTATATCTATGTGCTTATTCATCGGTTAACGCAAAGTTGGTAAGGAATTTGTTTACAATGTTTATTCAATAAAAGTGTTAGTAACTTTCAAATATGTCGTATTGAATTAATTATTTCTCCTTAAGGTGATGTGAGGCAAACAGACTAGTAATAGGGGTCTCTACAAAATTTATAGCGTACAGTAGGACATGGTAGGGAGGGTGAAGAGCTCCTAACTTATATTCTATCTTGAAGTTAGCTATTCATAAGTTAAGATTAATATCAGTTTTTTTGTTTTTGATTTTCGTAAGTGACTATAAGGGGGTTTTTATTTAAGACATAGTCATATTGATCCTCTGTAGAGTAAGTTTGCAACTTTAGGGAGTCTATAATAAAAGTGTATGTAGTAATCGTAACACTGGTTTAGTGCACTGGTTTTACTATATTCAATGGCTCCCATTTCGACTACTTCAGCTTTTGATCCATTTCACCAGCTTTGTATAGTTTTATATGCGTTATCGTATACCGTAACAGTTCAGTCGTAAGAAATTTTTATACCATTCATATGTTTATATAACATTACATTACATGATGGAGAAGAACATCCGAGTTGCTGATCTGAGACGTAGTGGCACAATAGTCTACAAGAGTATTATGATGCATTAACGTATGCTGATGACATCGATACCATTAGACATAATACGCGTAAAGTCAGTGCAGCCCAAATTAGAAAGAGAGTCACGTCGAATGGGTCTGACAGTGAATGCAGATAAGACGAAATACTTGGTGTCAACAAACAGACAGTTCCAGCATCTGGGAACCCTCGTTACAATTGACAATACCTCCTTGGAGGTTTTGAAGGACTTTGTATCTGGGATCCAACATTAATTTAACTAACGACATAAGCATTGTGATCAAGCGAAGAATAATTCTGGCCAACAGGTGTTACTTCGGGCTCAGTAGGCAATTGAGAAGCAGAACCCTCTGTCGACGAACAAAAATCGCGCTCTATAAATCGCTCAACATGCCCCTCCTACCTAGAGCACGAACAGAACCAAAGCGGTTGACGGTTGGCGGTCTTCTCTCGGCGAAATACGCTGAGAACCCGTCCAAAATTGGAGTGGCGGCGGTTATCGGATCACGGTTGCATTTCATTTTGGGAATGATACAAATTATTTTATATTTTGTTTTGAAAACACATCAATGCAACACAGACACATCAACAAAATGCCAGCTCATAATAAAAACTAAGAAAATAACACTGAACGTACCCAATCTTTAGCAAAAATAGGCAACATTTAAGTCACTCAGACAGAGATCCGCCAGCAGTCAGAGAAAAATTAAAATAGATTCTATTCTGGCGTTTTCCCGTCGCGCATTTTTACGACGATTTAATTTTTGGCAGCTGGCTATATTTTCATGTATTTTGTTGTACTGCGAATCCGAAAACCGACATTCGCTTTGGTTCTGTTCGGGCTCTTATGCATCACAAACCTGGACGCTGAGCAGTTCAGATCAAAAAAAATTAGGAGTCTTCGAGAGGAAGATTCTTCGTAAGATCTACGGACCGATCTGCGTCAATGGTGGAATGATGAACTGTACGAGCTGAACGCTGACATCGACATAGTCAAGCGTATTAAAATCGATCGGCTTCGCTGACTAGCTCATGTTCAGTGCATGAAAGCCGATGCTCCGAGAAGAAAATATTTGATTCGGTACCCAGCAGCGGTCAACGCAGAAGAGGACGACTGCATCTTCGTTGGATAGACCAAGTAAAGAACAACCTGACGATGCTTGGACTTTCCAACTGGCGCCAGAAAGCGAGAGAGAGAGAAATGGCTGGCGCACATTCTTAGATGAGGCCAATACCGACAAACGGTTGTAGCGCCAACTAAGTAAGTAAAGTATAAGAATTACCTGTATGGTTTTCCTATATTAATTACAATGCAGCTGTTACTGTGAATAAGTTTTCGTGTTTTTCTGAAAACAGTAAAAAGTAGACTTGGCCATTTCTTATCCAAATCCTTAATTAATTATAAAAGCTGAATTAAGCTGTACATGAACTGTGTCCCTGACAAAAAATTAAATTCATTCGTTTTATATCAAATGCCATTCAGCAAGCAGCTACAAATGCTAAGATATAAATCAATTGCTATCATGTCACCTAATTATTTTGTAAAGAACACAACTATCATTGTTAAATTAAATCGTTGCAACAGATAGTTTTCTTTCATGTCAATCATTCATTAAAATCAAGTCTTTTTGTCAACTGTTTTCTTTAGAGCAGCTAGTCTATTCATTAATTGTTTTCTATAGAGTTGCCACAAAAAGTCAGACGGTATTTTGTTTACCTTTCTTAATTAATCCTTTATTTGTAGTTCCCTTCAAAGAGTTTGAAACATTTAACCCTGGCATAATTAATGAGCACTCCGTGGTAGATGTCACATTTGTATTCCGGTCCTCTTTTGCCACAAATTAATTGACAACAAACCATTTGTCATAACTATGTAAGTATGCACTCTAAAATGCTTATTTGCTGATAATGCGGTAAAATGTGTTGATTTTGTTGTATCGTACAATTTGAATTTGTCATAAATTATTGTTGTGTCGTAACACGACAACCTGCTATTCAATCATTCAACGGCAAAAACGTGCACAATTAACAATAACAACAAAAACCAAATTCATGCTGTATTTTCCATTAGTGCTGAAATTCAGTTCATTGCACAAAAATTTCCCTTTTAAGTAAAAACTGCTTGAATCAGCCTACCCACTCAACCCAATCCAACTCACTCCATACAGCTGCAACTATATACAATTAAACAATACAATACCACGAGGAAAATACGTGCATACAATATAAGAACGCCATTAAAAAAAAAAAATATAATAACAACAGCAGAAAACGCTGCAAGAATAAAGAATAAAAAAACGGGCTACTGATTGGTAACATCGTGAATTAGCCACGTTGCTACTTTCATTTATTTCTACTGACCTAGTTACCAAGCATATCTTAAATAAACTCTCGCCGTTGATTTACAACCAACGCTAGTTTTCAGTCAGCACCATTTTATGCTAGCCAACAATGGGCAAGTTTTTATTTATTTTTTTTTCTTATATAAAATTCACATACATTTTATTGTATGAGTAACGCCCAATAAATTTTCAAAAAGTTGATTATTTTTCTTAAATTTTTGCGTAATATAATCATTGCTTCCTCTACTTTGGTCTGAACTTCGTTGAAACTTTTTTTTTCTACGCTTACAGTTAAAGAAACTGTTTTTTTAACTACTCTGTTTTTTGTAGAATAACGACTGCAACTTAAATTTGTTCTCATTTTATTAGCTTTCTTGTATGTCATTTCGTGGTGTTCCATATATTTCATGTTTTTTTGCACTCTTTTATAGCGTTTTTTTTGCCACTGCCTAATATTCTCAATTCTTGTTCTACTTTATTTTCTTTCTTTCTTTCTTAACTTCTCTCCTATTGTTCTCTTGATATTATTTTGATTTGGAGGATATCACAATTTTTCAAGGTCATCACTGTCAGCGATACACTGCAACGTGACACAGAGACCTAGTGAGCCAATTTGAGGGTTGCCTTAGCAGCACGTTCTGCTTGTGTTTCCTTTTATCCTCGCAGCTGATTTTTTCAAAGAGCGTTGGCTACCAGTGTTTATTTTAAGATAAGGATAATTTTAAGCTTCCTTTATTAATTATATTTAGAAATATTATCTTATGTCTGTACGAATGAAATTGCGTTAGTTCAAGGAGTAAGTTTTTTTGTGTATGAAATTCTGGCTACACAAGAAATAATGGGTATTTTGTTACTTTTATGGTCATGCTCTCACAGTAACTGCGCAAACTCTGACTCCATTGAGACTTTCTATAACTCAGCAGCAGTCCAAGTTTAAACTAAAATCCATGCTGCTTATCTCATACAGAGTTGCCAGCATGTTTACAAAAATTTTACTGAATCGACCTAAAATTTTAGATTTGGAGGCTTAACAACAGACTGAGTGAATGAAGAATGAACGAGTTTTGAAAACAACAAATAAAGGTTGTGATATTAATATACAAAATATATATCGGTGATTCCATGTCAAATCATCCACTTTTCTGACATCACTATTTTTGAAAATTATGATACTCTCCTATGAAATTATGAAATTCACATAGAATAGTTGTCCTGAACAGTATTATATCTGCGCACTTTTTTTTGATTTAAAATTTTGTTTTGAAGATATACACTGTGAAAAATATAAACCTTAAAATATACAATTAGTGCTTGTATTTAAATAGCTGTAACTTTGATACCGTAAGTTGTACAGACAAAATGTGTGTATATATGTTAAAGATCTTGAATTTATCTTTTTAGTGGTGTATTTTTTTTTTGCAGTATTTTTATGAAATTTTTTTTTAAACCTGAAATTTTCAGTCACATCTTTTATTGTGTTCGCAACAAATTTTTTATATTTTTAATTTAGTGTTGAGTTAAGGCATCAATTTTAAAGACTAATGCTGTTTTTAACGAATTTTTTAAAAAATGCCTACAAAAGATTTCCTATTATTCCGAAAATTCCATATTTTTTATGTTAATACCAATTAATTAATGATAGCTGTTAATATTCAAATAAATTTATTACTATTAACCCATTCCCGCCGGCTAGTTGATTCCGTCGAGCAAAAATGATGAAATTTTGTGTATAGGCTAATTTGTGGTTAATTAAAACATGACTATTTACAGTTTTTTGACAAACTATATATAGACCGTAATTTGAGGCGGTACTTTAAAAAGTACAACCGGCGGAAGCACTGCAGATTTTCAAAGTATCAGTTATAAAACATGGTTTTAAAAAGTTAAGTTTATTTTTTTGAAAAATTTAATATTAGATATTTTTATATATTTTTATATGTACATATGTAAAACTTGTTATTCTTAAATCATATTACTGATGATATTTCGCAAAACAGTTGCGTACAAGATATAGGGTCTTTTGACAAATAGTGCATGACCATTTGCTACGCTGGTGGCAGACAACAGATCACAATTGAGAATCATTCTTTTTGGGCACGTGCGAAGTTTTCTCGTGCTCTACAGACGAAGCTGGATTTCTGTTTTTAGACACAGAAAAACGTTTACCCTCGATCAAATAATGGCGAACTATCTCTCGACGGAAACTTAGCTGAGTTTTAAAATCGCTTCCACATTTATTAGCAATAAGACACAATTTCCATGCTTTTGTGGTGGCTACATCGATGAGGTAAGCAAAGAGAACTCACCACCATTTTTTACCTCTTATGGCAATCCGATACGCGTTGATGTTTTCATCTACATTATCAACACCTCCCATGTGGGCGTTGTATGACCCCTTTTATATTGGTCAAGACTTGAAGTCAAGTTTCAGAGTTTGTAGGCAATTCGCCGCACATCGGAAGCGACGGAAGGGAAAAAGAAACTTGAAGCTGTACCGGCAATTTTTCGTGTTTTTTCGTGTTCCTTTTGCTATTTTCGTGTTGTTGACAGTGCTTTTTACAGTCAAACCTAAATCAGAGCGGAAGCGTTTTTTATGTGTCAAAAATTTCTCATGCCCATACGTTTCATATGAAGCAAACCATAATAACGCGGCGGCAACGCTCAGCGGTTGGAAAATCCAATTTTGACAGAGCGTGAGAAAGTAAAGTTGGCTGCAGAAAACGATGAAATTGGAATTTCTGCGAAAAATTTGTCATTCATCACTATGCCCGCATTCAGCGGAGTCAACATCTGACAACTGTTGTGTTAAAATTTACTGAGGGCCGCTTTCTCAATGTCCGGTTAAGCACTAATCAGAACTTTAACCAGCAGTTAGCAAAAAAGCCCTTTCTCAATGTTCGGTTAAGGTTGAACTGTCAGTTAAGTGCTGATTAAGTTAACGGCAAGTTGTGGTTTCGGTTAGCGCCATTTTAGGGTAAATGATTTCGAAGATGCTGTCAAACTTTAAAATTTAAGATGGCGGATAAAGTTGCCATCTAGATTTTTTTATTTTTGCGAATTCTTGTAATTTTGAAATTCTGACAACGGATTTGATTTCGAATATAATGTCACAGTTGTAAAATTAAAAATGGAGGTTAGGGTTGCCACCTAAATTTTTACCACAGTATTGCCACCTAATAATATGTCTTTTTAAGAGTTTTAAACGTCATTCATCAGTGTTAAGGGGTCGCTGATTTTGAATGTAAATCAGAATTTTAAAATTCAAGATGGTGGGTAGTGTTGCCACCTTAATTTTTTGTAGTTTTATGAATTCGGGGCTGGAAAAAAAATGGTACACCAAAAATGGGTCGCTGAATCCGAATCCGTTGTCAAAATTCCAAAATTATAAAATTTTGAAATAATAGGGTTGCCACCTAACAATATATATTTTCACGAGTTTTAAACGTCATTTATTAGTGTTAAAGGGCCGCTGATTTCGAATCTAAAGTCAGAATTTTAAAATTTGCCAGCCCCGAATTTATAAAACTAAAAAAATTAAGGTGGCAACCCTATCCACCATCTTGAATTTTAAAATTCTGACCTTAGATTCGCAATCAGCGACCCCTTAACACTGATAAATGACGTTTAAAACTATTGAAAAGACATATACCTAGGTGGCAACCCTATTATTTCAAAATTTTATAATTTTGAAATTCTGACAACGGATTCTGATTCAGCGACCCATTTTTGGTGTACTATTTTTTTTTGCCAGCCCCGAATTCATAAAACTACAAAAAATTAAGGTGGCAACACTACCCACCATCTTGAATTTTAAAATTCTGATTTTACATTCAAAATCAGCGACCCCTTAACACTGATGAATGACGTTTAAAACTCTTAAAAAGACATATTATTAGGTGGCAATACTGTGGTAAAAATTTAGGAGGCAACCCTAACCTCCATTTTAAATTTTAAAACTGTGACATTATATTCGAAATCAAATCCGTTGTCAGAATTTCAAAATTACAAGAATTCGCAAAAATAAAAAAAAATCTAGATGGCAACTCTATCCGCCATCTTAAATTTTAAAGTTTGACAGCATCTTCGAAATCATTTACCCTAAAATGGCGCTAACCGAAACCACAACTTGCCGTTAACTTAATCAGCACTTAACTGACAGTTCAACCTTAACCGAACATTGAGAAAGGGCTTTTTTGCTAACTGCTGGTTAAAGTTCTGATTAGTGCTTAACCGGACATTGAGAAAGCGGCCCTAAGAGTAACAACATATTAAGAAAAAAACATCGCTCACTAAGGTATCGCCACCAAAACAGCTCACAAGTGTTAACTCCGCTGAATGCAGCTTGTATGCCAAACACTTTTTTAAACATCTGACATAAGGCTGCCGCTCTTATTTAGGGATGAAAATTCTGCGTTAGCGGAAAGCGGCTGGCAACGCACCGCTTAACGCTCTTATTTAGGTTTCACAGTTATTTTATTTTTCGCATATAAATGTGAGTTTGTTAGACTTCGGTTATATTAAAATTTTTTTGCATCCAATATAATTTAATTTTGCATTAAATTTTTAAGCAAAAACGTTTTGTTAACTTCCAACACGGTAAAAAAATAAAATTCAGTTTGCAAATTTCTATAAACTATAATTCATTTGCTTGCTACCTATCTCGTTTTATTTTTAGAAAACAAGGAAAGAAGACAAGAACTTGAATTCAAGTCTTGACCAATGTGAAAGCTTTCGTCAAGTTCAAAAGAGAACGTCAAAAAAACTTGACTTCAAGTCTTGATCAATGTAAAAGGGGTCTATGATGCGTAAAGATTTGGTTGTGGAACATTTATTTTCGTACGACTTTGTGACGACCAGCGCCTGACGTTTGTGAGTGGAGTTACGCAATCATAGTTTGTTAGCAATAAACAAACACTATTATCAACTCATTTTACTGCCAAAACATCATTCCTAGTATCATAGCGATAGTCATATGAGCCTCGGGAGCTTTTCGAAAAAAGTTTATTTTTCGGTAAAGAACAGGAATTTATTCTGTTTTCCCTAACAGTTCCTGATGCTCGGATATTCATATCCTTTAATACTCTCATGAGGCTATGAGTCGTAAAATAATTATCGAACAAAACGACATGATTTTCTGGTTTGGGAATTTTTTTACAAAGTCTAAAATAACCTGCGCACCGAGCGGAATTAATTGATCTTTGTTACTATACTTACCGCAGTAAACTTCAAAGTCGTAACAATACCCAGAAGAGCTTGCCAGCATCCGGACTTTATAGCCGAAACGTAAATGCTTTCCTCTTATGAATTGTTTTTCGGAGTGTTTTCCAAAATATTTAACTATCGATTCATCAATTGAAAGATGTGTATGTAAAAAGCCAAATTGTTTAAAGGTATGCTGAAGTTTTAACATGAGTGGTCTTATTTTATACATCTTGTCCTCTGACGATCCAATGTTAGCGTTGTCAGCTAAATGTAGGTACTTCTTTATTGTAAGGAACCGATCTCTGGACATTGCCGCATATACAAGATTAATTCCGAAGTCCTCATCGAGCGACCAATATGAAAGTTCTTCAGGCAACTGGTGGTACCCAGTAAATATCAATAAGGCAATGAAAACTTTCATTTCTTGCACATCTATGCGGAAAGCTGAATCGTTTTTATAAATGGCGGCATATAACATGGTCTGTTCACAAACGTATTGAATAATGTCGTATGTAAGTATCTTTAAAAAAAAAACGATTGGAGTGCTATCGATGTCATGTAAAGGAGATATCGTGAAAATCTCAGTGAAAGCATTGAAATTTCCTGGTTCATCATAACGAAGATTTTTTTTAACCATTTACTTTTTTTTTTGTGTCTATAAAATACAGAAAACAACAATTTCTTATTTCCTCTGAAAACATAAGCTGAGACAACATAAAAAATTCAAGAGAGTATAGCATAAGAAACATAGAACTGTTTAAAAATAGTTTAAAAAGGTAACCACTAAGAAGGATGACTATAAAACGGTTGAAGCACATGCAAGAAGAAACTGTGTATAATAGTTACCAACTGATAGATAATTTACAATATTTGGATCATTATCATTTATTGCATCAGGCAACGATGATTCATTCTCATTGCTCGCTTCCAGTTCCAAGGTGCTAGTCAACTCATCCAGGTCTGGTGGAATAATTATAAGGGATTGGTCTAAAGAATCTTCATTTTCTTCGCTTAGTAAACAGTTGATAGCCTCCTGAAGACCATTGAAGTCCTTCGAACGTTTAAAAAATTTTCTGCGGCAACATTTTCAATTTTCGATAGGGTTTTCGCCTATTGTACTTTTTAAAGTACACTGAACTTAAACATTAAATGAATTGGGTTTATAAACAAAAACTTCTAGATTAGTAGTTATAAAATCTTTTTCTTACCGTTTAACTTCTCTTTTCTTTATTTATTGTGGATTAAAAGTATAAATTTTCACTTTAAAATTCACAACTTCTGGAGCAACTTCGCAAAAGCACTTTCTGTTGATAGTACATAATTTTGGCGCGGCAAATAATGACACTTAAAGCATCTTAGCCGAAAAAAACTTAACGCCGTCAATTGATTTGTTAACTTTAAAATAAGCATATCATAGGGCTAGGAAAATATATAATTTTAAAGAAAATCAGTTTAAAGTCGCAACATCTAACCTGTACTTTGAAAAGTACAATAGGCGGGAATGGGTTAAGAAAAGTCAACAATTTTTAAAACGAAAGATTTCTTATTTTATTTTTTTTCAGTTATGTAAAAACTGTAACCAGTGTTGCCATATGGTCCGATATATCGGATTTGTTACGATTTTCAGACTTAAATCCGATGATCCGATCTTTGGCGAAAATTCTTAAAAATGTTACGATTTCAGGAAAAATAAATCCGACATCCGATTTGCATGCACAGTACACACTCTATTATAAAGGTTGTTTTTTATAGAGTGATAGAACTTTGAGTTGACATCACTGCTTTATTTGACCATTTATTTACTAGCTGATAGTTTCTTTTTGTTAAGTTTCCTTTGACATTTTATTATAGATTGACTTATACCAAAAAAACGCGTGGAAATTGTGAACATTTTTAATCAAAATAATGGTTCTGTTCGTCAAACTTATCGTGCACTTCGTCCATTTTATGGCGTACATAATCGTCCTTCAGAGCTCCTAATTCGACGAACAATAGATCGTTTTCGGACAAAATTTACTGTTACTGATAATGTGCATCCCGTGAGAAGCCGAACAGTGCGCACTGTAGAATCTGCAGGAAAGCATTGAAGATGATCCTAATCAATCAATTCGTCGCCGTTCTCAGAAACTGGGGTTGTGTCCTTCCACTTTATGGAAGATTTTACGAAAAGATATTGGCTTAAAAACTTTCAAGATTCAACTTGTGCAGGAATTAAAGCCAAACGACCATCGTATGCGCCGCCAATTCGGCGAATGGGCTGAAGCACAAATTGATATTGATTTTGAATTTCCATGAAAAATTTTATTTTCCGATGAAGCCCATTTTTGGTTGAATGGGTACGTAAATAAACAGAATTTTCTTATTTGGAGTGAAGAGAATCTACAAGCTTTTGTCGAAACACCATTACATCCACAGAAAATTACTGTTTGGTGCGCTTTATGGGCTGGCGGAGTCATTGGCCCATATGTCTTCAAAAACGATGATGGTCTGAATGCTACTGTCAATGGTGAACGGTATAGGAACATGATTCGAAGTTTTTTCGTACCTCAATTAGCTGGCATTAATCCTGCTGATATGGGGTTTCAACAGGACGGAGCCACATGCCACACAGCGAGCGCTACAATTGATTTACTCAAGCAAACTTTTTACGAAAAAATAATTTCACGAAAATGGCCCAATTAATTGGCCCCCAAGATCGTGTGATTTAACCCCATTGGACTATTTTCTTTGAGGTTATAAAAAGTCACTTGCCTACGTCAATAAAACACAAACAAGTGAAAACCTGGAAATCAACATTCGAAGAGTTATCGGCGAGATACGGCCGCAAATGCTGCGAAAAGTTTGTGAAAATTGGTGTTCCAGATTGTGCCTTGTACGCGTCAGCCGTGGTAACTAAATGGCCAAAGTCATATTTAAGCCTTAATGTCATAAAATTTTCTATCCAATAAAGCCCGTTTCATTGATATTAAAAATAAATTACTATGTTTTATTATCACTTAAACTTGTATTACTCTATAAAAAACACACTTTATATAGCAGTTAATGGTGAGCTTGTAAATAAAAACAAGGATTTCATATATAACATAACCGAGGGTATTGTTAGCAGCTTTTTACTATATTGAGATATATTTCTAAGCAAATAAATACAGTATTTTTTATGTGTGGTACGATATTTCGAAAAACAACATGTCGAAACTAAAGAAACATAAATTTAATAAAGAAATGTAAATATGACTTTAAAAAATAATTTTTTATTACTGACTTCTAATTTTTTGATAGTTTTAGCTGGCTAAAAACAAAAACTTTTTCGTTAATTTACTCGAAGAAAAAGCTTTACATTTATAAAGTTAACATTAAAAAAATTTAGCATTGTAGCTCTATTTAACAGGTCTACCACAGTAAAATAATTATATATGCAACACTTCAAATGCAAATCTAAGCAAACATAACTTCATTTGTTTTTATATTATTTTTTTTATTAAAATAGTATTAAGAACTTATATGTAAAAGAAGATATAGCTTACTTAAAAATCTTGTTGTTATTAAAAAAATTATAATGTACAATATATAAAAAGTTCATAGAAAATATTTATATGTGCAAAACCTATTCTTATTTGTTTTTGAAATAAAATAGAAATATATATAGATTTTATAAAAGTATATGTCTTCCTTTCTTATATATGACTTGGTTAAGTGTGAAAGGCATGAAGTACATCAACGATCTAAGGATGGAGCCATCGATTTTCTGCCATTCATCTTAAAGAACTGTTTTCAGATGCTTCATCGACTCGAACTGGCACCCGTTTTTATAAACTTGGGCCGAAATATGGTCCTCGATAGGATTCATGTCATGACTTACAGCAGGTCACTACAGTACGGGTATATTTCAGATTTATTGAAAGTCATTTGTGGCTCGGAAAGAATTTGTTGGTGCCTTGTCCTGCTGAAAAGTCCAGTTATCCTGGTATATATAGCATGTGAACTCAATAAATACATCATCTAATAACTAAGTATACATTTGTGCATTCGATTTGCACAAAATAAAATACAGGAGAGACTTTCAAAGTATCTGAAACCAACTGAAATCATCAATGATCTCCGCCCATGGTTTCGCTCATACCTAATTTGTCGTGGCTATCGCAAATTGTGCCGGTATTTCTGGCAACCGTCGGGCCCGTCAAGGTTAAACCATTTCCCATCACTTAATATGACATTCCCGAATTCTTTCTCACAAAATTTGTATTTTTCGGCATATGCTAGACTGGCCGCAATGTGTCATGGTAGAAGCCTGGGTTGAGAGAAGGGCGATTCATGACTGATGTTGGCCTCTTCATCCAAAATTTGTTGGATTTTGCTCCTGGTAACTCTCAGGCCCAAATGCGCAGCAATGTCACCACAACTCATCTATTTCTCCCCAGCAAGACGTCGAACTCGTCTTTTGTGCCGTTGGTCAATTACGGGTTTTCTTTCACTACGCTTGATTATAGCATAGTTGCCAGGGTCTTTTAAAAAATTTGTTATGGTGTTTCGGTGACGATTTGTCCTAGCAGCTTTAGCGCCTACTTTTATACCGGCTTCATTTAAGCCTTTTATATTTCAACGATCTTCTCCAGATAAAGTGGATTCAAATTGCATTTTTTTTTCAAAAATAAAATAACTCTAAATGTGCTCATATTTTGTTCCAAAATGTATTACCGTTATGTTTATGGTCTTTCTTACTGAGGTTGTCAACAAAATTTCGTAATTTTTACGTTATAGCAGTTAAAACACAAAGAAAGCAACTGTGCTTTTGCACACGCGAGATTTCACACTATTTTCGATTAACGGTACTACGAATACGAGGAAGAGAAGAATTCTCTGTTCGACTAATAAACTCCATCTTTTAAAAAAAAATATTGGCAAACTCAAAAAAATTGTATTAATATAAACCAAGAAGAAAAAATACAAAAATATTTGTGCACATATAAATTTTCTACTGAGGTATATTAAAGCAAACTGTGTTACAAATCTATTTAATTTGGTTATTTAAATTTTAAAATGTGACCGAAAATTTCTAAAAAGTGGTTGTTTTTCAGAGTTTCACAAATCCGACGATAATCCGACGAACTGAGTGCAAAAGTTACGATAAGAAATTTTTTTTCATGGCAACACTGACTATAGTTTTACTATAGTTCAGAGAAATTTGTTCATACAAGTGTGAAATCATATAGTACTTTAACAGTAGGTTGATCACAGCTTAATCACTCAAGACTACTGAAGAGGAAATGTAGCGATTTCCGAAACAGGCTGTCTAGTCTGCTGAGTGATTGACTCTTAGAGAGTTGTTGTTGTTGTTGTTGTTTTTGTTGCCTTCTTAAAAATTTAATTGATCTAAAGCTCGCAATTCAATTAATGTTAAAATTTAATAGATCATAAAACTAATTAACTAATTAAAAAAAATATGGAATTTTCGGTATAAAAATAGGAAATCTTTTGTAGGCATTTTTTAAAAAATTCGTTAAAAACAGCAATCGTTGGAGTCCCAACCATAAATTGCGTTTTAGTCTTTAAAATTGATGCCTTAATTCAACACTAAACTAAAAATATAAAAAATTTGCTGCGAACACAACAAAAAATGTGACTGAAAATTTAGTTTAGTTTAGTTTAGTTTAGTTTAGTTTAGTTTAGTTTAGTTTAGTTTATTTATTAATTTAAAGTCTTTGGAGTATAAATCCTTACAGACTAAATTCACAATAAAAGTATAAATGCTTAGTAAGAAAACATTATTATTGTAGCTATAAAACGCTAAGTTAAAAAAATGCTATTAACAAAATTTTTAAATATTTGTTTAGAAACAAAAAGATCAAAATCATACAATACATTTAGCTCATTAAAAAGAGTCAAAGCCCTAGTAATGGGCTCATTTAATGCATAATTAGTTTTACAAAATTTTATATAAAACAGTTTAGATCTTCTTAAGTATCTTAAAGGAATATTAAAAGTTATAAGCTCTACAAGCGATTGACAGTCAATTGATCCGGATAAGATATCAAAAATAAAAATAAGAGATGCAAGCTTGCGCCTCGATTCAAGAGATTTTAGACCCAGTAGCAATAAACGAGCATTATAAGCCGGCAGGGGATCATGAAAGTTACTAAACCGCAAGGCATGCCTAGTAAAATTTTTTTGAACTTTTTCCAGTCTAAGAGAAGTAGAGGCATAAAAAGGGCTCCAAATAATGGAGGCGTATTCAAGTCTCGACCTAACAAAAGCAGTAAAGAACATTTTAAGAGTATATGGATCTAGAAACTCTTTACTATTTCTACGAATAAAAGCAAGTAGAGAATAGGCCTTCGGAATAAGAAAGTTGACATGGTCAATAAAAGTGAATTTTGAGTCAAAAATGATCTCTAAATCGCGATATAAAGAAACAGATTGAATTGTTGTATTAGACAGAAAGTATGAATTAATTATTGTATTTTGAGAAAGTTTAGAGAGTGTAAGATGGAAGCATTTAGAAAAATTTAAGGGGAGACCATTAACTTCGCTCCAAGTCAACACTCTTAGAATATCAGCTTGCAAGTCAGTAGCATCTGCTGAACAAGATATTTTCTTAAATAATTTCATGTCATCCGCATAGAGGAGAAAACGTGAGTTTCGTATACATTTAGATACGTCATTTATAAAAAGAATGAAAAACAGTGGTCCAAGGATGCTTCCCTGAGGAACACCTGAGGTTGCCACAAACTTATATGATTTGTAGTTATTTATAGAGACTAAACATGTCCTGTCAGATAAATAAGACTTTATCCACCTCCAAAAAGATGAATGAAAGCCCATTTTTCGTAGTTTCCAAAGTAACAATTTATGTGAAACTTTGTCGAACGCCTTGGAAAAATCGGTATATATTACGTCAACTTGATTGCCAGATACAAACTTAGATACGCAGTAATCAGAAAAAATAGCCAGGTTTGAAACTGTGGATCGCCCAGCAACAAAACCATGTTGTTCAGGGCAGATATAATGTTTGATCAAAAAACTTAATTTTAACTTAACAACACTTTCAAACAGTTTAGAAACATTTGAAAGCTTTGATATTGGCCGGTAGTTTACCACATTGCTTTTAGAACCAGACTTAAAAACAGGGCTGATAGAGGCAATTTTCCAACAATTAAGAAAATTTCCTTCAGATAAAGATTTATTGAAAATAATGCACAGCGGAGCAGCTAAGGCTTGTGTGCAATTAACAAAAATAATTGATGCAAGACCATCAATATCTTCTTTAAAAGATCTCTTCATATCCTTTATGGCATTGATTACGTCAATAACTGAGACAAACAAGAAACCAATATCAGTAAAAGCATCGATGGTGTTTTCAAAACAATCAATCGAGAGGTCATTATCGGCAACAAAATTTGATTTGAAGAAGTCAGCAAACATATTTACTGTGTCAGCAATGTTAAATGAGCACTTGTCGTTAAAGAACATTGAGGTAGGAATCTGCGAGCCATCTCTTTTTGACTGGATAAAGTTCCAAAATGATTTAGGGTTAGATTTGATGTTTGATTCAAATCTTAAAATATATTGTTTATACAAAAACTTGTTAAGGAAGTTAAATTCGCGCATGTAATGCAAGTACTTTAATTCATGTTCAGGATCATTTGTTGTCCTGTACAACTTTGAAAACTTATTTCTTTGGTTTTTCAGTTTCTTTAGACCTTTAGTGTACCACGGAAGTTTGTGATAAATTTTAGGCGAACGCGGAACGCAAGAATCGCATATGGCTAGAACATTGGTTTTAAAAAGATTATAACATATTTCAGCATTATTACCATCAAATGAGGCATTCCAATTAAGGCTAAGCAAAGAATTATTTAAATTATTAAAGTTACAGATATTAAAATTAAAAATTTTTTTATCTGGATCGCTTTCAAAAAACTCATAGAAATCAATTACTAGCATAAGAGGCTTATGATGCATGCATGATTTTGATATAGGAAAAAAACATTCATTAATATCATACTTAATATTTGAAGAAAAATAAATAAGATCCAATAATTTATTTAAGTTATTAAAAATGTTATTAGCTTGATGTAAATCAATACTTAAAAGACTATCTATGAAATATATTTCATTTGGTTGGTTAATGTTAGTTGGAGTCAATTGAGAAGCAATGTTGATCCAGTTAATTTTTGAGAGATTGAAGTCGCCCAAGAAGCAGAGGTGAGAGTTCGCATCCATCGAGGAGTGTAAGTTTAGAATGTTTTCGACATGTGCAGTATAGATTTCGTCGTTACTATTTGGCGGAATGTACGATGCGCAAATGAAGAGAGATCCGTGATTAGTACGTACTTGAATACAAATTTGGTCCAGCACTGAGTCGGAGTTAATAAGCGGCTTAAATGAGGAGCAATGAACCCTTTTGATTGCAATGAGTACACCACCCCCCCGACTGAGCCCAGTTTTAACTGCATCTCGGTCTTTTCGGTAGACATTAAAAATGTTGAGATCAAAAAATTCCCCATCGAAAAACTCGTTATTTAGCCAAGTTTCAATTAATATATAAACATCACAATCTTCATGAGATGTAAAGTTATGAATTAAATCAGCTTTTGTTCTAATCCCTGACATATTTTGAAAATAGCATTTTAAATTTTTTGATACATAAGGTTGTTTATTGTTCAGAGTCAATTTACTCTTTTTTTCAATTTCCTTCTCCAAAAATTTGAAAACATAGAAACTTTAACATTTTCTTGCCAAAGCGATGGTTCAAAAATAGCATCAATGCAGTGCTCAGGAATGCCAAGCTTAAAAGTGACTCTTTTTAGATTCTCAGCAGGAACACTTTTATTTATTAACTTGTAGCAAACCAGATCTTTTTCGTCAATAGAAGTGTATTTAGCTACATAGTTAATAATGTCTTCTTGAGAAACATTTGGCCTAAAGGCACCAATATGAACAAAAGCCATTTTTTTAATAACATTTAGCTCATGTCGATCATTACGACCAATTACAAATTTAGAACGATTATTAGATCTTTTATTCTGTACTAAATTCCACTCTTGATTATTAAGCTCTTCATCATAACGCGCAACAACAGCAGAATAAGTTTGCGAATAATCAGAGACAGCAATTGAAGAAGATATCGTCGCAGCAGCACCAACAACAGCATCAGTATGTTTGGTAATAGTAGCGACCTTACTAGGGAGCGCAGCATTACCTGAGAACACTTCTTTTGTGGGAGTATCAACATCGGGAGCAACAACAACAACAGCATCGTCCACAGCATCAACAATAACAGCAGAAGAAGCCTCTACAGAGGCCGAACTACCCTCAGAAACCGGTTTTCGCGTGCGTGAGCGAGATTGAGCTGTTCCACTCGTGGGGACTGCATTGTTTACTGGAGCTGCAAGCTTACGTGAACGAAGGCGAGGCAATTCCAGAGAGATTGCATTAGCATGAGCTGATGGTAAAGAGACATCAGGTTTTTTTGTGTTGTCGACTAATTGCACTAGGTCAACAACCTTATTGTCATACGAGCGAATAAGCAAAGCTTTGATCTCACTAACTTCGATGGTTAATTTTTTTAAAGTTAGCGCAAAATTTTCGCTTTCAACTAAGCAATGATCACATAAAAAATATATGTTTACATTACTATTAATTATTTCACATTGTGATTCATTTAGATTCACACATTGTTTATGAAATATATCTTTGCAAAACTTGCACTTAACAACATTGTCAATTGTTTTTAAACACTTCTTACACTTTGTGCACTCCATAGATAAGATTGTCTGATCAGACTCGCGGCTAAACAGAGACTCAAACTCAGAAATTTGAGGTTAAAAAATTTTTTTTTCATAAAAATGCTGCAAAAACAAATACACCACTAAAAAGATAAATTCAAGATATTTAACATATATATCCACATTTTGTCTGTACAACTTATGGTTTCAAAGTTACAGCTATTTGAATACAAGCACTAATTGTATTTTTTTAAGGTTTTTTTTTTATATTTTGCACAGTGTATAACTATAACAAACAATTTTTTTTTCAAAAAAAGAACACAGTGTAGGTTATTTTTAAAAGCCCTACTATTATACAAAGTTTCAAAACAATCGGAAACACAAAGGTCAGATTTTGCTCAAAATTAGTCGAATTGATATGGAATCATCGATACACTCAGGGAATTATTGAATTTCGTACACGGCTACCATAAAAAAGATGAGGCTGTAGTAGCCATACTAGAGTTATTATATATGAAATGAAGTCACCTTAGCTGAAAGTTTATTGCAAGCACTTTATGAGAGCTCTCATAGCCCTAATTGAATCTGCAATAATCCTATAAAAAAACATAAATTATGTTGAGCGGTTTTTTAAAAATAAGATCTGTGGTTACAGTTGTGATACATTCAGTATTGTGGCTACTGCAACCAACTTTAAATCTTGCGTGCAGAGAAACTCCAATATGGCTATTGTAGCCTCAATACGGTTTTCACGCTTTTATTGAAGATACTAAAACCACAAAAGTTAAATTTCTCCATTTTAGTTTTGGCTTTGCAGCGTGCTTGTTAGCGAATATTAAAAAAAAATTGTTTTTAAAGTTAATCGGTATTTACTTTGATAATAAATATTATGCCTATTATATTGAAAAAGGCATGGACTATTTTACAATACCATTGTCTAAAACTATTTGTAAGCATGTTTCAGATGCATGCTAATGGTTTGTCGTTTACAATATGGGATTTTTAAAGTTCCATAAAAAAAAAGTTAAAAAAAATAGTTTGTAAAGTTCTATGAACAATTAAAATTTTATATTTATTTGATCAAAAAAGTAATATTTTTTTCAAATGATTTGAAATAAAAATTTAAAAAATATTTTAAAATTACACTCTTATTAAGCAAACGGCATTAAGAAATTGGTGATAACCTTAAAAGCGCAGAGGTAAGTAGATTAAATAAAAAAATTCTGACAACCTCAACATAAGGATTTATGGCTATCAAAACCGAATTCCTTTCACCATTCCAAAAGGTGCTGTTATGACCCCTCCACAATTCGGCTGTCAAGACCGAATTCCTCTCACCATCGCAAAAGGCGCTGTTATGACCCCTCCACAATTCCGCTGTCAAAACTGAACTCCTCTCACCATCGCAAAAGGCGCTGTTATGACCCCTCCACAATTCCGCTGTCAAAACTGAACTCCTCTCACCATCGCAAAAGGCGCTGTTATGATCCCTCCACAATTCCGCTGTCAAAACTGAACTCCTCTCACCATCGCAAAAGGCGCTGTTATGACCCCTCCGCAATTCGGCTGTCAAAACCGAATTCCTCTCACCATCGCAAAAGGCGCTGTTATGACCCCTTCACAATTCGGCTGTAAAAACCGAATTCCTCTCACCATCGCAAAAGGCGCTGTTATGACCCCTCCACAATTCGGCTATCAAACCCGAATTCCTCTCACCATTAAAAGTTCTTACAACTTTCTGTGAGGTTGTCAAAACTGGCAGAGCATCTCTAAAACAGGAATCTAACAGCCCTTATGGAAGTTGTCAGAGCCTCGCATATTAAATTTTTCGAGAACCGTAATATTACGGCTAGAAGAAGCGAAGTTTTGATAGCATTGCCAGTTCTGTGAGTGTATGCAAAGATATATACTTTAAAAAACATAGTAAATTAATAATTGCAGAACTACTAATACAATGAAATTTATCCAGAGGTTAGATCAACCGTCATCTTTCCGTTCCCAATGTACAGTAGGGCGTAAATATTTTTTTTGTCAAAATTTTGGGGGGCTGAAGCGTAATTCGAAAGTTCGTAAAAAAATAATTTTGAGAATTTTTCAGATTTTTGAAATAGGTTTAAAGGTCGCTCAAGGCCATTTCTTTCTTTTAAAAAATATTTCTTCAAAATAATACTTGTTCTTTCCACCCACAAATGGAGTGCCTAACTGAAAAATAAAGTGAGCTTTGAGGACATAAGGGTCAAAAAATTTACTTTTTTTTTTGAGAAGTTTTGCTGTGTTTTTTAAACTTTAAATTGCTCCAAATTTTCGCTCTTATTTTAAAATGATAGTATGCAGTTTCAAACGAAATTCAATCCTTAGCAATTAAAGGAAACAAACGTTAGTTTATTTTTTTTTTTACCAAAGTAATGCGCATTAAAAGTTTTGGAAACATGTATTTTTCCGTCTATTTATTAGTGTGAGCAATGATTTTATAATTAACAGTTATTAAGTCTTTGGCATGAGTTTAGCCATGTATCACGAGGAGAAAAAGTTTAATTTTAGTCAAAAACAATTTAAATATGTTGATATTTTTATTAATTTTTATTCCTATTTAAATCTTTTTTACAGCCATACTCAACCACCTGTGTATATTTGATTTTGCCTTTAAATCAAGTATATTCTTTATCGTCTTTAAATAAATCATTTCCTAACTGAAGAACTTCCAGCAATATTATGAGAGTAAAGAAACGATTTCTGCGAATTGACAGCAATTTTGAATTAATTTTATTCAATATGAAAAATTTCTTTAATGTCATAAAATTAAAGAACAATTGTCAAAGGGCAAAATTTTCATCAATAAACCCATCAAATTTTAGTGAAGAAATTTCTTTAATGAAAGAAAAAAAAATTTAAGAAAAATTTAATTAAATTTAAAATTTAACTTTGCCAATCTTGTTAAATTAAAGAAAATTAAAGTTTTTTCTAAATGACGTCAATATTTATTATGTTGACTTTATATGATTTAAATACAAATTCTAAATGTTTGATAGTTCAAATCATACTTTAATCAAATGGTAGAGCTCGACCAAACGGAAACAGCTGAAAACAAAATCAGCAAAAATGCTAAAAACAACTTCAGTAAACATGCTTTGTTAGTGCAGACTTCCAGCAGGCTGTTGGACTACATATAATAACATAAGCATAGAGACTAAAGTAAAACAGAAATACAACAACAAATGTGAAAATTTGAAATTGAGAAAACTGAGAAATTGACAATTCAAATCTCATCGCCCCGGTGGTGCAGTGCGTTAATGCGCGCTTGCACGGGTATCACAAAGATTTCTGATGACGCTTATAGCAGGGCAGAAATTGTGCAATAAAATCAGCTAGTGATTTTTTTCATTTCATATTGGAAAAACTTTGTTGTTGTTGTTGTTTCTTTGGAAAAATTCGTTAGAACAATTATTTGTTCTAACTTTGACCTTAAGCTCAATAAACGATTTTAAAACTATCAAAACTCATATGACAGTTTAACCCTCGTGATTGTATCATTGTCATTAGTAATTGTATCATAGTACTGAACGTTCGTATTCAAAATGCAACCCTATGCTTAGCTTGGTTCATTTTTGCATTTGCTGATTAGCCTGTCTTAAAATCAGCGTTCAAAAATTGACTTCAAATATAATAAGTGTTTCTGTGATTTTTCTATAATTCTGATCACCCTCTTTCAGTAACATAGATGTATTCGAATGGGCATGGTTTTTATTCATGCAAGGAAAATTCGAAAAGAGTTTAGCTTTAAAATAGAATGCGTAAAAATTAATATATAGCCGTTGAAAAAGTCATAGATTTTATTAAACAGTTTTATTTGAATTTTTTTTTTTTTTGGCAGACATGGCTGATGGCCACCCTCCCTCAGCTGGTTACCTTCATGCTGATACTATTTGCTGCTGTTGCTGCTGTCTTGAAGTATGTTTTTTAAAAAAAAATAACTAAATGTTAAAGTTCTTGTCGAGCAAATAAAGTTTTCGCAAACTTGTGTTATCTATAAATAGTACTATGTATGTATGAAAAAAACAGAAAATTCGACTTTATTATGACCTTTTGTCTGGTCTGTTTCGTTGTGCACCAACACTTCAACAGTTGAAGAATATTTTTAAATATTTCATTGCTGAAAAAAATACTGCTAATAAGAAAAATATTTCATTTAAGTCGTTCTATTTTTAAAATGGAATTTACTTAAAGTTTTTGTCAGTTATTCAAACGGCAAGAACGCTTAAATTTCATAAAATATTACTCATGTGTTGTAATGTGATTATAAGATGTTTTGCATACAATCATAAAGGTATCCATAAGTTTTTGTTTTTTTTTTTTAGGGACACAAAAAGCTGTACGTAGCGCATGACTTTGATGTGCAAAACCAATTGCTTGCAATACTATCCCACCAAAGCTTACCAGACTTGCTTATTCGCATGCAATCAAGCGTTATAATCGCTTGGAAAAAAAAACAGTTTTGCCGTTCGCCATGTGATATGCCAAAAATTGTGTTTGGCGCCACAAATTCTACGGGAGTAGGAAAAAAACATGAAAATCCAATCATTTTCCTTTAGCTGCATAACAATGTTTACAGTGCAGAAGCTGATGATGCTCTGAAAAATATTTTGATGCTCATGTTTTCATAACATGATGATTTTGGTGTAGTTAAGCTGTTGTTGTTGCAGATATTGGTTGTTTTTATTGTTGTTGTATGTGTCATTTGGCATTATTTTTGAAAAATATATGTAGCGGAAAAGTCCGATAAATCTTGCTGTTGAGGGAGTTGAAAAACATGCAAAATTAAATGCATTAAAAAATAATATGAAAATGTTTAAAAAATATACTAGCTACAGAAAATTAAAGTTCTACCAACAAAAACTAACATTGTACTGACATGAACATGTTTTTTCCTTCAGCCCACAAAACCAAAACTACTGTCATGTGTTTCACTTGTTTCCGGTGGGACTTTTTGAATTTTTATTGTCAAGTATTTACCTTATAGTTTAATTGTGGCTTTTTTATTTAACATTTAAATATTTAATTCAATTTAGTACAGCGAATAACAGGCAAAAAGGAATAAGAGTGCATAGCGCGCCTTTGGGACATTTTAATGATCAGCGTTTAGGCAGGACAAAAAATGAAAACGTGGCATCGCATATGTTGTCAGCATTGTTGTATGTGTTGTTAGTAACATTGCAAAGTACACTGATATGAGAAAAAAATTAAAATTCTTATTTAATTAAATAGGACAAATTTTTTGTTGCCAATTTTTTGTTGTTTGTAATGGCATATTTTTGTAAACTTTAATGATGGCTAAAAATAAAAAATAAATTATTAAATTTAAATCAATTAAAGCTCGCTTTAATAACTCGGATGAAAGCTTAGACAATTTAGCAAAACTAGCTAAATACAGTAAACGTATGAATCTATATGCAAAGGAAAGAGAAAACTAAAAATTAAGATTCTAAGGTTGCACGACAAACTTTAATTTTTCCAATCAATGGACAGAACATTAATTTTAAAAATTTTTTGTGATAAAGAAAAGAAGAGACAAAAAAAAAAATTAAAAAAAAAAATTAAATAAAATCATTGAGAATTGCACTGATATGAAAAAAAAGTATTGCAGTGAGGGGACGGCCGACTGAAGCGAAAACATATATGTAAAATATTAGCATTCCCTGGAAGACTTTGTCCTGCCACGGACCGCCTTACTGCTGTATAAGAATTTTAATGCTAATCGGAAAAAATTTTATATTTTCACCCCCTCAATTTTTGAGTATTTCTTTAAAAATATTTTTAGTTTAGATAGTATTTTTAAATTACACCAAACTATATTATTACATTTATTACATTGAATATTGTTGGTATAAATATAAAATACAGGGAGCACTATTGAATGAAAAATAATCCTCAAAAAGGATATTTAGTTTTTTCTTTCAATGTATATGTAGAGCTGCAGCTAAAATAAAATAAATTTACTTTTTTTCTATATGATATTTTGTTTGATAGGTCCTGAAGTCTCTTTTAATGCCTGCATTTGAGATCTTGCTACAAGGAATACAGAAAACAGGAAGCAAAGAGCAGTTTATTTTCTGCCCCCGATTCGGTTCATCCGTACATCCGGTTCATCATTAGTGCACATTATGTTCATCTTATATCACTTCATTTTATTTTTAAATTATGGGTTTTAATATAAAAAACAGAGTAAAACGTAAACAAAAATATAAATTAAACTTATTGAAATAATTAATATACACTTAAAATACATAATAATACACACATACATAAAGTTTGTATTCACATACATTTCATTGAATTTAGTTTTCATTATTTTCACTGTTTGCGTCATTAATCATTGCATTATATTTTTCAAAAAAAATGAAATAAGAAACAAAAAATTTTGGAAGATGCAGTCCCACTCATGATAAAACTATTATTAGGTAGCCTTGACAACTACTTATTTTCTCACGAGCTGCGACCATCGAATTTCAAGCAAAAGAAAACAATATAAAGTGCGTGTGCCACACATATTGGTAGCTTTCAGCGGAGTCAATAGTTGGCAACTGTTTTTTTTTAAATTTGAGTGAGAAACCTTTGCAATTAAATGATCCATTCACAACAGATGACTCCTCTGAATGCTGCCAATGTGTGTGACACACGTTCTCTATTTTGTTTTCTTTTGCTTGACATTCGATGGTCGAAACACGAAATGTCACTCTTACCTATAACTTATTATACCATGGTCCCAGTCAGAGAATATGCTGGCTACAGTTATAAAACTACAAATGTTTTTATGTTGTTCATGAAACTCAAATACATGCTGTTGAATATTGGCTACCAGGCGCTCAGCAAATGCAGCAAGCATGGCAAAATTAAACAAGGTATTGTAAGGGCGAAGAGCCGGTAACCGAAACTGTCAAAACGAAGTTGACTTTTCATACATAATCTGCAAGCAATGAGAATGCAATACGAAAGCAAGAATTGGTAAATATATCAAAATGGATGAGTTTGACACTTATGGTCACTTAAAAAGATAAAACATTCAGCCCTAACACTACCTTTTCTAATTCTTCTATGGCAGCAAGCAACCAACAATAAGTTTATCTGACGACAAATCGTTCCTTCATAAAGAAATCATGAAGGATATTTACTGAAGGATATGTAGATCAGTAGCTGAACTAAAATACATTTACAACAACAATTACCAAGCAAATCTACTACAACGATGAACAGAGAAGAGCAGTATCTCATCGGTTGCGCAACGTTAGAGGGGATGAACCGAATTGGCGGCGGAAGATAAACAGCACTTTGATTGCTATGTTTTTTGCTTGCCTGGTAGCAAGATCTCAAGTGGAGGCATTAAAAGAGACTTCACGGCCAGTCAAACAACAAGCAAATATCAAAAATTTTAAATTTATTTTATTTTAGCCTACAGCTAGCTCTATATATACATTGAAAATAAATAAAAAAAAAATTTTAAAAATAAGCTTTTATTTAAAAAAGACGAACTAAAAAGAAGAAAATAAATTTAATTGACATTTGTCATATATGTATATAGTAGGTATATTCTAGGTGCAGAAGAACCCCCTCTGTTGGTTACTCCCTCATTATCATAATATAAGCGTACGTAAATTGGTAAGTTCTAAGGACTTATATAAATTTAGAATTTTTCAAATACATTTATATTTAAAAGTTTAAGGCACTGATATTTTGTAGTAAGCCTGTATAATGGATCGCAGTTTATGTAAAGATAAGCTTACTAAAAGATTCAATGCCACTGATAATGTGTGGTAAGCCTGTATAACGGATCGCGGACATCGGTGCCTCAAGCTTTTAAATATAAATGTATTTGAAAAATTCAAAATTTATATAAGTCCTTAGAATTTACCAATTTACTTACGCTTATACTATGATTATGAGTAACCAATATAGGGTTTCTTCTGCATCTAGAATATACCTACTACATACATATATGACAAATGTCATTTAAATTTATTTTTTCTTTTTAGTTCACGTCTTTTTTAAATAAAAGCTTATTTTTAAATTATTTTTTTACTTTTTATTAATTTTTTACTTTTTAGTTTTAAAGGTTTATTATTAACATCTTTTATTTTCAAAACTTAGCAAATACTACAGCATTTTAATTTTTTAGACCATTAACCTTATTACAGTATAAACATTATTTACACGATTTACACTACTTACGTTATTTACATATTATCAGTATGTTATCACAAGCTTAACACCGATTGATATCTAGAGTGATACCGTTTGTTAAAGTTATTAAATTCGCATTTTAATTTGGTTGTGGCCGAATTTTTTTTCTAACCCCCATCTTTTACTTCAAGAAAGTTTACTACCAAAATTTCAGCTGAATCGAGCCAGTAGTCTTGGAGATATAGCATTTTTATTGATTTGTGGGCGGTAAAAGAAGGAGTGGCAAAAATTTTTCCTTAATTATCCTCTACTCGAACGAAATTTACTGCCAAAATTTCATCTGAATCGGCCCTGTAGTTTTAGAGATATAGCATATTTATGGATTTGTGGGCGGGAAAAGGGGGAGTGGTAAAAATTTTTCACATACGAACGAAGCAAGTTAAATAAAAGCTTATAAAAACAGTAAAATTCAATACCTGCATTCCCGTGGTCGTTGATCTAGAGCGCGGCTCTATTTTATTCACAAAACAAAAACAAAAATGAAAACCAGCTCGATTTCTAGCTCTATTTCTGATCTTGAAGGAAGTATCAAAATTTGCCCGATTACAAGCTAAAATCTGTTCGAAAAGTTAAAAATATGCACAAATAAGCACAATCGTTATAAACATGCAAAATTATTAACAAAACGTCCAAATATGCAAAAGCATATATTATATGCATTTGCATATAATTGTCTTCCCTGGTGATGACAAATTGATATAAAAATGAACTAACGTTGTTTTACTTAGATTTGATCTGTTCTAGTGCCACGGGAATGCACCTAATGTTTCGCAGCTGAGCAAAAGGGAGGGGAAAAAACGATGCGTCAGCAGAGGAACTTATTAGAGGATGGTTGCTTGCTTATGTTTTCTAAGTTTCCTATCTTGTTATCTTTGCTGTCTGTATTGATGACGAGAGTTACTCGGAAAAAGACAATGACGCAAACCAAAGATTTACCCTCTACCAAAATCGTTCAACGCGCCTAAAGAAGTTTTCACTTCAAAAAAAATTCTTATTTAAGTAAACAGGAAAATTTGTTGTTTCCAATACTGTTTATAATGGAATGGTTTTGTAAATTCTAATAAGGCTACAACTAAAAAAATTATAACTAAATTTAAATCAAATAACACGTCTAAATATGGCGTCTGATAACACGCTATTTTGAAGCACTTTTTATCACATAGTACTTAACAAAATATCAGATCTCTAGCTCTATAACACTCTTCTTTATCTCTTTCTAGCTCATTGTGAATTTAAGTTGTATCTGTATAATGAATTTACATTTGTTTTACATTAAACATTTTTGATATTTTTGATAACACTATTAACTATATAATAATAACTTTAAATTTTCTTAGATTTAAGTTTAAATGCTTTACAATAAGCTGAATTCTCATTATGTTTTTGAACTTTGTATTATAAAACAACGTTGTTCTTAATGTACTAATATAATAAACACAAAAAATAGTAATAATAATAAACAGTTAAAGCTCTCTTAAATAACTTGGATTAAAGCTTAGAAAATTTAACAAAATTAGCTAAAAACGCTATACGTTAAGATTAAACTTAAAATTAAGATTCTTACATAGGTTGCATGATGAACTTAATTTTTTCGAATCAACGGACAAAACCTTAATGAAAAATTTTAAAAGAAGAGACAAAAAAAATAAATATATGTTTCACAATTGCTCCAGAAGCCTTATTTTTGGGAATTAACTCAGAGAAGCTATATTTCTATGATTTTTCATTAATTTCTTTTTACTACCAATACAGTTAATCAAAACAAGTAATTTTTAAATTAATTTCAAAGCAGTAAATATCTTGATAAGATTTATAGCGACTGCATATTTCTTGAATGAAATTTCATAAATTTCTTAAAAATTTATATCACGACCAATATTTATAGTTGACCAATAGGCAAAAGAGCATTATCAACAATATCAATACATTTCGTGCAGCATGAACTTGAACTGGTAAAGTTACTAATAGATACATTAGAAGCACAAAATTAATAATCTACTTTGTAAAAAAAGTGATGGTAATAGCGGATACTTAAATAGTACAGTGCCTCAGTAACAGTGTCTCCTCTGTTACGTTACGTCTCCTCTGTTACTTTAAGTCTCCTCTGTTATCATCTACTTTTCTTTAATTTAGAAATAAGGCTGTCATTAGATTTATTATATGAGTGTAATTTAATAAGGTACACTGGCCTAAAGTCATTAAAAATAATTAACCAGTATTAAACTATTTAATATTTTATTTATCATTAACTTAGTTCACCAAAATGAAATTTGAATTAATATGGGTGACATTATGTGCTATTTTTTGTTATTTTTATATTACTTTTTAAATTTTTTATAAAATAAATTAAAATTAATTATCTTTCCTGGGGAAAAACAATAAAGAGATTTTAATTTTCAATTTTTGATGTATTTTTATTTGGTATTTAATTTAGGTAACAGAGTGGACGAAAGTGCATTGGTCTCTTCATGTTTTTATCTGTAAAAACTCCAAAAATTAAAAAAATTACTGCTGGTTATGGATTCCTATTGTTGATACCATCCGTAACCACATGAGCCCAATTATAAACATATTTGGCCAACTGAATTTTTAAAAATTACAAAATTCAGAATGGTCATGTTTTTTAAGAACGACCCAACTATTTAAAGTCCTTTAAAAATTTTGTTTTTTTTTCATTTGTTTGAATAGCTAGAACCACTACAAAAATTTCTTTTCCACTACGTTTTGCCGTATGACCACTCGGAAATCCAATAGATGATTGCAGCCAAGTCTTTTTATATTCATTGAGAAATCAGTATGCCCTTCTATGAGCCTTATTCCATTTAGTCTTAAACTCAAAAATTAAACAATTAAAGTGGTTATTAAAAATTTGAGAGTTGCCTTCAGAACAAAAAGTGATTTGTTTTTAGTTCTTCTTTAAAATAGTCAACTCTTTCAATTCACAGTTTGAATTTTTTAAAATACCATATAAGCTTTAGCGTAAGCGTATTTATGTGAAATTTAGATTTATTGCTTTAAAAATAAAAGAATATTTAAAATAAAACAACATGAAAACACAAAAACAGTGGGAACAACAAAACCAACAGCGTTATTAAATTCGTGAATTGCTTTTTCTTGGATAATTAGCTTGCGTGAGGCTATTTTTAATGTATAGCTATGTAATGCATAACTTTTGAGGATCAACGGTGCGCATCGTAAATATTTAAAAAAAAAAATCTTATATGTTACACTGTAGAAATTAACTGGAAGCCTTGACTTAAATGAATCCACTTCAACTGAAAAAAATTATTTTTTCTGTACAAAATTCTATTGCTTTTCGTGTCTTGCTTGTCGTTGGTGTGCATTTTCGTTATACAGAATAAAACAGTTAATATATAAAAGGCAAGCACGCTGCTCCGTGTTCAATATCTCTCAAACTGTTCAGCCTAAAAGTATGCATATCTTAATACATAAAAAGGCATGCATGCTGCTCCGCACACAGTAATTCTCTGCAAAACGACACCTGAGTTGCTACGTTTATGCAGGTTGCAAGGCCAGTTTGTAAAGTTGTGTACAAATATGATTGTTACCAAACTCGACTTTTTGCACTTTTACACTTTAACTAATTTTTCAACACTGCTTCAATACGTAAAGCGTTATTTAAAGTGGTATATTTGTATTTTGCAAAAATCAAGTGTATAAAAAATCAAGCTTTAAAAAGAGAAAAAAGTGTTTTCGGCAAAAGGCTCAAAAAAAGAAGTGTGCATAGGAGAACCTGTCGTAAGACAGGCTTTTATACTAGTTTGTTAATAACATACAATTTTTCTCCATAGAAGTACGCCCTTTTTTTAGACTGAACCAACGCTCAGGGGATGCCCCCTATAAATGCATAAGCATTGTGTTGATTCGGAAGATGGGTGATAGTTAGTTGGAGGGTGAAGAGATGGAGAAGTGTTGGTAAAGATTTGTTTTAAACTTCATTTAATTTTATTTCGTAAGCCGGCACAACAAAGTTTAATACCTTAATAACAGTACCGGTAGCATAAAAGTATAAACATCCAGTAAAATAGAGCTTAAATTACGTGCCTGACATATCATAATTAAGTTTAAGAATTGTTGGCAGCCCTTAATATTAGCAGAACTTTATATTGGCAGCACTGAAATATTATATAAAAAAGTAAGTTTGTCATCTTGCTAAGAGATCAGAAGGTGTCAGACTTCCGCTAAGTTAACTTTGTATTAGAATTAGTCATTTGAATAAACGTGTTATTGAATCGAATCAAATATATTGAAATGTTGCTTATTAAATACACAACATATTTATGGCGACGAGGATTTTTCATTATTTAGCATCATGTTATCAACAAAAATAAACAAAAAAAAATATTAAGAACATTTTACACCACGTAGCACAGCAGAACCCTAAAATTAGCGGAAGAATCAAAATCAATCAAGTAAGATGTCCGAGAAATGCATAGAAGCGCTTACAAAGCTCCTGGAAAATCACGACGTTATGCTCCGGCAGCTCATGCAAAGCAAAAGCGCAGAAACCATAACCTCAAATACGACGTACGACCTCTCAGCGCAGATAACAGAATTCTGCTACGATGCAGACGCAGGCGTTTTTTTTCGAGTTGTGGTTCAGCAGATTCGAACAACTATTTAAAGAAGACGCCAAGAATCTTGGCGATGCAGCAAAAGTCCGACTCCTTCTTCGGAAGATGCATACGGCAAATTATCAGAAATATTCGAACTTGATTCTGCCAAAAACAACGACCGATTTCACTTTTGATCAGACTGTCAAAAAATTATCAGAAATATTTGGCCCGCAAAAATCACTTTTTCATCGGAGATACGAGTGTCTTCAGGTAGAGAAAAACGACGGTGAAGATTTCACTACGTATGGGAGCAAGGTTAACAAATTTTGCGAAGGGTTTGAGCTTTCCAAGATATCGGCTGATCAATTGAAAAGCTTGATATTTATTCTTGCATTGCGGTCATCACGCGACAAAGAGGCTCGCACGCGGCTTTTGTCTAAACTGAACGATGGGCAGCTCAATGGCATCGAACAACTTATCATCGAGTGTCAGGCGCTTATCAACTTGAAATCGGATGTAAATCTGGTAGAGAAGCCGATTGCGACAAAGCCTACTATCAACTTAGTCAAGCATACAGGAGCAGCTAAGAAAAACTACAACACTCAAGACAAATCAGGCAGCGCACACAATGTGCAACAGGGATCCAGCAAACCATCCAGCACGCATTCAACTCCACGCACACCATGCTGGGCTTGTGGCGGCATGCATTACATAAAGGATTGTCAGTTCATCAACCACAAATGTCAAAAATGCAGCCGGATTGGACACAAGGAAGGTTATTGTGGCTGTTTTCCGAACAGGCAGCCTAATAAGATAAGTACCGTTTCAAGATATAATAAAGATAAAGCTTCTGTCAAAGAAATTTCTTTTGCAAACAGCATAACCCATTTTGCAAAAAAACGTAAATTCATCACGGTACTCATTAACGGCGTTGAAGCCACGCTCCAGATCGACTGTGGATCAGACATAACAATCATCTCTGATTCAATGTGGGAGCATATCGGTAAACCAGAACTCTTAGAACCAATATTT
Organism: Dichetophora obliterata; assembly: GCA_963920525.1. Lineage (NCBI taxonomy): Eukaryota > Metazoa > Arthropoda > Insecta > Diptera > Sciomyzidae > Dichetophora > Dichetophora obliterata. The sequence continues at coordinate 135,375,192 of OY986438.1, read as the reverse complement.
GCAGCGCGAAATGCAGACAAGCGACGTCTCAACATCAAAGCTCAATTTGAATGCGCCATGAGTTTCAGAGATGTAATTAAATCCGGGACGTGTTATGTTGCGTCAGACATAAACCTCCTGGGAATAGATTTCATAGAAAAATTTAACTTCTCGGACGTTCCACTTAGTGAGGTATGCAATCTTATCACAGCAGATCAATCCTCCAATCATGAAGCAGTAGCCAAATTTTCCGAATTGTTCACGGGTACTTTGGGGTTGTGTACCAAGGTCAAAGTCAAACTTTACCTTAAATCAGACGCGAAGCCAGTCTATAGAGCTAAACGACCAGTCGCATATGCTGCATTGCCACTAGTAGACGAAGAGCTATAGCGGCTACAAAATCTGGGAATCATAACACCCATCGAGTATTCCGAATGGGCTGCTCCAATTGTCGTTATAAAAAAGAAAGAGGGCAAAGTCAGAATCTGTGCAGATTATTCAACAGGCTTAAATGATGCTCTCGAACCAAATCGATTTCCACTGCCGCTTCCCGAAGAAATTTTTGCGAAAATCGGAAACGGAAAAATTTTCAGCCACATTGATCTTTCCGATGCATTTTTGCAGGTGGATATTGAACCCGAGTCACGGAAGCTGCTCACTATCAACACACACCGTGGACTTTTTGCATTCAATCGGTTGCCACGAGGAGTTAAATCTGCACCAGGCTCGTTCCAGCAAATTATGTCGAGTATGGTGGAAGGTCTCGAAGGTGTTGCGGCATACATGGATGACGTAATTGTGTCAGGCACCAATGAAGCGGAACACGACCAGCGGCTAAATCGAGTTTTAGAGCGCATCAGAGATTTTGGGTTCCGGCTAAAATTAGAAAAATGCAAATTTAGTACGCGATCAATACGTTACCTAGGCCAAGTTATCGATAAAAATGGTATTCGCCCAGACCCCAGTAAGGTGGAAGCTATCACAAACACAGATATGTCTATGGGCGTAGGTTCATCCTTCAAACTGATCACAAGCCGCTGCTGTCTATATTTGGATCTAAGAAAGGTATCCCGGTCTATACTGCGAATCGTCTACAGCGATGGGCACTCACGCTGCTCATGTACGATTTTACCATTGAGTACGTTTACACAAATAATTTCGGCTACACGGATGTGCTCTCTCGGTTAATTAACACTCATGTCAAGCCAGATGATGAATACGTCATCGCATCAGTTCAATCTGAAGATGATCTAGATCAAATTCAAGATGACATACTTCATCATTTGCCAGTAACGCACAACATGGTTCAGCGAGCGACTCAGCATTCAGAGATTTTGCAAGCAGTAATTCATTACGTCATAAACGGGTGGCCAGCATCCAGTAGTCAGTTGCAAGATTCTGAAGTTTGCAATTTCTTCAAGCTAAGGGATAGCCTTTACATTTCAAATGGTTGTCTCATGTATGGAGAACGGCTAGTCATACCCTACAAATTCCGCAAACGCGTTCTTCAGCAGTTACAAAAAGGGCACCAAGGAATGCAGAGGATGAAATCAATTTCAAGAAGTTATGTTTTTTGGCCTGGACTGGACCAACAGATTGAGCAAATAGTTCGCGACTGTGATCAGTGTGCAAGTGTTGCTAAATCTCCAGTAAAGACATTGCTCGAGTCGTGGAAAACATCAAATGGACCATGGCAGCGGTTACATATTGATTATGCGGGTCCCATTAACGGAACCTATTTTTTCGTTGTTGACGCATATTTAACGTGGCCAGAGGTCATTGCTACAACATCATCAACTGCGAGTGCAACTATTAAAATGCTGCAGTCAATTTTTGCTAGATTTGGTTATCCAGAAATGTTGGTTTCAGACAACGGCACACAGTTTGTTTCAGCACAATTCGCCTCATTCTGTGAGTCAAATGGTATCGCTCACGTCAGAACTGCCCCATACCATTCACAATCCAATGGGCAAGCAGAGAGATACGTAGACACATTGAAAAGGTCATTAAAGAAAAATCAAGGGGAAGGAGGTCAAGAGGACGCACTCCATGTATTCCTGTCTACTTACCGTTCTACACCGAATCCAAGTGCGCCAATGCATAAATCTCCAGCTGAGCTAATGTTAGGAAGGAAAATAAAAACAAACCTTGATTTACTGAAATCAGTTGCCAATTTTAGCACCATGAATTACGATGAATTACGATGAATTACGATGAGCGTAAACAAAAGCAAAATCATCAGTTCAACAAACAATACTGTGCTAAATATCGAAAGTTTGCGGTTGGTGATACTGTAGACGTCAAATTATATCGGAAGAAATTTTGCTGGTCAACTGGCTCAGTCAAGGATCAAATTGGTAAGGTCATGTATCGGATTAAATTACTTGACTCAAACAGGATTGTCCGTTCACATGCAAATCAGATGCGATTGCGACCAAAGAGATCACCTGTTCAAGAGGCACATGTGGAGCTTCCATTGGATGTATTATGGCCTGAAGCGCAGCAAAAGGATCAGCGATTGCAAGAGAACCAAGAACAAGAACCATCCGTACATGAAATTGCTGAGCCAACCCCAGTTCGTAGATCAGCCAGAGAACGAAGACTTCCAAAACGGTTAGGAGAATTTGTATAACACTAGGGGGAGGTGTTGGCAGCCCTTAATATTAGCAGAACTTTATATTGGCAGCACTGAAATATTATATAAAAAAGTAAGTTTGTCATCTTGCTAAGAGATCAGAAGATGTCAGACTTCCGCTAAGTTAACTTTGTATTAGAATTAGTCAGTTGAATAAACGTGTTATTGAATCGAATCAAATATATTGATATGTTGCTTATTAAATACACAACAAGAATTATATTAGAAGGAAATAAAATCAAATGTAATATAAACAAGCTAGTTACAAACAGAGATTTAAAAATTAATTTTTTTAACATTCAAAACTAATCCTAAACTATTTTATATATTTTTAAAATATTTAATAATTTAACTTATTGAACTACTACAGCGAAAAATAGAGTAAAGCTAGTTTATTTTTGAACTATACAGCATTATTACATGATTTTAGACTATTAGGAAGTGCGTTCCAAAGACGAACAGAGTGTACAAAAAATTGCCAAGAAACACGTAAACAATTAATCATATTAGTTCGACTGGATCTGGAAAGGTTTAATATCGAAAACAAATACTCTTCGTTCTGAATTACATATATTCTTATGTAACAATAGAAGCGTACGATAGTTCAGCAAGTTATCGAAGGTTAAGCCATGGTTTCTTTTAGCATACTGGGTAACATGGTCTCTTCTTTTCAGTCCAAACACATAACGAGCAATATTATAAATAAATAACGTTTAATTTATTTTTACTGAGACTATCAGAGTTAGCAAAAATTGCGCTGCCATATAGCATTGTTGGTATTAGATATGCTTTAGCAATTAGCATTCGTATATGAACAGGTGTAAAGTACTGTGTCGTCCATAGTTCACGAAGCATGCTGTAGACCTTCCCGACAGTGCTACTAATAAGATTATTCCAAGTCAGTGTTCTTTTTAAGATAACCCCCAAATTTTTCGCAGAGTCAACATATTCTATATTGTCACCATTTAGTGTAAGGTGAGGGGCAGTAGAAATGTCAATAACTTTCTTCGCAATCACTAGATTGCTTGCACAGCTCAAAACTGCCGGGAAACACGCTTGCAGGGAGACTATTCCACAACCTTACCGTGCGACTAAAAAACGAATTATCTCGGTAATGCGAGGTTCTGTTGGACATCAAAGCTATAGTAAAGGGGTGGGCTTGAACAGCTGCCCGACTGGATCTGGGAAACACACGAGCTGGTGGCGTCAGGCCATGTATCTCCCTTGAACACTTCCCATGGTAGTACCTGTACTACTACTACTACTAAGGCTTAGGCAACCAACATTGCGTCGATGCCCAAGAGAGTTGAGAGAGGATGAAATACTTTCAACCCCTTTCAAATATATCACACGACGTTGAATTCGATTCAGAAGCTCCAAATAAGATCTTGAAGCACCTGCCCAAATATGCGAATTGTACTCCATTTTTGGTCTAATATATGAGGTGTAGATCATGAGAAGATTAGCTGAAGTGAAATATTTTTTGCACCGTTTTAAAAAAACCTAGGCACTTGCCCGCTTCTTTCGATGCATCGAAAATATGATCATTCCAACGAAGATCAGATTGGATCGATATGCCCAGAACGTGAAGAGTGGCTGATTTCACAAGATCCACATCATTCATATTGAGGGGAGCTAAGAGGCAAGCTAAGGAGCTGTATTGCCCTAAATTTAAAAAAAGAAAGAAAAGAAGTAACCACAGTGTAGCTGTTTTACATAGAATACCATCTGTCTTAAATGCAGCCCCAACGCTCAAGGCTCCAAGCACTCACAGCTGTCGCGTGCAGTGCCTCATCAATGACTACTTGTGGCATTTATCTATTGTTTTAATGTTATGTGTGGCAAGTGATATGCTTTTATAAACTGTAGATGTAAGTTTATGTGTTCCAACCCACTGCCGCTTGCTACAACTCTATCGACAGAGTCATCAAATCATGGCATTCAACATTGTTACAAACATTCGCACAGCTTTATCGCTCTTATCGCATTATAACACGTTTGTCTATATCACACACTTTTATCTGCATAAAACACACTAATATACACACACTATGCTAAATATATCAACAGCCATGTATAACATGGAAAACACAAAAAAAAAACAAGAGATGCCATGCTTTGCAGTAAGCAGCAGTGATGCTGCTGTTCCATCCAAGTTGCTGCTGGCGACAACGACAGCGACAACAACGTTGATGTGAATAGCCCAGGGTTATGCGAGTTGAGGGGGGTGAAATCGTTTTCAGAATTTTTAATTAAATTTTTGAGGTGGTAAGGAGGTGGCTGGCGGTGGTTGGTAATAGCTGATGGTGGTACGAGTATTGCTTCAGTATCACAGCCTTCCCGAAGGCATAGCTAATAACATGTTCATATTCAATGAACTTTTAGTAACTTTGATTCCCCCGGCTGGCTAACTATCTGGTCGGGCTTCAACTACTATTAGTTGAGGTAGGAGAAATGGTCGCTATGGACATGACTGACTGACTGCCGCTGCTTGCTTCTTGTCAGGCTCTTGCCGCCGATAAGAGGCTGTAGAAAAACTTACGTAGTTGTCGACATTACTTCATTAAAAGTTATTCGATGGGAAAATTGCATGGCAATGAACGGACATTTTTGGTCTGTCTGTCTGATGTACGAGGTACGAGTGGGTTGAAAGCACTTTATTGCCATTGCGGATGTTAATTTGGATGTGTGTTTAAGTATCAGGGCGGGTTGGCTTTTGGAGGGAGCAGTTAAAGTGTCATTGATATTAATTTTTGATTCAATGCTTCATGTTTATGTTAGCGTTTATTATGGCAAACATTAATATCAATTAGGCTTAAAATAATATATAATAATATTAATAATATTAATGCGAAGTTGTGTAATGCATATGGAAGAAGCACGAAAAAGTCTATAAATTAATGTGACTGAAAGCAACAGGCATAGTAAGAATATGGCGATCTATAAAGTTTCTAAGTACCTAAATAAAAACAAAACAAATGTGCTTCAAATAGACACACACTGTTAGAGTAGAGCTTATATCTGATAAAAAATATTTATTAAAGGAATTGAAGTAACTGCATACGTATTGTTTATTCTGCACAGCATATATATGAATTTTCTGTATAATAAAAATTTTCTGGATATAACAAGAAAAAACGCTTTGAGCAATATGTCACTGGGCGATATGACACGGCACTACAAAACGTCGTCTTGTCCAGAGTAATTTTAATATTTGTTGATTAAAATATTATTTTTTTTTAACCAAAAAAAAAAAAAAAAAGAAGAAAATACTCAAAACATCACAACAGCGATTAAAATAATCCTTAAAATGCCCAGTTTAGTAAATAAATGAAACAAACTATATTAAAATTATGCACGGTGTCCTAGATCAACGTTTCAATCCGACGCTAATTGATTTCTTGAACCAACACAAGGAAAAATTACATGGCAGTGGGGGAGGGTTCATCTTTCCCACTGTTTCGAACTATAAGCGGAGATATAGCAAAAAATTGCATTCATAGGTGTAATCAGTTTTAATGCAATAACTTAAAAAATATTTCAGATAGTTATCTATTTGAAACGGTTTTTCAAAGTTTTTTAATTTGTTTGTTATTATATTTTAAAGTTTTTGGGTGTTTTTAGCCATGGAATAATTTGTAGTAACTAAAATATGAAATATATGTTTCTATTTTCTTTTTTCACTTTAAGTTATATTAAAAAAAAGTTATAATTCCATTTTTTTTCTGATGCAGTCTTAGTCTCCAAAGAATTATTTGCAATATTTTATAATGAGAACTCAAAGCGTAATGTAACGAATAAGAGCAAATTATTTATATTATGAAAACTTACACTCAAAAAGCACTTACCATTTACAAGTGAATCCAATCTTCCAATCTTAAAATGCGTTAGGCTTACAATTTTAAGGTCAAATATTGCAACTAATGTAGTCACTCTTAATTATAAAAAATAAGAGCATCACAATACATTTTTCATTAAAAAAAAAAACAAATAAATTAAAAAAATGTATCTTCACCTATTGCAGGGATCGAACTCACTACACGGAGAAAACTGTTTGCTAAATTTGTATTGTGGTTAAACAAAACTTGCGCTGGATTTTCAGCCACTTCAAAATTATGCTAGATTTCAGCAAAAACTAATCAAAATTTGCTATTCCCCTTTTATAATAACTAAGAAAATTTTTGATTAAATTCAAGCAAAATTTTGCTTGTAAAAACTGCTAATTTCTACTTAACTGAAGCAAATAATTGCTAAGTTACATTGAAAAATTACCACCGTCTGGAGATTTGAACCTAGTGAGTGTAAGTGCATGGCCTTGTCCATTCGACCATCGCAGTTGTTAACCAATCGTCGCCTTATTTTCTTCATTAAGAATAAACGTGTGCTTGTGTGTTTAGAAGAAATTTGCTTGAATTGAGTAAAAATTTGCTATTTGAGTTTATAATAACTTAGCAAATATTTGCTTGCTTACTTACTTACTTAGTTGGCGCTACAACCGTATGTCGGTCTTGGCCTCATCTAAGAATTTGCGCCAGCCATTTCTGTCTTTCGCTTGCTGGCGCCAGTTGGAAATGCCAAGCTTCGTCAGATTGTCCTCTACTTGGTCTTTCCAACGAAAATGCGGTCGTCCTCTTCTGCGTTGACCGCCGCTGGGTACCGAATCGAATGTTTTCTTCACTGGAGCATCGTCTTTCATGCGCTGAATATGACCAAGCCATCGAAGCTGCTCGATTTTAATGCGCTTGACTATGTCGATGTCAGCGTACAGCTCATACAGTTCATCATTCCACCGTATTCGGTACTCGCCATTGACGCAGATTGGTCCGCAGATCTTACGAAGAATCTTTCTCTCGAATGCTCCTAAAGTCTTTTCATCTAAACTGCTCAGCGTCCAGGTTTGTGATGCGTAAAGTAGGACGGGCATGATGAGCGATTTATAGAGCGTGATTTTCGTTCGTCGAGAGAGGGCTCTGCTTCTCAATTGCCTACTGAGCCCAAAGTAACACCTGTTGGCAAGAGTTTTTCTTCGTTTGATCTCAATGCTGATGTCGTTGGTTGAATTAATCTGGAATCTAATCTGTAATCTGTAATCTGTAATTTGTGTAATCTGTCTACTCTTGTAGAATATTGTGCCACTACGTCTCAGATCAGCAGCTCGTATGATCTTTTCCATCATTAGGTTGAAAAAGTCACTCGATAAGGAATCACCTTGTCTGAAACCTCGTTTGGTAATAAATGGTGGGGAGAGGTCCTTCCCGATTTTAACTGCGTTGCTGGTTATGCTCAGTGTCATCCTGCAAAGTCGTATTAGTTTTGCAGGAATACCAAATTCAGACATGGTGGAGTACAGGTGCTTCCTTATTGGGCTGTCGAAGGAGGCTTTGTAGTCGAAAAAGATGGTGGGTGTCGACTTGTTTTTCTTAAGTCTTCTCCAAGATTTGTCGTAGCGTGAAAATCTGGTCGATGGTGGACTTTCCAGGTCTGAAGCCACACTGATAAGTTTCGATCAGTTCGTTTGCAATGGGCTTCAATCTTTCACATAAAACGCTCGACAGGACATATGCGATATTGAGAAGACTTATCCCACGGTAATTGGTACAAATAGGAGGATCGCCTTTCTTGTGGATTGGGCAGAGCACACTGAGATTCCAATCGTTCGGAATGCATTCTTCCGACCATATTCTGCATAGAAGCTCGTGAATGCATTTAAGTAGAGCTTCGCCTCCGTTCTTAAACAGCTCAGCAGGTAAGCCATCAGCTCCCGCGGCTTTGTTATTTTTAAGCCGAGCTATAGCTATCAGAACTTCATCATAGTCGGGCAGCGGAACCTCAACACTGTCATCCAAAATAGGGGTTTCCGGAATATAATCTCTATTGGCAGGATTGTTGTCAGCGTCGCCATTTAGAAGCTTAGAGAAGTGTTCCCTCCATAACGTCAGTGTACTCTGGACATCTGTCACTAGATTCCCGTTTTCATCCTTGTAGGAAGAGGCCCCGGTTTTAAAACCATCGGCAAGGCGTCTTATTTTTTTCGAAAAATTTTCAAGCCTCATTCCTGTCACCATACATCTCAATCTTCTCCTGCTCGCGCTTTTCTGCCTCTCTTTTTTTCCGCCTGAAAATATGTCTCTCTTCCCTCCTCTTTTCTTTGTATCGCTCCTTAGCAGCGCGCGTTACAACCAACTTTGGCAAGGTGGCTTTGTAAGCTGCGTCTTTCTCTGCAGTGGCGTCGCGACACTCCTGGTCGTACCATTGGTTTCGGCGAGGGCGTTGGTAGCCAATCACCTCTTCAGCAGCCGCACGCATGGAGTTGGAAATGTGTGTCCACTGCGCGCATATATCATCGATTGGAGGAGTGCTTTGAAGCAGGAGTGAGAGTCGAGTGGCGAAAGCATCGGCTGTCTGTTTCGATTGCAGCTTATCGACGTCTAGCTTTCTCTGTGTAGGGTTGCGTGTATTCTTAGCTGCGCACAGACGGGTACGGATCTTGGCTGCAACAAGATAGTGATCCGAGTCAATGTTTGCACCACGGATCGTGCGTACATCCAATACACTGAAAGAGTGCCTTCCGTCGATCAAAACGTGATCAATTTGATTCTTGATTTTTTGATCAGGGGACATCCAGGTGGCTTTATGAATATTGATATACTTGAATCTAGTGCTACTTACGACCATGTTTCGTGCTGCGGCGAAGTCAATCAGCTTCATTCCGTTATCGGAGGTGTTGTCGTGGAGGCTGAACTTTCCGACTGTTGGACCAAAAATATTTTCCTTGCCCACCTTAGCGTTGAAGTCACCAAGCACGATTTTTACGTCATGCTCGTAAGCATTTTCAAGGCGCTTGCTTGCATTCAGTAAAAAAATATTTGCTTGCATTAAGTAAAAATTTGCTAGATTCAAGCAAAATAATTGTTTTGCTTGATTCAAGCAAATTAATTTTCTCCGTGTACCTCTTGCATCTTAAACTAATTGTTTAGCCCACTCAGCTATCAAACAATTTCTTTTTATGCAATATAAGTGCATATATAAACGAATTTCAATGAAACAAGCAACATAGAATATTTAAACTTATACAAATAAAAAGTATTAAAATAATTTTTTTTTCTTTTAGAATGTTTAGTTTAATTTGATTACACCTTAAAGTGCAAATAAAATAATAATAATAATAATAATAAACAGGCCATTTCAGCCCTTGAAGGACTTTGACCTAGATTCTATTGATCAATTGTGTTGTGCGTGTTATTAAATGTTTGATCACAAATGACCGAGAACTGTACCTACGTGTTTTATGCCGACTCCGAACGGCTTATGTTCTCAAGAAGCTTTACATGGCAATTTTTACTCTCTGAGGTTTGCCATTGTCTGCAGAGAGGTGACGGCCGAACAGAAAAATTATTTCAATTGAAAAACTTTCTGTCTGAGCTGGAATTGAACCCGGGCTAGCGCAGTTCTTTAGCTTAGGGGCCACGCACTCTACCCACTAGGCTACGACCGCCACGCAAATAAAATAAAGTCAGTACCAATCTTAGAAATAAAGATATAAGGGAAATCATAAACACCTTACATATGTCTTGTAGGCATGTTCTTCTCCGTAGAAGAAAATATATAAAAAAGTTTTTTGCTATCTCCAATAATAGGGCATTCACATTTATTTGTGTCAGGAAATCTCAATCAATTGCTCATAATGTCGCTCAATCTCGCTCTCGTACTCAAAAACCGGTTTCTACCTCCAGTGTCTCATCAGTGGATACTGTCAGAGGATCATCTGATGTTGCTTTCGTCTCTCCCGCTGTGGATGCTGTTGATGCTGTCTCTCCTGCTGTGGATGGTGTTGATGCAGTCTCTCCTGCTATGGTTGCTGTTGATGCTGACGCCATTGCAGTTAATGTGGTTGTCGCAAATCAAAAAACTAAAACGAAAAATGTTTCTTGCTCTTCTGCGGTCGCTATACCGACTTCTCCAGCTGTTGTGGATAGTCAAGAGGTTGTTGATGATGTTGTTGTTGCTGTGCCAACCTATTCTTCGATTGCTGCTGCTTCAAATTTTAGCTCTTCGATTAATGGTAAATATCAAACATGTGATAATGGAGAGTGGAATGTGGTTAAAACTAAGAGATCGGTTCTACGTGAAAAGTCTGTTTTTGGTCAAAGTGATAGGCATGAACTTGATGTTGCCGCAAAATTTATCTTTGTTCATGTTGGGTTTTTTATCCCTAAAGTCTCAGCAAAAGACATAATTAATTATGTTGTAAAATATTCTTCCATTCGTGAAAGCGATTTAATATGTAACAAATTAATAAAAAAAGATTCTATTCTGGAAAATCTTAAAAGAGTATCTTTTAAACTTGGTGTTGCTGAGCACTCTATTGACGCCATTTTTGAGCCGTCGCTCCGGCAAGAGAACACTAAAGCCTCTATGTTCGGAAATTTTCAAAAAAGAAGCCTGTATCAGCGAATGAATTAATCCGATGTAATTCCTTAGTATGCAAGTCGAGCAAAAATTTGAAATGCTATTATCAGAACATGTCTGGGATGAGATCAAAATCTGGTAAAATCTTTAATTTTACATCACACGAAGATTTTGATGTCTACGTTTTAATTGAAACCTGGCTACAGCCGGAGTTTTTCGATGGCGAATTCTTTGATCCCAACATTTTTAATGTGTATAGAAAGGACCGAGACGCAATAAAAACTGGACTAGTACGTGGTGGTGGAGTACTAATTGTCATAAAAAGAATTTATTGCTCCACTCTTCAATTCTTTATCAACTCTGACTCTTTGCTTGACCAGCTATGTGTTCGAGTATTTACTTCTAATGAGTCACTGTATATCTGCGCTTCGTACATCCCACCAAATAGTGCAGATTCAATATATGCTGCGCATGTTGACAACATAATTGGAATAAACTCTTCTATGGATGCAAATTGTACCTTTGCGTATTGGGTGATTTTAATCTGTCTAAGATTACATGGACATATATTGCAGGGGATTAAACTCCAACGAATATAAATCAGACCCAAGAAATAAATTTTATTGACAGTCTATCCAGTATAGACTTACATCAAATTAATTGTATTTTTAATAACTTAAATAAATTGTTAGACTTAATTTATATTACCTCAAATATTAAATTCAATATCATAGAATGTCTTTATCCCATCCAGAAACAATGTATGTATCATAGGCCACTAATAATAGATTTAGAGTTCTATGAATATTTTGAGTTTTCGGAAGATAAAAAACTGTACAATTTAAATCGTTGTGATTTCAATATATTGAACAGCATGTTACTTAATCTAAACTGGCGCATACTATTTGATGGTTATAATGCTGAATCATGCTTTAGTATTTTTAAATCTGAGGTTTTGACTACGTGCAATTCGCATATTCCGCGTAGAAAACAAACTAGTCACAAACTTCCATGGTATACAAGGGGTCTTAAAAAGTTGAAAAACCAAAGAAATAAGTTTTTGAAATTGTTCAGGGCAACCAATGAGCCAACATATAAGGAAAAATATCTACATTTCATGCGTGAATTTAATTTCCTTAATAAATTTTTATATAAGCAATACATCGTGCAATTTGAAACAAATATTAAAAAAAATCCTAAATATTTTTGGAATTTTATACAGTCCAAAAGAGGGAGATCGCAAATTCCTTCTTCAGTGTTTTTTAATGATCAGTGTTTAACTAACTTACCAGACACTGTAAATATGTTTGCCGATTTTTTCAAGTCAAACTTTGTCGTTGACAATTATAATTATATTGGAAATGCCGTGGAATCTGTTGATGCTTTTACAGATATAGGTACTTTTTCTGTTTCCGATAACGACGTACTTGAGGCCATCCAGAATATGAAAGAATCATGTAAGGATGATATTGATGGTTTTGCCACAATAATATTCTTAAAATGTTCACATGCTTTAGCGGTCCCACTTTGTGACATCTTTAATAAGTCCCTATCTGAAGGTAATTTCATTAAGTTCTGGAAAATTGCCTCTATAACCCCCATTTTTAAGTCCGCAAATAAAAGCAATGTTGCTAACTATAGGCCAATCTCTAAATTATCTAATGCCTCGAAAATTATCGATAGCGTCATAAAAGTTAAGCTAAGTTTCTTGATTAAACGTTATATTTGTCCGGAACAACATGGCCTTATTGCTGGTCGGTCAACAGTGTCAAATTTAATCCTTTTCTCTGAGTACTGTGTATCCGCGTTTGAGATGGGTCATCAAGTCGAGGTGATCTATACCGACTTCGCAAAAGCACTTGACAGAGTATCTCATAAACTGTTGCTCTTAAAATTATCAAAAATGGGATTTCATTCCTCATTTTTGGCTTGGATTAAGTCTTATTTGCAAGAAAGGTTATGTTTTTTCAGTATTAATAATGTTAAATCCTCTCAATTTATAGCTTCTTCAGGCGTTCCGCAGGGTAGTATCCTTGGACCCATGTTTTTTATACTTTTTATCAATGATATTTCCAAATGCATTTTAAAATCTCGTTTTTTACTGTATGCGGATGACTTTTTCAGAAAGTTTCGTGCTCTACAGATGTTATTGAACTACAAGCGGATATTTCTAGAGTTTTAACTTGGAGTCAAACTAATGGTCTAACGTTAAACTTCGGTAAATGTTATCATGTTACTTTCTCTAAGACCACTCTCAATACATTGAGCAGTTCCTACTTTTTATATTATTCAATAATCCAATCCGCTGATACTTATCGCGATCTGGGTGTTATTTTTGATGCGAAATTTACATTTATTGACCATGTAAATTTTCTCATTCCTAAGGCTTACTCTAAGCTGGTATTTATACGTAGAAATAGTATTGAGTTTTCCGATCCACATACCTTAAGTATGTTATTTAATGCTTTTGCAAGATCTAGACTTGAGTATGCTTACATTATTTGGTCTAAATTTTATGCTTCTACCTCTTTCAGACTTGAAAAAATACAAAAGAACTTTACCAGATTTGTACTGCGATCAATAAATTTTCATGATCCGTTGCCACCTTATAGTACGCGCCTGTTGCTTCTAGGACTTAAATCTCTTGACTCAAGACGAAAGATTTCATCGCTGTTATTCATACATGATATAGTTTCTGGCATTATTGACTGCAATTCTCTTTTAGAGCTTATTTCTTTCAATATTCCGCTAAGATATTTAAGAAATTCAAAACTGTTTTATTACAAAATATTGTAGAACTAATTATGCCTTAAATGAGCCAATTATGAGAGCTTTGACTCTTTTTAATGAATTATGTATTTCACATGAAATTGATTTTTATGTTCCCAAACATGTTTTTAAAAACTTAATTAATAATACTCTTTAACATAAGCCTATTATTATTTCTTATACCATTTTACTTATACCTGTAACTGTATAACTTATTTTATTATATATTACTTTAATCCTAGTCTGTAAAGATTTCTGCATCTAAAGACTTTATGACATAAACTAAAACTAAACTAAACTAAACTTGTAAATTTTATTTCGTCATTCAGCTGCATCTTCACCAAAAAACCCAATTGGCAGCAGCACTGTATGTTCTTTTATTTGGCTTGAGTAGATATAAATTTTATGGACGGTAGCTGTCATTGGCAACAGTGGATATTTTTTAATTATAATATGGGCAAAAATATTCAAATTCTTCTGAATTCAAGGGAAATTTTCAGGATAAACAAATTAAAATTATTTTCGAATTGAAAATCAATACAATATCAATAACGGCTACTTTAGAAAATGACTTGTGTTATTCGAATGCACGTCCAGCGTGTTAACGTCAGTACTGCTTCCAGAATCGCCAAATTTTGGTTTTTCGACATGAAGAGAATGACAAACATTAGAGAGCAAAAATTGCTATGTAAACTTTCTTGAGAACATAAACTATTTGGAGTCGCCAAATAACACGTTGATCCAGTTTTCGATCATTTGTGTTCAAACATTTAACCCATAAACGCCGGCTAATTTATCCGTTGGCGTAGATGGTTGAAACTTCGAGGAGAAGGCCTTAGGTTTACTTGTATTCCGCGTAGAAAAAAACTATACCCCTACTCCAATCAGTTTTTGCCCTCTTGACTGGTGCGATTTCGCAATCGTCGGCGCCAGTGAGTACATTAACTGGTGGAAAGAGTGGTTATGAAATCTATGAATTGTAAAAGAAAATGCATGGAGTAAGTGGAATTTTAGATTGTAATTATTTAAAAAGAAAATAATAAATGCGTGTCGGAATAAATAAATTTATAATGTTCGACAAAACATGGTAAAAATAAAGTCATGTCAAACAATTTGTGTCCATAGCAAACTACTCAAGACACAAAAGTCCAGAGTATCGGATTAAATTTTATTTTTAAAAGCTGTCCCACTTTAGTAAAATTCACTTTTTGGGGGTCAGCATGGAGTGAGGAAAAGCGCGCCAGGTTAAAGCTAAATTGAGCTGAAATTTTCGCAGTCCATTTGTTCCGAGTACAAGGGAAATAATTTAGCCGCACCCCTTTTCACCGCCTACAAATTAACAAAAATGCTATATTTCGCACGGTTTTGATCATATTAGACTAAAATTTGGTAATTTAGTTCATATGAATCGTTAATTTCGTTAAAGTGGCGACCGTAGCCTAGTGGGTAGAGTGCGTGGCCCCTAAGCTAAAGAACCGCGGTAGCCCGGGTTCAATTCCAGCTCAGACAGAAAGTTTTTTCAACTGAAATAATTTTTCTGTTCGGTCGTGACCTCTCTGCAGACAATGGCAAACCTCGGAGAGTAAAAATTGCCATGTAAAGTTTCTTGAGAACATAAGCCGTTCGGAGTCGGCATAAAACATGTAGGTCCAGTTCTCGGTCATTTGTGATCAAACATTTAATAACACGCACAACACAATTGATCAATAGAAGCTCGGTCAAAGTCCTTCCAAGGGCTGAAATGGCCAGTTTATTTATTTATAAGAATCGTTAATTTCGGCAGCTATACTGAAAATGGTGAATATATTTGGCATTTTATTGACATTTTCGTATATGGCAGTAAGGTTGTCTGTGGCAGGACAATGTCTGCCGGCGAATACTTGTATTAGTATAAATTAAAAAGGCCATTTTGGTTAGCTTTAGCAGTTGAAGACTACAGAACTTTAAAGTAATGTGCATTTATTTTAGTTGTAAGGCTAGTTAAGAAAATACACTTTTTTAATACACAAACATGAATATATTTTTTTTTTAATTTATTTCACAGCTTATACTTACCATCACAATTGTTAAACATTTTATTTTTTTAATTGCTTTAGATATATAAAAATATTCATTTTCAATTTGCGGGCACTAAACAAGGTTTCACGCATTCAAATGTGAACAAAAGCAAAGTCCAAAGTAAAGCGTTTAACCTAGCAACGGTCTATAAAAAAATATCAAAACAAAAAGTGTTTTTTTTTCTTTGATTTGAGCATATTCTTTGCAACAGAAAAAAAAAGTGGTTTCTACAACTTTATTTTGAGCATTTCGCCCGTGTGCATTGGTCCATTTAAGAAATCTACGCTCACCTTAGAAATTTAGTAATATTATTTCCATTTATTTGATACAACTGTTGTCTGATAACTGTAGGCCTATATGCAAGCATTCATAGCTCAAAAATATTTTTCGTTTAATTTTGTGAACTTACATCCGAACCAAAGGTGGTTCCACTTCAAAAAATATCACCCAACTCAAAAGTTAACGTCGCATCTGGTGACGAAAAACTATCCTTTCTGCTATTCGGCCGAATGAGTGTGCAGAGCAGCATAATGGACAGCATTCGCCACCACTTCCTTTTTCCAAATCAATTTTTCATACATTTCGTTGTTTTTTTTTTTCTACATTTCCTTATAAGTATGTATCATTTATGCTTAAAAAAGAACTTTCGTGCAAAATCAAAGCACAAAGGATATTTTTACAGGAAAGTGAATAAGGGAAAAAAGACAGAATTTCGTTAGCGGGCATCTATCTTTTCTAGCATCAAAAGTCCTACCAACGAGACTCCATTGAAATCATTCGTCTGTTGTCAGTTCAATGAATAGAGCGGATATCAGTTTCAATGCCAACAGTTGTGGCGTTTTTCTTGTTGAATAGCCTTCTCTCGCCATCATCTAAAAAAACGTCAGTAACAATGCGTAAGAGCATCAAAATATTATCGCAGCTTATTTCATATCATTTCTAACATGTTGGTAATTTTTTATTTAAAACTTCGTGTTCGTTTTTGTTTGCGGACGCATTAAAGATGATTTCATTTGAAATAACCTTTTGAAAGATTGAAAATAATGCTAAGATTGATTAAAAATGGCACTCTTGACTCTCTTGAGATAAGTAAGTTGTTGAGAAGCAGTAATATTTGTGATTTGTATGTGTGCTTGATATGAGCCTGTTTAGCTGTTGCAATAAATCTTTCATTATGACTGGAGGGTTGTTGGACTAAAACTTTTAGTAGGGTCCATGCCAAATCAGTTGGAATGAATGGCAAAGGTTGAAACATCATACATCAAGTCATCACTGTGAAATTTATATTTTTCCACATTTTTTCATAGCTCAAAATAAAGCAATATATCCACAGCCTTGTTAAAGGTAACTCAAAATTATGAAGATTTTAGCAGTTTTATGATAACCCATTTTATGGATATAAGAGAGCTTTTGGTAATAATTAAGCATATTTTAAATTCAAAGAACTTTTTACAGAGCAAAGTTTATGTATAAAATATTAAGTCAGTACATTAACTTTTGTGAAATTAATGATGGTTTTTTTTATGACAAAACTCTTTTTGGTTAGGAAGGTGGAGTTTTAATTTGAATAGACTTAATTTTAAACGCCGAGTGTATTTTAAAATTCTAATCATTTGTGCAAAATTTTCAGTCAATTCTTCAAATATTATATAATTTTTAAGGATTAAACCGTTATGAAAAAGTAATATTATTTGGGTGTTACACCAGGATTATATCCGCTTATTCTTATGTCTTAACTTGACCAATTTTTTTTTTATGATATAAGTTTGTGTATAAAATTTTATGACGAAAAAAAACACCAATAGATACTATACAATTACCCTATAGGAACAAACTAACTTGTTTTTGAAAACAACTTAATAAAAAACTAATTTAAAATAAACTAGTTTATGAACTACTTTGAATTATACTAAGGCGGCATCCACTTCAATTTTGAATAGTTTTTATTGCATTATAAATGAAGTAATTGAAAAACTACTTCAAAACAAGTGGCTTAAAAACTACTTTGAATTATATTAAGGCGGCGACTACTCTGGTTTTGACATGTTTTTATTGCAAATTTTTATTAGATTACAAGTTTATATATATTTAACCATGCTATTTCATCAAATATTATTAATATTAGGCTTTCACTAATATGAATTTATGTATTTTTTTTCAAAACAATAATATAATTAGATAATTTTTTTCAAAACAATAAATAATAGATATATTTTAAAGTAATTAGAAAAATTATTTAAATTTAACTTATTTAACAAGTTGTTGAAAATACATGCGGTTTTCAATTGATTTTTTTTTAAGTAGTTAAAAAATAATATAAATTTAACTAATTTAACAAGTAGTTGTAAACATATGCAGACAAAAGTCAATCGACTTGTTTAGCGGACCATGCAAAATATGTTAGTTCGTTCTGTGCAAAAAAGTCGGAACTTCAACTAGCTGTGGTTGACAAAAAAATACTTTTTCAACTACTTTTAAATTAGTTGATTTTCCTACAAGGTATTGATAAAAATTTTCATTCGAATTTTAAACAGTCTTAAATTTTAAATCAAAGCGCACACAAAATAAATGAAAACGCTCTAAAAGAGTCATTCCCCTGAAGTGTAGTCAACTAGTTAAAGTACTAGTAAATGTACTAGGTCAAGAAATACCAGCTCAGCTCAAATGCTTTTTACATTACGCAAACTGGTTATTTTTCTGTGTTGATGTCATAAGAAAAGACAATTGTCCTATTCTCGATATGAACTGAGGTAGTATTTTTAATGGCATTATTTGGTTGTAAATTTTATACCAGTAAAATACTAGTATAACAAAAACTAGGCTTTTTACTGGTTTGATTTGAGGCACCTTTGTGCTAGTATACTTTTGACTAGTTAAATACTAGTTTTATATTGATTGACCAGTTTCAAAGTTCTATTATTTTCGCAAGTACGATTCTGGTAGTTTTCATACTAGTTGTATGCTAGTATTTGTTTTGCTTTAGTCTTTTTGAAAGCAGTTATATGCTAGTACACTGAACCACAAAGGTACATTATATTAATGAAAAGGTGCATTAATTTCAATGAATTATTCATTGATTTTGGTCCAATGAACTGTGGTCATTGATTTCAATGAAATTTCTTCATACTTTAAAGAATAGTTCATTAAACTTAGTGATTTTGAATGCTTCCTTGAATATCAATGTACACTTCATTGAATTCAATGAACATGTTCATTAAAAAAATGCCAAAATTAATGATTTTTTCATTGAATTTAATGTAAAGTTCATTGAATTCAATGTAAGGTTAATTGAATTCAATGTTTAGTTCATTGAATTCAATGTATAGTTCATTGAATTCAATGTCTTATAGTTCATTGAATTCAATGTATAGTTTATTGAATTTAATGTATAGTTCATTGAATTAAATGTTTATTTCATTGAATTTAATGTATTAAGTTCATTGAATTTAATTTATTTAGTTTATTGGATTCAATGTACAGTTCATTAAATCTGATGTATTCAGTTCATTGAATTCCATGTATATTTCATTAAATTTAATCTATTTAGTTTATTGGAATGAATGAATGAATCTATACATTAAATTCAACGAACTATTTGTTAACCCCTCTCTAAACATTTTTAAAATAAGGAAATAATTACAATTTCAACAATATTTTTTTATTTTAAAGAGTCAATTAGTATTCAAATTTTCGAAGATTTTGAATAGTTTTTAAATTTATAAAAAAATAGTCGGCAATAAACTCCCACACGAGAGTGTATGCTGCAGGATATTTTAATTGAAATAATTGAAAAATTTTAAAGCACACATCTACGGCTCTAATAAAACTAGCAAATTGAAATTTTACACCATCCATGAACACATAAAATTGTTGGAATGAGGAGAAGTTCTTCTCTCCAACAGCAAAGATTAATGGTTGAATATTTTCGCCTTTAGTTTTTAAGAATTCAATATGCTCCTCGACTTCCTGCATGCTGCTTCCAACAAAAACGAATGCCTCTTGGGAACTGGTAATTGTATGCTTTAGGAAAGTTTTTCTTCCAAAGTTCTCCTTACTGCATACTTTTTGAGTGGGCACCAAATACCCATGAAGGCTCCAAAGAAGCTTCATAGCAGTACTGTCTGGAAGGATATTAATTGAAAAAATAACTATTTATTTATTTAGCTTCGAGAAAAATTAAGCTTACCACTGTAATAAGTGAAATCTTCAATTTCTGCCTACTTGCCCCGCACAGCTTTATCTTTTATGTGGTTTTCAATCTTTAAAAATGTAAACATTTTTTGAAAATGATGGCAGCAGTCACTTAAAATGCCAGGTATATTTCCTACTATTTACTCATACTAATAGTAATTCAACAGATTTAAATTTTCTTTTACATTCAAAGCGCAACATTTTCTTTACTTTGAATTTAATTTATAATCACCTTTTATCTAAAATTTACACACACGATTGCCACACGTCTTCACAACTTCGCGTTTCACTTCAAACAAAATTGGGAAGGGAATAAATTAGTATACATTGAATTTAATGAACTGAATACATTGAATTTAATGAACTATGCATTGAATTTAATGAACTTTACATTGAATGCAATGAACTATACATTGAATTTAATGAATTATACATTGCATTTAATGAACTATACATTGAATTTAATGAACTATACATTGAAATCAATGAACAATATATTGAATTCAATGAACTATACATTAAATTCAATGAACTATACATTAAATTCAATGAACTATACATTGAATTCAATGACCTATTCATTGAATTTAATGAACTATACATTGCATTTAATGACCTAAACATTGAATTCAATGAACTGTTCATTAGAAATCAATGTATGGTTCGTTAAAATTTGATTTAAAACTGGAATCAATGTACTTTTCATTGATATCAATGAAAAGTCCATTAAAATAATGAAAACAAATCATTGATATTTATATAGACATTTTCAATGAATATAACTTCATTGATTTCAATGAACAGTACGTTAAAAACTATGACCAATTCATTAAAATTCAATGATTTTTTCATTTAAATCAATGAATTAATTTTAACGTATGCTGTTCATTAAATTTGTTTTTTTCTGTGTAATACGTAAACTGGCTTTATAATTGTATTATTGAAATTATATTTAGATTTCTATTTTTAAGTAGATTGAAAGCTGCACATTTATCCTTTACAAACTAAATTTAAAAGCATTTCGAATAATTGTGTTGAATTGAGGATGTAGTCCGGTACTCCACTCTAATTTTCAAGGTTTATTTCGTTATGATATTTTTATAAGAAAATGAAATGCAATCGTTTAAATATTTTTAAATGGTTTTATAAACATCTCAAACTGTACAAAAAACAATTTTTTTATGTTACAATTTTTTTTTTATTTGTACGTCCAAAGTGGACAAAAAAAGAAGGGGTTTTGCTGGCCCGGGTGATATCGACACTTGAAGTAATTTAAAACAAACAATTTAAATAGATTGTAGACTTGTCAATCTGGCAGGAGGTTGATTTAAACGTTTTCATTAAAAAATGACAAAATGGCGGACATCTAAATATACATTTAAAAAATCGCTCTTTTTTGTGGAAAATCGGGGGAAAAAAAGAAAAAAAAAATAATTAAAATTTACAATTCTTCTACCTGCGAAAGCCATTGGCGTATATAATAAAGTATTCAAATTTCAGTGGAATCGGCTTCAAGGAATTTTTTAAAACACATTTTTGTTTCACGTAAAACGCTTTTAAATTTTTAATAACATGCAGCTCACAGCTCTCGACTATATGCTATAACTTCATTAATATTTTAAATGTTGGTCTAAATTTTTCCAGTATACGCACAACATAATGTTCTTTCATTGTAAAAAAATGATTACATCATTAACCCTAACCCTCCTGACACGGGTACCTGGGAACCTGAAACGACTTTGAAGTCAAATATTTTTCAAACCAAAAAAGTTACAAGCTTGAGATTTCGTGATATCTTATAAATACTCGTTTTCTACCGTTTTTTCGCATTTTAAGCATTCTAGAATTTTTTCGTTGGTTGTAGAGCCGATCCAAAGTCGAATATTCCTTACCCTCCTGATAAGGGTACCCGGGTACCCGTAAATTTATTCACATATTTTGTATGAAGAATGTGATATAAAAGTAATTTTAGGTCAGTCTGTTTTTTTTATTTTATTATTGATTATTTATGAATTGAAGTTGTTTTAATACAAACTTTGTAGTATAATCTGGATGCATAAAAAGCAAAACGCTCTCTGTCATCCTGTTCGTCTGTCTGTGTGATGTCTATATATTCCAAAACTACTGGGTCGATCGAACTGAAATTATGGCAGTCTAATTGTTTTAAGTACGAGATGATTCTGGAAATTTTGCCACACCCACCTTTTATCGCCCACAAATTAATTAAAATGCTATACTTCAGACGGTTTGGGTTGTATTAGACTAAAATTTGGAAATATATATATAGTTTGGTTACTGTCGGCAATTGTATTCAAAATGGACTTACAGTTATTGCATGATTTGGGATCAATAGCCATGCACACGACCCTTCGATGGCAACCGACCAGTTTTCTCTCAGTAGAACCGGATGGAATTGCAGCGGATCATAAGCTCAAAAGCAGCCAGGACGTTGGTGCATCAGGTTGTTCGAATATAATTGGTTCTTTCATATGGGTTTCATGTTTTACGTCGCCAACTCAGAGCAAAATGATGCAAAAAAGCCTCAACGAGAGATTCGTCTTTTTTCGCATTTGAATGAATGCTAGAATATATACAAAATGTAACCAACGCAGCCACGTTGATTATGTTGTTAAAAATGGCCATCTATTTGCTTTAAGTTTGGTGCTATATTTAGATAGAATCTGGTCCATTACATATAATCAGCCTTTCTATTTGTTGCATAAAACATCAAAGGGAACTCTTCATGAGTAATTCATAATTGACAAAAAAAAACTCTTTTCTTCTTCCTGGTTACGACAGACAAAAGTTCCATTTTTGTTGAATGCATATCGGGGCTTACCTAATCGTCTCTGAGGTGAGGTCTTAGCTCTATTGGATGTAAGTTTTCTTTTGTCATAGGTTAACGACGAGTTTGATCCCTTAACTCGTTGCTGATTGGCCAACATAACTTACGCGGAGAACTTAGATAACCATTTCGCCATGGCGAAATTGTCCAAAGAACTCGATGATGGTACATTTTTTCTGATTATGGAGGCTTGAGTGGGATTTGACGGCCCAGTAGCAATTTTTGTAGCAATATATGTAGCGCTGCGCTAAAAGATTTGCCTAAAGAAACTTTCATTTCGATAAAAGATTCATTACGTTTGCGCGACATCGAAAAAATTTTATAGAATCAAAGCAAAGTTGAAACTGAACTGACAACGCGATGAAACGACATTTAATCGAGCGAACAAATTCTATGCTACATGAACACAACTGTTTGCTTAACTGTCAGATGCTGTTACTGACGCTGTTAAATTAATAAACGCAGAAAGAACGCAGAAAATTAAAGTGAGAAACCTTTGCATTTGAAATAAATTTACATAAAAATTAAATTGTATCTAACTTCTGACGTGTAGAGTAGCAACACATTCAGAGAAAAACATCGTGAACTAAGGTAGCGCTACCATTACAGTTCACAACAGTTGTCTGCGCTGAATGCGGCCATAGTCTTCCGATCAACCATACACGGACATGTCTTATCTATGATTTTCAGTGTTCCCATACAAATTACACACAGGTACCCGGGTACCCTTATCAGGAGTCAACGTATGTAAATGTTATCAGGACGGTAAGGGTTAATACCATAATTTTAAAAATATTCTATTTAAGTCGAAAAATATAACGAAAAATAATGCTTAAATAAAAAAATAGTTAAAATTAAATGATATAAAAAATAGATTAAAATGTTTTTATTTATTTTACTTGATCTAAAAGCTCGCAATTAATCACAATAACATACAAAATTGAAGGTGAGTGTGAGGGTTAAAAAAATAACAATAACCAAATATAATTATATGGTTTTGTTAACATATTAAAAATGTCTTTTTTTAACGCTTTGAAGCGATTTTCGAAATATCTTCTCCGGGATGTCTAAGGAGTCGATTCTACTGATTGACTCTATAAATATATAAAATAAATAAATATTTTTTAACCTTAATTTTTATGTTAGATAAAAAAGGTTAAATATTAATTAATATATATAATTGTACTACACACAAGAATGCACAATCCCAGTAGCGGATGGAATATATTCCGAATATATGAAGCATCAATTACCTTGTAATGACCACTACTTCCGACTATATTACCTTACTATGCATAAAAGGCCTTACATTTAACATTGAATGAGACAGGAGGTAAGTGAACGCCTCCCTTCAGCATTACCTAGAAGTTTTGGAGTAACATACTACTTGTATTAAGTTATAAAAATCACTGCATTACATTTCCTTGTATGCTACATTACAGGTAATGAGGTATGAGTTAATTACTTCTGCTATATGCAGACGCATTACTTTTTGAAAAAAGTAATGCTTCCTTACCTGGTAATTTATTCTGTATTAGTTCTATGGTAGCCATTGGCAAATCCGCTGCTGGGATATTATTTAAAATTGTAGTCCGATCAGTTGAATAGTTTTTTCTGTATCAGTTCAACGAGGTCGAAAAGCGTTATTTCGAGAAAATTTTGTTTACGTAAAGTTTTTGTTGCCATGGATGCCATCTGGACGCGCCATGAGCAAAGTATCTTACAAATGTTTCTCCATCTCAGCGACTGAAATAAGATGTTGTTCAGCATTACTAATGGTATCTAATATATAAATCAGGGTTTGTAGAAAATTGATTTTTTGAAACAAATAGAACCAGACTGTCGGTATTTTTTTTAACTACACGATTAAAAATCTTGAAATAAAACAGTACGACTCATCAAATTAAAAAAATTTGTGACCATGTCAAATATAATTTCACACTGAAAAAGCAACTGCTTTAGTATTACTTCATGTTGAAAAAGACTTTGACTCAGTATAGCATAAGTAATTATTATGTAAACTTGTGAATAATTGCTTTTCTATTTATTTAATTAAAATCATACAAACCTTCTTATTTGATCAATTCTACACAGTTAGCTTAAATAATGAATTTTCCGATATGTTGCAAATTTCTGCAGGGGTGCCACAAGGGTCCGTGATTGGCCCCAGAGTTAAAATTTCCTGGTCAAAAAAAGTAAAACATATAAATATTTCCTAGATCCCAAACTTACTTTTCAGCCGAATGTATGAAACGTTATTAAGAAATTTAATATTGCCATTAAAATTTAATACCCTCTAATCAATAGAAAATCAGATCTCAGCACAGAAAACAAGGTTATTCTTGTTAATGTTGTGTTTCAGTCTGTAGTATACCTATACATATTATTTAAATATTTAATTTACATTAATGTATTTCATTATAAAACAAGCTTTTCTTGAAATAAGTAATAACATAAAAACCTCTACTGTAAGAATTTTCGAGAACATGCACAATAATATTCAATCTAAGTTAAAGTAATACACCTTTACGGTATACTTAGATATTATTCAAACAATAAGAACATATGTTCATACTAAGCACTACTATCTATCTCATTCGCACACATGTACCCATATGGCTGAATACAAAACATATGATATTATATTATACTTTTTACTCCTACACAAATATGTAACATATGATTATGTTTACGTTTTCTATTAATATAAGTCTACTCACTCACATATATTAAACTATTAATACTAAATTACAAATATGCAAGGTTGCCAGCCAAAATTCGGTACAATTCCCACGAAAATTACCTTTTTCCCAAAGTAACATAAATTGAATACCACCGAAATTCCCATGGTAAAGGTAAACAAATAAATTACCACAGCAATTAAAAAATACCAAAAAAAAAATCCCACGATGATTAAAAATTACCACAAAAATTCCACGCGTTTTAAAAATACCACCGAAAATCCCATATGCATTCAAAAATCCCACAAAAAATCTTATACGTATCAAAAAATACCACGAAAAATCCCATTTGTATAAGAAATATTGAAAAATTTAGAAATACCAAAAATTTTTGCATTTAAATAAGCAGAAATAAATAAACACGTCCATAGTTAAAAATTTTGCATTTATTGTCATTTTTTTCAAAACTAAAACAAATAAATAACATACAAATTGTTTCACATAGAGATAATTGTGATACATATAACATGTTTTAAGGCTTGATTACCCAAGCGTAACGTGAGGTGGCGCAGCGGGAGTTAGCGTAGTGCGACGTTGCCTCGAGGATAAGCGATTACCGAAATCGTAATCCAACGTAGTGCAGGCGGCGTAGTGCAGGGCACTCATTTTATTCTAGAAGGCTTATTCACTTCTCCTCGTCAATAAAAGATTGCATTCTTTCATATATAGTATTAAAATTCACAAAAATGTGAAGTTAAACAAATTTTTTCGCTTGTAACACAGCTGTCGAACTACCAAAAATCGTAACGTTGCGTAGAAATCTATTTTCTACAGACTTCTACGCTGCGTCACGCCACGTTACGATTTCGGTAACGACTTGTACACATTTATCATTAAACAGATTTTAGCTTGACAATTGGCAACGTCGCGCTACGTTACCTTACGCTTGGCTAATCCAGCCTTTAGTCTTATATTTGAGATCGTGAATTTTATTTGTTTGTTTCCATTTAATAATTTCTAAAACGAAATTATGCTTATAAAAACAAAATAATAAAAAATAAACGAAATAAAATAAAAATATTGTTTTCAAAAATTTTTGTAGTTTGTAAGGTGATAAGCAATTCATTATAACACAATATGATTTTTAAAAAATTTAGGTACTTATTTCTAATATCAAATAATATAAGTGACTTCAGAATAAAAAATAAACAAAATAAAATAAATATTAGTTTTCAAAGATATTTAAGCTTTGTGAAGAGATAACAAGTTAACTTCAACACAATATGATTTTTAAAAAATTGAGGTACTTATTTCTAATATAAAATAATATACATAAGTGACTTCAGATATAAAAAATAAACAAAATAAAATAAATATAAAGTTTTCAAAAATATTTGTGCTTTGTGACTTCAGATATTAATATTTGTAATTCATTAAGAACGATTTAGAATAATATTAGTTTTGTTTTTTGTGTTTGTATATATCAGGGATGGAAAACGTGCGAACACATTTTTAACACTTCTTTTACACTAACTATTTACAACTAAAAAACCAAAGAAATAACAGTGGTATTCAATGAACGCCGTATTTGTGATGTTAATAGCGTAAGAGCGATATTTTTACAGAAGCTCATTTTCCGACACAAAATCGTGGTGTAAACAGAGCATATAATGCGTATAATGGCAACATTTTTTTGATTCACGTAAGACAGCTGTTCACGAAATAACACAATAACACTCTACAAAAGCATGCCTTAGGGCATGTGCAAAAAGGCAACATTTAACACACCGGCTTATTTTGTGCTTACATAAAAAACAAAAACAAAAAGATAACAGACAAAATGGCACATCTAAGAATTAGCACATAAAACCGTAATTAGCATGAACTGTGAATTGCCCAATTGTCTATTATTGTTTTGGTAGTAACAAGGTGTTAAGGTAGTTATATTTATATATTTCACTTTTTTTTAATTTTAAAATCATTTTGTAAGCTTAACGCTTGCATGCAGAAATGTGGAATTTTCATAAAAGGTCAGAATTTTAAGGTCTGAATTTTTTTCAAAAAAGTATGCGCTATTAGTTTTTATGCAATTTTGTGATATCAACTTGTTCTTAAAACAAATATACAATTTAATCGTTTATATTAAGAGTAAGTTCGAAGAAATGTACAGCGTAAACTTAAAGCTTTACTCTTCTGTATATATACGTCGATCATCGAATGCTATGATCAAAATTTTGCTTAATAAAAGTGAAAAAAAAATTTTAAGAAAAAATTCCCAAATTCCCATGCAATTAAAAAAATACCACACTGAATTCCCTCGCCAATTAAAAAATACCAAGCTGAATTAAAAAATACCATGGGAGTTCCCAAGAAAAAAATTCCCAAGACCAATTAAAAATTACCACGAATGGGATTTTTCCCACAATACTGGCAACCTTGCAAATATGTATTACGATATTCTACTATTACTTTTACACTAATTAAAGAACATATGATTCTATTTACATTCTAAACTACGTAAACAATTGTAAACTAGTTTTAAGACAAAATACCGTTATGCTTACTATAAAAGGATGAACATATTTGAAAATAAATCAATTAGTTTTGAGCTTCTAACAAGCTGCCTACTAATTAATTTTTAAATAAGTCTTGAGCTTTAATAGCTGCCGACTTCAACTTTTTAGC
This sequence comes from Dichetophora obliterata, assembly GCA_963920525.1. Taxonomy (NCBI): domain Eukaryota; kingdom Metazoa; phylum Arthropoda; class Insecta; order Diptera; family Sciomyzidae; genus Dichetophora; species Dichetophora obliterata. Next base: position 135,346,940 of record OY986438.1, on the reverse strand, counting down.
CTTTGCACTTTTTATAGTGAACGGCTGTAAATGTAATAAAAACAAAAATAGCGCCAGTAGCGAACTTCGCCAGCAACCAATTAGGCAGGACCTTAAAATATTAATAGTAAATCCGCGAGTCCTTTTTTTAAATTATCGCGAACCTTACATGGCGATGCTATGTCGCGAATAAAATTATGTGGCCATCCTGTCGCCAAAATATTATTATATGGCGATCCAAAAACATATTTACTACAAGTCAATCATCTTATATGGATGTCCAGTTTGTGGTAATAGTGCAAAAGCGCACGTAAAAAAGTTATAAATTTTATCAAAAAAAACTACTTCAAATGTGTTCAAAATTACCATGGCGTTTTCCCCCAAAAATTCTGCATGAAAAGGGTAAAGCAAGTTTAATTCAAGGACGTATTGTTAAGATTACAAAAAAGTTTAAATTATTATGTAGCATGACAGACAATATTTTTATATAAAATACATACCAAAATAATTAGAACTTATAAAATTGTTGAAAAAAAAAATAAACAGTCTGTTCTACCTTCAAATGCTTTGCGCCTTTACGTTTGTAGTTGCTTACTGGACGAGCAGTCTCTTAATTTAAATGTTCATGTATTATTATATTACAAAATCTGTTTCTATGTTTTATGTCATAAAACTTTATTTCCCCAAAATGTCTCGTTCTAGTTTTAAGTCTCATGAAGGTTTTTCATTAGTATATTTTTCTTCAATGTTTACTGTTTATTTTCATCCAATATGTTAATTTTTTATAAAAAATATGCTGTAGAAGTAAGGTTTATAAGTATTTAGCATCTCTGTAAATTGTGCGTCAACAATAAGTTTTGTGAAATATATATTTCATACAATTAATAAATAATAATAGTAATAAAAACCTATCTGGGTTCCAATAGTAACAATAAAACCTATCACGTAATGTCTTGAAAGATATAAGCCAAGAAATATTAAAAAAATATGGGCATTTTTCGGCCCATGAATACACTTTTTATTTAAAAATACCTACTTTTTTATATACGATAGCTTTTAAAATAAATGAATATGTTTTAACGTACAATATTACATGTTTTTATCAATATATGAAATTAATGCATATAATTAATACATGTGATGCTGTAGTAACGAAAATTTTGATTAATTTAATTCTACACGCGAAAATTTGGTGTAGACTCAACACTAACACATACTTAATATAACGTGTTTGTTGAATGTGTTAGTTGAACATTATTGTTGAATGTCAAATTTCCACGCCAATTAAATGTACGGACATATAAAAGACAGCAAAATTTTGACATTTTAACTCTCCAATCATGGTTGTGAACTTGGCTGCATTGAAAAAATTTCTTGCTTCAACAGCGTACTAACCAACGAAAAAAAATTTCGCTGCTTTTTCACTGTCAAAAACTCAATGCACTTCTTACGAAAGATTTATTTTCGCTTCTACAGCATACTAAGCTATATCCTTCAAAAATAAACAACATCATTCCAAACCTGCATATCTCAGAAAATATGCTCAGAAAATTTAATTAAAATAAAAAAAAAATACACGTAGAAACTCGTTATTTGTTATCAGACATTTTATACTTAAAAACGAGTTTTTGCAAATTCGACTTAAATTGCCTTAAAACAAATTGGCTGTGCTTTTTATTGTCATTGAAACATACTTCAGAGCTACCGTGTGCTTATGATAATATTGACATTATTTTGTAAACAATTTGAAAAATTAATTGATTTGCTAGAAATTTCCCTCCTTTAATTGAGTAAAGCAGTATAAAGTATCAATTGCATAATCACATACTTATCGCAAGTATATCAATTTATTAAGTTGTGTTATTTTAAATTTAGAAATCTATTTAAGTTAGTTACACTGCCAATTTAGAAATATTCACAAAATTCCAAATAAAGTTAAAAGAAATTTCATTTGTTGTCTCTAAATACTTGAAACTAAGTTGATATATTTTTGTCCAGACTAAAGTACTTTTTACTCAGAATCATGTCTTATTTATAACGTCTGCGTAAAAATAACGACAGGTCACTATCATAATTAACGGTGGATGACCCAGTCAATCCACCACCACTCACCTACTCATTTTCTCACACATCTATCAAAGCCAAGGCTGTAACGTGTACACAAGTAAAACAAAAATAGAGACCATGTGACGTCAAATAGAATTCAAACATAAACTCAGACAACGAGCACATGCAAAATAGTGAAATGTAAACAAAAAAGTTGCGAGTAAGAGAGAGTTAGAGAAAAAGCGCACGAACCAGTTAAGCAATGAGTGAAGTCAATGATAAGTTTATACAGTGTGTCTGAGAGTATCACGTGGGTAACGCATGCGTACTACAGCATCAACAGCTGAAAATATCCCACTATTTTGCAAGTGTCACAAAAATCCTTGTAAATTGTTTGTGAAAAAACAGCAACGGAATTTAGAAGAATTGCACAGAATCAGTCGAGATGTGGATACGAACGTGTTAAGGACATGCAAAGAGAGGCACGCGAACGCGTTATTGAAATGATTAAGCAGAAAAAATTAATAAAAAAAAACAACAAAAAATAAATAGCAAATGCTGTAAATAATAGAGAAACGTGTTATAAAGTGCGAAGAAATTGACACGAAACGGAAATCCGGCGAAAGTGTGAAAAAAGTGAGAGTGTATTTAAAGCAAATAAATTATAGGAATTTCAAAATTCAAATAAAAAGTGAGTGTGGCTCACAAATGAAAATATTGTTGACAACATTTACGTCATTGACAGCAACAAACCCACTAACACACTGGCACACACACACACACGCACACACTCACAGCCAAGGGCTGACGAGTATTTGTACGACTGCTTTGTGCTCTGGCAAGAGTGTAGCTCAGTCGGTCAAGAACTACTTTTTGCACTTGAGTTGCCTGGCATAAAGGTGTAAAAATTTTGTTATATTTCTTTTTTCCATTTGTATTGTTGTCTGTTTGCAGAAAATGTTAGCTGAAAACGTAAAAACAAAAGAAGTACGAATGAGCTGCATATTTAGAGCAAGTTGCATAATAATAATAGAGGCACACAAATACATACACATACCAACAAACACACTCGCACACACCAACGCACCCAAAGAGTTTAGAGCAAAATTATTAAAAGGATGTTGCGTATACGTCATGATGTCCCACACAAATACACACTTCGACACACATGCGAAAGTACGACCAACAAACTGAGTGGCTGACTGGCTGGCTGGATGACTGTGTCGTCCTTACAGCATGTTGTGCTGTTTGCTCGGCTGTGTTACTCTCAAAACGTTTGTCCTTGAATCATTGAATAGATAGAAATCCGAAATGGGACTCACTTTCTGTGAGTGTGTGTGATTTTCTCTCATTTAATGCGTTGCCACAACGTGCAGGTGATAGTGATAAGCAGCAGCTTGGGGTGCCAGAGATTGGCAGCCCTTAATTGTATTTGTCGATGGGGGAGAGGGGGATTGAGGCGTGTGAAAAGCATGACAAGGACATCGTTGGCATTTGTTGTTGGCCTGTGTGTCAACATTAACGTCGTCACATGCAACGATTAGCCTTATGTCAGTCAGTCAGTCAGGCGGGGCTGTTAGTGTGACAGCACAACAAACCACAGCTACATCAACAGCAAAGTGAATGCCTCAACAACAACATGCAAAATTTAACAAATTCACTTTCGACACACTAACAGGCACTCGCCTAGCTCGAGGCTTATTGCATTAGTTCAGGGTTTTCTGCTCTACCCTTTACCCCTGCTTTCATGATGATGAAGGTTGTTACTGCAAGAAGCATAGAGTGGGTGATATGAAATTACAGAGCTATCTAGTTTTTTTTTTTTTTTTGTATTTTGTAAGGTCGTCCTTTGAGTCAAATATGTGGTTGCTACGAATAAAATATTACATATCGCCGCTTTGATTCTATCCAAGCACTAGTCGGTGTGCTACATATGTTAATATTCTAGAAGCTTGTTTGTATGTTTACAAGTGTTGTTCGGCTGGTGAATATGACTTACTGTCCTTGAACTATTATTTGCTATGCTAGCACTGGGACTAGCGTGCATGTGCAGACATAAGTGTTGATAACATAGTTCGTAGTGTTGTGGGCTAAAATCGATAAAAAACAAAGTAGTTAATTACAAATTTTCAAATTTTTCTTTTAAATTAAAAACATAAAATGTTAACATACTGTTTAACAAATTCTTAATGCAGCTTTTGCTCTTATATTAGGTTTTATATTAAAAGTTTTTACTTAAATTTAAATATAAAACGAAAAGTAAAATTAAAAAAATAGGGCTTTGTAGTCTACTAGTGGAGAGAGAGTGTGCTAGATTATCAACCCAGAGGTTCGAATCTGGGCTCAGGCATGGTGTTTTTCACTTCCTTTGTTGTTTTCTACATTTAAGAATTATGGAAAACTAAAAATCCACAGCTAAATTGTGGAAAATGCGGAATTAAAAGGACAGGAACAACTTATTGCTAGAAATTCTTGCCGAGGTTAAGGCATAATACTAGCCTCGGTTAAAAGCCATTCAAATTGTCTTTCAAGTTTGTTTCTCCTTATCAACCCAGTGAACCAAAACTATCTTTTTTTAATTCATTTATGAACCTTTTCGGGTAGTAAAGTTCATTTTCGGCACTCATAAACGAACCTTTTTGGACTCATTCGATGGACTAAAATGCCTCTCAAAAGTCAACCTTTTTTTTCAGAAATGAGTTAAAAAAAGAATCATCAATTGTACTTTTTTTTTTTGTTCAGAAACGAGTTGAAAAAATTACCATGGAAAAGTTCTTTTTCGGCACTCTGAAATTAATTATTTTGAGCTCATTTGCCGAACTAAATTAACTCTCAAAAACAAACCTTTTTTTGTTCGAAAACGAGTTAAGAAACGAATCATGGAAAAGCACTTTTTTGACACTCAGAAATGAATTTTTTTCAAATACAAATTATCTTATTATTGCTTATCGATAACATTTTAAAAAAGAAATGATAATGTTAACAAATTATTTTAAATCTATTTGAACAAAGAAGTAATATATCTAGGGCTGTCGCCGTCGAAATATTGCTCGCAGATTATTCGAAATTAGAAAACAAAAATTTTAATTAAAACGAAAACTTTAAAGGGGCATTGAACTTACTTTTTTTCGAAATATATTTTTTCCAAATACTTTTTTTAAATAGACATATTATAGATACATAGGCTTTTCCAAACGTCAACCAAAAATTTTTTATAAATTTACGATGAATTTAATGCAAATAGTTTGATATAAATGATTACAAAAATAATATAAGAAAAAATTTACTTCAATGCCACCCCCCCCCCCCCCCCTATAAAGTTTTCGTTTTTATTCTATTTTTTATTGTAGTTCTACCTCTGAACTTACAGTAATATAAAGTAAATGTATTAAATAATAATAACAAAAACAAAGGTCACAAAAGAAATACTTCATTGATTATAAAATTTAAATTTTAAATAAAATCTTAGCTAATATAAATTTTAACTAATTAAAAAACAAATATATTAAAAAAACAAATTATATTCAAAAACGTACGCAAAACTCTCACGTTACGCTTGTAATTAGAAGTAAGGAAGAAAAAATTTCATGATCCTTTTTTGAACTCATTTTAGAATGTGAAAGAGTAGTATTTATTATTCATTTCTAAATGCATTTATGAATAAAAAAATGGTTCATTTATAAGCAACTGTTTTGTACTAAAATGATAAAAAATGTTTCTTTTTCGTCTCAAAAAAAGTTTGTTAATAATTTTGCAGAAGAACTAAAATTTTTTTATGGAACAACTTTTCACGAGTTTAATCTTCTCTAGCAAAATCATTCATTCAAAAATATTCTACTCGATACGTACTTAAAACTATCACTTTACTCAAAACCTCGCATATGGTTCAGTGGGAATATTTCACGTATAGTGTTAATCAATTCCTCTAAATAATATATCATTTTCCTTTCAGGTCAAAGACCAAACCTTGTTTGCATAAGGCACATGCCTTGATTCTTTGATTTTTTTCTAGAAAAAGAAACAACTTTTTGTTTGTTTTACCTGAACATTTTTTGAGCATTTACAAAACAAATCAAAATTGTTTGAGAAGAATGGTGACAATTTAATTACTATTCAAAAATGATTGCTGAGATTCTGATATGCTTTAAAGTTCATAGAAAGCTGTAATTGAAATAACATATCAACCATAGCCACCCGTCTGCAGCAAATTTGTTGCCACATTAGAAATATGGGAGTCAGTTAGTTCAAGGCAAGTCTAGAATGTTCATGAACTCCATTTTTTTGATATTGCAAAAGTATAGACTTTCAAAAATATATTGGTAAATTTTTGTATGGATAATGACAATATTTCCGCTTCTACATTCGTTTAAGTAGGAATCAAGTGTTCAGTAGGGTGTCGCAAAAAATATTTGTTTTTTACTAAAGCTAATAAGTTGGTCACTAAAAGACATCTAAGTCTTTGAATCATAATTTTTTTTTATTTTTTTTTATTTTAGTCAATGAACATAAGCTCTTACAGACTATGGAATATTAAATATGTTATAAAGATGAATATAAAATATGTTACAATTAAATTTAAATTCAATTCACTATAATTACTATAAGATACAATTTATTTGAGATTATTTTAATAATAACAATTTAGAGAATGTTTTAAGGATTCTTTAGAATCTGCAAAATCAATGTTGCAGTATAACATGCAATTATTAAACTCCAACATAGATCTAAACATTGGCGAGTTAAAGGCATCGTTTGATCTGCATGTTTCTAAATAAAATACCTCAAAGTGTCTTAATGTTCTCGACGCACAGTGGCTGAAAATCGTTTTTCATTGGCCAAAATTCTGTAACTTTTGAACCGAACAAAATATTTAAATAATTTTTTTTTTAATGGCTAGATATTTAGTTCAGCTTGACTTCGTTTTAATTACATTAAAATTGATTGAGGGCTTTTTAAGGAATTCAATGTCAAAGTTGAACTTTTAATTTTTTTTAACTTTTAGAGTGAAATATGGGTTTATTTTTGTTTAATTTATTAAAAAATTGAATATTTTAATATAATTATGAACCTATTTTGTAATAATAGAATTTTTTTTAATGTTACACTCAAAAAAAATTTTACACTCAAAAAAATAGTAAAATCAACTGGAGATTTTGCTATTATTACTGAAAAATTAAAAATTTTTTGCTGTAAAATTTGAAAATTTGTTTACACTCAAAGAATATTTACACTTAAAAAATCGTTAATAATATTATCTAAAAATCTTCCTCTAACTACAGAAAAATTTATTATTTTTTGCTGTCAAATTTGATAATTTTAAAAAAGATTTTAAAAATAAAAACTGCAATAGATTTTAATAGCATTTGTAACAATGGTAGGTTCTGTTTATTATTATATACTAATACTATGTTTTTCGTACTTAAATAACAATGAAAGGCAATTATAATTATAATCATTAGACTCAAATATTGATTGCAAATATTCCATATTTTGTTCTGTGCTATTTCTGTTCTTAGTAGTTTTTTGGCTTCTTCATCTAAATCCCGATGTTCCACTTTCCATTGATTTCGAATACTGGAGATGAACGGATCTGACGTTGCCAATAATAAATTAAATAGATCTTCATTTGTGGAATTTCGTGATATTTTTCTAGTATTGTGCTGTCTATTAAATCTTTAATCCTTGTTCCTTTTTTCCTGAGCCTCCTCTGATAGATCTCCAAGTGGCACCAAATGATATTTAATGACATCTTCTCCATGATAAAGGATTTTGTGGACTGTTGCAGACATATTTCTCCATGGGTAGTTGGTTGTATATATTTTTGCAGTTTCCTTAGCATAATCTCCAAATTTTCTAGAGTCAATTTCTTCATTGCACGCAAGTACTTATAGGATTATTTTAAATCTGAAAATAAGGTTTAAATCCACTCCTGTTATTTCAGATGCTGTTTCTGAATCTGAAAAGAATCTTCTTGCGGTGTTGCCATCATTTGTATTGCCTGACCCTTGTTTTGGCTGATCTATAATCAATCCAAATTTGCGATATTCATCTTGAACATGTTTCTTTTTTGAACTTCTTAACTCTTTGTTGGTTTCGTTGTTTCTTATTGATCCTGAAGGCCCAAAATCCAAATCATAACTGATTTTTAGTATGTGTTCCATAAGTCGTATTCTTGCATGTAGTGGTGATAATCCAAATTAAAAGGCATCGGTATAATCGAATGATTTTGTCGGGACTTGGTTTAATTGGGTTGATGTTGCTTAGCATATAATGCAGCTGGATGCAGCCTTCGTGTTAGTCAAAGCCTGACCTACTTTTCCATCTATCATTGTCAGCACTATTTGGTAGCTTACTTCAATTTGCTGCCCATCTAACTGTAATTGTAATGGCTGTAGTGTTGCTATTTGGGCCTTGATATCACTAACTTCTTTGTTAATGGCATCATGACTTTCTTTTTGGAATTCAAATTTGATTAACCTGCAGTATTTCGTAGAAGATGGTGTCTCATTTTTCCAAATATCCATTGTTTGCGTTGTACTAGTCGAAGGCTCCGAATCTTCCAAAATCTTTTTCAATCGCAATGGTACAAATGATACCATGAACATATCTGAGTCCGAAATATTTTCACATACAACTTGTTTGTATTGTTTTTGTCACGAAGAACCATCACATCCCCATTTACAAAATAGAATTAACTTTGTGTTTCCATATTTCTTTAACTCAGTTCCTGTTATTGATTGTAGCAAGCGTTTGGCTGTGTGATCAAGTAAAGATTTTAGTTGTACTTTTGCCGAAATTGGTGTGATTGTAATAGTGTCCTTTGATGGCAAGCAGTCTATTTTAGCAGCTGTTATGTAATGATATGCTGGATACATATTTGAGCCTTTTTCAATCGCACGCAATCTGAGCTGAATATATTGTTGTTTTGTTAATTTCAAATCCAGAAATAATGCTAATGCCTCTTCATTTGTGAACTGTTTTGCATCGCTCGGAGTTGGTATACTTTTAAGAATTCGTTTTGTTCTCACTGGACTAGCATTACAAACTTTTTCAATGATATCCACTTTTGGTAATTGGTTTTGTGATCATAATTGATGTAGGAAAGATTCTTTTATATTTGTAGAACCAATTTCATCGTTAACATTTTTAAGTTTCCGCCTCTTAGATCTATCGCTGCAGTTGTCCAATGATTTGCGTGGTCTTCCAGCCTTATCTAGCTTTGTTGTTTCACCAGCAACATTAAGTTGGCATTCTAACCAGTTTGCACTTTTTTTATAAAACTTTTGTTTGCAGTAGTTAACTTCTTTCAATCGTTTTTTTAGTACTTTGACGAAATTAGATAATTGCTCTTCTATTTCGGTACTACACGAATTTAAGTTTAATTTTATTTTAACGTAACTAAGAACATCTTCCTGGTTTTTGTTTCGAAAATACTCTTCGGCCAGTTCTTTATAACTGAAGTTCTCCATATTTTTCTCAATATTTTTATTTGCGTCTGTTATGTTTTATCACTTGCGAATATACGTCCGTACACTTGAAGTATTAACTTATTATTGAGTAATCCCGTAGTCTAAAGTAAAAACACAAAAACCTTTAGGCAAATTTGGAGAAATAAGAACAGTTTGGGTGAAATATATAGACCGTTGCAATTGAAACTTGTTATGGGTCAACAATGTTATTTGTCAACAATAGACTGAGGCCCGAAGTTAAAAAAATCTTAAGTTATTCATGAAGTTTAATACACCATTGTATACGAGTACTTATACGACTGTTTAAATTGTCGTAATTCGAATTTTTTTTAGAGTAATTTCATTAAAATGAAAAAGTGTTCTACCGGGGGCTCGTGGGGGGTGTAAAAGTATATAAAGGGTTAAACAAGATACATTCGCGTTTCTCCGGGTGGTATACGTTTCTTGTTCCCTTACTTCTTTTAGAAGTTCTATTCCACTAAAGTTTAAATTTGAGAAAAATATAGTGGTTTCATAAATATTTCATAACGCCCCTAATATCAAACGTTAGAACTGTGACTACTTACAAAAACTAAAGACTATAATCCTACTAACATTATAAAAAAGACCGCAGGCCAATATCGATGATAGCTTGCGAGTAGTAACCATTTATTTTTGATAAAAATAAAAAAAAAACACCTTTTGCTGAAATTAAAAAAACAGTTGAGTTTGACAGCATGTCACGCCCACAATCAGCAATAGTTTAACCTAATTTTTTGGCTACCTTAATCTGGATATATAAGCTACAAAAAGGAGTAAAAATTTTATAAATCGATGACATAAAAAAATTTGACTTTTGGCCAATGAAATCAAAATTTCAGCCACCGTGCGACGGAACATTAAAATTTATTAATTTGAGCAAGTTAGGACAATCTACCGTTCCCCTTACAATATCAAAAACGAACATTAGAGATAAAATTATTCTTCTATTCTGAAGAGTTTTTAATTTAATAAAACTACAACGATCATTATATGATGGCATTTCAATTTGAGAATTAATGGCTCTAAAAACAAAACGAGTAAAAGATTTTTGTACTCGTTCAAGGCGTAAGATGTGAGACGCATAGAACGGATTCCAGATAAATGAAGCATATTCCAACTTTGATCGAACAATTGATGTATAAAGACACTTCAGGGTATAAGGGTCTTTAAAACTTGATCCATTACGTCGAACTAACGCAAGTAGCGAGTATGCTTTCGGTATAATATAATTCAAGTGACCTATAAATATGAATCTCGAATCAAATATAACCCCGAGATCTTTAGTTTCACTTACGAATTTCAACCAAGTATTACCTAAAAGGTACGATGTTTTTAAAGGAGACACTGACATAGTGTAAGTAGAAAACACACATTTTTCATGATTAAGAAGCAGGCCATTGTTTGTACTACACCAATCAAAAATAGCATTTAAGTCAGATTGTAGTAACACAGCATCTGACAATGACCTAATTTTGAGAAAAATTTGTAGATCATCCTAATATAGAAGACATTGCGAATTCTTTACTTTTGATGTAATATCATTTATAAATATAATAAAATGTAATGGACCCAGTATACTTCCTTGAGGAGCACCAGAAGAAGCTTCAAATGGTCTAGATAGTTCGTTTTCAATGCAAACATGGTTTAACCTGTCACTCAAATATGACCCAAACCATCTTAATAAGTTAGAATGGAAACCTATTTTCGCTAATTTTTTTTATTAAAATATCATGAGAAACTTTGTCAAAGGCCTTTGAGAAATCAGTGTATATTGAGTAAACTTGATATCCCTTTTGAAAGGCAGAAATACAGTATTCCGTAAATAAAGTAAAGTTTGTTACCGTTGTTCGACCAGGTACAAAACCATGTTGGAAAGGAGATATTAAGCATTTTACGGCAAAATAAACTTTCTCTTTAACTATTGCTTCGAACAGTTTCGATACAGAGGTAAGTTTTGAAATCGGCTATAATTTTCAATATTATTTTTATTCCCAGATTTATATATTGGAGAAATAAATGATACTTTCCAATCCGGAATAAATGACCCTGTAGAAAGAGATATGATGAAAATTAGCTGGAGGGGACAAGGGACCTAAATCTATCAAAGGGCTTATATCTTTTGTAGTATCAGCTGAACAAATAACTGATGGTTCAAAATTTGACTCAAAAGAGTCAGCAAAAAGATTTGCGCTTTCAATGGCATTTTTGGAGTCTTTATTTTTAAAAAGAATTGCAGTTGGAATGTTTGAGCTTTTTTCTTAGAATTAACAAAACTCCAAAATGCTTTCGGATTCGACTTTATATTTGTTTCAAAGTTTTGAATGTATTGTTTGTATAGAAATTTATCTAAGAAATTAAATTCTCTCATAAAATGTCTATATTTATTAAAGTAATCAATATTCTTAGACACCGCCCATTTTTTATAAAACTTATTTCGAAGATTTTTTAATGTTAAAAGACTAGTGGTATACCACGGCAGTCTATACTTTTGCGTGCTTTTTTTAGGAACATGCTCACAACAAATCCTTAAAATGATAAATTTAAACAACGAAAAACACATTAAGATTAAAGAATTCGTTATGCCAATTTATGCTATTAAATGAATAATTCAAAAGATTAAAATCACAAGCATTAAAATTAAAGTTAAATTCATTAATAATTTTAGTCTCACTTTTACGAAAATCGTAAAATTCTATTTCTATAGACAAAGCAATATGATGTAAATTAGCAGGAGATATGGGAAAACCAGACTCACGTATATTAAAATTAATATTTTTACTAATGAATACCAAATCTAGTATTTTGTTTAAATTATTTTTACACTCATTAACCTGTAGTAAATCTAGCTCTAAGAAACTATCAACAACAAAAACCTCCAGCTCACTTTTTGCATTTGAAGGCACCAATCTCACATCTCCAGATAATTTAGACCATACTATTTTACTTAAGTTAAAGTCTCCAAGGATGCAAAGTTGGTGATTACTACTTAAAGTTTGACCAAGATGATTTAACTCTTTCCATATGTGCTTTATATAGTCCGAAATCACTATTAGGAGGAATGTAGGAAGCACAAATAAGTAATGCATCAGATAAGCCATCAACAGCAACACACAGTTGATCCAACAGGGAATCAGCTATTTTTAGAGAAATTGTTGAAGCTCGGAACCGTGAGTTTACGGCAATGTTTAAACTTTATTTTGAAAGACAAATGTTTAAACTTTATTTTAATATACATAACCCAGAAGTCTTGGCAAATTTTTCGGTAGTTTGGGTGTCATATATTTAATTTTTTCGTAAAATTATCGTACTTTTTCAAAACTTAAAAAATTTAATCAAAATGAAAAAACGTAACAGTTAGAAATTTGGCAAAATTCTAAGCAATTTCAAAAAAAAACAGTTCTTGATTTTACTCCTGCAATTTTAAAGTTAAGGGCGTTAAAACTTTGAAAAATTTGATTAAATCGTTATACCGTTGGTTGGTGTATCGATTATAAAATTCCTAAAAATATGAAACAGATTTAATTAACAGTAAGACGTTAGGGTTTTAAAAAATTAATTAAATCTACGAACAACATAACATTTTTATGGGAGACCCCAAAGAAGGGAAGTGGAGGGAATAGTTCGCAAAGGGAAAAATATTTATCTTGGAAAATTAATGGGGTCAGTCATACATCAGGCCCTCCCATAAAGGGGAAATATTTGCAACAGCGAACATTAATTATATTAAAATGTTATAATTTAAAAATTCATTTTTAAATAAATAAAAGTTTAAAACAAAACAAAAAATCAACTACAAAATATAAATGCAAGCAAGCTGGGTACAAGTCTTTTTTTTCCAAAGTAGCTGTTAAAAAATAAACAATTGAAGGATAAGTATTTAGTTAAAATTAAGATAAAAATTAAAGCGGTATTTTTTCTGGGAATAAAATAATTAAATAATATTTGATATTGTTTTGAAAACAACTTAAATAACAACCTTAATATTTTTTTTTATCAATTCGATTTAAGCATGTACAATACGTAAAGTTAATATTTATATTTGTATATTTTAATTAGAAATTAAAACTTAATTTAAAGAGACTCAAAAGATTTCGTACTATACAATTACAGAATTTAAAACTAACGTAAAACAAGCTTGTTGGCAAAAAACCCATCAAATTGTCAGCCAAACGTGCTTGGAATGAGCTTATAGTAAATTTACAAAAGTAAGCATCAACATTAGTTTCAGTGTGTAATTCAGCAAAAATCAATTGATATCCAGAAATTCATTCTTTAAGGGCCCAATAAAGTTTTTTGGCGGCCAAAAATCAAATTTTTTGTAGCTATCTTTGGAATGTATAACATCATTAAAATATGCTCAGAAAGTTTTAAGTCAATTGAATAAAAATTACTGTAGTATAAGCACAAACGTCTGAAGAAAACTATACTGTACCTTACTACTTCTAAAACTGTAAAGGCGTTTTTCTCGAAAAGTGTTGCTTGAAACTGGTGGAAAGCATTACTCGAAAACTATACTAAGGATCGCTCCCAAATTTTATGCATTTGTTAAGCAAATACAAATGGTACTTTTAATCGTTCGATTTTTATTTTAGAGAAATACTTTTTTATAACCTAAAACAAATCACTTTTTTAATCACTTTCTATATGAATTTCGAAAAACCTTATTTGAAGTTAATAAAATTCATATCAAAATAAGAATAAATTCGGTTAAATCATTGTGTAAGAATTATAAGATTTTCTCATCTCATGACATTGTTCAGAATTATTTCTGTGACATCTACGAACAAAACAAATTACGGAATTTCAATTGATTTTTTAAAAATTTCAAATGATTATTTCTGAATTTAAATTAGAGTTTCTGAATTTCAAATGGAATTTTATTTGATCTCTTATTAACTTCAATTGATTTATTCTGAATTTTAATTGATCTTAACTGAATTCCAATTGACCTTTTCTGAATTTTGTTTAACTCGAAACTCCCTGTCCCCTCCCTCCCCTCACTCCCTGTCTCCCTGCAACGCAAACACAAACAACACTTAAAATGTGCTTATTTAAGTTTAAACTATTTTATATTTGCGTTAACAGGTCATTCTGAAAATTTAACAAAAAGTTTACTCAGTGTGATTCGGGTTAAATATTAATAAGGCGTTGGAGCTTGTCCTTGAGCCGCCATTCGATGTAGAAAGAAAAACTTAACTAAGCTGTCGAAACTGACTTCAAATTCAATTTAAGCGCCCTCCAAAACACTAAGGGCTAGTTTCACGACCATTAGTTAACCACTGACCAGAGGTTAACTAACAGATTTGAGTTTCACAATCGAACCACCACCACTGGTGGCTTAAACCATTAGTTTACTAACAGCTGGTTTCTGTAATAGAGAAAAAAAAAAAGCAAAAAGTGAAACGTCAAACAAATATTGATGGATTTCGATTGGAATTACGGTGTTTATAGCGATTCGGACTATGAGGAAGTGTGGAGTGTTTCAATTACTCGTCGAAAAAGGATAATACAATCACGACCATATTTTTTTGTAAAAATTTATTTTTTTATTTATGTAACTATTTATATATATAAATATCACTTTTACTTAAAACAGAAATAATACTTTAATTCACAGCCGTACTATAAAATTAATTAAGGTTTCCAAATACAAACACATATTTGAATGCAAAAGTAAACTTAAAACACAAATAATACTTAAATTCACAGCAGTACTTTAAAAATAATTAAGGTATTCAAATACAAAGGCACAAATGAGTGCAAAAAATTCGAGAAATTTGGCTGAGTTCCTAAATGCATTAATACAATATATCAGTGTGTTTTATTTTGAATTGGTGCGAAAGTTTTTAACCAAAATTGCGCAACTATATTATTTTTAAGGCTTTCAACAGAGTTGCGTAGTGCTCGTATTTAAATTTAGCACTAATTTAAAATAAAACTCACTGATGCATTGCATAAATGCATTTAAGAATTGAGCCTTTCATGCGGATGAGAAGAAGAAACATGTTTAAAAACTGAAGCAGAGCACAATTGCCAGAATGCCGGTTGATTAATTAAGGTATTCAGTCGTAAATTTCATTCCCAATAATTGCTTTTCTAGCTTGTGCTTGTCAATCATATGCTTAACGCGCAAATCAAGTTCCTTATGGTGTAATTCAAATTCTTGTTTGTCCATTTCATGCTTTTTCTCCATTATTTTCATACATCATGCTCATTGTCCAAGATTTCAATTTCTTTTATCTTTTCTTCAGTCCATTTAGATTTAATATCTGCTAGCTTTGCCCATTTTGTTGCCTTTGAATTTTTGTCTCTTTCATGGGCCTTAAGCTTAGGATTCGTTGGAGTTTTAAGCTTCTGCGGGTTATATTTTTGCCAGCTGATAGATTACAGATTTTTATCTGGCACTTCCACTGCTAGAAAAAGAAATGTATAAATTGTTGCACTAATGTATATAAACAGTTTGGTTCTTACTGGTTTCATCTACCGCTTCTTCCTGGGTCAAATCCATTCTACAATCCAGAACATTGACTACGTCCAAGGCATCGCAGTCGTGTATGGAATCCAGACCAGATACTTGACGCTCGTTCAATATAGACCGCACTTCGTCATCTGTTGTAGTCAGCAACAACTTTGCAGGCGGCCCTCCACCAGTTGCGTACAAAGACCGCTTTTCAGCTGCCGCTCTCCTTTTTAGATCCTTTTTTAGGTTTTAATATTTAGTTTTTAGAACCATTAAATTCCTGTACGTCCGTTCCGCGTTCTGGCAATTGTACTCTGATTCAATTTTCAGCCATGTTTTCTTGTTTTCATCTGCATGATACTTATCAGATTTTTTACATTCAATGATGTGTCTGTATTTGTCCACTTTTTCCAAAAGAAAATCAATTCCATTTGATGAAAAGTTAGCACATCTCGCACTATCACTATTTATTGCATCCATTATTTTTTCAATTGTGCAGAAGAAAATAATTTAACCTTCGTCGGTGCCTTATTTTTAAAAACGCCATAGTTTTGTTGATGAATGAATTAAATGAAATATAATCGTTTTAATTATTTATTAATTTATTAATTTTAAAAGAAATAAAACCATTTTCAAATCAATATAAAGGAAAACAATTCAAAATAAAAATGAGAAATCAGGAAAATATCTAAAAAATCACAAAAAAGCAATTGAAATTAATTCAATCTCCGTTGATGTGCACATTTTTCGCATAGCTTATAGTAGTGTGCCGGACAGATAGATTTAGTACACAAATCACACCGTCTGGCGTGGTTATTTGCGTTCGAGATATAAGGACACATGTGACAACGAGCTCTCTTCTTGGTGACTGGTTGATGAGTTAGCGTCAATGATCCGACTTGTGGTGGGATGTGCTGCGCTGCAATTGATGTTGATGGCAAATCTGGATTGCGGATGCTGTTAACGACAGCAAGCGCATTCGGATTTCGTGGCAGTCGTTTACGTTGCTGGATGTATGGAGTGCACAACGATTGACCAAGTTCGACCAAAAATAATCTTCTTCTGATATTCTTCTTATGAATATTCTATCCTGGATTCATTGCTGTGTATATAATGAAAGCATTGCATGCCGATATATCAATCATGTTGCAAAAGAGGGCAACTGGCCATCGGTTCACCTTTCTTTTGCATCGGTATGTCGCAACCAACTTATCTAATACGTCGACTCCGCCTTTAGTTCTATTATAAAATTTTATAATTTCGGGCTTTTTTTTGTGGGTCGTTCGGATCAATTTCGACAGTTGAATGATAAGTGGAGAGCAGAGTAACAAAACGACGTTTTTTTGGAACATATGATAGCATGCAAGCACGTAAATTATGGTCGAATACAGCTTCGGTATGATGAATAGCTTTTCTCTTCATATCCACCAATGAAGGAGGAATTTCCTTCCGGTTCTTGCGAATCGTGCCTACCATAGTCATTTGTCGTTGCTTTAGTTTCTTAGCGAGCTGATGAGATGTGAAAAAGTTATCACACGTAACATTTCTTCCATTTAAACCTGAGGAATGAGTAAGAAATATAGAAATAGTCATAGTTTCTAAGCTACTAAACAAAGCAAATAACTGCAGTACCTTCAGTCATTTCCAGCACCACCCGTTCTCCTTGATTTACTTCTGGTGCGCAGTTACGATCACGTCTAATATACACTTGCAAATTATATGCATACCACGTCTCAGCATCTGTAGCGATCCACAATTTCAACCCATATTTGGCTGGTTTCGATGGAATGTATTGTGTAAATGGTGATCGACCACGAAATAGCAGTAATTGTTCATCGACAGTTACAAAATCACCAACACAATATAAGACTTTTAGCCGCTGCACCCATTTATCGAATATTGAACGTATCGGAGCCAATTTATCTCTCTGTCTTCTTATTTTTTTGTCATCGAAACGCAAACAGCTGTTGACAAGTTTGAAACGTTTTAGTGACATAGTAGATGGAAAAATTGGTATTCCATGCTTATCGTTCCATAATTCCGTGACGCATTCGCCATTTGAACGGTAAACGCCAGCCAAAATGAGTAAACCAAAAAAAGCATGCAATTCAACCATATCAATGGGCAACCAGTCATCCTTGTACCGAAGAAGGCCATACAGATTTGTCATTTCGAAAACAGTTTGTTGAATTGGTTCAATGAATAATAAAAATGTCGTGAGAATACTCGTACACTGAGCCACAGCATATACAGTAGGTCCTAAGAAAAACAATAATAATAACTAATAGTATAATAAATGTAATAACAATAGTAATAACAAAATTCAAGTTTACCTTGTCTGGTGGCGAATGAAGTGGACAAATTTCTATTCGAACGATTGAATTCAATGGGTTCTTTGGAATATTGAATTTTTTGTCTTTCGACAGCAGCAGTATATTGGGATCAACAATAGCCG
Organism: Dichetophora obliterata; assembly: GCA_963920525.1. Lineage (NCBI taxonomy): Eukaryota > Metazoa > Arthropoda > Insecta > Diptera > Sciomyzidae > Dichetophora > Dichetophora obliterata. The sequence continues at coordinate 135,328,510 of OY986438.1, read as the reverse complement.
ATTATCTTGTCTCTTGCTGGACAGAATCATCGCTGTCGTACTCATCCTCACTATGTGGTTCATTGTTCTCTGGCACAAAGTCGTCATCACTATCTGAATCAAAATCACCACTCACATCACTTGGATACTCATCGAAACAGGATAAATCCATCGTTTTTATTGAAATTTTCAAATAAAACACCAAACAAAACAGTAACGCGTCTGTTCACAACGTATATTATATGTTCCGTTATAATAAAGAAGAACAACGTGGCATTTTGCTCGCCAAGAATACGTAGTGTACATATTACACTTAGGAACCTATTAGGGAAATTTAATAGTGTAGGGTAGCAGCGACATCTACCGTGAAAAAAGATGTCAAAAATATAAACTTTACTTTCGATTTTTACATTGAGCCAAAATCTAAGCTCGATTTAATGAACTTATAATTAAGAAATATAACCTTAAAGTTGAAAATAGTGTAAAATTTACACAAGGGACCGATGAAGGTTAAGCAAATGTCACAAACATATGTTTTCTACAGTGCTGCCATATTTTTTTAACAAAATTGCTATTAGTTAACTAAAGCATTGTGAAACCCAAATCATGGAAAGTTATAGTTAACTAACAACCTTTAGTTAGTTAACCAATTGGCCCTAAATAAAGACGTTAAACCCACGATTTTTTCCTGTTGTACAGTGTTATTAAAGAAGGTCTACACTTTGCATGCTTTTCACCAGCTGTTTGAAAGGGTAAGCTTACACATTTCATATTTTTAGCAATTTCGTAATCCAAACACCAAACAACGATTTAACGATTCAACCAACGGTTGCAAAGATTTTAAAGCTATTACCTTGCAACGGAACAAATAAAATCAATAACTTTTTTAAGTTACTTAGGACAGTTTTATTCACTTTTTATAATTTGAGTTAACTTGAGCAGTTTCAATAACTTTTGTTAACTTGACTTTTTGTACAACTTTCGAAGTTAAATATTTTAATTTCTCAAGTTAAAGTTTAATTTCCTTCAGTTCAAGTTGAAATCTTATATGTTGGAGTTAAGTCAAGTAATAAATACTGAGGTCATAAAACATCCCAGGGAATTTGATATTTGATAAGAAATGAGAAAATAAATTACTTTTATAACTTATGAAATAGAAATTTGTTGGTGTTGAAGGCAACGCAATGTCAAAAAATATTTTGATATTAAAATATATGTGTGCTCAATAAGAACAAAGTGATTTCCAAATAATTGGGTTTTTCAGTTGACGGTGTTTTGAATAAAGATATGTTTTAAGTCACTTCGTTAAACAATAACGCTTGCTTTATATGTAGTCTAATAAAAATATTTCTAAAAGACGTGCGCTTTTACATTTTAAATTAGCTTGTGTTATTATGCCGATTTTGATATTTTTAGTTCTTATTTAAAACATTATATAGTTTTTTGTCAATCGAAAAAAATGGTGTGTATAATTTTGTCTTCGTATTTTGATAACAGAGGCGGATAAATTCGAGTCCTTCAAAATATGGTCAACGGTTAATCTATTAGTTAACCAGCTGGACCAATTTTTAATTACTTTGGTTTTATTTCGTTTATTTACATGCAAGCCATATATTCTATTTTTTAAGAAAGCGACTTTGGGACCTTTTAGCATATAATAAAAAACCAATATTACAAAAATAGTTTCTTTATACTCACCACTATCTAAATTATGTTAAAATAAGCTCGACTATGATACATAATAAAATGGCTTAAAAATAAATCGTTAAAAATTTAAATTTTACCGCTTGAGAATCTAGAAACCTACTTTAAGCGCAATCCTTAAACGCGTTTTTCTTTAAACGTTATTTCTTAATGCGACCTGCAATGTAGTTCAGCTCTTTGCAATTTGACATAGCACTTTTTTTAGAAAACTGTTTTTAACCATTTTTATATTTCTAGAAGAATAAGTTGATTTTTTTTAAGTGGTCAAAAATGTCCTTTTTTATTTAACGTTTCTCCTCGTCAAACTAATATTTACTAAATCAAGTGAACTTGAAGGCTGCACGATATTATTTTTTTGGTCAACTTCCAACATACAGAGTAAATGGAGCTATAGTATTTGCACCATCTCTGTCGAAATCCTTTCAATGATGCAAATTCAGTCACTAGAGCTGTTAAACATAAAAAGGCATATACAAAAATTTAGTAACTGAAATCGAAAAGTTTTATCAGAAATGTTGTCTTTTTTTGGGATACCTTAATTAACTCTCTATGCATTACTACTTCTTGAAAATCAAGTGAGCACCAAACTGAAATTGGCAAGCTTCATATTAACAAATGGCTCCAGCTGAACGTCGAAATTCCACTTTGTGAACTAATGCAAAAATGTAGGCACCGACTTCTCATAATTGTGCAAATAATAGGTCTGTTCCCGTACTCGATTCAAGTAGCTTGAAATTACTTGAAAGCTTTATTTTTAAGCTCGAGAGAGAGGAATAGCAAGCAAAATGACACTCTCTAATATATTACAATTAATTTAAGTTAGTACGGGAACAGACCTAATAACAGCCCTTTCATATTACTGCGCATCGAAATTTCTTTTGGCTAACTAATGATTATAGTCTTTGAAGCTGACATCGATGAGTGGAAATTAAAACAGGTCAGGATATAAAGTGCAATTCAAGCCCTTGCAAGGACTTTGATCGATCCGCTTTTGATTGTGTTGTGCGTGTTATTAAATGTTTGAACACAAATGATCTAGAACTAGATCTACAAGTAATGCCGACAAGTAATAAAGTCTCTGAAGTTTATTTAAAAATAAATATTAATTGAATAGAATAAACATTCAGTCTCAGAAGTGAATTAAACCCTTGCCACCACGGTTCTTAGTAGTGTCCGACCGAATATTCGGTTTCGGTTTCGGTTACGGCCAGTTTCGGCCAGTTTCGGCTATATTGAGGCCTCAATATGGCCGAATAACCGAAACTAGCCAAAACTTTTGGTAAAAACTTCTTGCATAAGCCATTTAATTCAAATATAAAAATATTGACAACGCATTGTACAAAACAAAAATTATGAATTCGTCTACAACTTGATTTCTCGTGTTAACGCAAAACATTTTGGTTAATTTTATGCGTTCATACTATCATTTTCGATTTTATCATCTCTATTGCAATTAATGTTAAAGTTTTATCGGTACTGAAGCCAAAAAATGATAATTAAACCTCCGAACCAATTCCGTGTGTGTGTAATAAAGGAAAAGAAAATGAAATATTTTTACTTTTATAATACTAAACCTTTGAAAAAAATACTTTTTTTTGTAGTTCTATAAAAATGTACATTGTAGGTGCATACTATTTTGAGTGTGTACTGAAGATATAAATTATGCAATGCTTTTGTAATAAAAAATAGAAAATGATCACATTTTTAATAAAAAAAAAAATAAACTGGCCATTTCAGCCCTTGGAAGGACTTTGACCTAGCTTCTATTGATCAATTGTGTTGTGCGTGTTATTAAATGTTTGATCACAAATGACCGAGAACTGGACCTACGTGTTATGTTCTCAAGAAGCTTTACAGGGCAATTTTTATTCTCTGAGGTTTGCCATTGTCTGCAGAGAGGTGACGACCGAACAGAAAAATTAATTCAATTAAAAAAAACTTTCTGTCTGAGCTGGAATTGAACCCGGGCTACCGCAGTTCTTTAGCTTAGGGGCCACATTTATTATTATAGTAAACTTTAATTAGTTATTATAAATTTTAATATTCAAATAATACTTTCTTTTACATTAAATTTTTTTCATATGTGTATGAAAGTACTTTTGTTTCCTTTTAAAAAAAAACTATTTGTAAAAACTTAAATTTTCATATAAATAACCAGTTTCGGTTTCGGTTTCGGCCAAATATTATAAAATGGCCGAATATTCGGTTTCGGTATCGGCAAAAATTCCGGTCTCGGTCGGACACTAGTTCTTAGCATACCGACCACGCCCTGTAATCAGTATGCCACGGACGCCATAGCTTGTTTAACGGTTAGCGGAACCTTAATCTTTAATATTGTGCATAAAAAAGCTGTAGTGATCTGAATAGAATCTAGTCATATAAAGTAATACGTGCTTCAAACAAAAGCATGCGTTTTGAAACCATGTATGAAATAAACATTGTTCTTTCAATGTTCTTTCAATATTCAATCATGTATTTTTGGAATTGATAGTTTAAGAATAAGTGTTGTTATGTTATTTTTATGTAAAATTCTATAAAAAAAAACTACTGGATATTTTCTCAAATTTCTTGTTTTATTTAAAATTACAATCCTTCCGGTTAATAATGGAAAATAATTTCATTCAAATGGCTGCCTCGGCTGGCCATTCAGTTGCCTACACGATCGGTCCAATTTTTAAACACATTATCGATTGTGTGCAGCTGTATTTCACCAATGGCTTCACGAATATTGTCCTGTTAAGCGTCAATTGTCTCTGGCTTGTCGGAGTAACACTTATCTTTGAGGGCGCTCCACAAATAATAGTCCAACGGTGTCAAATCACAGCTCCGAGGTGGCCAAACGACATCAGCTCTGCGGCTGATAATGCGATCTTCAAAAACAGGGCGCAAAACATCGAGTGTAGCTTCGGCTGTGTGGTACTTAGCGCCGTCCTGTTGAAGCCAAATGTTGCCAAAATCCTCCTCTTCAATTTTTGTGAACAAAAATTAGTTCAACATGGTCCGATAACGATCGCCATTGACTGTAACGGCCACTCCTTGCTCATTTTTGAAGAAAAATGGCCCAATTATGCCTCTGGACCAAATTCCGCACCAAACAGTGACTCGTTTTGGGTGCAGCGGCTTTTCAATGTATGCGTGCGGGTTTTCTGTGCCCCAAATGCGACAATTTTGCTTGTTTACATATCCGCCAAGATCAAAATGAGCTTCATCTGAAAAGATGATTTTTTTTGGCAAAATCAGCATCTTCTGTAAGTCGATCGCAGGCCCACTTAGCGAAACAAAAACGCATTGGATGGTCAGTTGGCTTCAACTCCTGAACAAATTGGACTTTGAATGGCGTCATACCAAGGTCTTTATGCAAAATTCGTCTCAATGATGTCTCCGAAATGTTCAATTGTTGAGAAGGACGGAGAATTGATGTTGATGGCGCTTCACGCACACTTTCTGCCACAGCAGCAATATTCTCGGGTGTACGCACTGTTTTTGGCTTTTCACGCTTTGGTTTATCGATGAGGATGCCAGTTTCTTTCACTTTTTTCACAAGATAACGAACATACGGAGCTGACGGTGCTTATCTTCTTCCAAAATCTGTACGCAATTTTCGCACACATTCTGCAACATTACCATGATTTTCAAAGTAGTGTCGTAATATTTTCCAGCGTTGTTCAAGCGTATACACAACCATATTCGTTTAGCGGAAGGATAAAACTAATTATCTGTCAAATCAGACATGATCTAAGTGTTACCATTCACGAAATAAGCACTAGTTGAAAAAAAAAGTTAGATCGCGGACCCTGTAGTAGTCTGTAAGATGAATTCTGCTAGATGAATTGAAATAAATAAATAAATAACTGTTTTTATAGTAAACATTTTGTTTTCAGAGCACATACATGGCTCCTCGTTCGTGAAACTTGACGCCTCTTGATGACTTCTTATGGAGTTATGATACGTCATTAGCCGAAAAACCAGCTCAGCTAGCACATATTTCGATTTGTAACAAAAATATGTTATAATTCGGTGATATACCAGTTTTTTCAAACAAATTTTGTCACAAATGGGTTGTATTAAAGTTTCAAATAAGTCATTTGTAACAAATTATTCGTTTTGTTGCAAATAAGTTAAACTACGGTGTTAATTATGTTGAAAATAAATGCACTTATTGTAAAAATGTTTCATAAAGTTTTGAAAAAAAGTTATCTTAACGTTAAATTGACATTATTACAACATTTATTTTTGTAGCACCTATAAAAAATGTTTGTGTTTTGTAATTGTAACAAATACAGTAACGAGTTAGCAACCTAGATAATAAGTTATATCATTGTCACAACAACTAAATCTTCTAAACTTCGGTTTGAAGATATTTTTATTAAGTTATAGGGAAATCACTACAACAAAATGTTTCCAATTTTACTGTAACGCACTAAAATACCATAAACAAAATACAAATTTTAGTGTTCACAAAAAATTCTGTGTTGCTTGTCAATTTCTTTGCGTAGGCTTCTGCTACCATATAATCCATTTTTTTTTTTATCTTTTCGCAAATCAATAACCAACTTCATTGACATAAGTAACATAAATAGTCCAAATATTGGCAGCGTTCAACGAGACTTCGAAACTGAACAAATTTTTCGTTGAATGACAATAAATCATTTTGAAATTGTGAGAATTTGTTTTTTTGCAAGAAGGTTGAAATGTGGAATTTATTCAGTTACAAGTACTTTGAAAATAGTCATTGCAACCTTATGCTGTATTGAGGTTATTATTCAGTTGCTACAACTTTAGGAAACATTATTATAACTTAAAAAATGTAGTTATTAAAAATAATGTTGAATAGAGGTTTTTATTAAGTTGCAAGGACATTGAAAATAATTATTGCAAACTTATGCTGTATCAAGGTTATTATTCAGTTGATGTAAGTTTAAAAAAGAGAATTGTAACTTAACAAATTTCGTTTGAAATAAGAACGATGTATTGAGGCTATGATTCTGTTGCAAGAACTTAAAATAAAACCATTGCAACTTGTATAATGTAATTAGTTACAGGAACGTTGTATTGGAGTTATAATTCAGTTGCAAGAAGTTTCGAATAAAATTTTTGTAAGTAAATGCTGCATTATGGTTATTATTCAGTTGCAAATACTTAAAAAAAATAATTTTATCTCTTGAGTTGCAATAGCTATGTATTAGGTAGTACTTATTGTTTTCTTTTAGAATTTTCAGTGCAATATGACATTAGGAACTTAAAAAAATATATTTAGCTATATACTAAGCATTATTACGCCGAAATTAAAAACTCGAACTATATCTTTTATCCAAATAATTTTAAAAATTTTTATTTTTTTGGGTGGCGCGTGAGTTTTCTAGAGGTAAAACACAAACGTTCATCGAAAAAATGGGCTTTATTGTAAAATTTTAGTGTATAGATAAGTCTTCACATTTTCAATTTAATTTCACATCTTTTTATTTCATTCCAATTTGTCTTTGAATTTTAAAGTACACTCCAAAAAATTGTCACTGGTTTAATGAAAATTATATTAAGGAATTGTGTGTATGCAAAACACTTTAAAACTTTTTAAGAACATTATTTTTTTAATCAACAATATTTATGTCATCAGTTATTTAAAAAATCTATGCTTATAACAAAAAATAACTTCAATAAAACAAAATATTTGTTGCATTCACGTTATTTTACCTGAATTATAACGTAAGAATAATACAATAAAAACTTTTTTGGATGTTTCAAGTATGTTTCATCTTGTGGCGTGCAACTTAAGTTGATACCTACAACACATTTATAACATTGTTATAACACATTTTTCGCCTAAGTGCAACCTAAGTTGTTACAAAATTAGCGTAAAATATCTGCTTTTTCAGTTATAATACGTTACAATTATGATTTAAATCCATATTGGCGACACTTTTACAACCTTTGCTAGCTGGGCAGCAACTCTTGAAGCATTGGAAGCAAATATTCAAGTCACCATTGACGCTATACGGTCAGATATATTGGAAAAATTTGGTGAAAAATTAGACTGATCGAATGGACTATGTAACTCGTAGCCTCGAAAAAAATGTGTCGGAAATCATATTAAAAAAATAAATGCCATGACATTATTTATCAGATTATAATAATAAAAAATTCATTCCATCAATATTATTGTCTTTAATTATTATTTAAAGTTCTCATGCAGCTAGGAAAATATTCTTGATAAGATATCTTGATAAGATAAGATATAATATGTTAATTTTTTTAAATGACTATATGGGTATTTTTTTAGAGGCATAGAATTTCTATTAAAAGTAAAATACTACAAATTAAATAAAACGACCAAAATTTTAGCTTTATTAGCTCACAAATTTTATGACATTTAATATTTAAAAACAATTTTTGGCATATGGTTTCCATGACTGCGGATTATGAACGCATCCTGGCGGTCCAATTTTGCACCACATTTTCGAGCATACCCGGTCTTAATTCGTCAATAGTGCGTCGAATGTTGGCTTCTAACTGATCAATTGTTGCTGGTTTATCAGCATACACCAGAGATTTTATGCACTCTCACAAAAAGTGGTCTAAAGGTGTCAAATCACAAGAACAAGGTGGCCAATTCACAGGTCTATTTCTTGAGATGATTCGGTCACCAAACAGTTGGCTCAACAAAGTGATGTTTCACGCGCTGGTTGGCATGTTGCACCATCTAGTTGAAACTATTTCTCCTCTTAACGATTTGTAATGACATGAGGATTAAAAAAAATGCACGAATCATTTGCCTGTAGCGTTTGCCATTCACGGTAATGTTGGCACCGGTTTCAGATTAAAAGGCAAATGGGTCGATGATGCCTTCGGCATGTAAAATGCACCAAACATTGATTTTTTCGGGATGTAATGTAGTCTCAAGAGTCTCACGAGCATTGTACTCACTCCAAAAACAACAATTTTACTTGATTACATGCCCGTTAAACCTGCTCAGATGGACGATTATGCGCGCCGTAAACTTGACGAAGTAATCTATAAGTTTGGCGAATAGAGCGTGAATTTTGAAAATAAATTTCTACGATTTGTAAACGGTGTTTTAGTGTAAGTCTTTGCATGATGATTTACCAAATTATATTGAAAAAAGTTTTTTAACAAAAAAAAAATCCAACTTCAAAACCACTACATAGTAAAAAATAATTCAAAATTGCTTTTCACATTAATTTTTGGTCCAATTTATTTTATAATTAAAATTAATATATTATATTAGTGCCAACTTTAAAGGTTTTATATTCATGGAGAAATTAATATATTTATGATAATAATACAAAATAGAAAAAAAGATAAAATAATAAGATTTCCAGTTTAATAATACATATAAATAAATTATCCAATTTGACCAAGTAAAAAGTAATTTAAAATTATTAAATTGCGTCCATTAATTACTTGAGGTAATTTTTGCTATTTTTTAACCCCTCTTCCCCCACGTGAAACTGAGTGAGATTCGGCTTAACCTCCCCGTCCCTTTAAACGCCTCACTTAATTAATGAACGCCCCCTTCTGATATCAATTTTGCCCATTCTTGTAACGAATTTTGGTACTCTAGTGTGAATATTGACTGAGATACAGTATCCTAGTGTCAATATAATTCGAGGTACAGCGTTTTTCTAATATTGCCTCACACTTTATCGAATAACGCCCACTTTTTTGACCATAATTTTAAATAATTGTGCTCACCCCTGTACTAAAACTGTTTATCTTATATTGCCACGCCCCTGTGTTGAATACCGCCCACTTTTTTAGACGGGCACCTTTACGTCCAATGCCTCTATCTGTTGACAAAATTGCGGCAATCAGCCAAGTAGTTTAGGAGTAATCGATATACATACATTAAAAAAAAAAGAAGAAACCAACCAACTTGAGAACCTCCTCCTTTTTGATGTCGGTTAAAGGAGTAAAAAACTCTTTATTAGTATGTCAGCTAATTTGACAGTTATCCCTATTAGAAGTTCTATACCTTTAAAAAAAAACACCCTTTACTTGAAATATAAGATGATGAAATATTTAATGCATTTGAACCAATTTTTTCTTTATGAATAAAACAATTTTTTTTGGCAGAATTTCGTTACATTTGGTCCAATTTTGGGACAAAGAGACAGTTGCCAAAATTTGGGGACATGTCCCGAGTAAATGGAACAGTTGGTCACACTATGCAAAGTCAATCGCGTCGGAAGCGAATTTCATCTGGGGGGGCAGTACAAATGGGGGGGCAGTACAAATGGCGGTGCAAAAAAAGTTCACCAAAATTTCTTCACATGAAACATGAAAAAGAGAGAAAGAAGAGGAAAATATATAATACAAAAATATTATCGTTGTAAAAAAACTGATATTTTGAATAACTTTTCCTTTTAAATTGTTTATCTAGCTAAAAAAGTGAGGGGGCAATTGCCCACCTTGCCCCCCCGCTTCCGACGCCAATGTGCAAAGTACTTGCAAAATGAGTGCAAAAACAAACTATAAAAATTATATTTTCATTACTAAAATAAGATAAACGTTAGGCACTAAAAATATAATTTTTTTAATACATTTACCTTACGCAGATATCTTCTATGCACCTTCGACTGCTGCAAAAATTAATTTTGACTTCAAGCAACGACAAGAACAAAAACCGACTTAAAAAAACTTACGAAATCTACAACAAAAGCAGCACGCTCAACAAAACAAACGATGAAGATTTGTTGTTGCTAAAGTGGGTGCAAGAATAATTTAAAAAATTAAATTTTCATTGCCCAAATAAGATAAATATGTACATATTTGAAGAAATAAATGTAGCAATATTGAATAGTTCTAAATGGGGCAGTAAAAATATAATTTAACTTTATTTCTACGTGAAAATACGCAAATATTTCAATTAATTTTAGCCACAACAAAGCAATGCTTCTTTTCAACGATTTTTTCCTCGGGCGTTTTGTCGCTGGTGCCACTAAGTGTGAAAATAAAATTCAAGTGTCCTCTGACTCTTACTATACTTAACTGAGTGGAAAATAAAATATATTTAAATTAATAAAAAAAGAACAATATTATCCATCTGATGAAGATTATGTTACAACGCAATTGGTGTTCAAAATAATAGGGGTATTCACGGGTTGTTGCGAATTGAAGGAATGTGAAAATGCAAGATATTTTGCGCACTAAGGAGTGAACATCAATATTGCAACTTAATTATGCAATAAAATTAAATGTCGAATGAACAGTAAATATTTTGCCACCTTATTTCAAAATCATAAAAAGTTATTAAAATCTACGTACAAACATAACCTTTTTAAAGTTTTACCCAGGTGGCAACTACGTTCAAAAACAACCAAAACATGAATCATCAGTTTAGCATCACTGCTTGTGTGTTCTCGCAATTGGTTTGAGTAGTGCGTAATTCAAGAAGATTAGCAAAATTGCTTCCAATGTGTTTGTTGTTGGAATGATGCGAAAGTTCGCAATCATGCATTTTCGCATCGTCGCAACTGCGTTTTGCATCAACCCGTGAATACCCCTAGTTGATCTCGTCTTTTGGCCGGTGACAGTCGTTTGTCTTGTGTTGATTTTTTTATTGTAATTTGTGTTATACCAGTGTTTGTTTAATTTCGGTATGTGCTGTATTTTCATTTATTTGTGATTGAAAATTGTTTTTAAGGTTGTTTTCAATATAAACCTATAGTGTTTTCATGCTGTGTGGCTAAATTTTTTAATGTTTTATTGTAGTACATACATGTGTTGTTTTAATTGTCGTTTATAGTTTGATAGCTGAGCTGCTGCTTATATACTTTTTTCTTTCTCTTTTTTGCGTTCCTCTTTGTGCGTTGTTTGTTTATTTGCATAAACTAAGCACAGAGAACTGTTGCAGTTGCTTTTAAACTTCAACATATTATATTAACCCATTAGCACTTAGTGGACATTATTTTTGCTCACATAAAATTATTGAACTTTGTTTATTCGCTATGGAATATTTTTCTGTAGAAAATTTTGCTGCTTGTTCTTTAGACGAGCTTTGCAAAAGTCAAAACATTCTGAACCGTATGTTCAGTTGTTCTGGCCCATGTGGGCGTTTGTTCCATACATCATGTGCTGGGATCTCTAAGTCGTGTCTTGATGATTTAATCTCACCACGATCAGGTCTTCGCTGGTATTGTGCTTCGTGTAGGGTTCTTTCACCAGATGAGTTTTTCTCAAAAATTAAGCTTTTCGGTGATAGTCTTAACGCTTTAAATAACAATTTTAAAGAAATTGTTACATTTTTTAATGAAGTAAGCACCTCACCCAGTACTAGCATTTATGATGAAAAGTCTTCATCGGTAAATATTTCGACCGCATTGTCTCAGACTCTTCCAGCCTTTTCTTCTGAGACTCAAATAGTTTTATCTAAAAAAGACCTAAATATTTCGAAGAAAAAGAGAAATAATTCCAAAAATAAAAGTAATAAGCGGCGCATGACGCTTCCAGCCACTTTAGAAACGAAGCAGATCTCGGCTAAACCAGTGTATACGCCAGTGAGAATAGATAATATAGTTATTACTCCATCTTCTCCATCTGTTTCTCCCCCGGCTAGAAATGACATGACTAATGAGCGCAATAGTTCATTAAATTTAAGAGCTTTGTCGAGAAAAAAAAAGATTTTCATTTCACGTCTTCAGCCCGACACAACAAGTGAAAATGTATTGACGTTTGTTAAACACAACCAATTAGTAAATCAGGCTGCTTTCTGCTCATGCAAGAAAATTGGCAATAAACCGTCCCACGCATCATTTATTCTCACAGTAGCTGCTGAAGAGTTTGCAACTGTTTTGAGCTCTAATCTGTGGGCTGATAATATCTTTGTTTCTGAGTTTAAGCCTAAACACAGGTCTAGAAGGACGAATAATATCACCAGTCAGACCCAAAAAAACTAAATAGGCTTTCCCTTTACTATCAAAATGTAAGGGGATTGCGTTCAAAGACGCGCGACATTTTTTTGTCAACTCAGAATTTTTCTGAAGATATTATCGCGTTAACTGAAACTTGGTTGAACGGAGGAATTACTGACTTAGAACTGTTTGACAATAGTTTTCAAGTATATAGGAAGGACAGACACTCTGACAATAATTCTGCAGTTGGTGGTGGTGTCCTATTAGCTGTAAGGAGCTCCTGTGTTAGTTCCTTTATTGATATTCCCTGCTCTGCTAATATCGAACTTATATGCGTTAAGGTTGTACATTGCAATTCTAATGTATATGTTATTAATGCATACGTTCCTCCAAAGAGCAGTGTAGAGGTCTATGCAAGCCTTGCGGATTGCATAGAATTTATATTAAATTTACTTGACGTTAATGACGACATTTTATTGTTGGGCGATTTTAATTTGCCTGACTTAAAATGGCATTCTTCTGACGATGAAACACATTTTTGTGCATCTAATTCGAAGACACGCCAAGAACATATATTTGTTGACAATATATGTTCTGACTTACAACAAGTTAGTTGTATTTATAATAGTCTGGAAAGGCTGCTTGACCTAGTCTTAACTACAGACAGTAACAATGTCATTGTTCAGAAGGCACTTCATGCTTTGACTACTATTGATAATTACCATCCACCTTTGAGTATTTGGTATAAATCCGATAGGGAGAATATGGTAAATTCAAGCTCTGTTGACACAGTTTATGAATTCAATTTCAAAAAAGCTGACTTTTTGGGGTTGAATCATTTACTTAATAGTAAATTAAATATAATTACAGAATACATAAATAATAATAATCTTAACAGTTCAATAAATTATTTCTATACGGAGCTCTTTGCCATGTTTTCTCAGTCTGTACCATATAGTCTCAAATTTGCGAAAAATTCTGCGTACCCTTGGTACACAAAGGATTTAAAGACTCTTCGCAACAATAGGAATAGGGCATGGAAGAAATATGTTTGTAGTTTTGACTCAAATGACCTAGAAACATACAAACGTTTGTTTCTGGAATTTGAGAATTGCTCAGCTGCATTATATAATGAGTATTTGGATAATATGAAGCTGAGTATTTTGTCTGATCCAAGAAAATTTTGGGGATTTATTAATGTTAAGAAGAAGACTGATGGATTTCCTTCTTCTTTCAAATTTCAGGACGGATTTACTGACGATTCCACCATTATTTGTGGCTTATTTGCCAATCTTTTTAAAGAATCATTCTGTTCAGATTCTTTTAATCCTGATTTAGCGTATTTTGATTATATGAACAACGCAACCAGAGTTTCATTGGGGCATATATCTTTTACCTCAGAGGATATTTTTAAGTATATTGAATCAATCGATGAGGACTTTAGCGCTGGACCAGATGGAATTCCTGCCGCAGTGTTAAAACAATGCGGCTCCGTTTTGTGTCAGCCTCTCTCGTTACTTTTTAATAAATCAATTAATGAAAGTAATTTTCCTCTTTTTTGGAAAAAATCTTATATCAGTCCTATTTACAAAAAAGGTTGCAGGAACGACGTCACTAATTATAGGCCTATCGCTAAATTGTCTTCGATTCCTAAACTTTTTGAGCGAATAGTGTACGATCGAGTGAAAATTCACTGTGGGCAAGTCATGACAACTCGTCAGCATGGTTTTGTTACTGGCAGATCCACTGTGTCTAATCTCCTTGATTTCACTACATTCTGCTTAAAATCGATTGATTCTGGTAGCCAGGTCGATTGCATTTACACTGATTTTAGCAAAGCTTTTGATAAATTACCACATAATCTAATTTTATTTAAACTTAAATTAATGGGATTTCCACAATATTTTGTAAACTGGATCAAATCGTATTTGATGGAGCGATCTTATCAAATACGGTTCCGAGGCGTGTTGTCTTCTGAATTTGTTGCAGAATCGGGTGTTCCTCAAGGAAGCCACCTGGGCCCACTTCTGTTTATTTTGGCAATTAATGATGTTACCCACGTCATTCAACACTCTCATTTGCTTATTTATGCTGATGATATGAAAATATACAGAACAATTGATTCTAATGACAATTCAGACCTGCTCCAGTCAGACTTGAACTCCTTTGAGGTTTGGTGTTCTAAAAATAACATGTTTTTAAATCCAGATAAATGCCAAACTATGACCTTTTCGCGTAAAAGGAACAATTTTATTTTTGATTACAAAATTAAAGATACTGCTTTAAGTCGTGTAACTACCGTCAAAGACCTTGGTATATGCATGGATTCTAAATTGTCGTTTAACATGCATATTGATACAATTTGTAAAAAAGCGTCTTCTATGCTTGGTTTTATAAAACGGTGGGCCAAAGAGTTTGATAGCTTAATAACAACTACAACTCTGTATTATTCAATCGTGCGTCCTCACTTGGAGTACGCAAGTCAAGTATGGTCCCCACATTACAATGTGCATGTTGATCGTATAGAAAGAATTCAAAAACGTTTTGTTCGGTTTGCTCTAAGAGGCTTGAGTGGAACTGACACATTTAACCTTCCTCCATATGAGGATCGTTTGAAATTATTAAAAATGCAATCTTTAAGTGAGAGAAGAAAATCTGCTGATATCGTCTACTTACACCAACTCATTACTGGTGTATTCGACTCTCCAGAGCTTCTTTCTCTTATAAATTTTAACACTAACCGTAGAAGCAGTAGAAACTCTAACAACTTGATTTATTTACCATTTAGTAGAACAAATTATATGTTAACTGCTCCATTAAATCGCATGAGTACCTATGTTAACAACTGTAACGTGTTTGATGTTAACTTGTCGAAAGGTCAACTCAAAAGTAGATTGAAAACTAATGTATGATTAGATCTATGTAAACGCATGGTTAGTTGTTATGTCTTGTGTTGTCCCTGAGCCCAACCCATATTATGGTGGGTAAATTTTTCTCCCTTTTGGTTTTTTATTGGACCACTTTTATCGATATCTTTGAGTTATTTCAATGATATTGGATTGGTTCTTAAAATGATCTATTGCGGAGAAAGTGTGAAAAAAAGCTGTAGTAGCTGAACTCTATTGTTATTGCATGTAATCAATTTAAAAATTTAGTATTTGATTGTCATTTTTTAAATTCACACCGCATTATTATTAAGAGTGTAGGTAACATTAAAAGGAAGCGAGATAATGCTTAGGTTTTGTATCATTGTTTGTATAAAACTTTAAATTCGATATTTATTTTGTACATAAAAACAAAACCCACGCATTTAAGCAAAATGTCAAATGAACTGGAATTTGAGGAGAATATTAATATGTGTGCTATTTATGTGAATATGATGACTTTTTTTGCCACTTATGTGACATTGATGCAAAATTTCAATTCCTTTAATTATACTATGAAATTAATTTAAATAGTTATTTCAAGCACATCATTTCTTTAAATACATAAAACTACAAGAAGAGGGCAGAAAAAATCTTACATTTTTTTCACTTTTGTGAAAACAAAAAACGGGTTTGACATTAAAACTAACTGCATTTGACTTTGCAATCATCCTAAATATACATTCTCTCGTTGAACCACAAACTATGCGACAAAATAAAAGACATTAGAAACCTTTTGAAGAGCTATACAAGCAGACTATTTTGTGTAAATGATCTATTATTTAAACTCATATCCAATAACTATCCCAAGCTGCTCTATTTATAACAAAAAAAAATTAATAAAAAAAAATTGAACTTGTTTTTGTGTGAAAAGTGTGACTTCTGGCGCCAACACGCCATTTTAAAATATGTTGTTACATTAAACACTTTATGAAAAATTACCAAAATTTTAAACGTTTTTTCCTCACTTTTATTTTGGTCTCTCCTAAACTTTCCGCACTAACTTCAAAATGGCGCAAAAGCTTTAAGCGCCAGATCATAAATTGTTGGCATCATAAATTATTTCATTTGCAAATGTGTGCAAAAGGCGCTCGCCAAACACATATCTACATACACATACAAATTTACACCATTTCGCACAAATGCGTTAAAAAAAATATTGCAAAATTTCAAGGATGCCCTGTTTTGCTTTGCCTTTGAACAAAAATATTTCATTTGCCATGAACTAAAAGTGAAACTCTGCTCCACAAAATAAAATAAAAAATATTTTTTTTTTTTTTTTTTTTTTTTGTAAAACAGAACCCAACTCGTGCAAAGAGCAAAAAGATGGCCTTGTCGAAAAATGTTCAACTTATGTTGAAAATATGGCGTCGACGAAATGCAGTCAAGCATTCAAACGGCGAAGCGTAGAAGCATGGCACAGTGAATGAAAATGCCAGCAAAGAAGGCCAAACATGAAATAGAGCAGAAAAACTGTTAAGAAAAAACAGCAATAATAATATATATAAACAATTCCAGAGCATCCAAAAAGCAGCCAGTTGATGCTGGGCTTTGTTTTTACTGTAGCTGTTGTAGCTTTTTCCAGTGATATGTTGCTCGCTTGCTGCGCGCATAAAAGGTTTAAATGGCAACTAGTTTGAAGCCATTTTGTTTTAACGATACTTTTGGGTATCCGCTTTACTAAGAGCTGTGGATAAAAGGAGTATGAAATGGAATAAAAGCTAGCGCAAGGCCACAGCTGCATTTCATGGCAGCACAAAGCAGTGAAAGTTGATTTGTCTAATATTTTTTATAGGCTTTAAGCTACGTGGTAGCACAAAAAGAAGCCGAGAAAAGGTGTTAGATATATGCTTGCTGCTGGACCATAAAATCAATTTGCACCAATGCAAAACCCTTTGAAATAGGCTTGACCTGACATAAATCTAGTTATTTTGAAATTTCTGATAGCATAGATCTTGATATAAATAAAATTTGCAAATTTGGAAGCGTGTTATTATTTATTTTTGTCCCAAGAGTGTAAAGAGCTTATGAAATCTAAGTGAATTGTGAACAGAAGGATGCCCAAAATTAATAGCTTTCTAGACGATACTGATTTTTGAAAAAAAAAACAAATAAATTTTTGCACTTTTATGCCAATTATTTCTGTATATAAATACAATCTGTGCTTCTCCTTTGAACAGTTTTGATGGCTCTAAAATGAAATTCTCTTCTTTGACATTTACAGGTTTTTTCGCTTGTGACATAAATTACATTTTAACCACATTGCGTAATACGCAACACAGCAGTTAATTTTTGCTAAATTTATGCAAAAGCAATGAGTAGAGTGTGAGTTGATGAACACACCAAATGCAATATTAATTGTATATGTACAAATATATATTTATATATATAGCTTAAAATAACAGTTATAAAAGTGCAGCGACAAACCGTGGTCGTTATTCAATCATGTATGACAACATTTAAAAGCGATTAAAATCCATCACGAATGACAGCGTATAAGTAAAAATAATATAAATAAGTATTTTAATAACATTAAACTTAAATAACGAATTATGTGCAATTGTGTAGTAAAAATAAATAATTAAAAACTGCTGCGATGCAATTAATACTCTTTTAATGCTGCCAGCAGAGCAAAAAGCAAAACAAAAACATATGAACATTTACATTAAATTAGTTTGAAATACATGAATAATATTGCAAAGGACAACAACACACAGCCTCTTGCCAAACATGCTTCTAACATGTTTGCATTGATTATATCAACTGTAAATGTAATTAAATGAACAACAACAAACAATCACAATTTCAACCCAAACAACAACAACAACAACGACAGCAAATCTTCCATTTGAACATGCTCAAAAGTTGTTAACATATTTCATTAACGTCTATCGAAGTTTTCGGCACACACACAGTGTCGATATGTGTGTGTGTGTATGCGTGTAAAAGCATTAGCACAATTAGGCGCTGTGCCAAGGACATGAGGCATTTCAGCATTATGTGGAGCGCTTAAGTTGTCACACGTTTGGTGGCATGAGTGATACGAAAAAGATTTCGATTTGTTGCTGATTGAATGACTGATTGATTGATATGCATTAACCCAGTTTAAAGCCATTTAATTGTTGCTTTTTTGTAATCACTTCAAATTAGGAGTGCTGATCACTGGTTTTATAAATTTTATAGGTAAGTTACTAAATGTTGAAATTTTTATTTTTATTATCTGCAATCAGTTGTTCTCAAACTGTGTTTCATTAACCCTACTAAAAAAGAATTTAAACTTTTACATCAACAGTTTTGAAATAATTTTATAACGCAATTTTTATTACTGAAAAATTTTCAAATAATGGAAAAAAATTCGTTGAGAAAATGACATGATTTAATTATTTTATATATGTAAAAAAATAATAAGGGTAAAATTTTGACAGATAGTTTACGCGCATGTAAGATCACAAGGTTTACAATGTTTACGGGTCAGTTACATGCTTAGATGAGAACCCTTAATATATTCTCTCTCAAATATAAATCACAACCAAGGCATAATTCAATTATTATTGAACAGAAATGTCAACACATTTAGACAATCTCAACTGTCAAACCATAGACAAAAATCATCGAAACTTCTCATGCAGCAAAAAAAAAAACACCCTTTATAATAGTATGCAATGTACTGTCCACAAAAAAAATTTACCACTCGAACATTTCTCCAAATGTATAATTTACGTTGAATGTTTAAGCTAATTCTCTAGATGAAATAAGTTATGTGGTTGTGCTCTTTAGATTTTTAAGTGCACAATGATTAAACATTCTGAGAGAAATACCGCTAGTTTTCAAAATATGAATTAATGCAGCGACAAAATTATAGCATATTATGATGAATTGGTTTCAATAAGTGTTAATAATCCTATAAAAAACAATGTAAATTTTCCACGTTATATAAGTAAAATTACTTAAAATTAAATTTAAATGGGACGTGGAAAACGGCTTAAGAAGTGAAAGTTGCTTTAAATCTTTATTTAAAAACTTGAAAATCAGTGAAATCGTAAAAAAATTTAACAATAGTCGGAAAATGATTACAAATTTATTAAAAAACCTAAAAAATAATGGCTACGCCTTTAGCAGTGGATGTCCAAGAGTGGTTACATGCCGAGATGAGTGCGCCATTTTGCAGGTAGCTTCAAAACCTCACTGCCAGAAAAATTGCTGAAATAGCTGGAGTGAAAACGCATGTCCGCTAAGTGCAAAGGATTTAAAAAAAATCAACTACAATTAAACTAAAAAAATTACTGAGGAAACCGCCACTTAGAGTGAAACATCGAGCAGCAAGTTTGAAGTTTGCTAATTTGCTGGTATGTCTTTTTATTACCTCAGTTTGAGGAAGAAAGAGCGTATCCTAAGTCGTCGTCAAAGAGGGGGTAGATGAGTAATGCTATAGGCTGGAATTGGTCATTGTGGAAGGACTCAAATTAAGTTTGTTCTTACAAGAATGCATCGCCAATATTATCTTAATTTAATTGATAACGAAATAGTAAATCGTGGGTCACAATAAACTAAAACTTCATTAATATTTCAACAACAAAAAAAAAATGCTGATGTACATACAGCAAGAATAGTAAAAAACTTCTTTCGAGAACAAGATATTGAAATATTGGAGTGGTGTAATAATATTTTGGCGACAGGATCGCCATATAATATAAAGGGTCCGCCATCTAACGTTTTTTTTCAACTAGTGCTTATTTCTTGAATGGTAACACTTAGCTCATGTCTGATTTGAATGATAATTAGTTTTATCCTTTCGCTGAACGAATATGGTTGTGTATATGCTTGAACAACGCTGGGAAATATTGCGACATTACTTTGAAAATCATGGTAACGTTGCAGAATGTGTGCGAAAATTGCGTATGGATTTTGGAAGAAGAGAAGCACCGTCAGCTCCGTATGTTCGTTATCTTGTAAAAAAAGTGAAAGAAACTGGCATCCTCATCGATAAACCAATGCGTGAAAAGCCAAAAGCAGTCCGTACACCCAAGAATATTGCTGCTGTGGCAGAAAGTGTGCATGAAGCGCCATCAACAACAATTCTCCGTCGTTCTCAACAATTGAACATTTCGGAGACATCATTGAGACGAATTTTGCATAAAGACCTTGGTATGACACCATACAAAGTCCAATTGGTTCAGGAGTTGAAGCCAACTGACCATCCAATGCGTTTTCGCTTCGCTAAATGGGCCTGCGATCGACTTACAGAAGATGCCGATTTTGCCAAAAAAATCATCTTTTCAGACGAAACTCATTTTGATCTTGGCGGGATGTAAACAAGCAAAATTGTCGTATTTGGAGCACAAAAAAAATTGCACGCATACATTAAAAAGCAGCTGCACCCAAAACGAGTCACTGTTTGGTGCGGGTTTTGGTCCAGAGGCATAATTGGGCCATTTTTCTTCGAAAATGAGCAAGGAGTGGCCGTTACAGTCAATTGCGATCGTTATCGGGCCATGTTGAACTAATTTTTGTTTACAAAAATTGAAGAGGAGGATATTGGCAACATTTGTTTTCAACAGGACGGCGCTAAGTACCACACAGCCGAAGCTACACTCGATGTTTTGCGCCCTGTTTTTGAAGATCGCATTATCAGCCGCAGAGCTGATGTCGTTTGGCCACCTCGAAGCTGCGATACACACCGTTGGACTGTTATTTGTGGGGTGCCCTCAAAGATAAGTGTTACGCCGACAAGCCAGAGACAATTGACGCTTAAAAGGGCAATATTCGTGAAGCCATTGGTGAAATACAACTGCACACAATCGATAATGTGCTTAAAAATTGGACCGATCGTGTAGGCTACTGCATGGCCAGCCGAGGCAGCCATTTGAATGAAATTATTTTTTATTATTAACCGGAAGAATTTTACTTTTAAATAAAAAAAAATTGAGAAAATATCTAGTAGTTTTTTTTTATAGAATTTTCAAAAAAAAAGTTATTTGGCGGACCCTGTAGTTCACGACATGGCAGAATCGCCATGTAAGGATTCGCGATATTATTTATTAAAAGTATTTATTATTTTTATTTTTATTAGGTACTACCTAATAGATTGCCTATGAATTTCACCACTGGCACTAAAGTATATTTTATTTTCATTTTTAGCCGTCACTTAAAAAAGTGCTTTCAGGCTTTTTATAATAAAACAAGTTGACAGCTTTAAGGTCAAAACTCGATTGAATTAAAGTCGGCAGCTAATTGGAAGCTGAGGACTTAATTAATTGAATTTTGAAATTGTTCTTCCTTTTATACCATACATAACAGTACTTAGTCTTAAAACTAGTTAGCAATTGTTTGTGTTCTTAGAAAATGTAAACATAGTCATATATTCCCTTATTTGTGTAGGAGTAAAGTAAAATATAATAATCATATGTTTGTAATTCAGCAAAATTAATGTAATGTGTTTGAGTGAGATAGATGCTAGTGCTGAGCATGAACATATGTTTAATTGTTCGAATGATCGTAATATTATTTCTATACATTAAAATAAAATGAGGTTAAGCATACCGTAAAGGTGTGCTCTAGTTATTCACCTATTGGCGGTGATGAAAACCAAAAAATTTTAATACAGGTCTTATGTAAGCAACGTACTGGCCTTAATGTAGTTCATTTTAATGCCCGTAGTTTGAACATGGCTAACTTGACTACATAAAATATATATTTGAAAACTCGCTCGTTGACATTATTTGCATTTCGGAAACGTGGCTATGCTATGATGTATGTGATGCTATCTTTAGCATTAATAATTATATATTGTACAGAAACGATAGGACTGGAAAAAAAGGCGGAGGAGTTGCTATTTACTGTAAAATCATCCTTAACTCTAAAGTTGTCGGTAAATCCAGTGGCCCAGGTATTGAATTTTTAAATTTATGTGTATGGAATGATAGTACTAAGATATTTTTGTCATGCGTGTATAATCCTAATAAGTGTTTCTCTGTTGATCCTCTGTTTTCTGCTTTAACAGGCAGTATTCTTGATTATGACTTCATAATGTTGTGTGGAGATTTCAACATCAATATTATTTCCAATGAAACAAGTAAGTTGTTACTGTATGATAATTTATCGACAGTAGGGCTATCAGTTGTAAATGATACTGTACCCACGCGATACTGCAATAATTGCACTCCTAGTCTACTTGATTATTTTATTGTTTCAGATCTTTCAGTAGTTTCTCTATTCGATCAACTCTATTTTCTATCTGACCACGATTTAATCTTTTGTTCGTTAAATGTTAATTTGTCTCGTAATGCAATTTCTAATAACTTTTCTTTCCGTGATTTCAAAAATATTAACTATCAGTCCCTGTTCCTCGATGTGTCAATGTTATCTTTTATTGAATGTTGGCTTCACCATAATATAAACGATAAGCTTAAGTCTCTTTTAGCACCGATTACATATCTTTTTGACAAACATGTACAGCTACGTACGACAACCGTAAAAAATGTGTCTTGTCCCTGGTTCACCCAATACGTGTCTAATAGCATTAAAAAAGAAACAAATTACAGAAAATATGGAAAATAAGACCATCTCCTTAAAACTGGGAATCTTTTCGCTTGGCTAGAAATAAAGCTGTTCTGTTAGTAAGACAGGCCAAAACACGATTTTTTTTCTGAGAAACTAGATTTATTCCTTAATTCGAAATCGTTGTGGAACAACATAAAAAGACTTGGGTTATGTAATAAAATTCGTAATGAATGCAATGAAGATCCTGAGATTCTAAATAATTTTTTTGTTGACATTTTTTCTACCTCTAATGACACCTCTACACTTTCCAGTGACAACCTGACTATACCACAGTCTTTTAAATTTGAAACGGTTAGTGAAATTGATGTTGGAAACTGTGTTATGCAGATAAAATCAAATGCAGTTGCAGAAGATGGCATTCCCATCAAATTCTTTAAACTTTTACTACCTCACATAATAACTTTACGCAGATTATAAATCATTGCTTTATAACATCCTCCCTTCCCGACACGTGGAAAATTGCCATCGTTACACCTATAGCTAAAAAGCAAAATCCATCTGGTGCGAATGATTATAGGCCTATAAGTATACTGTCACCATTGTCAAAGGTATGTGAAAAACTTATGGCTCAACAAATTAGCAAATATCTTTCTGAGAAAAAACTGCTATCCCACTATCAGTCTGGTTTTAGGGCAGGGCATGGGTGTTCCTCAGCGGTAGTAAAGGTTCTTGATGATATTCGACCCGAATATGATGCTGGCTCTATGACTTTACTATGCTAACTTGATTTTTCCAAGGCCTTTGATAAAGTCAATCATAGTTATTTGTGTCAAAAGCTTAGGTATCTTTTTGGGTTCTGTGATAGTGCTGTTAATCTAATGTCTAGTTATTTGTGTCATAGAATGCAAAGAGTTAAGGTTGGTCAGGTATCCTCGTCATACAAATTAGTAGTAAGTGGTGTTCCACAAGGCTCTATACTAGGTCCTCTGTTATTTTCAATTTTTATAAACGACATCTTTATTGTTTGCCGGAATGCATCTGTTCATGCTTATGCAGATGATATCCAGCTTTATCTTTCGCTACGAACTGGGCTTCTTGATGATCTGTGTTGTAGGTTAAATGAGGATCTCAGTAGCATCAATGAGTGGGCCTTCAACTAAACGCTGCCAAATCGTATGTTCTTCCTATATGTAAAAGTAAAACTTGTGTCGTTGATGTCCCTGATCTGTTTATTGGCAATAGCAAACTGACTGTGGTGTCGAAAGTAGTGTAGACCAAGTAACTTGTGTAGACCATGTTAATAGTATAGTCCAAAAAGTTTATTATGTCCTATGAAACTTAAGAATGTCTGCTAGTGTCACTCCTACTGAAATTAAACGTAGATTAGTCATACAGCTAATTTTACTAATCATTTCTTATTCAGACATAGTTTGTAGTAAACTTGGCGCATCTTCCCAGTTAAAAATTCAAATTGCATTTAATTACGCCACGCGCTATGTGTATGGTCTCCGAAAATACGATCGTTTGTCTCGTTACCGAAATGCAATACTTGGATGCGACATAACTGCTTACCTAAATGCTAGAAACTGTTTTTACCTGCACAAACTAATCCATGGAAAAACTCCTTGCTATCTGCATGAAAAACTTCAGTTTTGTATGTCAAGTAGAAGCCATGTTCTGATAGTTCCGAGGCACAACTCATTAAACTCTTCCCACCTGTTTTTCATTAACGCCATTAGGTTGTGGAATGCTTTGCCAAGATGGCTTAGGGAGGTCACTGGGAGAGAGCCTTTTAGGCAATCTATCTTTTCATTTTTCTCTACTCAATAGCTTTTCACTTCCTTACTTCTCTATGTTATCTATTCTTTATCTATTCTTTGTATCAGTATTTTTTTCTTTAATATTAACTTATCTTTAATTCTTTTTATTTTTAATATTCTTTAAAATAAAAAATAACATAAAGCCAATATTGTTTGAAAAATTAAAGTCATTATTTTTGATTCTGTTTAAAACAGTTGTTATTATTCTTCATTTTTAGTTTTTAAATTTAATTTCAAATTTTTAATATAAAATTTTTCATTTTCATTTTGCATTTTAATTTCTATTTAATAAATAAATAAATAAATAAATAAATAAATAAATAAATAAATAAATAAATAAATAAATAAATAAATAAATAAATAAATAAATAAATAAATAAATAAATAAATAAATAAATAAATAAATAAATAAATAAATAAATAAATAAATAAATAAATAAATAAATAAATAAATAAATAAATAACCTATTACATTGTTTAAATACATGTGTATTGTTGTTTGTTTTAAAATAATATTGTTTAATGTTATTTAAGTATAATATAATTGTATGTAATTATCGATCAGCCGACCTGAACATTATGGTATTACCTTGCAAGGGAAGTTTATGCCGATAATAGGAAATATAATACCATTCAGGAACTTAAAAGTAGCATAATTTCGAATTGGAAAGAGATACCGAGAAAATACATAAAAAAAACATTCTTAATCACTATTAAATTGCGGTATTGAAGTTTTAAAAAGCAAATGGAGGCTCCACTCAATACTAAATACTTATACTATAAAAATATAAAATTGATTTCTTATAATTTTTTTGCTTTTGAATAATATTATGCTAGCTTTTTGTTGTCCTACTGAATATTTTTTTTTCTGAACAATAAGTACGATTTTTAAAGGAAATTTCTATATATTTCCATTTTGTTTTTAAATCTTATTACTTTATAGTAAATACAAATTTTTAATTTCAATCGTGTTCAATAAATTTTAAAAAATTCCAATGAGCTATCTTTTTGTCGCGGAGTGTAATAGCATTACACTAGTTTATTACTAGGTTACTTAAATACCAAAGTATTACTACAATAGTACTACTTGCGGCAACTCTGGGTGTGAGTTCAAGTCATGATTCAATTATTATAAGGTTATTTGTATTTTTTGACGTATGCTTATTTTTTATAAACAAACATATTTAGACAATCTGCTAACAGTGTTTTGTGCTCTTGGAAAAAAAACATGTTTCAGTGTTTTGTTGTGTAGTTTTTTAGTGTAGTAGTTTTTCAATGATTTCTTGCTAAGTTAATAAGTAATATAAACTATGTAGGTGTTGCGTCGTAAGTGTATGCTGTGTTATAAGAATATTCTGGGAATTAAGAAAGCTCCTTTGCAAATTCAAAATAAAAAGTTATTTTTGCCATTGCTCAAAACCTTATTAGTGAATTTTATTAATTGAAAGTGTAATTTACAATAAAGTTAGTTAAGGCAAAAAACAACCCAGCAGCGGATTTGCCAGTGGCTACCATAGAACTAATACAGAATAAATTACCAGGTAAGGAAGCATTACTTTTTTCAAAAAGTAATGCGTCTGCATATAGCAGAAGTAATTGACGCATACCTCATTACCTGTAATGTAGCATACAAGAAAAAGTAATGCAGTGATTTTGCAAATATCAAATCAAATCAAATTGTCGTGATGAAAAGAAAAAGTATTATTGAAAAAATAAAAAAAGAGCGCCTTACTCTTTGTACTCTTCAAAATATGTTTCTTTATAAATAAGCTTATTCTTTATATTTAATTTAGAAGCCAGTAAGAGGGAAGGATATGACGAAATGCGTTTCATTAAAGAGGTGCGTCATTCATTTAAGCTGTTCAAAAACGCACATTTCAAAAAAGTTTGCATCACAAACAAAGCTAAGCGCCAGTCCATGGAGTTGGAAAAACCCTGAAAGCAACAAATTGAATCAAACATTTTTATATACAAAAAAAATCATTTGTATTACAATAGTGTAACATATGTAACATACATATTTATAAACAAACATTTACAAACATAAATAAATGAAATTCAAATTTAAAATGTCTTAAGCGGAATTTACATATCACCTTCAGAAAGTTTTCTGCAAAAATTTAAATTATTCTAGTCCAATCAAAGAGTACGTAGCAATTTTTTCTTACTCTCCCATTGAGTGTGGAGAGGGATAAAGCTCAAAAACTTACAATAAAATACTTATAGAACTTGCTGAACGTGGTCAGTTATTCCGCCTTTACACTTTCCTTTCAATGAGATACAAATAAAGTGATTGCCTGCTTTCTGCAATACCAAGAAGTGCTCAAATAATTCATTACTTGTAATGTGCTAAGAATCAGATGCTTTAAACTTGTTACGTGGCTATTTTTTTCATAATAAAGCAATTTATTATTAACTGAAATATAGAACAAATTTCTGAATTCATTACTTGTAGTGCCTTGCAGAACTGGTTTTATCTTTCTCATTGCTAATTGCTGTTACTAGTAATTCATTCCATAGTTGCTACCAAAGAGTACATTCGAATAACTTAATACAAGTAGTATGTTACTCCACAACTTCTAGGTAATGCTGAAGGGAGGCGATCACTTACCTCCTATCTCATTCAATGTTAAATTTAAGGCCTTTTATGCATAGTAAGGTAATATAGTCGGAAGTAGTGGTCATTACAAGGTAATTGATGCTTCATATATTCGGAATATATTCCATCCGCTGCTGGGAAATTATAAAGAATTACTAGTGATATTCAATGAACGCCGTATTGTCGATGTAAACAGCGTATGTTCGGTAAGTTTACAGCAGCGTAATTTGCAATAATAAAATTGTAAGGGATTAAACATATGCAGCTTGTGGCACAAAAAAGCTTTTGCTGTATACTGTATACAGTACGTATAATGCGTTTTATGCGACCGTGGTTTCATTTTTGTTTCGACGAATTTTTGTTTCTTTTTTCTTTCTTAACAATTTAAAAATTTATAAATGAACTTACCATTAATGGATCTAAAATTTTTGTAAAGTTCCTAATAATTTTGTGATGGCAATTTTTTTTTAATACAACTACGCAATTAACTCGGTTAATTAACTTATTTAGAACGCGCCACTAAACGCTTTTGTTTAGGTTTCATAGTTAGGTTATATTAATTTTTGTATTTATATTACTTATATATTTATTAACATAATGTTCTTTGAAGTTTGTTATAAAAATAATTTAAAAAGTTATTAATGCACTAAGAAATTGGAGCAATAAAAGGACTAGAACAAAATTAATAGTAGTCAATATAGTATCAATTAGTATGATATTTGGGCAACCGTGTGCATTTTTAGCTCTAATGACATTGCTCTCATGATTTTTTTTCTGCTCTCATTTTCAAATAATTTGAGAAAATGTCAAAAACACGAATAACCTTATAATAATTGAATCATGAACCAGGGTTTTGTCTTTTCTGAAAAAAGTTATGTTTCAGTGTTTCGTTTTGTATTCTTTTTAAAAAATGGAATTATTCTATATATTGCTGTTATCAGAAAAAAATTAGAGCACGATTACAATAACTAGGGCGCCACGTATTTAAAATGATTTTTGTTCAGATCAAAGAAAAACATGTGTGTTCAAACAAGAAATCGATACCTCAACTAGTTATCGAGTTATGGATTTTTTTAAATTTTTTTGCTTGGTACAATATCTGTTCAATAAAATATTTATATCTTTACCATTATTTAAAAAATAAAAAATATTGAAATGCCAGTTGAAAGATAATTAAATTTTTTATAAAAAAAAAATACAAATAAAATAAGTTTAAGCAATAGTTTTAATTTTGTGAGCAGTTTTATTTTACTTTTGCTTTTAATAAGTGATAAAACCGTGATTTTTTTTTAAAAATTTGCAGAATTAAGGTGTCAAAAATATCTTGTATATTTGAAACCTATAGTTTTATCTCTCATTTAATATATAGAAATTCATTTTCGTTTTTTGAATTGACTCTAAGTTTAATATATTTGTATCGAATACCAACTATTTAGTTTAATAAAATGGAAGCTGTTGACCAAAACTGACCAGCTAAAAGTGTCAAATTGTTTCGCTTGTGTAAATTGAAGGGCCAAGTTTAAAAGAGAATATGCAAAACTTGACTGTCTAGTCTTTACGAGTGTAAACTAAGATAAAGTTGTCATTTCTGTAACCAAAGGGGGTATTCAGTTAGTAATAAACTAAAACTAAATTTAGTATAGCACATTAAAGTAGTTGCTAAATATATTATAAAAACGTGCAGAAAAGTGTTTTTGTTATCTCTGATAGCTGCGATCAGAAATAAAGACGATTTTGGCATTCCTGACATTTGACGTCATTCCTGTAACCACCCAAAAAACAGAAAATTCCTTCAAATCCATTTCACCTGTGTGACCTGAAGAGATTTGAACTTACTTTAAGGCAGCAATGCTCAAAACTTGTTCTCGAGCTAAGAGCTTATATAAATATAAATATACTAGCTGAAACCCGGCGCGTTGCTGCCCCGCCCCGTTTCCAAACACCCATCAAATGTTAACATTGTACATAGCATGTTTAAATTGTGGTTAAATACTAAATCTGTGCTACCTATAATTCCAAAGCTATTCGATAAATCATAAAGTAACTTAATCATAAAAGCCATTACTTTTGATTGGAAAGAGATATTGGGGTAATTTTTTCACATAAATTACTTTTAAGATTTGAATTTTTTGTAAAAGATATAAAAACAACATTTTGGAAAAAATAAATTTCGCGAAAAAAATCAAAGGGGTACCCTTGTTGTTTTGATGACAAAAACAGTAAAATAATTTTTGCGCTTAGCTGGAAGAATTTTTGCAAATAAATGCTATGTCATATGAAAGGTAGTCAGATTTGCTGTTTTTAATTGATTTCAGTTTTACAACAACAACATTTTTTGAGTCATTTTTGGAGTAAAAAGTCAATATTTTGGACCTTTTTTGACATAATCATAAAACATATATACACTGACTTAACGGTACAGTTCAACCTATTTTTGTGAAGTGATTTTATTGAACTTTTGATCAAAAAAAATTTTAATGAAATATATTAATGGACAGCGGAGATATTTGCATCGAAAGACCAAACTTTGATTTTCATGTCGTTTTTTTCTCATTCTTAGGCAACGATGTTTTATGAAAAAGTCATTATACTGAAAATTTCTCCAATTTTGAAGATATGTGCATGTTTTTGATGTCAAAATAACAGAATTTTTTTAAAATTAAATACAAAAAAATCTCCGATGGTAAAAAGTTTTATAATAACAAAATTACCGTTAGTTGAAAAATTTTAAAGGGGGCGTGGCAAAAACTAAGTATGTAACATTTTAAGTTGGAACAAACTTAATATGAAAGATATACCTAGTTTGAGAGAAATCCGTTGAGCCGTTTAGATTTGTATAAAGGCCAAACAAACAAACAAACAAACAGAAAATGAGTTTTATTACTATAGATAGTCAATTGTATGAAAAAATAGATTTTGAGCCATAACTTTTGATTGGAAAGAGATATTGGGGTAATTTTTTCACATAAATTATTTTTGAGACTTGACTTTTTTGTAAAAAATATAAAAACAACATTTTGGAAAAAATAAATTTCGCGAAAAAAATCAAAGGGGTACCCTTGTTGTTTTGATGACAAAAACAGTAAAATAATTTTTGCGCTTAGCTGGAAGAATTTTTGCAAATAAATGCTATGTCATATGAAAGTTAGTCAGATGTGCAATTTTTAATTGCCAAAAGTAACCATATGAATTAAATTACCAAGTTTTAGTCAAATACAATCAAAACTGTTTGAAATATAGAATTTTTGTTGTTTTGTAAGCGGTAAAAAGGGGTGCGGCAAAATTATTTCCCTTAAACCATCTCGTACACGAAACAAATCAACTGCCAAAATTTTATCTCAATTTAGCTAAAGCCTGGCGCACTTTGCTTCACTCTACGCTGACCCCCCGAAAAGTCAGTTTAACTAAAGTGGGACAGGCCTATTTTTAGTGCACTTGCCGAGAGTAACCATATGAGATAAATTACAAAAATTTTGTCTAATACGACCCAAACCGTTGAAATAAAATGTTTTCATTGGTTTGTGGACGGTAAAAGGGGGCGTGGAAACCAATTTTTAGTACATTTGCTGACAGTAACCGTACAAACTAAGCCAACATTTAAGCTCAATCGACCAGTAGTAAATTTTAATGATTTATCAAAAAGTGGGTGTGGCTATATAGCGATTACGCCCCTTTTTGTACAGTTGCCGAAAGTAACCATACAAACTTAGGTATCACATGTTAGTCTCATACGGCCAAAATTGCTTGAAATATAGTATTTACACTGATATGTGGGCGCAAAAAGTGGGCGTGGAAACCAATTTTTTGAACAGTTACTGCCAGTAACTACACAAACCAAAGTACCAAATTTAAGTCTTATACGACCAAAACCGTCTGAAATAAACCATTTTCATTTATTTGTGGGCGGTAAAAGGGGGCGTGGAAACCCATTTTTAGTACAGTTATCGACAGTAACCCTACATACTAAATTACAAAGTTTTAGCCTTATACGACCAAAACCGACTGAAATATAACATTTTTATTGATTTGGGGGCGGTAAAAGGGGGTGTGGCAAAAAATTTTCCTCAACCATCTCGTACCTGAAACAAATCAACTGCCAAAATTTCAGGTCAATCGGTCCAGTAGTTTTGGAGGCTATAGGCATCAGACACACATCGTTTTGCTTTTTATATATATAGATATTGATTTGTGGGCGGTAAAAGTGGGCGTGAAAACATTTATATATAGTGTTTGCCTCTTGGAGCACCTACACAGCAAGTTTAACTGTAAAAATGTGTAGAACTCCGGAATTGCCATGATTTCGAAAAAGTGGGCGTATTTATTTGACGACCACGCCCATTTTTTGTCCACTTACCGATAGTAACCATCTGAACAAAATTACCAAATCTTAGTTTTTTACGATTGAAACCGTCTGATATATATCCTTTTTTTGTTTGTCATCGATGGAGCAAATTTGGCTTGTATGGGAGGTACCACGCCCCCTTCTCCAATCATTACGAAACCTCACAGGAACACTCTCAAGATGTGGTTTTATTTTCCCTGAAAATTTCATAAAGATCGGTTCAGCGGTTTTGGAGTCTATACGTGATATAGCCACATACCCACCCACATACCCACCCACATACCCACATACCCACATACCCACATACCCACATACCCACATACATACATCAATTTTTATATATATAGATAAATTATAATAAATTCTTATATAAATTCTGAAGTCGCAAAAAATTTTCAGTCTACAGGCTTATTTATTGTAGCTTCAGTTTTATTTTTACATTTATCTATTTTTCAAAAGAAAAAATGGCACTTTTGGTGGAATTACCTCTATACTTTGACTTTTATAAGCAAAATGCTACGAAAACATTCGTAATATATTCTAACACTATGTTAAAAAACATGTTTTCTATTAAATTTATCTCTAAACTGACTCTTATTTTACAAATTGTTACTTTAAAGCTAAAAAATAATACAAATATTAAAAACTTTTTAAAGTTTTTGGTGTTATGTGTGCTGTATATATTTTTTTATTATTTTAATATTGATTTACACAAAAAACTTTGTTATTACCTTTTTAAAAACTTAATAAAATTTTCAGTGAAAACAAACAGGTAGTGGAAAACGTAGTAGAAAAAGCAGTAGTGAAATGTATTCTTGGGTATTTAGTACTACGAAAGAGTATGATACTTAGGCAACTGAGTTATATTTTGTCATTAAAAAATTACTCCTTTGCGCTCCTCTTCAATTTTACGGGTGCATTTCTTCCTTCTTGTGAGAAAACGTCAAACGAATAGACAGCCTATTGTAATTAAATCATGAAAAAGTGAGAGTTTTAATATCGACATTTGCTGGAATTTATCGACGCAGATAATTTGGTGCATATGTTTTTCCCTATGTTTAAAGCTTCTACGCTAATTGCGTAAAATGATCGACTATGAGCAAATGATCGTAAAGAAAGCATTTTGGCTCATAAATGTGGAGCAAGAGAAAATATTTTATATGAGTAATATAAGTAAAGTGTGTTGCCAAAGTGTTCATGGATCATTCGGAATTTGGAATAACTTTGCACATACATTATAAAAACAGTGTTCATAGAACATGGTCAAATGAGGTGAATTGAAAATAACTTGAGCATAAGTTAAGTTTAACGTTCATAATACTGTTTAACAGCCAGAATGAACAATAAATGCCAATATCCATTTCTAATAATAAATTGATCAGTGATTCTGAAATCAATTCTGATTCTTTTATTTTTTTGTCACTCTGTTTTCGAAATATTACCCACTGTAGTTTTAAAAAAAGAAATTGATTTCACTTAATTGCATATATTTCCAGAACCAACAGCAGAAATC
The DNA here is from genome assembly GCA_963920525.1 of Dichetophora obliterata. NCBI lineage: Eukaryota > Metazoa > Arthropoda > Insecta > Diptera > Sciomyzidae > Dichetophora > Dichetophora obliterata. The sequence goes on along the minus strand of OY986438.1, from coordinate 135,295,261 downwards.
AAACCAATAACTTATGGGCATTTCCAATCTGGTGTTACTTACGATTTCTACGAAGAAGTATTAAAAAAAAAAAATGAAAATGTCTTATTTTTAAAAAGGCTTTTTCGTATTTGCGTAGTAATTAAGTGGCATTATATAAAGTAAAAACAATGACAACAAGCGACCTTAACCCTTTGATTCAGGAACCTTCCGGAGGTGGTAAGTTGCAGTAAGAGGTCTGGCCAGACCTTATATGAAATGTTGGCCAGATGTTTTCGTGTCTACATACATAATTAAACCATTCCAATATTATCATAATTAAAAGAAATGACAATATTTTCTTAAATAATTTGCGTTTTATTCAAAATCAACATCGGCCCTTAAAATTTAACCACTCTTTATAAGATATGTATTTTTTTGGAATATATATATATATAAATATATATATGGAACAAAATATCGGCCAAATGGCCGCCGCAACCTCGGCGGCACACCTCCATCCGATGATCCAAATCCATCCGATGACGCTGAGGCATACTTGAGGTTCTTTGCCGTTAATGTGCCGAATTATCTCATCATTTAGCTCTTCAATTCTTGCTGGCTTATTGACGTACACCTTTTCTTCCAAATAACCCCAAATAATTAAGTGCAACGGTGTCAAATCACATGATCTTGGTGGCCAATTGACATTGTTACCACGTGAGATAACACGGCCATTGAATTTGTCGCGCAAAAGAGCCATTGTTTCGTTAGCTGTGTGGCAAGTGGCACCGTCCTGTTGAAACCACATATCGTCCACATCCATATCTTCCAATTCGGGCCATAAAATGTTCGTTTCCATCTCACAATAGCGAACACCATTCACAGTAACTGCCTGACCGGCCTCATTTTGGAAAAAATACAGCCCACTCTTTGTGGGTGCATTGGTTTTTCGACAATCACTCTTGGATTATCATTCGCCTAAATACGTGAATTCTGCTTATTGATAAATCCACTGAGGTGAAAATGTGCCTCATCACTGAAGATGATTTTCTTCAAAAATTGGTCATCCACTGTTGCCATTTCTTGCCACCATTCTGACCATTGACGACGCTTGAAACGGTCAAGAGGCTTTAGTTCTTGAGTCAATTGTACCTTGTTAGCGTGTAAATGCAAGTCTTTATGCATAATGTTCATCAACGACGAGCGTGCAATTGTTGGCCACGACGACGAGTTGAGGTGGCAATAAACAGCAGCAATATTTTTTGCAATATGAGCTGAACGAGCATGCACTGGTGTTTTCACATCTCCTACAGACCCGATTTGCTCAAATTTTTGCTCGATTTTTCCGATTGTACGCACATTTGGACGATAAAATTGACCGAAAAAAATCACCAAGTGCACGATATGCATTTTGATTTGAACCTCCATTTTCATAATAAGCCTGAATAACTTTTACGCGTTGCTCGATTGTGTATTTTTCCATGGTTCAAATTGACTTAATCTAAAATTGAGAAATGTCAAATGAAATGAAAAAAAAAACTTGAAGTTTAGGTGCGATTCACATTCAACACCGGCCCTCAAAATTTAACCACTCTTTATATTAATAGGCAAACATCAAATGTTGTCGTACACTTTTTCGATATTAATTTTAGAATAAGGTCAATGAAACTTATATCATTCGAAAGGTACTGCGGCCTTTATGTGCAAAAATATTTTAGATTTTAAATTTATGACCTCTGACCCGAAATGTTAACGTTGAAAGTTTGTATTATTTTTAGTAAGAAATCTCAGGGCTTGGAAGATGTAGAATGGTGAATGAGGTATCAAATGAAAGATCTGGCTGCACAGTATGATAACATTTTAGTTTGGTGACCTTTGACCTGAAATATGAGCGTAAAAGTAGCATTTATTAAAATATAATGTAAAAGGAAATTTAAGACATTGATAAGGTGTGTAAAAAATACTTCCGACATTTTGCGCCATCTCTTACGGATACCCTACAATAAGCATTTTTTTATACAACAAGAGTGAATATATATTGTGATGTTGAAATTTCTAAGAAATAGTAAAGTCTGAAAAATTTCCGTTAATTTGGCATAAAACTTATAGCGATATCTCGAAAACGTTCTCAGTACAACGTATTTTTGTATGAAAATTCGTTGGTTGAGGAATATAACGGTATAGGAAAGCTTCCTTAGTAATATTTTATACGTATAGTATGTAAAAAAAATCCTCTTAAAATGACATTAAAATTATATAGATATCTCGAAAAATTTATATCTTCTCAGTACAAAGTATTGAAGCAAGGCCATCGCCTCAGAATGCGAAAGAAACTATTGAAATTTCAAGCTTTGACTTTGCAAGCAAATATCTCAGTCTTTTTTTAATCGATTTTCAACAAATTTCCTTTGTCTATAAGATCAATCAAATGACTTTGGAGAAATAAGAAAAGATTAACGGTTATCTCATCAATTCAATGTTTTATATTGTTTTAAAAAACCTCTAAAATATTTAGACTTTGCTCAAAAAATAAGATAAAATTCTTTTTGTTTTTATTTTTTTTTTATTACATTTTCTTTTTTCACACTCTTTCATATGACATACATTTATTTGCAAAAATTGCCTCATTTTGACACATAATTCAATAAACAGTTTCTATGATCGAAATTTATGAGCTACCCCTATGATTTTTTTGATGAAAATTTAATTTTTCAAAAAGTTGTTTTAACATTTTTACACAGTTCCACAGCTGAAGAAATCATTTCTGTGAAAAATTTCAAGTATTTCAAACCACTTCAAAGTTATATACACAAGTCTATGTTTTGAGACATTTCGTTGTTATATAGAAATAGGCGTAGGAGAAACAGTTCTTCCGTATTTCTGAGCCTATTTTGGTAATTTTTTAAATAAATTAGAGTAGCGAGAATGAGTTTACCGAAAATTTGTGTGACCTTTGACCTGATTTATAAGTGTTGAAAGAATATTTCTAAAATAAAACCTTAACTATAAGAAATGGAAGAACGGGAAGAATGGTGTGAGAGGAAATTTTAGACATTTATACAATTTACAAAAAACATTTTTCGCTATCTCTTACGGATACCCTACAAATGTGATGGTAAAATTTTTCCATCCACATTTATTCAAATAGTAAATTCTGAAAAAGTCCTTTTATTTTGACATCAAAGTTATGACGATATCTTGAAAACTATAGCTTTTCTCATGACAACGTATTTTTGTATGAAAAGCCCTCGTTGTGAAAAAGAACGGTGTACGATTTTTTTTAGTTATGTTTTTAAGATAATATTTTTTAAAAAATTTCGGCTATTTGGAATCAAAACTATTGCGATAATTTGAAACTCAAGATTTTCTTAGTACAACTTATTTTTTAAAGCAAGTTAATCACCTCAGAATGAGAAAAAACCATTGAAATTTCAGAAAGTTGGTCGAATTTTGGCCACAGGCGATACTAGTATATATAACTAGATGAAACCCGGCAAGTTGCTGCTTCACCCCCTTTTCCAACACCATACACTGTTATCAGTAAAACTGCATGTGTAAATTGAGTTCGAATATTGAATTCCGTGGCTGTGCAACCTATCATTCCAAAGTTATTCGATATCGCAACTTTGGGTTGCGTTGGATGTGCCACACCCCCTCCAAAGCCTAAAAACTGCTATCAGTAAAATGGCATGTTTTAATTGAGTTTGAATACTGAATTTCGAGGCTGTGTGACCTATAATTCCAAAGTTCCAAAGCCACGCCCCCGTATACAACTCCCAAAAACTAATCTCAGTAGAACGGATACTGACCTATAACTCCAAAGCTATTCGATATCGCAAATATGGGTTGTGTGGGAAGTGCCACGCCCCCTTCCTTTCCTAACACTTATTAAATATTATCAGTCAAACGGAACTTGTAAACTGTGGTCGAATACCGAATTCCGAAGCTGTGCGACCTATAATTCCAAAGCTATAGCGATTTTATATGAGAAATCGTATGGGCGAAAGGTGTCTACTATTTTTGCAATATCACGAGAATCGCTTATCCGAGTTGTACAAATAAATCTAAATCACGTACCATAGCTGACCCAATACACTCTAAAAATTCAAATTATACATATTACATGAGGTCTGGCCAGATTTCTTTTGGATTTTTCGTTGTTTCATTGTGTTCTTCTCGTCGAGCCTGACAAAGTCGTGCAATCATTACATTCTCCACTGTCATAGAAAAAAGTTCCATACATTAAAAAAAGTCGAAAGGTCTGGCGAGACCTCATACTGAATCTGGGAGCCTAGGATTTTAAGACATAAGCAAAAATATGTGCTCGCGTTACGTTACAAGAAACGGAAATGATTTTTGACTTGAACTATAGAATTTGCACAACTCTCTGAATTGGGCAAGACTTTTTGTATACAACTTTTTTTAGAAGGGTTTGAAATAATATAAATTAATTTTTTCTGTATTCAAATTTAAAAATCTTCGCTTGTTGTTTTTTATTGGGCTTTTTGATCTGGCGCTACTTTATTGGTGTTACGTTACTTAAATTTTCACTGTAGTTCAATTGGGAAGTTAGGAATTGGGAATTAAGTAATTATGTAATTTAATGATTAAAAAAACAAATTTAATATATTGTCCTTTCCTTGCCTCAACCATTTTTCATTATTTTTATCCAATGTTTATATTTATACTAGACCAAAAAAGTTTACGAAAAAGAAAATCTAAATTTAAGAGAGATTTTCGGAAAACAGATTAGACGAGAGGCAAATGATTGAATGAATACAAATTTGTTATTGTTTTCCAGCTGAAAAAAATTAACTCTCTCAAAATCAAAATTTTGATGACGCTCAAGACCAGAATCAATCAAAGAGAATAAAAACAGGTAATGAACTTCATCATTTGATGCTTGTATGAACTCTGCCATACAAGGGAAAAAACTAATGATTTGTTTTGCACTAGTTATGAAAGCCAATCAAAATTATTTTTTTACTGAATCACATGGCTCTACTTGATACTTAATTACCACAAACAGTTTAGGTAAGCTTGTTTGTGTTTAACAATTTACGATCATATACAGGTGTTGTTGAAAATCAACTTCATAAATCCATTACTACATTAGCAAGGAATATGAAAAGCTTTGGGGGGGGCGGATCAGGGCGTGGATCCGCGCTTGGTACACAACACGTTTTTGTGCCGTAAGCCGCGTATGTTAAATCCCTTACAATTTTGTTATGGCAATTTACCCTGCTGTAAACTTACCAAACATACGCTGTTTACATCGCCAATACGGCGTTCATTGAATAACAATAGTATTTTATATCTGAGCAGATAAAATTAAATGTTACCCATACGCGCCGATGATAATTGGAGGCATTTAATTATTTAAAAATTGATTCTCTCATTAAAAAATATTAAATACAAATACAACTGAAAGTATTAACAGAAAAAAATTATATGTTCATTTTATAATATTGAGTACATATTTGAAAAGTTTTTGTTCCAAAAGTAAGTAAGCCATTGAGAGAAAAATTTCAATTAAGTGGAATAAAACTTTGCAAGCTTAAAGTTCTTAAAAAAATAATAATAAATTTTTCCTTTTGATAGATAAAAAGTGATTTACAAATATCAATAGTAAATTGCTGAAGTAAAATCTCAATCCCTCAAAGTTATTTATTAAAACTTCAATTTTCAATTTGTTTGCTTCTAGATTGAATTTATTTTATTGAGTTTTTCAATAAAACAACAAGCAAACATAATGGCTAACATGTTAAGAATTTGTGGTTAAGAATCATTTAAATACACATGCACACACATACAAATTATTGGTTTCCAAAAGTAAATCAATTGATTATATTGAATGCAGTTATTTCGTACAAATATTTACAAATAAAATAAATTAAAATTTACAACTTGGCAAAAACTAAATTTATAGCAATTTCTTAGCACTCATACATGAAAATATTAAGATGAACATACATTTAATTCATCATTGCTCTCAAGCAAATATTTTCATATTCAGGACTCCTAAGCTATCTTGTGTCATTGTAAGCAGGATAATTTCTGTAGAACAAAATATTCTTGATGCTTTTACTATATCAAAGAAATTAAATTGATTCCATCGTAAAAAAAATTTACAGCATTCCGACAGCAATTTCAAAATTCAGCATTTGACAACATATTTACCTAAAACATCTTCTGCTCATTTTTACTCATGACATCAAAACTAATAAACTCAACAACTTAGACAATAGCAACAATCAAAATTTTTAGTCATATGCTTTGAGTTTACGATACAAAAATACAGCTTACTGCAAATCTAATCAATGCCGTAAAGTACATACTATACATCAAGCGTATAATATTATTAATATACCTTGTCATTATACAAATAACTCAAATGCTCTTGTATTTTGAGAACAATGCAGCTTACAACAGGAATAATGTTCAGCAGCAACAACAACAATACAATTTCACAGCAGTTGCAGAAAATTCCAATGTAATTGTCTGCATTTGTGACAGTAAGCAAGAAAATCTAATTTGTGCAATTATATTACTTTGCCTAATTGAATAAGCTGCATATTGGTGTGTGTGTGTGTGTAAATTATTTTATTTATAGCGTCATGCACATAAGTGCATTTGTATACACTGAAAAAAATCAACATGTTTATAAAATTAAACACATGTATTCAATTTGCATGTGTTAATTTTTATAAAAAATTTTTAAAATTTTTAAATACTGAGATAAACTTTAAAAATATTCGTTTTCACTTTGATGGAGGTTATTGCAAGCAATTTTTTGAAGACAAGTTGTTTTTAAAAAAACAGTTTTAACAAATTGTTTTAATAATTAATCATATGTATTTTAAACATGTCTGAGTATTGTTTTTTTAAATTTTGTATGAGAATGAACACATTGTGTATATTGTTAAAAGATGCTGTCTTTTTTCAGTGTTGTTTCCGATAGTATAATCTTTATAGCAACTCATACACAAGGTGTCAAAATTTGTTCTTGATTGATTGATTGCATGGAAAACGTGACAACGTGGCGTATGAGTAACAATTAAGTTAAATTTATTTAGAATTTTATCAGCAAATCTTTTTGTGAGTTCATCAAGATATGTGCATTTAAGATAAATGAACAGACTTTGGAAATGTGTACATAACATTGTAAACAAGGAATTTATTTTCAGAGGATGGAAGCAAACTTAGCAAAAAAAAATATTTCGTAGCATGCATACATATCAGTACAATTATATGGCTTTCTAAAAATTTGCAATAATTTATAGCTTAAGTCAATTTCGGTCAATCGTCTTCGGTGAATGAATTGATTCTTAATTTGTAAATCTATATATAATTTTTTTTATTTTAGTTTAATTCATCAATCAGCGACATACCTCTTATAAACTCCTTATATATAAAGTTAATAAGGGTACTCACAATTATGTGGTATTGTGGTTTTTTTACCGTAGCTGATAAACATAATTGAATCGTTTATTTCAGAAACGCCATAAATCAAAATTACATGATTTTTCAGGTGAGACAAAAAACTGTTTCTAGTCTGTGATTTACGCTTTCTGAAATACTTGCAATTTTTGCCGTTCCTTTGCTATTTCACTGATTAATAAGGTTTAACGTTGACTTTTGAGAAAAAACATTTGGAAAAAAACATGACCTATGGTGTTTCTGAAATAAAAATAAAGTTTTCCAGTGTCTGCAGAGAGGTGGCAACCGAACAAAAAAATTAATTAAATTAAAAAAATATTCTGTCTGAGCTGGAATTGAACCCGGGCTACTGCGATTCTTTAGCTTAGGAATCTAACCACTAGTCACGTATTTCTGAAGTACTTTATTCAATTATGAGTACCCTTTTATATAAGGTTTGTGGTTTGGAACCTTTCGCTTTAGCTTTTTGTTACTATGCAAATAATTCAACTATCCAATTTTGATATATTTTTTTATTATATATATGGCTCAAAAGAAGCTTAACTTACATTTTGAGTTTCTTCTGTTCTTGTAATTAGAAAGGAATTGGCTAATAAACTGATTAAGCTGTTAATGAAGCTTTAAAAAACACGTTCGTTACGCATACAATTGGGTTACTTAAAATAACCATATTTTTGGTTTTTAGTGCTTTCATGTAAAATAACAACAAATATAAAAACCGCTTGGTAAAGTGTGGTTTAATACAACGAGGTTTTTCTAACCACACTAAAAATCACACAATTGTGAATGCCATAAATATTATTTACCAAGAGCACAATTCACATAAATTGATAATTGTAACATACAAATTTAAATTGAATGTAACAAAATTTATGTAAATAACAAATATAATATGTTACAAGTTACAAATAATATTACAAACATTGTACAAAAAATTTATATAAGTAAAATATTACTTAAATACAGGGTACGGAAAAATTCGTTCGCAATTGATTAAAATACGATCTTATCGTTCGTTTTTTGCTGTGTTTGAGAATTTTTCAAACGAAAAATTTAAAAGCAGACGAACGTTCGCAATCGAAAAAGGAACGCTCTGCTTGCGTCGTTTTTTTATCATAAGCTTTGTATTTTTTCGAACGAATTTTTCACACAACAACAAAAATCAACAAACGTTCGCTTGGAATTGTTCATTAAAAATGAGCGTTTGAAGAAAAAATTCACGAACGTTTGTTTGTACGTTATTTGAGTACTTTGTAGAGTTATTAGACAAAAATAAGTTTGTTGTTGTATTTTTTCAACAACATCAAAATACAGATGGGGACTGCACATATGCATATGAGGAAAAAATAATAAGGGTTCTCATCTAAGCATGTAAACATGTAAACATGTAAAGCATTTAAACTTTTGATGAGCGATAAAGTGTACATAGCGTAAATGTCGACAAAATGGCGGCTGCGGCTGCGACAACATTATGACTTTTTTAAATTTTAAACCTTTTAAAAACCTTCACTAACATAGAAAAATAAATACAACGCGTTCATATTTACTTCAACTACTTTAAATATGTAATGATTAGCGCCAAAGACAACCCTCATTCACACACGTAAATTTACATGCTAGTTTACACTACAACTATAGGCTCGGAAATGATGTAAACTCACGCCCATACAAATTTTAATAGATAGTTTACGCGCACGTAAGTTCACAAGGTTTACAATGTTTACGGGTCAGTTACATGCTTAGATGAGAAGCCTTAATGTTTTAATAAGGTAAATAAACTTGATATGCCCAATCAAATGAAAAAAGATGGTTTGTTATGATTGTTGTTATATGATAAGATTGTATGATTACTTCTTGATGAAGAAGTATCGTCAAAATTATGTTTGTGCACACTCTCGTAATGCCTTTTTAAATTCCCTAGTACACATCCCATGAGAGATTTTTCGCATAAGAGACATTTGGAAATGTTACATATTTTGTCATTGATGACCAGAGATTTTTTTGTCTATTTTTTATACTCTACCTATCACTGAAAATCAGGAAGTGAAGAACGTTTTAATACGTATGTTTTTAATAACACTGGTCTGCAAAAGTATAAAGGCACTATTACGATAACTGGAGCGCCGCGATTAGAAAGTGTTATTCTTTTCATAACAAAAAAAATGTTTGTTCGAACAAAACATCGATGCCTCAACTAGTTATCTATGTTTAACATTTTGTTGCTTGGTACAAGATCTGTTCAATAAAATATCTATATCGTTAACATTATCTCATAGATTTAAAAGATTGATCTATTGATTGAAATCGATATTGATTGATTGAAAGATTAAATGATAATTAAATTAAAAAATTGATAACTCGAAAACAAATCGATGCATCGATTTTTCTTTCGGCCATTCTTATTTTTATTAAAAGTACTTCACGAATCCATTGTCAAATCGCAGCACACCAGTTATCGTATTCTCCTCAGTATAACGGATAAATTGGCAGTTTTGCGATCGGCACTTTCACCATATAAAGGTTTCTTCCTTTGGAGACTTTCTTATTCAGCCCTATCATGAATAAGTTTTCGCCCGAAATCAAAAAAGGGTGTTTTCATTTTTAATATAGCAGATAAAGACATCACATTTTTTACACTCATGAATATTGACGGCTGATGAACAAATTTGCATTAAAAATTTCCAAAATGTTCTTGAGATTTACCTTTGAGACTCCCTTTCTTGATTTCGGGTGAAAAATTATTCATGATAGGGCTGAATACAAACGCGTCCGGAGGAATTCATTCAATAAGATACCTTAATATGATGAAAGTACCGATAGAGAATCTGCCAATTTATCAGTTATACTGAGGAGATTAAGGGCGACAAATTGTTCATGATAGGGGCAGTGTCACAAAATGGAATTACCACAAAAATTGTCTTTTTCTCGCATATAATTCTCAAGATTACCACACTCCCAAAATACCTCAAATTACCACAAAATACCTCAAAATTAACACAAAATCCCACAATACCTCAAAAAAGCAAAAAGAAAATAGATACTTACAAACCACCACAAACAAGTGCATTCAGTCATTTGAACAATTCAATTAACGCTTCCCTTAATTCGTATTTTTACCACGTAATTTAAGTAATTTGAGGGGTTTTGAGTTATTTTGAGGTATTGTGGTATTTTGAGGTATTTTGTGGTGTTTTTACACACGCGAGAAATTTGTCTCACAAAATAACATGAGAATTACCACATTCCACAATCGCTGAAAAATACTATAAGTGCTATTTATCGTGCTTTTCTGGTAATCCAAAACTACAAAAAATAATCAAAATCCAAAATTACAAATTTTGCGTTCAAAAAGAAGACATAGTCCCAAAAATTGTATTTGGTATTATGACCGCTTAAAAGGCAGTTTTTCATATATTCAAAAGCCATATAAGCTAAATGGAAGAGTCTTTTGTTATTGTGTCATAACTTTGTTTTTGGTCATGTTAAAAGCTCTAGATGTTGTGTGTTTATAGTGCCATATGCGTAGAACACTGCTATATCAATAACTTAGATCTGTCGTAAGTCGAATTAAGCTATTATTGCTTATCGACACAGATATAATGACAAAATTATTCACCCTTGTACGGAATGGTGATAACCTCTACAAGGTCAAATCAATTTTTTTTGTGTTTTTTATGATATTAATATATAAATGTTAATTCAACAGCAACACAAACAGCGCTCGATGCTACGCATTCGCAACAATTTTTTCGCGATAATGCAAAAATAAAAACGTATACAAGAAACAATACATACCAAACTCGATGACGCATGCATAACTGAATAGAATCCTTGCTCGAAGATATGGATGCTGATAGTCGGAAGATAACATTTTTAAGGAAACGAACGTTCCTGAATTTTTCTTTGAACGATTAATTTTTATGAAAAATTAAAAACGAACGTTCGTTATTTATTATTTTTTTGTGAAAAATTCGATCGAATAAGTTTGAAACTGACAAATTTTTCAGAGATAAAAAATACGACGCCAGCAGAGAATTCCCCATTCGTTCGTGATAATTTGCGAGAACAATTTTATATGAGGAGAACGATAATTGAGTACAATCGTATTACAAACGTTCTCCGCACCCTGCTTAAATATTATATATAGTTTGAGGCTTAAAATGAACTAAAGAAAAAAGCAGAAGACCAGCAATTAATAGCAGTAGGTAACATGGAACACTTGGAAAAGGTTGAGAATTATTTTAAATCGATATTTTAAAACTGATTCATTTATCTATGAGAGCACTCTTTGAAAAAACCCTTTACATTGTGCCTTCTAACAGGAAGTTATGCAGTAAAGTGTATTTCTAAAAATTATTGTTGTTTTTCTTTCAACTTGGATACAATTTTAATATACACATGTTAAGCTTAATGTTTCATCAAACATATATTTTGAAATGCTTATGAAAAAGAAAAAAAATCATTTTTTGACATCGTGGAATTTTTGTTAAAATTATTTGTTATATAATTTATTATTTTTCAGTTTATTATCAGCTAATGTAATTTATTATCTTTTGTTTTCATGAAGTTTTTAACATGGAAAAGAGTTTCGTTTAGGTTTTTGTATCTCTTTTTGCATGTTCGTTGTAAGCAGCTTACCAACTTAAATTGTCGCTTACCTTGTAAGATAAATGTCATCAGTATTTGAACTGCTATTAACGCAAAAATTTATTTGAGAATTGTATTTGTGCCTAGTAGCTTCATTGTATTTAAGAAATACTCGGTTCTGGCATTTGTCTATTTACTTATGGTGATGTGTATTTGAGAGAAAGTGAGAGATGGAGATGGAAAAATAGAGATAGAGAGAGAACCAAAAATTGTTAAGTTAAAAAAAGTCGCAAGGTACAAGGTACAAAAAATCGCAAGGTACAAAAATTCTCAAGATACAAAACTCGTTATTTAAAAACAGTCGGAAGTACAAAAATGCAATATGTACAAAATAGCATGTTGTAAGAAAGTCACAATATAAAAAAAGCTACAAGACACAAAAAAGTTACAAAAATTTACAAGATGAATAAGATTAATAAAAATCGCATTATGCACTAAGCAACAAGGAACAATAATTTAAAATTTATTAAAAACTGAATGATAAAAAAGTTACAAGGTACAAACTGTGTGTAATTATTCATAGATCATAAAATCTAATTAAATTAAATATGGCGGAGCACGGCCAAATAAGTTTAATTAATGTCAAATTAATTAAAATAATCTAATAATTGATCGATTTTCGGTCAAAGTCATGTGTAATTGAACATTTGGTTGTGAAAATAGCCACCTTTCAGTTAGAACACTAGCTTCTGGCGAAGCAGAAACTCGTTTCATTTCTATGGTGCATTTCGACAAACTATCGAACACCAATGAATATTGAAATAAATGGAGAAGCAACTAGAACAGATGGCAACCCTTGATAGAGTTGATGGCGGTGATCTATAAATAGCTTACTGCTTTAAAATGTCATATGATTAGCAGCCATACAATTCATAAGAATGAATTCCAGAATCTGCACATTCATATGCTAGTTTAAACAGTGAGTTGATCACAGCTTAATCACTCAAAGACTACTGATGAGGAAAATGTAGCGATTTCCGAAACAGACTGTCTAGTCAGCTAAGTGGTTGACTCTATACAGAGTTGTTGTTGTTGTTGTTGTTGCCTTCTTGAAAACTTACTTGATCTAAAGCTCACAATTTTAATTCATGTAATTATTCATAGATCATAAAATCTAATTAAAAGAAAATAAAATTAATTAATAGATAAGAAAATTAGCACGAAAAATTCCATTTTATTCTTATGAATTTATTTTGTTTTTTTTTTTTCAAAATTCTCCAAAACAGTCCAATCATGTTTAAAACCCTCATAACTTTAAAAACATTCGGTTTGAACAATGTTTTTGTTGATATCATTTTATGGAAATTTAATTAAAAAGAGAGAACATTTAAAAAACTGTTTTCTTTTAATACAAAATTAGTGGTTATGATGTATTATGGCAATTTTAAAATTCAAAAGTTTTCAATATTTGGTCAATCAATATAAGTTTCTTGGCTGGGGACTGGATAAATTTTAAGAGTACAACATTGTAGGAATTCTACTTTATTATTAAGTTAATATTAAATTTATAAGGATACAAATAATACAAATGCTTCTACTTTTTAAGTTGCTTTGCTGATTCAAAAGAAAAGCAAAATAAATGTATATTCAGTCAGCCAAATATCAAAAACGTGTAAGATAAAATATGTAGAGACATGTGGAAAACATCATTTGGCTTTTCACCGTCAGGTCAATAGTTTGTGCCTACAACATTACTCAACAAATTTTTCCACAACGAATGGCAATAAAATTTTTATAATATTAATTTTTCTATTATAAATTTGTAGTAATATACATTTCAATATTTTTGTACAATCCGAATATTGGTATTGATTTTTGAAGCGAAGATTTTTACGCCTCGTTTTGTGATTTGCTTGAGTGAAATCTCAAAAACGACACTTTTTTCCATACACCTTTTTCTCAGAATTGTTGTTGTTTATTAGATTTGAGAATTACAGATTCTAAGACTTGAAATTTTAATACTTTTAAAAGTCTAATTTGTATTAATTTATTGTAAGTAGAAAAGGGGCCTGATGTGATGTATAACCTAATAGATGCTTAAATCTATATTAATAAAACTCATTTTCTGTTTGTTTGTTTGTTTGTTTGCTTGGCCTTTATACAAATCTAAACGGCTCAACGAATTTTGTTCAAACTAGGTATACATATTAAATACATCCCAACTTAAAATGTTTCATACTTAGTTTTTGCCACGCCCCCTTTAAAATTTTTCAACTAACGGTAATTTTGTTATTATAAAACTTTTTACCATAGGAGATTTTTGTGTACAATATTTAATTTTAAAAATTTTTTGTTATTTTGACATAAAAAACACTCACATATCTTTAAAATTGGAGAAATTTTCAGTACAACGACTTTTTCATAAAACATCGTTGCCTAAGAATGAGAAAAAAGCGACAGGAAAATCAAAGTTTGATCTTTCGATACAAATATCTCCGCTGTCCATTACTATTTTTCATTAAAATTTTTTTTGTTCAAAAGTTCAATAAAATCACTTCACAAAAATAGGTTGAACTGTACCGTTAAGTCAGTGTAACTATCTATATATATAATATGCAAAACTCTGTCTGTCTGTGTGAAGCTTATAGACTCCAGAACTACTGGACCGATTGATTTGAAATTTGGACAATCGATTTGTTTCAGATAGGAGATGGTTCAAGAAAAAAATTTTTCCCACAACTCTTTTACCGCCCCCAAATCAATTAAAATGCTATATATCACACGGTATGCGTCGTATAAGACTAAAATTTAGTAATATAGTTTGTATGGCTACTATCGGCAACTGTACTAATAATTGACTTCCACGCACCTTTTTTCCACCCCCAAACCAATAAAAATTCTTTATTTCAGTCGGTTTTGGTCGTATAAGACTTTACATACGGTAATTTAGTTTATATGGTTACTGTCAGCAACTGAACTAAAAATTAGTTGCCACGTCCCCTTTTCCCGCCCACAAATCAGTGAAAAAGTTATATTTCTGGCAGTTTTGGCCGTTTAAGACTAAAATTTGGTAACTGAGTTGGTATGGTTACTTTCGGCAACTGTACTAAAAATAGGCCTGATCGCTACATAGCCACGCCCACTTTTTTATAAATCATTAAAATTGACAACTGGGTCGATTAAGCTAAATTTTGGCTAAGTTTGGCTAGGTTTGGCTTAGATTTATTACAGCAACTGTACTAAAAATTGGTTTTCACGCCCCCTGTTACCGCCCACAAGCCAATGAAAATATTTTATTTCAACAGTTTTATATGGTTACTCTCGGCAAGTGCACTAAAAATGGACATGTCCCACTTTAGTTACACTCACTTTTCGGGTGGTCAGCGTGGAGTGAAGCAAAGCGCGCCAGGTTTGTGCTAAATTGAGCTGAAATTTTGGCAGCCGATTTTTTCGATAATGAGATGGTTTAGGAGAAATAATTTTGCCGCACCCCTTTTTAAGCCTAAAAGTACACAAAAATGCTACATTTCGCACGGTTTTGATCGTATTAGACTAAAATTTATGAATTTAGTTCATATGGCTACTTTCGGCAACATTACTGCGAATAGTTAATACAGTTGGCATATCTTGACATTTTCGAATATGGCAATAAGGCGGTCTGTGGCAGGACAACGTCTGCCGGGAAATACTAGTGTTTTACAATTATGTCAAAAAAGGTCCAAAATATTTACTTTTTACTCAAAAAATGACTCCAAAATTATTTTTGTTGTAAAAATTAAATCAATCAAAAATTGCACATCTGACTACCTTTCATATGACAAAGCATTTATTTGCAAAAATTCTTCCAGCTAAGCGCAAAAATTTTTTTACTGTTTTTGTCATCAAAACAAAAACTTTGATTTTTTTCGCGAAATTTATTTTTTCCAAAATGTTGTTTTTATATTTTTTACAAAAAATTCAAGTCTCAAAAATAATTTATGTGGAAAAATTACCCCAATATCTCTTTCCCATCAAAAGTTATGGCTTAAAATCTATTTTTTCATACCAGACTATTAACAAAACTTAGTTTTGTGTTAGAATTCTCTATACAGTTTGAACGTCCCCATTTATCTCTAAAAATGCAGTTGTGTGTCTGAAGTAATTACGATTATTTTGGATTATATAAAATCTTCTTTATTGTGGATCTACTAATTTTTTGCCTCCCCACCACCCGCCACACCCCACGCCCCATTGCTTTAAGATTAAGTAATTATAAAAATTATTTTTACTTTTTAAAATATGTTTTTCGTACCCCTTTGAATTCAATTAGCTCACCGCAAGATGGAACCACCAACAACAAAAATTTTCCTTAACTTTTTTGGATTAATGTATGTTCAATTACCTTTCTAACGGTAGATAAATAAAATTAAATAAAATAAAATTCAAATAAAATTCAACATGTTTTTCAATATTCCCGATTTTAAAAAACATTTAATCGAGAAGTGTATGTTAAAATGTTTATATAAGTGACTCTCGAGTAACACCGGGAAAATCAGCTAGTTAGTAATAAGAATACAAAATTTATTAAGAAAAGGAAATAATCAACCACATATTTTGTAATGGTTCTGATGATTTTGTTCAACGAAATTGTTTTTTATAGTAAACTAGCTGTAATCTGGCGCATTGCTGCCACGCTTTCGTTTTCAAACACACATCAAATGTTTTCAGTTAAAAGGCATGTTTAAATTGTGGTCGAATACTGAATTCCAAAGCTGTGCAACCTATAACTCCAAAACTATTCGATAAATCGTTAAGTAACTAAATTATAAAAGCCATAACTTTTGATTGGAAAGAGATATTGGGGTAATTTTTCACATAAATTATTTTGGAGGCCTTTATTTTTTGTAAAAAAAGTATAAAAACAATATTTTGGAAAACTTAAATTTAGCAAAAAAAAAAATTAAAGTGATATAATTTTTGGTAATAACAGGAAAAATTTTTGCAAATAAATGCTGTGTCGTATGAAAGGTAGCCAGATGTGCAATTTTCAATTGATTTAATTTTTACAACAAAATCAAATTGTTGAGTTGTTTGATTTGCTCGACGTTTTCTCATTGTTAACTGAGCCGTTTCAAGGTGCTGTTGTCGCGCGATTTATTGTTAATTCGTATTCAATTGATTGGCGATATTCCGAACTCTACTTGCATTACGGGTTCGATGCGTAAGATTAGATTTTCTGGGGCGCGGCATTGTGAATAACACTAAGAATTTATTGTCATAAGAGTAATTATGAAATTATCGATACTGTAACGAACTAATTTTCCGGCCGAGGATGCGCTCGTCGGACCCAGGGTTCGTTGCAATTATTTCTATCTTTGTCTTTTACAGACACCGAATCAAAACACTCAGGTTTCGGAACTCAACAACTTTATTTCACCAATTTATGTGTCCTTAAAGCTAACTTAAGATAACATATTTTTATTACAAACTTTTGTGAAGGTTATTCATAGATTTCGGATGACTAATCTGAGTGTACCAGTGAGCCCCTGGTCCCCTGTCCTTACTGAAAAATTTCCCTAACGGATAACAAGGCTATCTACAAAGCAGGTGAGCTTTGGGCGTGGTCAAGCCCAGCTATCCCAACGCTTCTGCCACCAACATTTCTCGGTCGTACCCGGATTTTAGAACCTAGGTTGATGTCCAAGTTCGGCTACGCTCTTGTCAATTGACGAAAATGTTTTGGGTAGAGTCGCTGATTATGTAGCAGATCGGTTTGAGCGTGGTCAACCCCAGCTGTTTCAAACCGACTGCGAAAGAGTTGCTATGGTTTTGGTTGTCTATCTAGGTATCCTTATCTACCTACTTCTACTACTTTGGCAGGTGTGTCGCTCAGCGTGACAGATCGGTTTGAGCGTGGTCAGCCCCATATATTTCAAACCATCTGCGAAAGGATACGACACCGCCAATTCTAACCTGAATTTACCACGCGAAATCACTCCCGTATTTACGCTCCCCTGCGATGTTTGGATGACGAATTAATTGGAATTACCTCAACATGCTACCCTAACTTCGGCAATGGGGCCGTCCGTACAGGAGAGCAGTTCAGGCGTGGTCAAGCCCAGCTATCCCGAACCGTCTGCTTCTATGGCAGGGATGCGTCTATGGCCTAAGAAAACCTATCTTTCTTAATCTTTTATACACTTTTCACTCTAATTTCCCACTTATGTTTCGCCCTGTGCCCTTCAGGCAGCTCATTGTCACACTTGTTTAATTTAATAATTTTACTTAATTACTTTAATTTAATTTAACTGTATTTAATTAAATTTAACCGTATTTGATTTATTTATTATTTACTCAATCATCACTTTACATTTACTTGAATTTAAAATTTCTCCTTCACTCTATCAATTTGATGTATTTAATTCATGATTTATAAAGAAAACTTTATAAAAGAAAACTGATTATAAAAAGAAAAAAAATAAACTTACGAATAACTTATAATAATCTATTTTGATACGAATTTATTGAGTAACCTGTATCCTGGATCTCCTGTATCGTTTTTCGCTGTCGCTGTCCGCTTCCTTATATAACCTCGTTGGTTCAGGCACGCTATGCTTCCTCTTCTCTCATTCCCCTTAAAATCATACGATCGTACTGTGCTTAACTATATGTATCATCTTTTCCAGCACGAGGCGTCTCCGTTACATACATGAAAATAAGAAAAATAAAACCTTAGTCATATACTCACCCCAGTAGGAAACTTATGGTCGGTAATGTGACGGTAAGTAATCGCGTGATTAATCGGTGGTGAGGCCGACACCTCCCAGCTCCTATCAATTCCAAAACATTTCGGTGTTCTACTTAAGGAAATTATTTGGGATACAACTTACTTCGGCCAGGGTTTGGCTACCTTTAAACTTGTGACTCAAATTATTCCTATCTTTTAAACATTAAACTACAATGGATTATTTAGTTTGATTATTATGTTTTATTTTAACTTATTCTACTTTTAGTTAACTATAACTTGATTTATTTGTCTTATCCTAGCTGCATGAATTTAAGTTTAGATCACCGGTAAGGTGTATATACTACGCTACTATATATAAGCTACTATATGTTAGGGTGTTTATAATATTATTAATTTATGATGGATTAACGAAACGTACTGCGCGGTGGCTGGCGTCTCTGCATGCTCTGGCTTGGGCAACCTACGTTTAATTGATCTCTAGCACGACGGTCGACTTTCCGTATAGCCCTTACTCGGTAAGGCTGACGGTCTTGGTACTCGAGACGTTGTTCCCGCCGGGTGAGCTTGGTGGTTGGCCACGAGCGCATGACCCAGTACGAAAGCTGTAAGGAAAGGTAAGGTGTAAAATAAAGCATGTAGGGATACAATTTAGTCAAAATTTTGTTCGTTACAATACATACATGTGCACAAATGTCATAACCTCACAGAATAACATTTTCGTTGGCAACTTACCGTTTGAAAATAGAATTGCACACGAAATGATCAATCGGAATAAAATGAACAGCGAATTCGTATTGATTTTCAAAATAATGCACCTAAAAGTCAAATATACAATTCAAAATTACCTCTATGAAATTCACCTCTATGAAATAACTTTTCGCTGGTAGTTTTTACAAAAAATTGCTTCAAAAGAATGTTTTAAATCAAATTGAATTTCAATAACTGTCGAAAGCTGATAAAAATTTGTTAAAATTTGAAAAGTTCTGACGGTAAAAGCATTTAAAATTATGTTCGTTTTTAATGTGTGACAAAAAAAAAATTGCTACAAAAAAAAACGTCATCGATCATCCAGAATGCGTCGTAAAGTAGCTCCATACAAAATGTATGGGAAAATGAATTTTCTTCATATTTTTTTCGTTAAATCAATATAGTTTCTATTAATATGGTTCGGCTACATACGCTTCACATGGAATATATGCATATCTCATATTTTCACAATGAAGAGCCCATAACAATATCCATAAGTGCCTCCATCATTTCTATATAACTACCGTGTTTTTTTTTTTTTTTATTAGCCAATCATTGAACTGCCGGATCGATATAGTTCTACTTCACACAACTAACAAGGCTACCAAATGACATTAACGTAAAAAAACATGACATTAAATGGCATCATAAATTATTGAATGTCAATGTAAGAGTGACCTTAACGACGAAGACAAGCGGTAGGCCAAATGTCTTTCGCAACAAAGTGTCATTCGGCAAAGTCATTAAAAATAATAGCAACCAAGAATATACTTTATAACAGACACACAAATGCTGACTTTTTTTGAATGTATCAACTTTCCAACTAAGGTCAAAAGAATCATAAACTAACAAAAGAATCATAAAAAGCAGAAAAGTTGATAAAAGTAGCGAGTTGATAAAATAAAATAAAGAAAACATAAAATCTTGATAGTTAAGAGAAGATCTAAAATAATGTGCAAAGTTCTACAAGTTCATCTTGTCATGCGACCAAAAACAAAAACAAACAGTCAAAACAAACTGAATGTGAAAAAGAAAACAAAAAACGGAAAGATAAAACAACAAAAATTTGAAGTCATGATGATAGTCATAATTTTGCGCATAATGATGGAAGAGGAAAACTTACCCATCTCGAAGGCTTGTGTGTAGCTGCACATATGTGTGCGTTCGTCCTGCGTATGTTTAATACATATGTGTGTAGGAAAAAAAAAAACAAACAATGCTGGTAAAACAACAAAACTTCACTCACTAAAAAAACAAAACAAAACAAAGAAAGTGAAAAGCAATTCCTGGCATCTTCTTCTATCAGTACAAATTAATTTTGCACGGCAAGGACATTTACGTTTATGCAGAAAGAATATTTATCCTACCACTCGACATGTGTTTGCTATGCTTTAATATTTGGCGCAAAGCAATAATTTCATCAAATAAATAACCCAAAGCGATAGGGAGCAAAAGAATTCTTTGGGTTAAATGTGTATCTAAGTAAATGTGTAACGCGCAATGGAGCAAGGATAGCTTATATTAATGTCATGTTCACAGCGCAGTGCGTGTGCGTTACGAAACACATTTTCTTATATAAGCAGCAGACTAACAGCAGAGCACAAAAAATATAGAAGGATGCGACAGACTTCTAAGGTTGATGCTGCCGCTCAAATTTATGTCATGTTTACCCCCAACTAAAGACATACAACGTTTTATTCATATATATTTTTTTTCCTCTTTTATATAAACCCGCATCAATCAAATCAAGCGAAATAAAGTGAACTGTTAAAATAATTTATATATTAATATCATATTTATGTATATTCGTAACGGTTTTTTTGGTATGCGGACTATTTTGTAAGGTTTTCCTATATTTGGTTTTAAATTAAGTGATTTAGAAATGAGATTCTTTATGATTTTAGCATGCATTACTATGGCTTTGGTAATAACGAATTTTGACGTCTCAGTTATCGTTGTTCAAGGACTGAGAATACTGTTGATGACATATGGTGATTACAAAATAAAGAATTGGAATAAACAATGGTATTGAGACAATTGAAAAATATCGCACAACACAAAAAAGACACAGTTTCGATAGTATCGTAAGTATAGAGGTAGAATTCCCTTTTATACAGTAATACAGAAAAATTCTGGTTTCTTTCATTTATTTTTATCAAAACTATTTTAACGAGGGGAAGGGGGTGAGTGTTAACTCCTCCAAAAAGCATGTTTTTGTGAATTGTTTGTGACAACACAGTTAAGATTTCTTTATTAAAACAAATAGTGCATTAAAGTATGACATTCGAAGAATAATGTATAAAATTTTCACGAAGAAATATTGTCGACCTTTGTAGTCTAGTGGAGAGTGCGTTAGACTATCAACGCAGAGGTCCCTGGTTTGAATTCGGGTTTGGTCATGGTTCCTTACACTTTCTGTGTTCTTTCCTACATTTTAGAATTATGGAAAACTAAAAATCCACAAATAAATTGTAAAAAATGTGGAATTAAAGGACAGAAAAACAGTTAAGGGCTGGAAATGGTTGGCGAGGTTAAGGCATAACACTAGCCTCGGTTAAAAGCAATTCAAATTGTCTTTCATGGTTGTTTCGCTTAATCAATAATTCACGTATGGTTCTTATCAATTCCCCTAAATAATCTACCCCATTCCCTTCAGGTCAAAGACCAAACCTTGTTTGTATAAGGCGCATGCCTTGGTTTTTTGATCTTTTTTAAAAAAAAACTATTTGAACGTGTCTCGTAAAAAAAGCAGAATTGTGGTGCCCCTCATAACTTGGTGCTGGATCATTTGAAATCAAAAAATTATAGTTCATTCGTTAGATAATAGTTTTCCCTAAGTAACGCTGGGAGGGTTGAAGGGAACACTTTGAAGGAAAAAACGCGATTTTTTACGAAAAAAATCGACTAATTTGTTAATATAAAATAAATATTATTAAAAAATTTGAAAAAAAAACTCTCCAGCGTTACCTTGTCAATTAAGTACAAAAATAGTGTTCACGAATTCAAAAGGATCGGTGCAGCAGTTATAAAGTTAGGAGGGGCACTGACTTTGAAAATGAGAGTTGTGGGAAGATCGACTTAAAGTTATTTTTATATTCGAACATTCCAGTATCAGGGCCGGTCACTTGAAATGCTGTATCTTCGTTGGTTTTTGAAATTTTAACACAATAATCTCGATATCTGTTGTGTTGTAAAACAGTTTTAAAACCTTAGCCCTCCTTTAAAGCATTTCATCTTCTAAATAAAAATTATTAAAAAAAAATTGTTGTTTTTGTTGCCTTCTTTAAACTTACTTGATCTCATAGCTGTTAAGTAATGATTACTTGTCATAATCATTACTTATTCGATTCTTTTTTTCAAAAAAGTAAAATAATTGATTAAGTACGATTCTTTTCTGTTTGGCTCAGTAATCAAAAGATTACGATTACAAATAATCAAAAAATAATAACGATTCCTTAAGATTACGCAAAATAATCAAAAGTAATTAACGAAATAATCCGATTACTTTTTGAGATTATTTTTAAATCTTTTTTGATTATTTTAAGAATTTCTGTCTTAGGTACAAAAAATTTTGTTAAATTTTATTAAACAAAAAACAAAGTTACGTATCTCATTACAAAACAAAGATTGACAAGAAACAAGAACGAGAACAATAATGTATTTTAGTCAGAGCTGTTTAATTTCGATTACGATTAGTAATCAATAACATAACTTTTTAAAAAGAATTGTAATGATTATATAATTCTGTATTAACGAATTTCTGATTAATAATTGATTACGTTTACAAATAATCCAAAAGTAATCAGGATTACTTGAGATTACGGGAAAATAATAAAAAAGAATAAAAAATAATCAAAAAATAATCCGACTTCTTTCAAGATTACTTTCGATTCTTTTTGATTATTTTCAAAAATTTTGTATTTACATTATGAATTTCCATTTACACTTTCTAAACAAATAAATCAAAATTAAAAATTTTTTTGTATACAAAATATACATTTGTTCACTTAAATAATATAACATAAACAAATACAACTTAAATAATTCATAACTGAATAAAAAAAAGATAAACATACAAAATTCAAATAATAAAGAAAAACCAATACATACAATTCATCTACATTAGATCGAGTGATATAAAAGTTCTCATCTATAGTAATAAAACTCATTTTCTGTATGTTTGTTTGTTTGTTTGTTTGGCCTTTATACAAATCTAAACGGCTCAACGGATTTTGCTTTTACTAGGTACACATATTAAGTTTATCCCAACTTAAAATGTTACATACTTAGTTTTTGCCACGCCCACTCTGAAATTTTTCAACTAACGGTAATTTTGTTATTATAAAACTTTTTACCATCGGAGATTTTTGTATATTTAATTTTAAAAATTTTTTGTTATTTTGACATCAAAAACACACATATCTTTCAAATTGAAGATATTTTCAGTACAACGACTTTTTCATAAAACATCGTTACCTAAGAATGCGAAAAAAACGACATGAATATCAAAGTTTGGTCTTTCGATACAAATATCTCCGCTGTCCATTAATATATTTAATTCAAATTTTTTTTGTTCAAAAGTTCAATAAAATCACTTCACAAAAATATGTTTTTTCAATTTTTTTTTAATCAAAAAGAATAAAAAATAATCAAAAAATAATCCGACTACTTTTAAGATTACTTTCGATTCTTTTTGATTATTTTCAAAAATTTTGCATTTATATTAAGAATTTCCATTTACACTTTCTAAACAAACAAATCAAAACTAAACATTCTTTTTTGTATACAAAATATACATTTGTTCACTTAAATAATATAACATAAACAATTACAACTTAAATAATTCATAACTGAATAAAAAAAAAGATAAACATACAAAATTCAAATAATAAAGAAAAACCAATACATACAATTCATCTACATTAGATCGAGTGATATAAAAGTTCTCATCTATAGTAATAAAACTCATTTTCTGTTTGTTTGTTTGTTTGTTTGTTTGGCCTTTATACAAATCTAAAAGAATCAACGGATTTTGCTTAAACTAGGTACACATATTAAGTTTATCCTAACTTAAAATGTAACATACTTAGTTTTTGCCACGCCCCCTCTGAAATTTTTCAACTAACGGTAATTTTGTTATTATAAAACTTTTTAGTATCGGAGATTTATGTATATTTAATTCTAAAAAATTTTTGTTATTTTGACATCAAAAACACTCATATATCTTCAAAATTGGAGAAATTTTCAGTACAACGACTTTTTCATAAAACATTGTTACCTAAGAATGAGAAAAAAACGATATGAAAATCAAAGTTTGGTCTTTCGATGCAAATATCTCCGCTGTCCATTAATATATTTCATTCAAATTTTTTTTGTTCAAAAGTTCAATAAAATCACTTCACAAAAATAGGTTGAACTGTACCGTAAAGTCAGTGTATATATGATTTATGATTATGTTAAAAAAGGTCCAAAATATTAACTTTTTACTCAAAAAATGACTCAAAAATTTTTGTTGTTGTAAAAATGAAATCAATTAAAAATTGCACATCTGGCTACCTTTCATATGACATAGCATTTATTTACAAAAGTTCTTCCAGCTAAGCGCAAAATTATTTTACTGTTTTTGTCATCAAAACAACAAGGGTTTTGATTTGATACCCCCTTTGATACCCCCTTTGATACCCCCTTTGATTTTTTCGCAAAATTTATTTTTTCCAAAATGTTTTTTTTATATTTTTTACAAAAATGTCAAGTCTCAAAAATAATTTATGTGAAAAAATTACCCCAATATCTCTTTCCAGTCAGAAGTAATGGCTAAAATTCTATTTTTTCATACCAGACTTTTAATAAAACTGAGTTTTGTTTTAAAATTCTCTATATAGAGAATGAAGTTGTGTGTCTAGAGTAATTATAAACATTTTGGTGTATATAAAATCTTACTTGTCGCCTCCACACCTGTTAAATCTGTTTTATTGTGATTTGTCATTTTTCTCACTATTGTTTCACCCACACGTTGTCACACAGTTCTTCATCAATGGTACTTTAAATGTTCTATATATATCACTGTATCATCGAAAAGATGACTGTGAATTAGAATACTGCAAAAGTTAATTTTTTCATGTTTAATGTGTTATTTGAACTTTATTGTTGAAAGTCAAATTTCCACGCCAATTAAATGTACCGACATGGTTGTAAGCTTGGCTGCATTGAACAAATTTTTCGGTTCAATTGCGTACTAACACAAAGTATGCTGAAAAGTATGCTGGAAAATATTATAAATTAGAACTAAGTACTGCATTACCGACACGATTCCAATATATTAGAAAAGTCGGTAACTGTTATCCAATTTAGTTCTTTTCGCACACAGCGTAAACTTGCAGCAAATAACATAATGGCACTTCTTGCACTGTTCCTGCAGATTTTTCAGCTGGATTTATGTCGATCTGTTAACGTCGATAATATTGTTAAAGGTTGCTGTATATACTATAATAAAAATTAAAAAGCGACTGCTTTCTTAACTTACACCTTTTTGCTAATTTACATTAAAAAACGACTTTACAATTTTTCGTATAAAAGAGTACTTCAGAAGATTTAAGAAATTGCATCAACTATCAGACTCAATTTATATTAATTTTTTATTTAGAGACAATCCAATTGTTATTTTCCAACTGGAAAAACTACTAAAAAATTTTAAGAAGATTTTTATAAATTTGATTTTCATTAGCGAAGTGCAAGTAACATGCATGCCAGTAGCCAGTAAATTCAGTTTAAAACTACAAAATAGTTTTTGATTGTGAAAAAACAGTGATAAAATTATTTCTTCGTTAAAAAAGCTTGGTAAATTTTTTAACTAATATTTTTATAGTGGTCTCAAACTTAAATTTAACACGTTCTTACAAAATTCCAAAATTTACAAAAACATTTAATCGAAAAGAGTATATTAAAATTTTTATATAAATGACTCTCGAGTAACACCGGGTATATCAGCTAGTTACCTATAAAGTTTTTACGATCTTTTTCAAGTCGTATATATTTAATACTAGAAGAACGTACCCGGCTAGGCACGGGTTTATATTTTAAACTCTCGACTTTTGTCTTGATAACTTCTTAGAAAGGACATTCAATTTTAACAATCTGATTAGACTTTTTGTAAGATATAGTGTATCCTTCTTACCTTAAATACAGGTGGATATGCATGGGTGTGTTCCGATGCCCAACTCCAACCACATTTTTTGTGGTAATATATTCTTTAAACTTCTACTACTAATTTACTCTTTCTTAATTATGTGCCAAGAAAGGTATTACGTTCTGTTTCGAATTTTTTTCCTATATTATTTTTTTTTTTTTGCTCTTAATAATGATTAAATGTACCTTAAATTCTACTTAAAAGAATATAGCTTCAAACTATATGGCTATAAAAATTTAAATGTTTAAGTTGTATGAAAGAGTGCAGGACTTCTTTTGTCCATTTTATCATAATATTGTATTATGTAATATAAAACAATGAATAAACGAATTGGTCATTTCAGACCTTTAAAAAACTTTACCGAGTTTCTTTTTATGAATTAAATAGTGCGTGTATAGATCGAGAACTAGACCTACGAGTCTTATGCCGATTCCAATAAATTCAACCAAACTTTTCCTCTTCAGATATTCGTATTTAAAATAAGTATATTTTATTGCTTAAAACTGAAAACGTACGTACGTCATGATTGATAGCGTCAAGTTTATGATTGGTTCAAAGCACTAGATGAAATTTTCTTTATGTTGCTAAAGTTAAAAAAAAATTAACAACTTTGTAAAAATTTTGAGAAACACTTTTATTACTTTCAACGCTGTCATGCAGAAAAAAGCTTTTAAATATGCTCCTAACACACAAAAAATTATTTTTACCCACACATACACATAAAAACTCACTCAAGTTCTGTAAAGCCTATTTTGTATGTTACCCGGCTACAGGCCAAAAAGGAAACAGACTTAAAAAAAACACCCGCAACAACTTAACTGATTTGTATGTATACCCCAACCTTAGACGTTGGAACACAAACATACACACAACGAACACAATCTACTCAACAAACACTTGAGATTCAGTAAATCTCAATTGAAATACAACAGCAACAACAACAACAAAAACATCAAATAAACACACAATCTGCAGACTCCGAAATAAGTAAGTAAAAGTAAATATTTTAAAATTGCTCATCAAGAAAGTGTTAAAAATAAGTGAAATCCATGAAAAGCAACTGAATGGAAAAGGAATACAAATTGAAATAAAACGAATTGTGATTTTTTTATGAAGCAAAAAAAAAACAGAATTAAAAAAATTTAGAAAAAATTTATCTTAAGCCTACGCAGCCTTAAGAAAACCAGAAATTCGAGGGATGCCTGCACTGTCGGAATTGCTAACTAAGTTGTTATTTGTGTTTTTTGTTGTATATAATAATGCGCAAAATTTAGACAACATATGTTCCTGTCATAGACGCTTTAACCTTGTTTAGTAGAAAAAGAGTCCCTTTTTTAAGTGCGTTAAAAATTTTATCAAAAATAAATTAAATGCTTGAAGAAATATTATATACAGAAACAAATAACAAATTCTGCAAAAGATTTTAGAGTTATTTTTGTGCTTGTATGATGAGAATGAATTCGAGTAAACTTCCGTTTCCGGTTTAACTTTTCGGCGTTGTGCATGTCAAATCGCAAACACTCTCACACACAAGCATTAAAGTATTTGTAAGTGTGTTGATTTATGTGTGATTATATGATTGTGTATCTGCGTGTATGTATGTGTGATTGCTTCCCTTTAAGCGCCATTAAATACAGCACTCTATGGCTTATTGCGTATTCTTGAGTATTGCCAGATTTTCTTAAGTTCTGATGTTGTCGGTAAAGTTGAAATTACTCCTTTTAGACTTAATTTTTTTCGTTCCTGTGTTTGTCATTTTAAGTCATCTTTTTATCCCTTTACTTTTATCACCACTTGTTTACTCCTTTATTACTTACTACTCTATGAAAATAGAACAACAAATACGATATATCCTTACATGACAATAAATTTTAACTACTTTTAAATACATTTTTAATAGTTTTTTTAAAGTTTTATGCTACTGAGTAACTTAAAAATATCACATTTTAGCAAAGCAAAAAAAATATTCGAAATAAAAATAAAATAAAATTCTCTTAAAATTATTAAACTGTAGAAAGTTAAATATATGAACAGCTTAATAGTAGAGCACTTAAATAGTGGTTTTATTTTCATCAAATGTTCATCCTTTACTTCTTTGCGTATTAAGATTATTAAGGGAGGCATATAAAGTTAAGGCATATTAATGCGACATCTTTTGTTGAAATAAAAAACATGTTTTTTAACATTTATTTTTTATATTTACAGATGCCACTGAAGTTGGTATCTTCAAAAAAGGTGAGAATTGGGCCACATCATAACTCGGCTCCAGATCATCTGGAAAAAAAACATGTATTTAAAAGTAGACCCTTGAATGCACATCTTTTATTTAAATGGAATCAACATATAGGAAATTATGAAGCATTGAAAAATTTACATTATTTTTGATTTATTTGACATAAAGATGCTCATTTTGGTAAAAGATGTGTATAATTACATTATAAATAGATGAATAAAATCTCAATCGGTCGATTAGTTTGTTTTCAGTAATTTGGCCCGTTTTGAAAAAGTATGTTTCAAGAAAAACGCGTTTAAAGTTACAGTGCCTAAAACTTTCCTAAAACTACTGTGGCGCTCTGAGTTTTAAGCCCTGTAGAATCTGTATCATAAACGGGATTGATTTGAAATCTTTTAAACATATTTTCTTATAGTTGTACAACAACAAACAATTTAAAAAGAAATTATTTTTCAAACAAATTTTGCCAAAGACCTCCCTTAAATATTTTTTACAAATATTTTTTACAATTTCATAGATAAGTAGGTATCAAGGCCGTAGCCAGGATTTACTCATTGTGGGTTTTTTATAAATTTTTTTTTTATTAAAAATTTAAAAATTAAAATATACAAGTCTTTGTTTCATTTTATTTAAAGGGGTATTCCACAAAACTAATCAAAAAAACACAGTTTCGATAGTATTGTAAGTATAAACGTAGAACTCCTTTTTATACAGTAATAAAGAAAAATTCTGTTTTTTTTTTCATTTTTTTTTCAAAACTATTTTAAAGCATTTCATCTTCTAAATAAAAATTATACAAAAAAAAATTTGTTGTTGCCTTCTTAAAACTTATTTCATCTAAAAAGTTCACAATTAAATTCATGTAAAAATTTGTTTTGTTTTATAAAAAGTTTTCGTTTGATATATTTAGTGATAAATTTGATGTTCTTGTTATTTTTTTATATTGGTTAAGTCTAAATGTAATTCAAAGCTATGTTTGATAAATGGAAATAAATATCGGAAAACAAAGAATTATTTATTTTTCCCGTAGTAGAGGTCATATAGATATATGTATATTTTAATAGTAATTTAGAATTAAAATTTTAGTTACCAAAATTTATTTTTAATATGAAAAAAATATAATGCATAACAGAAACAATTCAAATTAATTATGGTATTTCAAAAATAAATAGATTTTCAAAGAACAACGCATTCCAAGTAACGCATGCGCAAACCTGCGTAGTAATAATACACACTGGCTCTGTAGCTACACTAGAGTGGACCTTATTTTAAAATGACCACTCCAAGGGCTCAAATTACTGTAATTGATGATAAAAAATTCGAGAAAATTTTAGCAAGATCAAGTGCATATAAAACCATGCGCACACGGCTTAAAGTTTGCATCAAGTGCATGAAAGAAAAAATTTATTAATTTTTTTAATATTTTCATATGCAATTCCATTTGGAATAAGAAAATATTTAAGATTCTTTTGTTTTATCCAAAAGTTTTTCAGTTTAATAAGGGTATTCACCTCAAATTACTTGAATAACTCTGGGGGACAACATTTTTATTTTTGGATATATTAGCAATATCCCAGCAATATTTGTACTATTTTCGACTAATCTTAATGCGCTGATTTCAAAATTTTTATTACTTTTTTTAATAGCATCACCAGTTTTTGAGATAAACTTCAGTGAATTCGTTCAATGAAAACTTAAGTGAAATTTTACTATATCAAAATTTGTTCAAACAATTCAACGAGTTGAAGTGAGGGAAATTAAATTTAAGTGAAAAAGTTAGTGTTAAAAGTTATGCACAATGGCAACCAGAAGCATGGACAAATTCTTAGATATGACAAAAGTCAACTTCTTCTTGGTGCGGGGTTATCTTAGGTATATTGCCTTAAAAGATAGAGATTTCCTTTATTTCTTATTATGTAGAGATATACATATTGGGTAGTTATTTTTATAATATTTTTTTTTATTCTCTTCAACTTAAATAAACATAAAAAAATAAAAACTTATAATACAACTTATAGATTACAAAGAAGTTTATCTCCAAAACTGGTGATGCTAGAAAAAAAGTAATAATAGTTTTGAAATCAGCGCACCAAGATTAGTCGAAAATAATACAAACATTGCTGGGGAAAATCCAAAAATAAAAATGTTGTTCCCCTGAGTTATTCAAGTAATTTGAGGTGAATACCCTTACTAAACTGAAAAATGTTGGGAAAAAACAACAAAATTTTAACTGTTTCCTTATTCAAAATAAAATTGCAAATGAATATATTAAAAAAAAATTTTTTTCTCTCATGCACTTGTCCAAACTGTAAGCCTTTATATGGGTCCGATCTTACTAAAATTTTACACAAATTTTTTTCATCCCCTAGCGCAGTTTAAGCCTTTGAGACGCTCCATGAAGTGCTTGGAAATTTTTCCCATACAAATAAGGTCCACTCATTGGCGTCGGAAGCGGGGGGCAATGGGGGCAGTTGCCCCCCACTTTTTTAGCTAGATAAACAGTTTATAAGGAAAACTTCAAAAGTTATTCAAAATATCAGTTTTTTTTTTACAACGATAATATTTTTGTATTATATTTTTTCCTCTTCTTTCTCTCTTCTTCATAAGCATTAGGGCGGGCCAAATTTTTTGTCGATTAAAGCCACCCCCTGATTTTTCCCCTATAACATCATTGATTCAAAATTCGATTTTTTATTCATCGTTATATTATCTTTTTTATGTGTATATCGGGGGTTTTTGGGGTCGAGAAATTCATTTCTGATCTTTATTTTTACCTATGACCACCGCCAGAGGGCGTTTCATGCATATTTTAACTATTTTTCGTCTATTTTCTGAGAAAAATTTAAATTTTTTTCGGTAATATTGATCTTTATTTTATTTTTTGTCAACAGAAATTCAACCTAAAAACTAAGAACATGTGCAAAAAAAAAACAAAAAAATTAATTTAGTGGAAGAAAAGCGAAATAAGTTATTTTTGAAAGTCTTTCTTGCTTTCCAGTCTGGGGTATTTTGCACGGCTTTCTGATGTAACTGCCATAACACTGTGTCGATTTTTTTGTAAAACACGTTTAGAAACGCTAGCCAGCAACTGAACATGTCTTTCCGTTGCTTGTATGTGTACCGGAATTCTTGGATCAGGCAATGGTGGATCATCGTATTCTATATATTGTTCCAAATGATCATACGGAATGGTATGCGTAAACGGTGGTTCGAATAAGACATAATCTTTATTTAAATCAATCATATTCGTATAATCTGTTCAATTGAAGTTTATCAAAGGTTTTTGATAAACTCTAAGATGTGCCGGGTCATACAGATTTCTTCGGTAGTGTAAAATTTTCTTGATTGCGATGTTTCGTGTCTCTTTTTTATCATCAAATAACATCGCTAACAGAATATTTTCGGAATGTGCGTAATATGAATTGTCTTTAATGACATTATTCACAACTTGGCGTAGATTTGTATCCAAATATTGTGTCCAACGAATGAATTTGTGAAATAATACACTACCGAAGACCACCGAATTATAGTACTTGATGTTGAAGTGCATCGGCACATACACTTTCATTATGTATGTTGCCAGAATTTTCAAATTCCTTGATGGATTTTCAGTTGACACATACAACCGCAACAATCTATTCGCCTTGGTGAGCCAACGTGAATGTGCTATTGGTCCTGGTTTAATGTGAGGCAAATCCGCAGGAACAACACCATTCGAAATTGCATTGGCCTTTTTGTATAGGTACTTTGAATCGGCCTTGTGTCGTTAATTGCTGCGGATGTCTGGTGATGTGCCGTCTGGTGGTGCTGTTGGTATGCCGGGTAATGCACTCTGGAGTATGCGAAAAAACTGACGCGTTTAAACAATTATAAATACGAACACAATTTCTGTACTTAATTTACTTTAATTTTATTTATTTAAAACCAACTAAATTCCATACGCAAAAAAACGAACCAACGCGGTTAAAGGAATGCGAGAGAAAAGCCAAAACGGGAGAAAAATCACTAAACATATGACAGGAAGTGTCAAAAGGCCGCACTGAACATCAACAACACAAACCCATCGCCGACCGTCAATACACATCAATGCAGTTTGCGGTGGGCGACGAGTTTGTTCAGTGCGGATATAAACAATTGACTTACTTAAAATTCAGAACAATAAATGTCAGAGATAAAAAGTCCGCAAAGCAGCAGAAATAATTTTGGTTAAAATAGGCATGAAACGCCCTCTGGCGGTGGTCATAGGTAAAAATAAAGATCAGAAATGAATTTCTCGACCCCAAAAACCCCCCATATACACATAAAAAAGATAATATAACGATGAATAAAAAATCGAATTTTGAATCAATGATGTTATAGGGGAAAAATCATTTTTTGAAAAGTGGGAGACTCGAAAATCGAGACAGACCTATGGTTTCTTCACCAAAGTTGCTTAGAATTGTCCATAGAATCATCCCAGGAGGTGGCTTTAATCGAATTTTTCGGCTCCATACAAATTGGCCCGGCCTAAAGATAGAACAAAATGTAGAGTTTCTTCTGCAAGCCCACCACTTCAGTTTAAAAGCACCCTTAAGTATGTAGCTTAATGTAGCTTGTAACTCTGGTAAGAAAAAATTTGATATGTTCTTAGGGGCTTTCCATATTGGACGACATGTAGTACGATAAAATAGATGGAAAACTAATGGGACTATTTGATTGAGCGTTCGAACGATCCAACTTGTAAAGCAACATCATTAATTGCAAGCTCTCAAGCAGAACACATCCGGCTAATAGCTAAGCAACTTTTAGATGCCCTAAAAATTGAGCAGTAATTTTACATAGTTGTACAAAAGCTGCGTTCCTTTCGCCTTAATGTAATCGCGATAACAAAATTTCTCAAAGGAACGGCAAGAGAAACGACTCATAGAGGGCACTACCGTTGCAGTAAAAATAAAATTCAAACAAGCAATCATGATACAATAACTATCAGGTGTCATGAGAACGTGTGTCGTTCAAAACTGTTGTGAACTGTTATGGTAGCGATATCTTAGTGAACGATGTTTTTCTCCGAATGTTTTTTACTCTAAACGTCAGAAAAATTTAAAATTATTTTATTTCATTATTAATATTATGCAATTATGTAAATAATTTAAGTGCAATTGTTGGCTCCGCTGAATGCGTTCAATGTGTGTGACACACGCGGTTTGTTTTGTTTCCTATTGTTTAACATTCGATGGTCGCAGCTCTTGAGAAAATAGGTAGCTGTCATGGCTACCTAATTGTATCAAACAAACAAATTAAAAAAATGAAATGACAGCTCATAAAAATATACAGGTGCGGCACCTGTGTTTCAAATTTTTTAAAGGCTATATCACAATTTTATGTGGATAGCAAAAATATTCCTATTTGTTATAGGATTATTATTTTTGTTTTTGCATGTAAAAAAAAATAATCTGGATTATTTTGAAGCGAATGGAACGCAGCTAATATTGTACAATCTTCAGAAAAAAAACCAAAAATTTCGACTATCGTTTTAGCTTACGCATGGTACTTCATGTTGTACAATCTGCCATGTTGGTCCAATGTTTTGGACCATGCGAAAGCCCCTACTGTGAATTAGCTGATGAAAATCCAACTCGACGCTTTGAAGAAACATCAAATCTGGTTCCTTCAGTACAGTTGCCATTATATGATCGGCTACGAAAAGATTATTTCGAAATTTTAGATCTTCTCTCAAATGAGATAACGGCTAGATGCGATCAAACAGGTTGATATTTTACTTTTTTTTATTTTTGCAAGTTTACACCAGCTTCACTCAACCGACTCACTTTGATTTAACATTCGGTGAGTCGGTTGAGTGAAGCTAGTGTAAATTGGCACTTTGTAAATCTTATTGTACATTTAAACAGATCTTGACACTCTGGAATCGTTGGAAAATATTGTAGTCGAAGCCTTCAACGGAAAAGTGCCTTCTGAACAAAATCTAAAAACAAAACTAGATCTTTATGCAGATGACTTTTTTGCAGATGAAATTGCTGAAGCAATTGCCTGGCCAAACACCTTGAAATTGTAGTGGCATTGTATCCCAATTTGTGAAAAATTTGGATACTGTAAAAAAACTATTAAATGAAGTTGAAAAACTTATTGCTTTGCTTTTGACTGTGCCTGCATCAGCAGCTATATCTGAGCGTTCTTTTAGTGCACTAAGACGACTTAAAATGTATCTTCGAACTATGACACAGAAACGACTCACTCATGCGGCACTTATACACATCCACAAAGATAAAACCGAAAAATTTAATTCGATGGAGGTGGTGAAAGAGTTTGTTTCTCGCAAGGACAGAAAGAAACATTTTGGAATAATTTAAATTGATATAACCTTTTGTACCTTATTGCATTTAAACCATGTAAAGATATACCTAGTCTTGCTTTATAAAAGCAACCATTATTTTTTATATTTTCATATTATTATGTGAAAGATCCTTTCAAGAATGATCTCTAATATTGAAATTGGAAGAACTTTTAAAAATAATATAATTTTAATATTTTTTATATATTGTTATATTTTTTTTTATTTTAAACTAAAATATAAAATTTGTTTATTCACATTCATGATTCTTTGAAGAAATTTTGGTGAACTTTTTTTTGCACCACCATTTGTACTACCCCCTCATTTGTACTGCCCCCCCAGATGAAATTAGCTTTCGACGCGCTTGGGTCCACTCTAAGCTGCTCGCACCTGTATTCTCTATTGTATTTATTTTACTGAAAAGAAGCAAAACCAATAACGAACAACAAAAACAAAAACATCTAATGTGTGTTTATGAACAACAACGACAGCTTGTGTTTTTCTCATACGAATATATGAATTTTTTTTTTCTTTTTGGATTTTGCTGTTTTGTGACTTTATTAAATATGTGACAAAATTCAAAGATAAATACTCGTTTTATTCGTACTCTAACTGATATTTTGGTCTAAAGTTGTTCTTTGTACGATGAATATTAAAGGCTCTAGGTATACCGGTGGCGACCGTAGCCTAGTGGGTAGAGTGCGTGGCCCCTAAGCTAAAGATCCGCGGTAGCCCGGGTTCAATTCCAGCTCAGACAGAAAGTTTTTTCAATTGAAATAATTTTTCTGTTCGGTCGTCACCTCTCCGCAGACAATGGCAAACCTCAGAGAGTAAAAATTGCCATGTAAAGCTTCTTGAGAACATCAGCCGTTCAGAATCGGCATAAAAAACTTAGGTCCAGTTCTCGGTCATTTGTGATCAAACATAACAAAATAGCACGCACAACACAAATGATCAATAGAAGCTAGGTCAAAGTCCTTCCAAGGGCTGAAATGCGCCAGTTTATTTTTTATTTTTAGGTATACCCCCAAGTGTCAACTAAACTTCTTAAATGTGTTTGAAAAAATTTGTGAAAATGACTCCTATACACTGAGCTAAAAAACAACGTAAAATCAAAGGTAACCACTTCAATTCAAATATTTTTCAGAATGATTTGGCACCAAACA
This sequence comes from Dichetophora obliterata, assembly GCA_963920525.1. Lineage (NCBI taxonomy): Eukaryota > Metazoa > Arthropoda > Insecta > Diptera > Sciomyzidae > Dichetophora > Dichetophora obliterata. The sequence goes on along the minus strand of OY986438.1, from coordinate 135,258,886 downwards.
CGAAAATATTAAATTCAAAGTGGAAACACATGTATTCAGTTTTATGTTGTTTCCACTTTAAACTAAAGTATTATACACCTTAAAATTATAAGTATTCGACTTTAACTTAACGTAGATTCAGATTTAATTCAAAGAGAAAGCATATTTCATTGGAATACTAACGTATTTATTTTAAATGCGTTATAACTTTGAAGTAAGGTATTTTCTACTTTGATTGCACGTCCTTGCATTAATGAATCAAAGTGATTTTCACTTTAAATAAAATACTTAACATTTTTGATATTGAATTGTTACAGAGTCCGTGAAACATGATCAAATAAATAAAACAAAATTAGTTTTTATAGAAACGTTCCTTTATTAAAATATTAGAATGAATGTGGGTTATTTTTTAAAAAAATTATATGATAATTCAATGTATTACATTTATATAAAAGAATTATGACTTTAAAAATGTAGTTATAAAAATTTGTTTCTCACATAAGTTTTACTATTACTCATTTGCTAAAAGGCTTTCCAACTCAAAATCTTTAAGCAGACTAGCGAACTTCTCATCGTCTTCTTCCAAATTTTTAATTTCATTCACACTGTTGACAAGTATTGTGTCCAAGTTAAGAACTTGGCCAAATTCATTAATATATTGACTATTTTAAATTTTTATTAATCTTTACTTATTTGAACTCAATTTCACTATTTGCACGCACAAACTTGAGCGACATTCGACAATTTTGTTGAATTGAAATTATTTAAATTAAGTCAAGCTGCGTGCATTAAATAATTGTTGCTCTTAGAAAGACAGATAGAGCGAAAAACAAAACTGTTTGCTTAACTGTTATTAAAACGATTGCAACGAAATTATGATGAACACATACACACAAATATATGCATCCAACTTCAAATTGAAGTGTCTTCTACTTTAAAATATATATTTTTACTTCGTTTTCACTACTGACAACTTCAATATAAACCATGTTATTTTTCAACTTAATTTCGAAGTGGATGCACTTTAAAGAATATAATAACTATAGTGGATCACCATTATTTTGAAGTTTTTCCACTTCTTTTTGGAGATCAAATGTTTTCATATTTGATTTAAAGGATTTCAATGTGAATTTAAAGATGATTTCTTCAAAATGGAGCAACGTCAAATTAACATGATATTATTTTATTTTACGTTGCGATTTTTCCCTGAGTGTACAAACCGCGCTGTAAGACGTAATTCTACGTCAGAGCAAAATCTGTATATGAATATATTTTCGAAATTATTTTTGCACTGATCATTTTGAAGGATGTAGATTCCAAAATTGTATTGGATTTCTTCCAAACTTGACATATAGGTTTCTTACGTTCCTGGTCGGGATATAGTCTTCTTTTTATCACCAGAAATGGATTATCTTAAAAATAACGGTTTTTTGTAAAATAATGGAAACTAAAAACACTGAAAAGTCAGTTTAAAATTTAAGATACGTTTGAACAACCTATAAAGAAGTTTTTGGTTATCAAAAGGGCTGCAAACACCATCTGGACTTTTTTCGCTTATCTCTTATAAGTGCTCTACTAATGAGTAAACTAATAACATTCTCATATCTTGAAAACTATAGAAAATCTTAGTACAATGCATTTTTGTCTATAACATCGTTACCTGAAAAATTCAAAGTTTTGATTTTCGAAACAAATATCTTCAAAGGTTTTTAATATAATTCATTCAGTCTTCTTTTGTCTAAAAATTCAATTAAAATGATTGACCAAAAAATAATTGCTACAGTACCGTTAGCTAGGGATTTCTGTTTTTAATCTTTTTTTCAAAAAAAGGTCCAAAATATGTCTTTTTCTTCCAAAAAATGGTGCAAAAGTTGTTTTTGTTGTGAAATACTAAAACTGAAAATTTCAAGTTTTATAATCTTTCATATGATGTATCATTTTAATGCTTTTATTCTTTTTAAACTATTTCAGTTTGACACAAAATTTGTTGTTCTATTTCTTTAAAGAAAAATGCAATGGTACTCACTTTGATTTTTGTGACGAATTCAATTTTGTTAACATGTTGTTTTTATAATTTTTAAAAAATGCTTTACCTTTAAGAGTAATTTCTTGGGCCCCCGCCCATCCCCTTCTAAGCTTCTTTATTATTTTATTTGATTTTTTTTTTTACTATAGCAAGTGTTTATTCAATATTATAAGACACTTGGAGTCCTTGGTTTTTGCTTTTATATCCATACTTCTTCGTAAAAGTTACAGTGAAGCATACAATCATGTGTACAATAAGGTGCCTCATGAAAAAAATTTGTTCGGCACAGTTGCTAAATTTAATCCTTGGCTTATGTTAGGGTGATTATCCAAATATTTTGACTCTAGCGAAGTCATCCGTGAGCTAGAATGATTTGAAATAACCTCTAAAAATCGATTTTGTTTGTAACCATATTGGCTTGTGTAATAGTTTTAAAAAATAAACTACCAGAAATTACAGCCCGGAAAAAGCTCTTTCAATCTGCATCAAAAAATTAAAATATTTGCATAAAGATAAGAAATAATGCTGTTTTTCATGCACTTTTTAAAAAAAATAGTTTCACCAAAAATTCAAAAAACTTAATTTTATCTAATGCGATCCTCTCCTTCAACAATTCAAGAACAGATTGTCTCATAATCTTTAAAAAAGAAAACATAACATGTGTTATAAAGAGTTTGAAAAAGGGTGTTCACACAGTACAATATGCTGTACAGTACAGCTTAAAATTTAGCAAATAGCTTGGATTGCTTCTTATCTTTTTCTTTATGTTGAAATGCACTGCAATAATTTCAGAGTGTTGAATACTTTTCTGCATGTTGAAATGCACTGCAGTAATTTTTGAATAGTTCATTGAACTTGCAGCAAAAATCATAATGGCCACTTCCTGTATTATTCTTGCAATCTTATTCTACTGAATTTATATCTATCAATTGGTTATTTCGATAAAATTGATTCAAAGGTAGCTGTATAAAATAGTTTTCACATAAGAGGGCCACCGATTTTTTAAACCGATGTGCCCAAAAACATATGCGAAACGCAACCCATTTCAGATGAAATATACGAAAAAGAAAGTTCATCTCAAATTGGAAACGAATCCGTATGGCACACTGGAAACTTACACGATATTATTTATATAAATTAGGAAACGACTCTGTACTATTTTTGGCATTAAAAAAGTAATTCCGAAGACTTAAGAAATTGAGTCAATTATCAGACTCTTAGCAGCAGTTAATTTTATTTATTTTTTAGAAAAAATTCCAGAATTGGTTTTTTCCAATCAAAGTTTCTACATATAGCTATATTCAATAACGCTAAAAACAATTAAGATATCATTAGTTTTTTGTTAACAATATCTTAAATAAATTAAAACTAATATCGTATTTTTACTCCATTCACTACCAAATTCAGTTCTGTATAACTTTTGGCAGTCGTTAACAGAAAAAAGTATCTTATTTTATCTTTAACTTTATCAGAAGTAATTTTATATCTGAAGCAAATCAGGGCTTTGTAACTTTAACGCTGAAATTTGGTAACTCGCGGAAAACATGTTTTTCATTATTCGGCATTTTTAGAAACATTAAATCGAGAAGTGTATATCAGAGACCTGCAGCAATGAACTGCAACTGCTTTTACACTCAGTACATATTTGGTTTTTGTATGACTTCAATATCATTAATACCATGCAACATATTCTACGCCATCGAGCTCACTTACAACATCAAGCATGTTACATTAGCCAATTGTACCAAAGTCAAACACTGTGTGATGTGTGCTTCGACTTCAGTGGAAAGTATAGATGTTTGCATAAAATAATTATGTGTATAAACCACAGCGCACGAACGGCAATCGTTATAATTATGCATTATTTTGAGCTACTGCCTCGTGTACCATTGCAGGTTGATTTCAACTTCAGCTAAGCAGTGATACAAAAGTAAGCTTACGAACGATGAAATCAGCGCGTACACTGCATTTTTACTCAAGTGTTTGTAGATTACTTCAGTATGAATAGAGTAAATAGTTTTAGGAAGTTTTAGGGGTAACTTATTTCGAAGATGATGTCAAATTTTAAAATTTAAGATGGCGGATAGAGTTGCCACCTAGATTTTTTCATTTTTGCGAATTCTTGTAATTTTGAAATTCTGTCAACGGATTTGATTTCGAATATAATGGACAGTTTTAAAATTTAAGATGGAGGTGAGGGTTGCCACCTTAATTTTTACCACAGTATTGCCACCTAATAATATGTATTTTAAAGAGTTTTAAACATCATTTATCAGTGTTAAGGGGTCGCTGATTTCGAATCTAAAGTCAGAATTTTAAAATTCAAGATGGTGGATAGGGTTGCCACCTTAATTTTTTGTAGTTTTATGAATTCGGGGCTGGCAAAAAAAAGGTACACCAAAAATGGGTCGCTGAATCCAAATCCGTTGTCAGAATTTCAAAATTATAAAATTTTGAAATAATAGGGTTGCCATCTAATAATATGTCTTTTCAAGAGTTTTAAACGTCATTTATCAGTTTTAAACTCTTGAAGAGTATTAGGTGGCGACCCTATTATTTCAAAATTTTGAACAATTGAACAAAAGTTGTAGGTTTATTAAAGATCTGCATGCATACAAAATCTTATCAAAATCAGTGATTAAAGGTGTTTTATAGTAAAATGGCGTCTGATATAATTCCTTAAAAAACTAGATTTAATAAATATCTTTAAAAATTTACTAAACAAATTTTATTGCTCACTCAATTAAACTTTAGAATTTATTTTAAAAAAGAAATCAGCTCAATTGAACCATTAGCTTATGAGCTACAAGCTCTCAAAAGTCACGCAAAGTAACTGAAATGTTACTGCAATGTTACTGCAAATACTTTGTGTTCGGAGAACAAAATAAGCGCTGGTTTTTTTATGCAGGAGTTACGCTTTATGTCTTTGTTTTGTTGCTTGTAAATGACCATACTTACCATTGCATACCAGAAGTTGAAAAGACCCTGCGCTGGTTATCAAACCAACAACTCGAACATGCATTATTGTGGTCTTACGACACGCTCATACACAATTGGCTTCAATGTTGCAAGTATGTTCAACACAACAATCGCAACGCTTGCGTAGTGCGGTCAGACTGTCACTGTATTTGTTGAGGGTAGATTGCAAGTAGCGAAAATGCCATCGCTTGCAGATCACTGGTGTATATTAAAATCTATATAATTAACTTCTCGGTAAAACCGGGTATATTAGCTAGTCTCCCACATAAATGGACATCATCAAAGCAATAAAATTTTAAAAAATATTCACAAATATTATTCTATTGACTTGAAATTTGACACATAAGTTTGATGTGATGTACAAAAATTTTGCCAAATCGAATGAAAAATCCGTTTATCTCCCCTACAAAGCGACGTTAGCAAAATAGCAAAACCTTTATAAATTTCACAAGAATTGTATATTTAAATAGGCGTAGAAAAAACAGTTCGGTACCATTTTCTCCCGTGTTTCTCAACCGATTTGGATAATTTTTCTTTATTACCAAATACTTTTATGACCTTTGACCTGAAATATGAGCGTTCAAAACAGGATTTCTTAAATAAAAGCTAAAACTTGAAATTTCAGTGTTCACAGATAATTTCTAAAATCAAAGCTAAGCTAAAGGAGATGGAAGAGATTAGCTATCTCTTGCGGATACCCTACAATAAGCATTTTTTTATGAAATATTTGCGAATGTATATTGGGATTGTGAAATTTCTTACAAACAGTAAACTTCGAAAAATTTTCGTTATTTTGCCGATAAAATTATGACGATATCTCAAAAACTGTAGTTTTTCTCAGTACAACGTATTTTTGTATGAAATAGAAAATTATCTTTTTCTACGCTCATCTGAAAACGTAAGCGATTTCATATCACAATGTTCGTCGGAAGGTCACAGTGAAAAGGTCGAATTTCAACTACTGGCGATTTCCAGTTAATATAATGACTTGATATTTAAGACATATTGCTTCGTACTTAAAACATACTCTGACTTTTAAATTTGCAAAAATCGAATGATAACCAAACTTGTTCATCAAAAAAAGTGTGTAGGCAAAATAATGAGATATTCGTAATTTCGAATTTACTGATGCATTGCTAAGGCGGTATTTTCATTTCAGCCCAGTAAAGATAGTTCCTTACCAATTTTTTTTGTATTTTTAATTTTGTATTTTAAGGATAGTATTTTAAAGCTAGTTCCTTACCAATTTTTTTTATTTTGTATTTTAATTTTTTTTTTAATTTTTAGATTTTTTTACATTAATTTGGTTTTATTTGTTTTGATTGCGAATACATCTGAATGAGATCATAACATTGCTAAGAATATTTTTGAAAAATTTTGCCTATGATTATTTAAATTTAGTTTTTGGTCTCTTGATTTTCGTTTTCAAGAATAAAGCTTTGCCTTTGACTTTAAAATAAACTTAGATTGTAATTTTGATTTTAAGTACTGATGATTTCAATTTCAGTTTTCATTTTCATTTTGTTTATTTATTTTTATTTTTTTTTTTGCTGTAATTATAATTTTCATAATATTTCTTGAGGTTTTGTTAATTATTTATATTTGTTTTTCACTTCTATTTGATTTTATTCGTTTTGATAAAGAATTCATATGAATAAGATTATAGTATTGATTTGGATAATTTTGAATGATTATGCCTTTGATTATGAACAAGAATTTGTTTTTAGTATGTTCTTAATATAAGTTTTTAAGTTTTTTTTACTAATACTTCGCCTGTTTTGAATGCTGGTTTTGATTTTAAAAATTATTTTGAATCTTAAAGGATAGCTTTGATTTAAGTTTGGATTGGGATCTAAATTTCATTTTTGAATACTAAATTTTATTTTAATTTTTTTATGTATTTACATTAATTTATATTTATTTTAATTTTACTATATAATTTTACTTTTGTTTTGATATTATTTGATTTGTTTTGAGTGCTTAATTATCTTCATGCGATTATTTTTAAGGGAATTATTTTGAATAAGTTTTTGTCATTCTTTTAATATTTGTTTTTTAATTACTTGATTTGTTTCATTACTTGACAAAACTGACGAATACATACATGCATTTCATTTTTATGCAGTTGGTGGATTATAAATCAATTTCGAATTGGCTTAAGTAATGGAACTTATTTTCAATCCCCATTTGTGTCACTTTAACATAATTTCAAAAATTAGGTACTTGCTTACAGACAGCGGCCTCCTTGCTATTCATTACGACACAAACATCTATACAAACTTCCACATGGCTTGGCCACGACGAGCATCCAAGTCGAAATCCCTGACCTCGATTGCATGACTGTCGAGTTTGCTGACTGTCGTCGACAATGCTGCAAACTATTCGGTCGTATCCTGTCACCTCTAAATATAAATTTTATTCTACTTCCACTGCTATTTTTTGCTTCTTTTGCTTTTTCTTCTATACCATTCGCAATCTATGGAATATAAAATATATATTTTTAAATTTGTTCTTCTTTCTCTTGTTCTTCTTTATCTTAATGTTTCATTGCAATTTTGTTAATTCTATTTTTAGCATTAATTTTGCTACCACGTCGAGTATTGACCTGGTTTCAACGCTTAGTTGGAGCATTTTACTTAGACACAGCTACGACAAACATGAGGCTGCTGGAGCGCCCAGGCATTGTTTTTGTATTTTTGTTGTTTTCTTTTTTTCTTCTTTCTCTTTCTGTGTTATATGGTATCATCAGTTGACCGAGTTTTTGCGGTGCACGACCTAAAAAAACTTCGCCACATGATGAATTGTGCTTTTGTGCCACTTTTTGTTGGGCTTTCGCTGGAAGCCAACACTTGATAGGAAGGGGTGAGTATGAAGGGTTGGGGTTGGGTCGTGGCTATGGTTGTGGATGTGGCTTAGGATCATAATGAAATGCTGGAGAGTGAAAATGTTTTCAATTTCATTGATTTTGTATTTATTCTTGGCAGCGACATTTGTGCCAACAGAAAAACAAGTAGGTTAAATTGTCGTTGTTGATGTAGTTGCTGTTAGCTTTTTTATGTCTTATTGCAAAGCAAGAGCTGTTAACTGTCAAGCACTTGGCTAAAAGCACCCACACCTTGCCACAGAATATTGCCTGCTAGTGAAACAACGTGTTGAAAACAGTGCGTTGTACAGATTTAACGAAGTCAACATAGAATAGCAACAACAACAATAACAACTCTAACTACAACTAAAACAGCAACACCGTGCAACAAATAATGGAAAGTGTGACAACCTCATTTATTCAGTCACACATTTGCACATTTTACTCCATCGCTGATGCTGATGTTGTCGTTTTTTTTTTTTGTTGTTAATTTGAATGTCTTCCAAGTTTCTGCATCCAACATATGCCAAGTTTTTGAATTGAAAACATAGAGATATATGAATGTATGAATGAATAAAGGAATGAGCCTTATGCATGGTTTTTATCTGTCTATATATTACAATGGGTAAATAAAAAAAAATGTATCTCATTTGTAAATTGCAGAAAATTAGAACAAATAAGTAATAGCAAAGGAACTGTCGAAAACATTCACGCTCACATCAAATCATATTCATTTTATTTTTATTTGCGACACATGTTACAAATTTAATCAAATTTTATTTAATTTTTATCTCATTTAAGTTGATTGTTAGCTAAGGACTAGAAAATATAAAAAGTTTTTATAAATAACTGCCTAATATATATCTTAGCTGATTAAATCTTTTGCTTGAATAAAAGCTTGAACTTGAGAATTTGAATATTAAAAAGGTTTTACAAGACTAACTTTTCTTAGATCTTAAGACTAACAAAGAAGTCAATTAAAAAAGTAAGAGCTCTTGCTGGGATACAATCCTTCATTCCTTCTTATCTATTTAATTACAAATACTAGTATAAAAGCCTGTTCTACGACAGATCCTCCGCTCACTTCATTTTTGGAGCAGTTTTGAAAAATTAGTTCAAGTGTAAGTCGAGTTTGGTAATAATCATATTCATACACAACTTTACAAATTGTCTTTGCAACCTTCATATACGTAGCCAGTCAAGTGTCGTTTTGCGGCTGCTACAATTGTATTTTTTTATTCAATCGACTCAAATCGACTTAAAACAATTTCATTAAATTCATCATAACTCTTTTATAAAAGGATGAAAAAAAGAGGTAAATAGATCTAAAACGTACTATTGTAAACACCCAATATTTATTATTATATATTTTATTTTTATTAAAAACTTATTAAACTTAAAATGAACAGGATTGCATGTCTGTAGCTATGAGGGCTAATGTCGACATGCTATCCAATAGTAAGAACAACTGAACAGAAATTGATATGAAAACTTAAAACTATAGCAACAACTCGGGATCAGCGGGATCGTCACACCCGACACTCCATAAGAGAATGCCCTGCAGATGAGATATAAATATTTCAAATATGATATAAGTATAAATGAGTGAAACATGAGTAAAATTTTATAAGCTAATTAAATAATTAAGTGGGGAGCAATTTAATAAAGAAGAATAATTATATAATATAATAATTTGCCCAGTATTCAAGAGTTAACAATAAACAATTCATCAATTCTAAGAAAATCCAAATTCGCAATCCATGATTTGATTGATTTGATTAAGATATGGTCAACCTCAATATTTTTAATATTATGTGGCAGGTTATTAAAAACTCGCGGCGCAACAGAGTCATAAAAGTGACAAAAAAGCATAATTGAGTGTCTAGGGATGTCTATTAAGTTATCGCTATTTATCCGAAGTCTGTAATGCGGGCAATTTCTAGTCACCAAATGTTTGTCCTGTTTAACAAAAAACTTCATAACTTTATAGCAATGCAAATGCTTAATCAACATAATATTAAGTTCCTTAAAAAGAGGTAAGCTACTTTGAGTACGATTTTTTCCCACAAATTCTTCTAATGATTTGTTTTTGAGCTATAAGAATTGGCCTAATTTTTTTGGTGTAGGTGCCACCCCAACAAGTTAACCCATACTCTAATTTTGATTGGCAAATGCCATAATAAATTGCTTTTAGTAGTTTACGAGCGCACAAGGATTTTAGACAAAATATACTATGATTAACAGATAATAGATATTTTTTGATAGCACAAGTATGTTCAAGCGAATTCATCCTACTATGAATTATGATTCCTAGATATTTAAAGGAGTTAACACTTTTAATTACAAAACAGTTACTATCACATTCAATATCATGACAAAAAGTAATTGCAATTTCATTTCTTTCACAATTTTTACAATAACACAAATATTTTTTACATTTGCCACAATGGTAATGCATTTGATTAAAATTTAAGTCCTTACCACTAGGACTAAAATACATCAGTTTTGTTTTATCACTGATAGCTAGTTTGTGATGCAGAAACCATATTCTTAGCCACTCTAGTTTAGAATATATCTCAGCGCTGAGATTAAGCGGGGAATCACTAATAAAAGTAAAAGCCATATCATCAGCAAACGACACAAGGGACATTTTGTCATGCGCTTTCAACAACGAGTTGATATAGATTAAGAAAAGAATTGGGCCCAATACAGATCCTTGTGGAACACCTAAGTTAATATTTTTAGTTGCGCTTAAAAAAGAACACATCTTGACCTTTTGTGTTCGAGAATTCAAATAAGACTTGAACCAATCAAACATAAAGCCCCTGAAACCACATTTAAATAGTTTAGGTAGTAATATCTTATGGTCGACCGTATCAAACGCCTTTCCAGTATCGACGAAAAGAGCTGCAGTGAACTTTGTCTGGTTTAAACCATTACAAATATTTGAACAAAAATTTAACAACGCCTCTTCAGTAGACAGGCCATTCCGAAAACCATACTGGCATTCGCTAAAAAATTTCCGAAGGAAGCTAAGCATACGAGATTTTACACCTTTTTCAAAAATTTTGCTAAAAACAGGTAGAAGCGAAATCGGTCTGTAGTTATTAAGCAACGTCCTGTCACCCTTTTTAAACAACATAATAACTTCAGCAGCTTTTGAATTAACCGGAAAATTACCATCAAAAATACTTTTATCAAATAAAAAAGCCAAAATATCAGCAATTTTAAAAGCAATATTTTTATAAGGTTGCTTGAAAAACTATTTTCAGTCGTAGAAAAGGAACATTTCAATTTTAAACACCTCAAAAGACGAGAATGGCGTCAAAACAAAGCATTGATCAATGACAGTATCTGTACAGGAGCAATTACAAACTGATTGGTCAGAAATATTTTGGTTTGCAACATTTTCACCCACAGAAACAAAATACTTATTAAATTGCTCGGCTATATTTTGCTTATTCAAAAATTTTTCTCCATTTACAATAATTCTGTCTATATAGGTGTCACTCGAAGATGATCTTCCTATAATTTCATTAACAAGTTTCCATTCTTTGCGTGAATTGCCCAAAGCGTTGTTGAAAGCATATTGGTAATATGTTTTTTTGGCAGCCGAAACTTCTCTAGCCACTTCCTTACAGAGTACTCTGTAAGCTTGTCTTAAATCAACACAATGACGATTTCTTTTCAACTTTTTGAATAAAGAGTTTTTTGAATTAATTTTAGCTACTAAATCATTTGTAATCCAAGGCTTCAATTTTTTTAGTTTACATTTTTTGCGCCTTAACTCAGTGCAGCGATTGACAATATCTGTAAGAAGTGTTGAGAAGATATTAAAAGCAATTGAGACATCAGACTCAGAATATACTTTATTTCATGACTCAAAACCTAGTAAGTTATTAAGAATTGTATAATTAATATGCTTCCGCACTGACGATTCATAAAAGTTAGTTTGATTACCTGAGTCTATATTTAATATATTGAGACAAGTCATGCAGTGATCAGTTATGTCCAATTCTGCAATAGCACTAAAACACTTCAGATTTACAGATAATCGAATAAAAATGTGATCAATGCACGTAGCAGAATTAAGTTCAATACGTGTAGGAGAAAGAATAGCAGATTCCAACCCGAAAGACGAAAGCAAAAATATATAATTATCGGTTTCCAGTGATGTCTGCAGTAAGTCTAAATTAAAGTCACCTTACAAGATACAATTTCCTGAGCCAACTTCCAACAAAACGTCTTCCAACTCATTAAGAAACAAATCATTAGCAATGGAATTAAATCTATAATATTGTCACTTTAAGTATCAAATATATTTTCTGTGTATACCATCAGGCTGAATATTTTTGAGAACAGTGTGCCTTGTAAAGTTGATTTACTGTCAAAAAGTAATTACAATTTGAGAAATACTGTGTGCGGAGTAGCATACTTGCCTTTTATGTATAAAAATGTGCATACTTTCAGGCTAACAGTTTGAGAGATATTGGACACGAAGCAGCGTGCTTGCCTTTTATATAATATGATATAAGTTTAATACAAAATTTTTAAGGTCATTAAGGTTAAAATAGCCTGTTTTCTGGGATTAATTCAGCGAAGCTATTGTATGTCTGAAAATTTTTTTTGCTATTTTTTGACTAGTACCATTAAAATTAGTGTAAATAAAAATAATAATTTCAATCATATTTAGGTAAAACTTAGATAAAGATATCAGTATAAGAATGTACATTAGGGCGGGTTGATTTGCATGGATGAAAAAAAAAAATGAAAAATCGTATAGCAAAAACGTAATCCACATAAAATTCTAAGAAAATTCTCCGAATTAACCATAGGTCTAAAATCAAACCCTAATCCGCGCCTCTCGACTTGAAATTTTTTTCTCATCTTTCGCTAAAAAATTTTTTTTTTAAAATATAGCTATTATGTTTTATTATATTATAGTTTATGCAATACAGGTTTTGTTTTGAGACTAATCAAAATATTCAATTATCAAAAAAGCAGTTGAACCCCAATTTGCATCTCCTCTCATTTGCGTTCTATATGAAAAATAGTTAGAACACGTTTTACCTAAACTGCGTTTTGCAAAAAACAAAGAATAATTAAAAAAAAATTTTATTTTGGAATAAAATAAGCTAAACATAGGAAAAAAACATGACCTCTAATTCAGTTTATTTGATCTATAGAAATATAGATCAAATAGTAGTAACTATAGAAAGTCGTGCCAAAGTACCTAGAATGGAGAGTAAAAAAGACTTAACAAAATTAACATATAACCAATAAGTAAAGTTTTCTTTGTATTCTATAATTGCTTCTTTGTATGTATTAAAGACCTTATTTCTTTTAATGACACAAAATTTGTTTATGGTAAAAAAATTACTGAAATATTGTTAGAGTGAAAACACTTCCTTTGTTTGATTTAATTTGCATTATAAAATAAGGCTTGTTTATCTATGTTCCTTATAAAAATATTAAATATAAAATTATATACAAACTTTTTTACTTGGGTGAATATTTTTTTAATGTAAAAAAATTTTGAGTTTAGAAAAGGGGGCATATAAATTTTCAAGTCGAGAGGCGCGGATTAGGATTTTATTTTAGATACATGGTTTCTTCGGAGAATTTTCTTAGAATTTTATGTAGTTTATGTTTTTGCTATACGATTTACAAATAAAAAAATCAACCCGCTCTAATGTACATGTATATAGTGCAAGTAGTAAAATAAACGAACTATAAAATTACATTTTATACATCTTATAGTAAATAATAATAGTTTTTTCTAACTAGAATTTGTATTTAAAATCAAGTATGATTTAAACTATCAAACATTTAGAATTTGTATTTAAATCATATAAAATCAAATAATTATCATTTTTCATATCAATTATCATTTTTTTAGAAATAATGAAAGCGGCGCTTTTAAAAATATATTAAAAATGTCTTGATTTTACTTGCACTTTCGTGAATGAAAATGCCTATATTTTTAAATATCTTTGTACCAAGCTTCTTGGGCTTCTTCTGATAACTACCCAATAGGTAAAATAGCATTGGGCACAAATTTGGGTATGTGAATGAAAAACTTTAATGAAATAAAATGTGTAGCAAATAAACATTTGAACTTTTTTTTTTGTAAAAGCTTTTTTCAAGGTCTTTAAAATCTAATTGAAAACGGCCGTGGTTTTTTCCACATTACCCTTTACTTCAACATAAGCCTTAGTAGCACAATTGAGGTTAGAAAACTGAGCATCAGAAAGGCTTCTTTGTATGAAATTTTGCCAGAGCTTTCATCGAAGCCCAATTTTTTTCCCTTAAGGTACTATTATAGTGTGTAGCTTTAAAAAACCCTTTTATTAATTTTTTATTTACCTTGTATTATTAATTTTAATGATTGAAGGTTTTTACATAATAAAGAATTATTCATGAGGAAATAAAACAAAAATTTGTTGGTCTTTATAGTTGTATAAAAAAAAAATTGTTGCAGTTGGCTTCTCGTCTCCAGCTTTTACAAAACTTCTGAAAGTAAAAAAACAAAGTGCATTCTTGAGTTAAGGGTTGTAGTTGAGCACTACGCAAAAAATATTAAAAAATAAAAAAATGGCATGCGTTGAAAAAAAAAAATGTACAAAAAACTCCCTTTTTTGCCGAAACTTTCCGCCATACAAAAAGAAATATAAAAACTTTTTGGCTTTTTATAGGTCTAGTGCTTAACAGAGTCTATAAAGATAGCAATGAATCAAGATTCATCGAAATCGATCAAGTAGAACTCCAGATATCTTAGTAGCCGTTTCGAAAAACCTTGTTTCGAGAAAAACGCGATTAAAGATTTAAAGGTTCTTGAATATCACTCGACATACGAATATAATATATGTTATAACTTTTTTCTATTTGATATTTGTTTCTAAAATTTTGTATAAGTATTCTTAAGTGGTGCCAAAGTGCCAAAAAATAGTGGTAATGACAATGAAAAATGTGAATGAAATTTTTAATGGTCTTAAAAATTAAAATTGTTCACGAAAGTGTTGGTAAAAGAGTATACCACAAAGAAGACCAACTCAAGATCTTTAAAAATGTTCAGATAATTTTTGTAAGACTAACGGTTTAAAAGTTATAGTTGTTTGAGTATATGTCCAAATGACAATTTTTGATTTTCTTTATAATTTTTCACTATGTGTATCTGCAAAAAATAATTAAAAATTTATAAAAAAATATGCAAATATTTTATAAAGTACTATCCACGTGCAAAGTACCAAATTTTTACAAAAATGTGAGTTTCGAAATGCGTCCGATATGACAGGGAATGGACAATCTATAAAGAAATATATTAAATTAACTTTCTATAAAAAATTTAAGCAAACTGCGTCTTTTTACATTCATTTAGACAATTTTTTATTAAAAAATATTCTAACTTTCATACCTTGCACACGAATTTCTTTTTATTACTTTTTATATGTTTTTCAAATGCTGGGACTAATCCCAGGATCCCGGGATTCTTTATTATCAATCCCGAAAGCCCGAAATTGGAAGTTCTAATTTAGAGTGATAAATCTTTTTTCCACTCTATGTTTTTTTATCCATTTAGATTTAAATTTATAAAAAGGAGCATTAATTCGTTCATAAAAATCGCAAGGAATATCCTCTGAACAGTTTAAACGTTTTTCGTTTTAAATTCATCATAATATAAATAAAAAGAAGAAAAAAGTTTTAACTTGTTCCTATTAAATAAAATATTATTCTACATATTGACTAAAAGACAAAAGCACCCGATTTCTTTTAGCTGTAAACAATAGCATCAGTCGCGAGATTAATGTGATTTTTTGGTAATTTGACTGCTGCGGAGCTTTTGTGAAGATATTCATATTTTTCGAAACGCACAAAAAGGCAGCGTAAAATTTTGCAATATAACTGTCTCTTATCCCATCTTTAAAATATATTACAAATTACCACACAAATGCACAAATATTAACTATATGTTCTATTAACTATGAAAATCATAATTGGTTCTTGCAATTCTAATATAAATAATAAAAACTAAAACCCTTTCATGAACCAATTTTTTACATAAATGTTGGTAAATGTGTATGGTTTAACAAAGCAAGTTGTTTACTTTTGAAACAGTTATTCAAATAAATACAATTTTGAAATGCGCAAGTTTTTGAAATTTTATAAAAAAAGAAATTTTAATAAAGTTTAACTTGAGTCTTCTTTAAGTTTGTCTTTGCGCTTAAGGGGGTCCTCTGGTAATCCGAAAAATTTTTTTCGATTTTTTTCATATTTCTATTGCTCAGATACTCAAAAACATTTTCCCAAAAGGATTTTTCAAAATTCGAAATAGTTTAGGAGATACAGGCATTTTTGTGTAGGTATGTTTTCGTCAAAATAACGCATCAGCAAAGTTGTTTATTTGCCTGCAGTCATTAGTCGAAAATTCTGTGGAATTCTTCCAAAATATGTGTTGATATTACAAAATATACACACACAGTATGTATACATGCAGTATGTATACATGCATGTTTTGATTTAGGGGTTGAAATGATTTTGAGCCCAGGTGTTCACATGAAAGAAGCAAACGAACGAGATTCAGTTTATTTTCGAACGCTGAAAGCTACGCGTGCGCGATAACTGCTGTTGTAAAATAAAAGAAAAATCGTTTTGTGTTTTTTTTTTGCTATGGATAAAAAAAGCCACCCAAACGCGCCGCGTAAGTACGCGTATCGAACAAAAAAGAGGCATTTCCGTGGAAACCAGCACTCCCAAGTAGAGGACACCGACTTTGCCAGCACATCGGCCAAAAAATTGAAGAAAACGCAAGACAATGAAGTCATCATCGAAAACAACCTCCAGTTCTGTTTCTTGGAATTTTTTTCATTTTTCCAAACGCTTGCTGCTCTGGTTATCTGCGCCCAATGTAAACAAAAAATTCGATTTGGAAAAACATGTATGCGTGGAGTCGGCTTCAAAGTGAGTCTGCAGTGCCAATGTAAAGCTACACAGTATATTAATTCTTCGCCGGTGGTCGGTAAATCTTTTGTTGTAAATCGCCGGTTGATATTTGCCATGAGATTGTTTGGAATAGGGAGAGAAGGTATTAATATGTTCTGCGGATTAATGGACATATGCCAAGGATTGTGCCTTGATGCGTACTATGGCACCTTGAAAAACATGCATGTGTCTGCTAAAGCAGTTTACAAGCAGTGCCTGTTGAATGCGGTTAAAGAAGAGCAGGAACAGCAGAAAGAAAAAAATCCTGACTGTGACTCCTCAGTGCTGACCGTTTCAGGGGATGGCACCTGGAAAAAACGGGGATTCTCGTCTCTTTTTGGTGTCACTACGCTCGTCGGTAAACATACCAAAAAAGTGGTTGACTCCGTTGTCAAATCAAGCCTTTGCCAGGCATGCAAAATGTGGGGAAAAAAAATGACTCTGCAGACTTCGAAGAATGGTACGAATCGCACCAGAAAACATGCACAAACAACCACAGTGGGAGTGCGGGCAAGATGGAGGTAGATGCCGTGAAGGAAATGTTTGCCTCATCGATCGAAAAATATGGCATAAAATATGAAAAATATATTGGCGATGGCGACAGCAAAACCTTCAAGGCCATTATAGACCTTGATCCGTATAACGGCGACCCCGTTGTCACAAAAAAGGAGTGCATCGCTCACGTGCAAAAACGCATGGGCACACGGCTGCGCAAGGCCAAAAAAGAAAACAAAGGCATCGGTGGAAAAGGCACTGGCAAACTGACAGACAAAGTCATAAGCGAGCTGACTTCTTACTATGGACTTGCTATTCGACGTAATAAGGACTCTGTGGAAAACATGAGAAAAGAAATATGGTCAACATATTATCACAAAAGTTCAAGTGATAGTAATCCACAACATATGTATTGCCCACCTGGTGAGTCCAGCTGGTGCGCCTATCAAAAGTCAGCAGCAGAAGGCTCATTAGCCTCATTTCACCACACGTACGCCCCACTTGATGGAAAGGTTCTGCAAGTAATGAAGCCCATATACGAAGCGTTATCATCCGACGATCTACTCAACCGATGCACTGGAGGTGAAACGCAAAATTGTAACGAATCGTTCAACTCGCTTTTGTGGACCTTTGCGCCGAAACATATCCACTGTGGTGCTACCACAGTCGAAATCGCAAATTTTCTGGCAACCTGCATTTTCAACGAAGGCTTCACAAGTATTTTAAAAATAATGTCAACAATGGGTATTGTCATCGGCCCACAAGCCGAGATGTATGCTGAATCTCGCGACGGAAAACGACTTCAACGCTCAGAGCTAAAAACGTACGCATCATCGAAAGAGGGTCGCACAGCCCGCAGAGCCCAAAAAGCCATGGAAAACTCGTTTTATGAGATGGAGGAAGGCACACTTTATGGGGCTGGAATTGCTGATTAATATTCGTAAGTATTGTATTAAAAAAATATGTGTTAATGTCATTTGTGTGCCTCAAAATTGAAGTCAAAACTTTAAACGTGTTTTTCTCGAAACCATGTTTTTCAAAACTTTGCGCACGATAACTCAAACAGTTTTTGACCGATTTTGATATATGAGGCATGAAACGACGCAGAATTTACACCGCTATAGCCCCTACCTCAAACTTGCCGAAAAAATAATGTTTACTATTTTTTTTCTACACTAGACTACAAAAAAAAAGGTCGAAATTCGATTTTTCATTTTCAAAGTGGCGGCTCCCCCCCTAAAAAAATTTCGATTTTTGTTTCCGAGGTAGGGGCTATAGGGACATTCATTCTAAGTAACTGAATATTTTTTTTTTTTTCAGACGATGTTTACTCTTGGAATCGTGCGCAATTTGGACCCACCTTTTTTCCGGAGAACCTCGTTACCAGGCCGAGAACTTTCTGAACGGTCCATAAATTCACTTTTTCAAAATTTTGTATTTTTTCAATAAATTAAGCTACCCAAATCAAAAAACGGAACTAAAATATCTTTACTAGTTCTCTTTCCACAATATTTTGAAAAAAGGCTAAAATTTGGCATAGATTACCAGAGGACCCCCTTAACAAAAAAAAACACCAAAGCACTTTGAACATTCATTTTAATTAACTTGGTAAAAACAGTTTTGGCGATCTTTAAATGTAAATTTTTTTTTTTTTAATTAATCCAAGAAAACAAACAGGCAACTCTCACAAACTGAGCTAAAAACACAGTGCACTAAAATGATACTTTATTGCGAAAAGTAAGTTATTGGCAACTTTAACTATTAACACAGTTTTCTTACATAGGAAAATACTAAATTTAGAGTAAATTTTAAAACAATATTAAAATTTACTTAACGTTAACATTTAAAATGGTGATACACATACAATTTTTTTTATCTTCTTTTCTAGAATCCGTTAATGAATATCTGTCATTAATTGTTATCAAAAGTAATCAATATAACATCACATTAATTCGATGATATTATATCAGCCTTAATTTAAAATTATTATATTTTAAGATATCATGACAGTGAAAAGATGATGCCAAAGTCTAACATAATTTATTGTACTCTTATTACGGCAAACGAAATTTCATAACTGATGAAAAAACAAAGTCATGTTTGAAGTGAAACATGAAATTTTGCAACAGGAAGCTAAGGAGCGGAAGTTTGATACAACTGTTTAATAATGCACGGAAGCTGCTAAGCTAAAAAAATCAAGACTGTTTATTCTCTGAAAAGTTGTTTTTAATATAATTTTTCTTACATAATTTATTTGACGGACTACAAGCACACCAATTTTTTTTTTAATTTTTAGCTCTTTACTAAATGGTTATATGCTTGAAATAGTATTGCCTCAATAACTTGAATATTTAAACTTTTTTGGACCAAAATATTTTTTAAATACCAAACATCAAATTTTAAATAATATCAACTTCTCAAAAACTTCTCAAAGAAAATAGAAAAGAAAACAGAGAGGAATTACAAATAAACAAATTAAAATTTTTTTAAATAAAAACAAACAGATAAATCGATAAGATAGTTTTGTAAAAACTATTAAACCGATTGGTCTGACATTTTGAGGTATTGTTCAAAACATGTATTGTCCATTGCCCGTAGAAGAATCATAGGCTAAGTTAGGTTAGGTAAGTGGGGTCGTACTCCGTTACCGGTGCTTCGGCGGGGGCCTATTTACTCCATTTTTATTTTTTGTGGTACCATGCTAACCCTTGTTCCAATTTATTTTTCAAACCAGTCTCTGCTTTTTATGAACCTCCAGATGTGTAGCAGTGGTGTGTTCGTCAAATCTTCCAAGTCCTTGAAAAATCTATTTCCCATATATTGGAGTCGACGATTCTGTAGATTTGGACATTCGCATAGAAGTTGAGTTATTGTTTCTATTTGTTCCGGATCCTTGCAGCTCCAACAGAAGTCTAGGGCTGCTATATTCATTCTATTGGCCATAACCCCAATGGGGCAATGACCTGTTAGAACTCCCACGAGAATCCGGATTTCTCGTTTGACTAAAAGCCCAAGCCTTTCGGTTCTCTTCTCATTTAGCTCCGGTCAGAGCCTTCTAAATATGTTGAAGTCACCTCTGGAAGCCCAGTTAGTGTTAAAATTATCTCTAGCTTTAAGGTCTATACTCCTTTTGACGACACCTATTGGAATGTGCACATCTGTATCAGCTCTGTTTGTACTTGCGGTTACTCCACGCCTAGCCAGTTCATCCGCTGCGTTGTTCCCTTCGATATTACTATGTCCGGGAACCCAGCAAAAAGCGACGTTGTGGGTATTGCAGATATTGTTCAGTGCCAGTTTTCAGTTTTGTACCGTTCGAGCCTTCGTCGTTTTACTATTCAGTAAACCTCTGCACGAGTGCGCTTGAATAGCATTTCAGAACACTGATTTGTGGAGCAAGCGTTGGTTATGTTCGGCTTTCTTTAATTAGAACAAACGTAACACTACAGAGAGCACTCGTCGCGTGAGCAGAACAAGAACAAAAGAAAACCGAATTAATGTTATGCTTGAGTCGACAGAGAAGAAAGCAGCAGAAGGAAATGACTTGAAAGTTATGTTATGAATAGCAGAACGCTTGGAGTTATGTGTTGTTTACGTTTCATAGTTTCTGCATTTCCTTGTGAAGTAAAAATCATTTAAAACGCCAAAAAATCATTTAAAAAGCCAAAGGGATTTTCTTATTATTTATTGAAATTATAATAAGAGACTTTTTTATTTACTATGGAAATTAATTATTTTTTTTTCATTTTTCACAATATTTAATTCAATAAAAGTTATTAAAGAATTAAAAATAAATATATATTTTAAGTAACAACAAAAAAATTAGTTAAATTTTATTGTGTTGTTTATGAGGATATTTTCTTGTTGTTTTACTTTTACTATTGGTGTTGGTTTTTGTTGATTATTGTTTCTTGCATGTTATGATGTTGAATTGTTGTTATTGTTGTTTTTTCTATTGATTAATGATTAATGATGATTAATTTGTAAATATGATTACTATTAATGATGTGATTACGTTTATTGTTAGCGTTGTTGTTTATGGTAGTATTGGTGTTGTTGTTGGTCTATTGCGATGATGTTTATGTTTTTCATTGTTATTATTTTGTGGTATATCTTAGTAAAACTGAATGATCTACTAGAAAAATGTGATTTCGGAGGGTATATTCGGAGAAATATTTAAGGTAATTGAAAAATAACGCCAGTATTTTATGCCAGGGCCTTAGTCAGTAATTTGTTTTCTTCAAAATTCAAATATAGGGACATCTATTTGTTTCATTTCAATTTTACGTTTAGTTTTTTATATTTTATATACAGTTGCGAACAAAATAATAGCAGTCGTCTTATATTCAGATATGTTTGGATAAATAATACTAGTATACAAGTTTCGTATGTGGTAAGCCCATTCTTATTCGTATATGTCCGTTTAACCCTGGTTTCAAATCTCTACTCAATTTCCTCCTATATTGTAACATTTTCAATTTACAGGGTGTTTAACGTTTTTGGCACCTGCTTAGTAATATTGATCTAGAATCTAAACTACTCATCATAAAATTAAAAATATCATTTTGTATTTTAGAAAAAATGTCAGCTCTTCAATCCATATATCAACATTATCGTGTCATGTGCGGTAGCGGAGCAAAAATTTTGAGATTATCCAACGAAATATCAACAAATTTTGTATCTTTTGTTTTACGATAATCGCCAGTGAGCTAAGCCATTTTGCAAAAACCTCAAAAATTCATGTTTTTCGTAAATATATTGGCTGGTGTAAGCCTTTTGCAAACTTAAAGTAAAAATTAAATGAAACAAATAATTGTACCTATACATTAATTATGAAAAAAAAATTCATCAAGATTCCCTCCCTTGGGTAAATCCTGACTACGGCCCTGGCATAAAATACTGGTGTTGTTTTTCTAGTACCTTAAATATTTCTAAAAAATTCGAAAAAATACCCTCCGAAATCACATAAAATAATACTTAAATTTGCAAAATATCACGATTTGAACATAAAAATCGAAAATACGCACATAAAATATGCACTTAAAACACTTAAATATTCGCTAAAAAAAGGTAAAATATGCAATTAAAAATATTTTTCTTAGTTTTTATTATCGGTTAAAAAATCAATATTGCATTTAATTAACAAAAACAAAAAAACAATTCATTTTTAAATACATATAAAATTAATTTATAAAAAAAAAGTAAAGTGCATTTAAAAGTACCTAATAATTCAAAGTTATCTTTTTCCAAAATTTTTCGTTTTGAATTTTAATAATTGCAAATCAAAAAAAAAACAAAATATGCAAAAACCACATGAATTTAATGTATAAAAAATATACGCAATTAATATGCAAAAATAAGCATTTTTTGTAAAATATGCAAAACCATGCATTTATTACAAAATATTTAAAAATATGCACTAACTATTGAATGCCATTTAGAAGGAATTTTCATGAATCGCAAAGATAACTTAACCATTTGCGCTTTAAGATGCCCAGAACGCATGAAATTTGCATGAAATTAATAGCCCTTAATATCTTTGCCAATGTTCTGCTGCGTTAGGTGTGATCGATGCTTTTCTCGCTGTTATCAATCAATTTTGTTCTATAGAACGAAAAACATCGTGTTCTGGTAAAGCAAGCGGCGAACAAGTTCTGTTTTGAAGCCGACGAGTGCTCTGCACTACTCGGTTCTTGTCGTTTAATGAATTGGTTATGTTCTGCTTGACTTAACAGAGTTATGTTATGTTCTGAACTCGGCACTGTTGGCTCTACAGTTGTAGAAAAAACGAGTGCATTTGTGCAGAGGCTTACTATTCAGCGCTTTAATGGCCGCTTGGCTTTCCACAAAAATTACTACCCTTGTGGGGGTAAGATTTTTCCTGTGAATGGCGCAGCTTTTTTATTAGCATATACTTTTGCCTTTATTAAAACCCTACAGTAATCAGGGAGTTTGTAAGACTCTTTGACATGAAGTGTTTCACAGTATAAACCCGATCCAGTTTCGTTTGCCATTGTGGAACCATCAGTATAAAATTGGAGACAGCCATTTCTTTCCATTTTTGTCTGCTGGGGATGAATGTGGTGTATTCTGTGCCGAATCTCACACTGGGTAATATATAGTCGGTTGCTCTTTTTGATTCCTCGGTTCCAAAGAGATGTATAATAGATGCATATCCGAAAGTGTTGTTTCTCCAGGCTTGTGATTTGTTGAGGCGAATTGCGCTTTTGGACACTTAAGGACCTCTTCTATGGTGAGAAGATTTAGCATTATTTCCAGATCTGCCTGTGGCATAGATCTCATGGCTCCTGTTCTTCCTATGTTCGCTACCTTTGGACTCCTATAATGGAACTAAGGCAGCTCTTTTTGTGCGCTATCGTTCACCATACGTGAGAGTCGTAGGTAAAAATCCTGCCAAATTTTCTCTGCCATGCATATAGAGCGCACAGGGCTTTTTCCTTTTTTATTCTGTACTGCGCTTCCAGCTCAGCTTGTTATCAAGGATAATTCCAAGGTATTTAGCTTCCGAGGAAAGCTTCAGAGTTACTGCGTTGAGTTTCGGTAAAGTGAAACTTTCTCTTTTTCTTCTTCCTGTGAACAGAACAAGTTCAGTCTTATTTGGGTTTAAGACTGAAATAAAGTCATAAAGTCCATTCAATTCTGCCCACCGCGATAACTCATTCAATACCCCAGTCAATAGTTCGCTAACTGCTTGCAGGTATTTTTCACATATTAGGATGGCAACGTCATAGGTATAGCCTACCTACCACTTTTGTTCCACCAGTTTTGAGTTTAGTGATAATTTTGTCAACCACAATCAGACAGAGCAGGGAAGATATGACTCCTCCCTGCGGTGTGTCTCTTGTGACCTCTTTCCTCACAACGCTCATTTCCATTTGTAAACTTATACGTCTGGTATTGAATCTTTTATAAATTCACTGGGTTATTTTACTGTTAACTCCTTTGTCTACTTGACGATTCTGTATAGAATCTGTATTTGCATTGCTGAATCCAAATTACATTTTCAATATCCAAAAAAGTTGCTTAAGTATATTCTTTGCGATGATGGATTCCTTCTATGACTGAAACCACCTCATGCAGTACCGGTTGCACCGATTTAACCTAGAGGTAGGAATCATAGCAAGAATCATATCTTTACTTAAATTTTACTTTAAATTTAATAAAGTTTGGTTGTGCTTTTTTTTTGTCGATTTCGGCACACAGTGTTTTAATTCAAGAAAAAGAATATTTGTTATTAAGTAATAAAGTTGGTTTTTTTTTTTAACCGTGGAGTGTATCTCTAAAGCAGCCTTTGTGTAGGATTTCGGAAGAAGAAATGTTGATGCAAAAATCATATTTTCGTTAATGGCTCCAACTGGTGATAAAAAATTTATGTTCAAAGCATAGTACTCTGTTCAGTTCCATGTGAAAGTCCACTCAAATCTCCATACAAAAAGTGACAGCTGCGAAACAAGCGTGAAAATTTTTACAATATGTTCGTCAGAGCAGTACTCTGTTCCACTGCGTGAAATTATAGCAACATGTTTCTGAGCAACATTTTTCACGACAATTTAATTGTACTGCCCATGGCAGAATAACCAGGTAGATGCAATTCGGAGAGCAAAAAACGAGAGAGCAAAACATTGGCGTAGCTATAATACTATTGACAATTTATGTTTATTCGTTCAGCCATAGGGATGTATAATTTACTTGTAACCGTATAAATCAATTGAGTACCCAGATTTTATGTATGAACATGTAAAAAAACTAAACAAAAATCTTAAAAATTTCATAAAATGGGCCGTGTTTTAAGAAATTATGCATAATGAATTGTAGTTTGGCCTTAAATGAAGCAAATGAAAGTTTACTTTTAATATAATTTTCATTCGACTACTTATTCGATTGTGTAGTAACCAATTTATTTGTGTAGCTATGTACAGCTGATTTTTACTGCCAAAATATATTTTGACAAGTGAAGTTGCTGTTGGAAAACATAAAATTTATTAAATGAAATCGACAATTGTTTGCTAGTTTTATCATGCTGGAACGGAAGCTAACAATTGATGAATTGTTTTCGAGTTATCGCGACTAGAAGCAGTTATAAGCAGTTATAAGAAAAGCCATTGTCAAAACTGAATAAATAAGTAAAAGTAGATAACATTTTCAAAACAGCTCATTTTGACGTTATAATTAAGCAACTTCAAGTTACTTGAATCGAGTACGGAGACAGACCTAAAGTTAGCATTTAAGACTTAATTTTTTTTATTATTTTTTTTTTAAATTGAATTTTCGTGAATATGTGAGAGATTCCATTGCTTTCCGACAAAAAAAAAATTAAATTCTCAACCTGACCCTCTCTGATTTGGTTTAAACTTTGTATACACGTAGTGTTGGCTACAATTTAGAAAATCAAATTGTAGTTTTTATTTTTTTCGAGTGGTTACTGAGTTACGGGTACTCAAAAATTGAAAAAAGTCGGTTTTTTTCTTGAGGACTGTTTTTCATTTGATTATATCTTCGGTTAAGTTTGAGATAGAGCAACGAATTTAGTTTCATATTATAGATATTTTCAAAAGGCTTATTTTGAATAATAAAACTAAAAAATTTCTAAAATATTTACGTTATTTTTTTTTTTTCATAAAGGTTAAAAAACAAATATTTTGATGAAAGTCATTTTTAAAAATTTTGGAAAAAATATATATTAATTAATGATAGTTTATCTAAGTTCTCTCAAAATTTTAGCCTGGGACGACAATGGGAACACTATTAAAATAAATTTCAAAGTCAACTTACCTTACTAGTAACCTGAACACACTAAGGAAGGCCATATGTGTGTGTATGTTTACAGTGCGACATCGGTGCTTCGGTCTAAGCTAAGCGGAGTTGATAAAATTCTTCAAAATAAACTCATCTAATAACAATTAACAATAAATTTCACACAACATATTCATGCAGCACATTCAAGAAAAAACCTACAAAAATAAAAATCCTAACAAAAATTACCGAACGTGCTTCAAATCCCAATAATCGCCAGTTCTGTAAGTGCAAGTGAAGTGCTTATATATTATACTTTGACCTCAGTGTTTTCTTAAATTTCAGTTTACATTAAATGTCTAATTTCAAAGTTTTGTGTTATAATCCTTTTAAAGAGAAAGATTACTAATTTTAAAGGCGCAATTTACGCTCTCTTTTTACCTTCGATGGTAGAAGAAGTTCCCTTCATAACACTTGAACATAAGATATGTGACAAATGTAGGTAAAAATTTTTTTAAATTGAGCTTTTTCAATTTTAATTGTTATTAGATGAGTTTATTTCGAAGAATTTTATCAACTCTGCTTAGCTTAAACCGAAGCACCGATGTCGCACTGTGCACATGCACACACATATGGCCTTCTTTAGTGTGTTCAGTTCTTGTTGCTTTCTCGCAAGCTGATGTTTTAAGCATAAGTTTTATGGAAAGTTTACTTCGAAATTTATTTTAATAGTATTCCCATTGTCGTCCCAGGCTAAAATTTTGAGAGAACTTAGATAAACTATCATTAATTAATACATATTTTTTCCAAAATTTTTAAAAATGACTTTCATCAAAATATTTGTTTTTTAAACCTTTATGCAAAAAAAAAAGAACGTATATATTTTAGAAATTTTTCAGTTTTATTATACAAAATAAGCCTTTTGAAAATATCTATAATATGAATCTAAAATCGTTGCTCTATCTCAAACTTAACCGAAGTTATGATCAAATGAAAAACAGTCCTCAAGAAAAAAAAAACCGACTTTTTTCAATTTTTGAGTACCCGTAACTCAGTAACCACTTGAAAAAAAAGAAAAATTACAAATTGATTTTCTAAATTGTAGCCAACACTACGTGTATACAAAGTTTAAACCAAATCGAAGAGGGTCAGGTTCAGAGTGTTGATGAAAAGCAATGTAGTCAGTTATTAAAGTTTTTTCTACATTACCTTGTTATTTATTATGTTGATTTTATATGATTTAAATACAAATTCTAAATGTTTGATAGTTTAAATCATACTTGATTTTAAATACTAATTCTAGTTGTTTGATAGTTTAAAATCGTTTATTGAGCTTTAGGTCAACGATTTACGAATCTTTTTAAAGAAACAACAACAACAACAACAACAACGTTTTTTCAATATGAAAAGGAAAAAATCAATAGCTGATTTTATTGCAATTTCGGCCCTGCTAAAGGCTTCATCAGAAATCTTTGTGATACGCCGTGCAAGCGTGCAATAGCGCACTGCACCACAGAGGCGATGAGATTTTAAGTGTCAATTTCTCAGTTTTCTTCCCATTTCATATTTTCACATTGATCTAAAGCTCAATAAATGATTTTAAACTATCAAACAACTAGAATTTGTATTTAAAATTAAGTATGATTTAAACTATTAAACATTTAGAATTTGTATTTAAATCATATAAAATCAACATTATATATGTTATTTTTAAACGTTTATCGAAAGTTATACCCAAATGCTTTATTTCGTTTTTAAATGGAATTCTTACTTCATAAAGTGTGAGTTTTAAGGATTTACTATGGAGAACACTGGTATCTGTGGCATTTTCAAAGTTTTAAAATCCACTGAGTATGCAATAAGAAATCTTATACCACATTTATGGATAAACAAATCCACCTCTTTTTCAACCATTACCAATAAATAAGGGCTGTACTTTTTCAATACTTCAGAAGCAATAAAATTTTACAATCTTTATACCATAAAGACAAGCGACAGCATAGAAATGCATTTGTAGAAGTCATAATTGCATTTATATTAATAAAATATAATTTTGGTATTGAATGCAAACTTAATTTGGCAACCATCAAGGTTCTGCAGCGTCAACAAACTGCTACCACAATCGAACTAATGCCACCGTAAAAATCTCCCAAAAACACTGCATTTATTTGCAAAAAAAAAAACATTTTACAGACCAAAAACTGTGGAAGAATGCTTCAACCGTCATGCATAACGACAGTCTTCATCTCTGTGGATTATTAAAAAATATCACACAAAAAACAAACAAGTAAGACCAAGAGAAAAAAAAACAGCAAAAAAACTCTAATATTTTCGTATACGTCTGGGAATATGTGCAGCTGAAATTGAAGCAAATGCTTGCAAAGTATGCTAAAATTCGAAGGTGGCATTATTTAAGCCAAGCGGAAAGTGGCAGCTGCTGCCGCCCTCTAGAACACCGGAAACAGCATGAAGTCCGGAAGAAGTGAGAGCGAGCTAGAGAGTTAGCAGCAAGCACTGGAGCAACAAACAAAATCTTGGCTTGACTCACAAATGTTTATGAAATATTCCACTGAAATTTGCATATTACTACGTGCCTTTTATGTTGGCTGCTGCTTCTTGGAAGCTGCGCTAGCTGCTTTTGCGGCTATTCCGGCTAAAGCCATGGAAGACTACGGAAATGACAGCGACTACAATAACAACAACAACGGCATCAGAAAACGTTCGATTGCAATTTTTGTTGTTTTTTCATTCCTTTTTCATTTTTGTTCAATATAAGTTTGTGTTTGTTGTGTAGGTATCTTCATAACCAGCTGTCAAATAAGGTTTTCTATGAATATGTCATCGACAAAGTCAGCTATAGAAATGTCATTTATGGTACAAGGAAAATGTTTCTAGAATATTGGTAATACAAAAATAAAGGAATCTGATTCAAGTCCACTTTTTATAATAAATGAATGGACTATGATAATGTTAATAAATATAAGAACATTGAGTGATTTTTTTAAACTTAATTTAACAAATATTGCTACTAACTACAGACCATCAAAAATGTATTCATGTTGGAAAATATTTAATATTAATATGTAAAAAGTCGTTTTTTAAATTTTCTCATTTACATAATTGCAATTTTTCCACTTTAATTTCCTATCAAAACTAAAATAAAAAAACACAATTTCGATAATATCATAAATGTAGGCGTAGAATTTATTTTTAAACAGCAACTAGTATTCCCGCGCAGTTGTTGTCCCGCCACAGACCGCCTTACTCCAAAAAATGAGAATAATAATTGTCCTGTTAATAGGAAAAAAATT
Source organism: Dichetophora obliterata (assembly GCA_963920525.1). NCBI lineage: Eukaryota > Metazoa > Arthropoda > Insecta > Diptera > Sciomyzidae > Dichetophora > Dichetophora obliterata. Next base: position 135,229,500 of record OY986438.1, on the reverse strand, counting down.
ACATATTTTAAAAATGGACATAATTATAGTGCTATCATGCTTATTTTTAGTAAAGTTGCCGAAAGTAACCCTATGAACTAAATTGCCAAATTTTAGTCTAATACAACCAAAACCATCCGAAATAGAGCATTTTTATAGATGATTTGAGGTGGTAAATAGGGGTGTGGCAAAAAAATTTTCCCTTAACCATCTCGTTACCCGAAACAAAACGACTGAAATTCTACTCAGTGTAGCTTATACCTGGCGCAGTTTGCTTCACTCTATGCTACATGAAAAAAAGTTCCCGCTATTTTGACATTAAAATTATTGGAAATGATTTTTATAATTTAAAAACTTAAAAAAATGTGACCTTTTCATAATTTTTTTGAGCTTTAAGTCGAAATATTTACTTTCTTACTTTCCTACTGTTTACTTTCCATATGACTTGACACATGTGTAAATAAACTCATCTGAACTTACTTTCTTACTTTCCTACTGTTTACTTTCCATATGACTTGACACATGTGTAAATAAACTCATCTGAAACTTATGACGCTTAAAAAAAAAGTGGATCTTATTTTTGGTTAAGCCTTTAACTTTATTAGAGTTGTGTATGTACCAGAGAACTGCACAAGCCTACTTGAATCTCTATTTCAAGTACTTGCTTAAAATACAATTTCAAGCTATCTTGTAATTGAATATAAATAAGCCCACGACAGCTTGCGACTTGCAAGTATGCTAGCTTACAAGTGAACGGCACGAAGTTTCAAGTAAAGGAAAGCTTGATGCCTTCGGCAAAAAGCTTGAAAAGCTTAAAATTGAAGGCAAGTATCCAATTAAAGCAAGTATCCAAAAAATTCAATGAGCTTGTTTAGAGAGAGCTTAAGCGTAATAGGACTTTTAAGGATGCTGTGGACTCCGTGGTTGGAAGTTTTAGGGGTAACTTATTTCGAAGATGATGTCAAACTTTAAAATTTAAGATGGCGGATAGAGTTGCCACCTAGATTTTTTTTAACGAATTCTTGTAATTTTGAAATTCTGACAACGGATTTGATTTCGAATATAATGTCACAGTTTTAAAATTTTATATGGAGGTTAGGGTTGCCACCTAAATTTTTACCACAATATTGTCACCTAATAAAATTTATTTTTAAGAGCTTTAAACATAATTTATCAGTGTTAAGTGGTCGCTGACTTCGAATCTGAAGTCAGAATTTCAAAATTGAAGATAGTGGATAGGGTTGCCACCTTAATTTTTTGTAGTTTTATGAATTCAGGGCTTGCAAATAAAATGGTACACCAAGAATAAGTCACTGAATCCGAATCCGTTGTCAGAATTTCCAAATTATAAAGTTTTGAAATAATAGGGTTGCCACCTAATATTATGTCTTTTCAAGAGTTTTAAACGTCATTTATCAGTGTAAAGGGGTCGCAGACTTCAAATGTAAAGTCAGAATTTTGAAATTCAAGATAGTAGATAGGGTTGCCACATTGATTTTTTCTAGTATTATGAATTCGGGGCTGGCAAAAAAAAAATGGTACACCAAAAATGGGTCGCTGAATCCGAATCCGTTTCAGAATTTCCAAATTATAAAATTTTGAAATAGGGTTGCCACCTAATATTATGGTAATAACAACAGAAAAAAGTTACATGAACTCCGCATATAAATGAAACGAGCAACGAAACAAACGATCGTCAGTCGCTTCCGACGGCAGTGCAGTCGCATAGAGTCGAAACCAGAGTTGAAAAGCAGAAAACTTGACTTTTTCCACCAACTCATGTGGGGTAGAAACAAAATAGAGCCACGTCAGACATATGATTCATTTTTCAGAAGCCAGTCGTGAATTGTAAGGAAAAAATAAATCAAGTTCCTGCAATTCAGCTCAAAGCTTGATATTTTTTCAAGTAGCTTGATTTTCAATGTACTTGTTGCAGATCTCTGGTATGTACCAAAGTGGCTCCTCCCTCTTTTCACGATCTCCCTCTTCGTTAATCGCTTTTTCGCTGATAATTTCCAGGTGGCGTGATTTTTAGCTTAGCTTAAAACTTTTCCATTCACTTCTTGGTTATTCGCTTGTTTGGCTGATACCAGGTACATTGCAATGCGTTTTGATACCAAAACTTAAGATTTTCTTAAGCCCAGTTTTTCAGTACGACTTTAAAGTATAGTCAAATTAAACCAAGCTTAACTCACCAAAATTGGACGTTTAAACTCGGTTTTAACAAAAAAGAAACACATTTTATGACTATTTAAGTCATTTTAACTTCAACGAATGCTAAAATATCTAGTTAAACCGAGTTAAATCAATTTTTGTGAGCTAAGCTAGGTTTAATTTGACTAGACATTAAACTTCTACTGAAAAACTGACTGTTTTTCTCACTTTATCGGGGGGAAAGTTAGCACTTTATGTACAAACTTGGAGTGAAATAAAAACACGCGTGGTTCACTGGCAGAACATTAACGACCGAGGTCAGATTTAATTGTAAATCTCTTAAAGCTAAACAGCGTTTAAAGATAAGGCAGCGAGAAGCGCTGCGCAAAAAGAAAACAAGGAAGAAACACCAAAACCGCGGAACACAGGGTGTTCGTTGGGGAGCCAATACTGACCCTTAGTACACTGCATTTTCTTAAGACAAGCTCATCGCCTCAGAGTGAGAAAAAACTATTGAAATTTCAAGTTTTGATTCTGCGAGCAAATATCACCGCTATTTTTTCATCAATTTCCCTCACATTTTCTTTAACCGAAAGTGCAATTAGATCACTATGAAAAAATATAAAAATGTGTATCGTTACCTTACCATTCCTATGTTATATTTTCAAAAAAGCTTTAATATATTCAATGTTTGCTCAAAAAATAAGTCGAAAGTTGTTTCTGATTTATTTTCTTTTTTTTTAACACGTTTGTATTAGTTTCACTTCATGTCTGGCCCGTTCAAATCTTGGAATCCTTTTTTAAGCAACTTCCCGATGAGCTAGAGCTTAGAACCTTAAAATTTAGCTCAGAACTGGATGACAACACAATAATCACTTATTTTCATGTTTGTACGTTTATTTTTTTGGCTAAAATGCAAGATTATTTGATACATACACACTAGACCGGTTATATGAAAAAAAATTTTCGATCAATCTGTCCCGGGCATAAAAAGTTTCCATTTTGCTTAAAAGTTTCTGATATGAAATTAAGTGACGATTGGATTATGTTTGGTGGACCCAATGGGGCTTCAAAAAATCTCAATACGCATTACATAGAAAAATATGTGGTTTTGTTTAAATTAATTAAAAATAAGCAATATTTTACTTATTTTTCTTGCGCATTTATCACTTAATTATTCTTTCAATTGAAATACCTTTTCAAAAAATTTTCGTTGATCAAAATTGGTTGAAAAATGAGGGAGATATAACACTTTTAATCTTTCACCAACCTTGCTTTTTTATTGTAGCATGCTAGTTTTTAATTGTTTTAAATTTCCAGCCATGACATAATTATCCAGGTAGCATTGACAGTTGGTTGGGAAACCATCTCTCTCACAATTTTTAATGGCCGCATGCAGCGGAGTCATTTGATGTGAACAGTGCCGCCAAAAGAATTTTGATTCTGTTGCTAAAAGTGCTAACAAAAGTAGCTTAAAAGAGCTAACCAAGTTGTAAGTTTTTGAATATAATTATTAAATTATGTAACTAATCTAATTGCAAAGATTTAATTGTGTTAATTTATTTAACAGCACAACTGTTGTCAACTGTTGACTCCGCTGAATGCGACCTTTGAATTTTTGTTATGTTAGTTTTTGCCACTTTCTTCAATTGTAGCTTCGTTTCAATAACAGCTGTTTTTTACAGGCTATTATTTCCTTTTGAAGAGAAAAAAGGCAGTTGTCAATGCTACCTTGGTACTTATGCCATGACTTCGAGCGTTTGTTTTAATATTTATGTGAAACTAAATCCTTTGTGCGAAATAGTTATTGATATCACCGTGTTACACACATTCTGTCCTATGAACCAAATTTACTTTTTCGGAAAGGGGATAAAAAATAAAAATACACGTGTATCGGCAATTTTCATGCACACGTCAGAATTTTTTTTTTAAGTTTGAAGTATATATATATTTTTTTAATGGTTATTGTTTTTTTAACGTTTCAGTTCGTTAAAAAAACAATTTTTTTATTACTTTTGTTTTATAAAAATAAAGAATTGTTACATTAAAAATTTTAATGTTTATAAAGAAATTTAGGCCTTTTATTTTTGCGGTTGTAAGCATTTGCTTCAGTATCGCGACAAATAGACCAACAGTATTCGCCAAGCATATGCGTAATGTCTTTTCCTTTAAAGCGCTTTTCAATAGCCGCAATGTCCTGATGAAACCTTTCGCCATGCTCATCGGTACAAGCTCCTAAATCATCAGGGAAAAAATCTAAATGATTGTGAAGAAAATGGATCTTTAGCGACATTAAAATGCCCATTTCGCCATATGCCGAAATCATTTCTGCGACAATATTTTTATAATTGGCAGCTCGTTTGTTGCCAAGAAACTGCTCAATAACGGCAACTGTACCTTTCCATGCACGTTGTTCGATAGCATTTAATTTTGATGAAAATTCAGAACTTGCAATTATTTGTTTTATCTGCGGACCATTGAAAACACCTTAAATCAAAAAAAAAAATCATTAAAAAACATAAAGTTACTGAATGACTTCTTAAAAAAAATACCTGCATGAATCTTTGCGCCGCTCAATTTCGGGAAAATGTTGCGCAAAGCTGCAATGGCCTCGCCATCACGATCCAGTTTTTTAACAAAATTTGATACGAGACCGAGCTTAATGTGTAATGGAGGCAAAATGATTTGAGACGGCTGCACCAATGGTAGATTCTCTATACTTTCTACGCCTACTTTGTAGCATGTTCGCGGCTTCCACTTAAATTCAGTGTAATGCTCATCTCTTTTTCGACCTTCCCATGTACACAAAAAGCACTGGTGGGTTCGAAATCCACGCTTAACACCCATGAGTAAACCGACCACTTTCAGATCGCAGCATATTTTCCAATTATGCTCTTTGTACTTTATCAACTGTAATATTAATTCCATGCCTTCGTATGTTTCCTTGAGGTTTGTGGCATATGCGATCGGGACAGATGGATGTGTGTTGCCGATATGAAGCAGCACGACTTTAAGGCTGCTGACCGATGCATCGATGAAAAGTCGCCACTCCTCTGAAATATGTGGGTAACCGATTTTTGCAAACAGCGAATCAATGTCACAACAATAAGCCAAGTTTTTTTCCCGATCTTCGTGCAATCTAAAAAATTGGTCATATGGAATAGTGCTACCTCGATCACGAGCGGCTGTTATTTTAAAATCAGCTGCCACTATATTCCACTGCTTAAAGCGTGATGCAAAGAGTTCTGCTGTTCTCCTCGACAAATTTCCGTCTCGTACGAGGTCATTGAAGTCGGCTTGCGTTATAAAATGCGGCATTGCAGTCCCAATTTCACTGGGTGTTGCCACAAATTCCGATACTTGTGGACTCTCGCATCTCGCATTCGATGGAAGAAAAGTTGATAGCAGTTTCGGTACAACTGTTGATTCTGCATCGCTTATTTCGGGAACATTATCAAAAATCTACACTGAAGCCGCTACACGGTCTTCTAGTGAGTATAGAACTGCTGGAATTACCGATTCTACATTAGCGTAGCGAATTTTGTTGCGGTGAATGTATTGGTACCCTTTTGTTTGAGCAAAAGTTACACAAAAGTAGCACAATTCATTGCAGTGCTCCGTGCGTGGTAGCCAAATTGTTGGTACAGCGTAATTTATTGTTGACCTGATGGAAGTGATGCTTGCACAAATTTTTGTAGCAATAGTCGCACAAGACTTCCGGAGTATACCACAAGTAAGGAACATAAGCAGTCTTAAATATTTTCTGAAACGAATTCACCACTGTTTTAGTAATATTTTTGAAAGTTTTACTTGGTGCGAATAAGCCACAAACGTAACAAAAGTTATTTCGCGTCGGACACTGCATTTTTTTCAGATGAAATATATAGAAATACGTTTTCGCACAACAGAACTTAAAACAATATTGCAATTCCTTATTTCATCTGTCAGAAGGGGCCCTCAAACGATACTACATGTCCATCCGACCTGTCAAGTCATCACACATGTAGTATCGTTCGTGTGCAAGAAATCAAGGCAGATGGACATGTCCGATGGAAGTTGGATGGACATGTAGTATCTTTTGAGGGCCCCTAGACCAGTTGTAAGTGTTGTAAAAGTCAAAAACTGTTTAGTGTTAGAAGGTTACTATTGATTAACTACAACTATATCGAGTAGGATGGGTCAAAAAACATTTTTTTTTCCTAACGCTTTAGTAGTTTAAAAATTTGGAGTCCCTTCAAGTTATGCTAAGAAAAGTGAAAAAATATTTTTTTTAGAATTGATAAAAATTGTTTTTAAAAAATTTGACGTGCTACAGACATTTCCACGAGTCTGCCTGCAAAAAATCAGCTCGATTAAATCACTGAAAAAGGCTTAAAAATCGGTCCAAAGGCTTCCACACAGGCCACAACGAGCTTTATACTTCAAACATAAAAAAAAAATTCTGACGTGTACATGAAAATCGACGATACACGTGTATTTTTATTTTTTTCCCTCTTTCCGAATATGTGCATTTGTTTCATAGGACAGAAAAATTTATTTTTTGTAACACCGTGTATTTAGTGTTTTGAAATGTCAAATCAAAATCAACCAACAGGAGAGTCTTCGGCACAAAGCTCGAACATTCGTTTAACCAAAATAAAAAACAAAGTGGAATTAATTGGCTATATTTCTCATCAAATCACAACATTATGATATGCATTTGGCAACAGAAACAACTGCCTTGGCCTTTTTTGATCCGGAGGTTACACTGGAAGAAAAGCGGAATATGGTTAAGCCTCCAATGCGCGGAGCCTATCGTAATCGAAAATTTGCTAAAGCAGAACTTTTGATAAACAGCACAATGAGCGATTTTGTTTCCCACAAGACAAAAATTTCTTTGTTTCCTCCGGTTTGAGCTCAGAGTTATTGCAATTTGACTCCTCTACGTGGGACTACAACGACGATTTCAAAGACGCCATTTTGTAATTCATTTGTAACAATTTGTTCGTCGTCAATGATACTGCTGAGCGGGGAGTCAAATTTATGAAAGACTACAACCGATCCTGACAAATTATGTAGATCAGAAGCAATTAGTACTGCAAATGGTTGAATCATACCGAAACAAATATCCATCATTTTCCAAATCTGCTCTATCATAATCAATATACTCTTGTTACTTTCTTATTTTTCAACCGATTTCAATGATAACTTTTTGGAAAGGTATTTTAATTTAAAGAAAAACTTTGTTCTAAATAAGTAAAAAAAATAAGTAAAGTATTGCTTATTTTTAATTTGTTAGAATAAGACCACAACATTCAAAAGTTACTTTTTTTTTTAAAACCAAGGCATACGCCTTACAAAACAACGTTTGGTTTTTGACCTGAAAGGAAAGGGATAGATTATAAGAGGAAGCATTGATTGGAACCATACGTGAATAATCGATTAGGTGGAAGAAAAGTGAAAAAAAATTTGAATTGCTTAAAAGCGAGGCTAGTGTTATGCATTAACCTCGGCAAGCATTTTCAGCCCTTAGTTGTCCCTGTCCTTTAATTCCACATTTTCCACAATTTAATATTGGATTTTTAGTTTTTCATAATTCTTAAATGTAGAAAAGAACGAAGAAAACGAAAACAACCATGCCCGAACCGGGGACCTCTGGGTTCAGAGTCTAGCGCGCTCTTTCCTTGATTGCAAAGGCACACAAATGAGTTAAAACGTTTAAAAAACAATTATGAATTTAATCAAAAAATAACATTTTATGACTAAAAAAGGCTAAATCATGAAAGAAACTACGAGAGTTAGATAGGTGTTTAAAAGATATGTTGAGGATGAACACATAATAAAACCATCTAATACATTTGACTCCTCCAAGAATCACCTCTGTGGTAATAGCAGCTATGAACTGTTTTCGCCGATTTTCTTCATTTATTGCATTTTTTTAAGGGGGGGGTCCCAAAATGGTAACTAAAAGGGGGTGAATATGTTTGTAAGAAACGTAGATAGGATTAACAAAACGGTGTGACAGTCATTTTGCACTTTTTAAATGACCTAGTGTAGGTTGTAGGTCTGGTCGTGTACAACACGAAACAGAGCATAACATATATCTAACACCCTCAAAATCTTGACTTACCGTTTTAAAACTAGTTTTGGATATGTTCATGCACTTTAAGCCCATAAACTCAATTAGTTATCTACTTTTTTAAAATTTTATGCCAGTTTTGGAAAACATAAAAAATAAAATTTATGTATTAGCTACGTTTATTTATCAAGGTAACACAAGGATTTCAATTTTTTCATTTCAAGTTGTTCAATTTTACAATTTATTGAAAATAAATTCAATAAGTTATTTGAAAATTGAAGAATTTTAAAAAATATTGTAACGTTAATATTTTGCAACAACTCAGAAAATATTCTTAACAAGAAATTATAGTAACAAATGAGGTGAATACTAAAGCATCGAAAAGGATAATCAGAAGTTTTGATTATTGCCTAGAAACACAATTCAGTGAGATAAACTTTTCCTGTCAAAAAGTCTGTATAATTTTTCAGTAAAGAGTTCATATTTTTTATATAAAACTTAATCGCGTTTCATTGGTGTCAGAAGTGGGATTGTGTGGCAATAATGCAACAAAAAAAATATAGCAGTGAGGGGACTGCCGACCGAAGGACTTTGTCCTGCCACGGACCGCCTTACTGCTTTATAAAAATTTTCATGCAAATCGGAAAAAAATTTTATATTTTCACCCCCTCAACCTTTGATTATTTCTTTCAAAATATTTTTTATTCAGATAGCATTTTTATTTTATAATTACACCAAACTTTATTATTACATTTAAATTGAATATTGTTGATATAAAAGTAAAATACAGGGATCACTACTGAATGGAAAATAATCCTCAATAACGATATTCAATTTTTTTCTTTCAATGTATATGTAGCTAAAGCTGTAGCTGAAGCTAAAAAAAAATAAATTTACTTTTTTTATATATGATATTTTGTTTGATGGGTCTTGAAGTCTCTTTTAATGCCTGCATTTGAGATCTTGCTACAAGGAAAACAGAAAACATAGCAAGCAAAGTGCAGTTTATTTTCTGCTCCCGATTCGATTCATCCGTACATCCGGTTCATCATTAATGCACATTATTTTCATCTTTTATCACTTCATTACATTTTAAGTTATGGGTTTTAATATAAAAAAAAGTAAAGCCTAAACAAAAATCTAAATTAAACTTATTGAAATAATATACACTTAAAATACAAAATAATACACACATACATAAAATTTGATTTACATACATTTCATTGAATTTCATTTACATTATTTTTACTGTTTGCGTCATTAATCATTGCATTATATTTTTAAAAAAATTGTTATAGGCTTATGGTAGCTGAAATAAGAAAAAAAAAATTTTGTACGATATAGTCCCACTCATGATAAGATTATTATTAGGTAGCCTTAACAACTACTTATTTTCTCACGAGCTGCAATTTCAAACAAAAGAAAAAAATATAAGTTTTTTTTAAATTTCAGTGTGAAACCTTTGCAATTAAATGATCCATTCACAGCAGGTGACTCCTCTGAAGGCGGCCAAAGTGTGTGACACACGTTCTCTATTTTGTTTTCTTTTGCTTGACATTTGATGGTCGAAACCCGAAATGTCACTCCTACCTATTACTTATTATACCATGTCCCAGTCAGAGAATATGCTGGCGACATTTATAAAACTACAAATGTTTTTATGTTGGTCATGAAACTTAAAAACACGCTCTTAGATATTGGCTACCAGGCGCTCGTGTTAGGGCGGAGAGTCGGTGACCAAAACTGTCAAAACGATGTTGACATTTCATACAAAATCTGCAACCAAAGAAGAACGCTATATGAAAGCAAGAATTGGCAAATATATCAAAATGGATGAGTTTGACAGTTATGGTCACTTAGAAAGAGAACACATTTAGCCCTAACACTACCTTGTCTAATTCTACTATGGCAGCAAGCAACTATCAATAAGTTTATCTGCTGACAAATCGTTCCTTCATAAAGAAATCATGAAGGATATTTACTGTTTTTCTGTCAATGTATATGCAGATCTGTTGCTGAACTAAAATACATTTACAACAACATTGCCAAGCAAATCTACTACAACGATGAACAGAGAAGAGCAGTATCACATCGGTTGCGCAACGTTAGAGGGGATGAACCAAATTGGCGGCGGAAAATAAACAGCACTATGCTTGCTATGTTTTTTGTTTGCCTGGTAGCAAGATTTCAAGTGGAGGCACTAAAAGAGACTGCAAGGCCAGTCTATGGGGCCAGTCAAACAAAAACCAAATATCAAAAATTTTAAATTATTTTAGCCTACATATAATTTAAATTTATTTTAGCCTACAGCAAGCTAGCTCTACATATACATTGAAAAAAAACAGTAACATTCAATAGCTGCATTCCCGTGGTCGTTGATCTAGAGCGCGGCTCTATTTTATTCACAAAACAAAAACAAAAATTAAAACCAGCTTGATTTCTAGCTCTCTTTCTGATCTTAAAATGCTGCCAAGTTTCAAGCATTTTTTATCAAAACGAGCATAGTTGGCAAATCAAAATAACTATTTATTTTCCTATTTTGACGTTTCACCGCTCAATGGGCGTTTTGGTATTGTTGTTTTCTTTTGTTATTATTCTTAAAACAGCTGTTTCAAGACGCTGATGACAAATTGATATAAAGTTGAAATAACGTTGTTTTACTGAGATTTGATCTAATCTGGTGCCTCGGGAATGCAGCTAATGTTTCGCAACGGAGCAAAGGGAGGGGAAAGAACGATGCGTCAGCAGAGGAACTTATTAATGGTTGCTTGCTTATGTTTTCTAAGTTTCCTATCTTGTTATCTTTGCTGTCTGTATTGATGACGAGAGTTACTCGGAAAAGGACAATGACGCAAACCAAAAATTTACCCTCTACCAAAATCGTTCAACGCGCCTAAAGAAGTTTTCACTTCAAAAAATGTTGCAACACGAGGAACGATGTCAAAACTGCAGCAGTGACTGCGAGATGTAATGGCAACGCAAGGAATAAATGAGGACGAACATGATTTTTATGAGCCAAAAGCGATGGACGACCGTGCGATAGAAGTTCTGGTGGAAACAGCTAAAGCGATCGATGGATGTTCTATAAACGTCCAAGAAGATTCTGCAGCAACAGTTGATTTTAATCAACTTCTTACATCCATCCAAGCTATCCAGCAGAGTGTAGAACAAGATCTGGAACAGAACTCTTGCCGTTAAGAGACTTTGTTAATAGAACATCAGAAACTTGTGGACGATAAATTTTTGCACAATTCTGACCAGCTTCGCATGATCTCTAATACTCTGCAGGGAAAATTTTGCGAATTGCAAAAGCAAGTAGAAGAGTTTCATAATTCAAAAGTCTATATAATTATTCAATAAAGAGTTCATATTTTTTATATAAAACTTAATTGCGTTTCAATATGCTTTTAGATAAAGTTCCATCCAAAAGTTGTCAACTAGAGGCTGATTTTAAATAACAAATACTCAACTTACTCATAAAAGAGCGTTATTTTTAATAATAATACTATTGTTTTGCTTTTTGAAGAAAGTGTGTCGAAAAAGCATCAGCAAATATAAATAAGTTGGAAAAAATATTAAAAACTTAGCATTTACTTGATAATTACACGTAGAAACTATACAAATTCCATAAAGTATTACATATCGTTTAAAGATCTTTATTTTACCAAACTAAAACTATCAAAAAATCGTGAATTGGCTTATAGCTGATTGAGTCACTGGGTAGTAAGTGCTTGAAGGAGCGCAAAATCGGTTTTTTACAGTAAGTCAAATTTTTGAGGATGTAAGACAACTTTTATGCGCCATTCTGTGCTATACTCGGCCAAACCTACAACCTGCAGTAAGTCATTTCAAAAGTGCATAGTTAATTTTGTCGCACCGTGTAATAGGACCAGCTCATACTTTTTACTCCTCTAGAAGATAATTTTAGAGAGATATAAACTTTGTTGGAACTAATTTTTGGCAAGCATTTCTTCCAGTGTAGCTACGTAATGACAAGGTTTGTATTAATTTTTATGCAATCATAGTAAAGGGATTGGATTGTGTTTGCGTTTAAGTACACAAACTTCAACGCTGCAAAAATATCAAACGAGTGCTGTCATCTAAGCAATACATTGTAAATGTTCTGTTTTCTCAAATCTACGCTAAAGGACCTTAATATACGCTACATTAGTGTTGATTTTTGTCACTGCTTTACATGCAGTTGATCGAATTTCGACCGCTTTGAACTCTATATAATAAAAACATTTTTTAAAATATCCTTCTTAGTGAAGAAATAAATAGCAATGATTGTCATATGTGACGCGACACTCAACTGTATGGTGTTGCTGTGTTTGCGATATTCTGAATATTTTACCTATTGGGCATGTTTTAATATATGCCACAGTGTGTGTATGCATGCAATAAAAGTTCAATACAAGTTTAAGCACCAAAATTTCTGCATATATTAAAGATTTTGCAGAGTTGCCACCCGCAAGCTTTTTACCACTGCTAGATATATGTTTGCTGCTCTTTACATTCCTTGTATAAATGTTCATCACATTCACTCCATATTCAAAATATTCCATAACTGAGCAAAAAATGCAATAATTCCTTATTTCTACTCACACACAAACACATGCATATGTAAGCATTCAAATATGTGAACACTTTGTGTTACCTGCTGTGCATGATATAAAACGAAATAATCCTAGTTTGTCCTTGTTTGCACACCTAAGAGCAAATGTAATGGAAATTCGTTGGTGATACACCTATTTCATTGAAATATTGGAGTGGTGGAGCGAAGAGATAGCATCGATTGACTAAAGTCAAAATTTTCATATGTTCCCTTTGTAGACATGGTCTGGATCTATTATTTGCAGAGTTATTTTAATTACTTGATGTAGGAATGAACAATTCAATACATTTAGTTAAGTTGAACCATTTTCAGCTTCTTTGAATAGGCCATAAAATTTTACTCTGATAGGGTTTAAATAGAGTTTAACTTTGCTTACCACAGCCATTGTTCAAATATTGATTTGATTTGCTGAATTAAGCCTTGAGCACTTTACTTTAGACCTTATAATGATTTTTTTCATATTGTTTAAGTTGAGAAAACTCCCAATTTGGATTATATTGAGAGAATTTTTTTTTTCTCTTTTTATGAAATTTTCTACCTTATATCTTGTCGACATTTGTTGATGATTCAATTGCTTTTCAATGTAATGTTACTGAAGACTTAAAACCCATTCGCACAGTTTACTTCATGCGACTAAAGTTGAGAACTTACAGTCCCTTAAGTTGCATCACTGTCACAGAGAAACATCCTGCATGCATGAATGTAGCACAGAGATAACAACTCAAGATGGTCCATAAAATGCAAATGTTGAATTAAAATCCTCTCAACAGCATAACTTATTGTTGGACACATAAACAGTGTCATTTTCGAACGCATAACAATACGTTGAGCACAAATCCTCTTAAGAATAGCAAGAATTAATCGCATTCAATACTGTGTACATTAGTAAAGTGTTACAGAACAAGTAGTGCCTGAAGCAAAAGCTTCCCCCTGTAGCACAAGCCCTAGTGCTATGCACAATAGTATAGAATCTTCAAGATATTGTTGCTTTGTGCAAGCCAAATGACTTGATAATAGTAAAACACCAAACATAAATTTATAGAATGGATTAAATATTAATTTTGTGCAAATTTTTGTTCTTTGCAATGTTTTCCCAAGCAGAAGCTTTTTAATCATCGTAATGCTTGTAGCGAAAGTCATTGACAAAACTTAAGAGCTGCAGTGTTTGAGTGTTACCACAGCATAGAAGCTCTTAAGTTCCATTATTATAATTATAATTGTACAGATTGTTTTGACCTATTTGCCTTAAGTACTGGCTTTGAAGAGATGTTATATAAGTGCATAGGTATAAGCGTATTTTGAATTGTAAAAGTATTGAGTGCTTTGCTTTCAGTCTCAAGTTTCGCTATTTACGGAAGATAAGACTAATTTAACAAAATTTAAAATAAAATCAATTAGTATGGCATTTCTTTTAATCAATTTTCATCCTTTTTTCCACAAAATTTCCATAAAAAAATTCGACTGTTCGGATTTGGTTTGACCACTTCTAGAATACCTCGCTATAAGAATTATGCTGTTTCTCCATTTTCTCCATTAAGGACAAGTTCTCATCTATAGGTCAAAAAATACGAGGATGTTCTTTATTTTTTTCATAGAAGGAAGTAACTTAATACCCTGAATTTTTTGATAATTATTTATTGATTTTTAAAGTGTAGGAAAATATTTTTTTTTACATGAAAGTGTAATGTGAAGTGCCAATACGCCGTCAAATATCACGTTGAAGAAAAAGTACCCAAACGGTCGCCATCCCACAGCACGTTCATGTCATCTGATATAAAAAACAAAAAAAAATTTTATAAATAGTATTATATTTACTGAAGCTTAAAATCATAATATCAATAAATAGTTGAAAACTACAAAAATGGCGGACATGTGAGTTTTTAGTATTGTTTCTTTTGCATTTTTCGCTCTTTTAAGTGCTCTAAAAAAAAAACCTGCCAGTATTATATCTACTCATGTGTAGGATCCAATAAATTTTATCTACTTTAAAATAAAAAAATCCAAGCCAATCTGTTGAGTAGTTCTTGAGATATGTATCGTAGAGACCAGTTTAAAAAACATTATTTTTTAGAAAACGCGTTTTAAGAATTGATTAATGATTTTTTCGAGTGCGTTTATGAAAATATGGGTTCCTTTCGTATGCGATTACTTTTTTATACAATCACTATCGGTCAAACTGCTTTGCAAACATATTCTACACATCATAAGCAATGAAACATTTTTAAACTTTTAATAATTTATTTTGTTTTAATCAGAAATATATTTATGTCATCAGTACTCCTTCATTGTAAAAAATCTGTCATTATAAAAAATTTAAACAATTTTTAAACTTTTTAATAATTTAAGTTTGTTTTAATCAGAAATATATTTATGTCATCAGTACTCCTTCCTTCATTGTAAAAAAACTGTCATTATAAAAAAAAAATTAACTTCAATGAAACAAAACTTTTTTTTGTAGGTTAAACTGTAATCCTACCAGCGACCGCCGCCAGTAACGATTATGGCTATCAATCAACCATTTCATAACACTTATTTCTTGGTCATTATTTTTTCGATCAGCAATACAAGTTATTTCTTGGTCGTAATTTTTTTCAATCAAAAATAAAAGTTATTTCGTGGTCGTTATTTTTTTCAATCAGAAATAAAAGTTACTTCGTGGTCGTTGTTTTTTCAATCAGAAATAAAAGTCATTTCGTGGTCGTTATTTTTTTAAATCAGAAATAAGTTATTTCGTGGTCGTTATTTTTTTCGATCAGAAATACGTTTTTTACTGTTATTTTTTTTGATCAGAAATCAAAGTTATTTTTTATCGATTTCTTTCGAACAGAAGAAAAAATTATTTTTTACTGAAATAATTTCCATTAAAGAAAATATGTTTTAATTTTATAAGGTGAGAGTGCTGAGAGCTAATCTTAATTTGAATATTAAAAAAGTGGCAACAAAAATTATGAATGACACTTAAAATTGGGAAATGGTGACATAGGTTGAAAAATTTAAATAAATTTTTAATTTTATAAGTATAACAAATACTCGTATAATACAAAATTTAATTTGATTTTTTAGCTTTTGGTTTATTCAGTCCTGAATTACAGTTTAAATTTTTTCTAGTTCAATAATATAAAAAACTTATAAAAAGTTGTTCTTTTTTGAAGAAAAAAATCTGTAACAACGTATATTATAGTTTGCACACAAAAAAATTAAAAAAGATTTTTCAACAAAACAATTATGAATATGAAACAGTATTCCAGATTTAATAAGTTTTAAAAGAAAAAATCATATATCGTGGGGGTTTTTTTACGTTTTCCCTTACACAAAAATAGTTACGGCGCTTGGTTTGTTTTAACAACAGTTCACTATTTCCTTGTTTGTAGTTCGTTTGGTTTCTAATAAGACAATCAGATTCAATTGCTTTGTTAAGTCAAAAAATAACTTTTATTTCTGATCGAAAAAAGCAACAACGAAATAACTTTTATTTCTGATTGAAAAAAATAACGACCACGAAATAACTTTTTTTTCTAATTGAAAAAAATAAAGACCACGAAATAACTTTTATTTCTGATTGAAAAAATAACGGCCATGAAATAACTTTTATTTCTGATTGAAAAAAATAGCGACCACGGAATAAATTTTATTTCTGATTGAAAAAAATAACGACTACGAAGTAACTTTTATTTCTGATTGAAAAAAATAACGACCAAGAAATAACTTTTATTTCTGATCGAAAAAATATCGATCAAAAAATAATTAGTTTGAGGTGATTTTTATCTTAAAAATCATGAAAAAAAACTATGTAAAAAATGGAATCTCTAGCTCCCTAGCGTCACATTGCTATATTTAAAAGAATCGCACAAAAACTTTTTATACATGATCTTTTGATCTAAAATTTCAAAAATAATCGTTATTTTCGGTCCCTGAATTTTACTTAAGAATAACACAATAATAACTTTTTTAGATTTTTCAATTAAGTTTTTCATCTTGTAGCGTGCAACTTTAGTGTGTGCCAACAACGCATTTATAACATTATTATAATACAATTTTTGATCTAATTGCAACCTAAGTTGTTACAAAATAAGCGTAAAATATCTGATTTTTCTGTTGTTAATTTGTTGTTAATTACGATTTATATCTGTATAGACGATTTTTTTTTTGCGACCTTTTTGTGCTAGCTATGAAAGCGTACTGCTTTCTGCTCATGCAAAAAAAATTGGCATAATTTTTCTCACGCATCATTTATTCTAACAGTTGCTGCTGAAGAGTTTGCAACTATTCTGAGCTTTAATTTATGGGCTGATAATGTCTTCTTTTCTGCGATTAAGCCTAAACAAAGGTCTGGAAGGACGAAAGATATCGCCAGTCAGACTCAAAAAAACTAAATAGGCTTTCCCTTTATTATCAAAATGTATGGGGACTACGTTTACAGACGCAAGCCATCTTAATGACGACATTTAATTGTCATTCAATTTTTATTTGCCTGACTTGAAATGGAATTCTTCTGACGATAAAACATATTTTTGTGCATCTAATTCGAAGTCATGCCAAGAATATGTATTTGTTGGCAATATTATTTGTTGACTTCTACTTCTGTTTATTTTGACAAAAAATTATGTTACTCATATCATCAAACACTGTTATTTGCAAATTTATGCAGATGATATGAAAATACACATACCAATTGATTCTAAAGACAATTCCAATCTACTCCAGTCATAGCTGAGATTTTAATTTAATTCGGAGGTTTTAATTTAATTTTAATTTAATTTTTGATTAAAAAATTAAAGATACTGCTACGAAGGGCAGGTTCTCATGAAACTCGACCTAAAAACTAAATTTTTTTTTGTACTTATTCGATAGCTTATGATGTTTAATATATATTCCAAAAGCAGTTTGACTGATAACGATTGCATAAAAAACTGATCGCATACGAAAGAATCTATATTTTCATAAACGCACCCGAAAAAATCATTAACCATATCTTAAAACGCGTTTTCTGAAAAAATCAAACTGGACTCCACGATATCTCAAAATAGTTTTTGTCATTTTTAACTATTTATTTATATTATGGGTCCAAACTCCAATAAATATCATATAATTTATAAATTTTTTTATATAGCTGTGCGATGGAGATCATTCGCATATGTTTTTTTCAACGTGAAACGGCGTGTTTGCATTTCACATTACACATTTATGCACATATAAATTTCCTACACTTTAAGAATCAATAAATAACTGCCAAAAAACTCAAGGTGTTCATTTACTTCTTTCTATGAAAACAAAAAAATCAAGAGCATCACCATGTTTTTGTGTCTCTAAATGAAAACCTGGCCTTAAGTCGTGTAACTACCGTCAAAGACCTTGGTGTGTGCATGGAATCAAAATTTTTGTTAAGCATTCTTATTGATAACTTTTGTAGAAAAGCATCTTCTATGCTTAGTTGTATAAAACGCTGAGCCAAGGAATTTGATAGTTTAACAACAACAACAACGCTGAATTTTTCAATTGTGCGTCCTCGCTTGGATTACGCAAGTCAAATATGCTCCTCACATGACAAAGTGAATTTTGATCGAATAGAAAGAATCCAAAAACGTTTTGTTCAGTTTTCTCTTAAATGGAACTGACACATTTAACCTTCCTCCATGTGAAGATCGTTTGAAGTGTGTGCTGTCAAATATTAGACAAAATATAAAAACCGGTTTCTCGAATAACCGAATAACCTGAAAATGGCAATTTTTTAACAACCGGATTTTCGAATACTTAAAAAATAACCGGTTTTTAATAAAATATATTTTTAAATTGAATGAAAAATAAAAGGCATCGTATATTTTTTTTTATTTATATATAGTATATTTAAATAAAGATTTTATAAGGCGTATTCAATAATACAGTAAGACAAAAATAAAACTGGTAATATTAAATCCATATATATTAGGGCGGGTCAAATTCTGGCTCAGCGAAATTCGTAAAATACATGTAATTTCAAGACTTTTTCTCCACTACAGCATATACAAATTCTGAAAAAAAGCTGTGCGGACTTTCGTAAATAGATTCATACACATACATTCATACATTCATATTTTATAATTGAGAACAAAATCTATTTACGAAAGTCCGCACAGCTTTTTTTCAGAATTTGTATATGCTGTAATGGAGAAAAAGTCTTGAAATTACATGTATTTTACGAATTTCGCTGAGCCAGACCTCCAAAAAATTCGTCCATACAAATTGACCCGCCCTAATATATATATATATATATATATTAGACCAACCCAAAAAAAGCGAAGGGTTTTTTTTCAGGCATGTTGAAAAATAGCTTCAACGACATCTCAAAACCACTTACTCAAACTTGTGTCCCAAAATATTAACCCCTAGGCACTGCTAGTCTTCAATTTTTGAAAATTTTCGCCACATAGATAAAGTTATTTTTCAAATATGGTTTATCTTATGATCTAACTTCATGTATTCGAAGTCGCTGAACACGATGGGCCTGCATGATTTATTAACCTTTAAGTAGAAAAAATTAAACAGAACCCGTAAAAACAGATTTCAATGAAAACTAATTAGAATAGAAGAAAACTGATCCCCAAATCTGATGACGACTTCCGCAAACGAAAAACTGATAATGATTTACGGATATGCACCTGGAATGTCTGAACCCTTAATTGAGAAGGTGCCTCTATCCTACTGACTGATGTCTTGGAAAGATACAAAGCTGATATCACTGCTATCCAAGAAATGCGATGGAAGGGACAGGGTTGCATTCGGCATGCACCCTACGATATCTACTACAGCGGCCATGCGGAGAAGCACGAGTTTGCATGCGAATTTGTAGTTGGCAAGAGACTTCGGCCCCACACCCTCCGATTCACACCTGTGAACGAACGACTTGCCATAATCCGCATCAAGGTTAAATTTTTCAATCTAAGCCTAATATGTGCGCACGCTTCGACAGAAAACAAGGACGATAAGATCAAGGAAATTTTCTACGAGTGCCTTAAAAATGCTTACGAGCGCTGCCCCCGTCGCGACGTAAAAATCGTGCTTGGTAACTTCAACGCTAAGGTGGGCAAGGAAAAATATTTTTGGTCCAACAGTCGGAAAGTTCAGCCTCCGCGACAATACCTCCGATAACGGAATGAAGCTGATTGACTTCGCCGCAGCACGAAATATGGTCGTAAGTAGCACTAGATTCAAGCATCTCAATATTTATAAAGCCTGGATGTCCCCTGATCAAAAAACCAAGAATCAAATTGATCACGTTTTGATCGAGGGAAGGCACTCTTCCAGTGTATTGGATGTACGCACGATCCGTGGTGCAAACATTGACTCGAATCACTATCTTGTTGAAGCCATACACGTCTGTGCGCAGCTAAGAATACACGCAACCCTACACAGAGGAAGCTAGACGTCGACAAGCTACAATCGAAACAGACAGCCGATGCTTTTGCCACTCGACTCTCACTCCTGCTTCAAAGCACTCCTCCAATCGATGATATATGCGCGCAGTGGACATACATTTCAAACTCCATGCGAGCGGCTGCTGAAGAGGTGATTGGCTTATAACGCCCTCGCCGAAACCAGTGGTATGACCAGGAGTGTCGCGACGCCACTGCAGAGAAAGACGCCGCCTACAAAGCCACCCTGCAGTCGGTTGTAACGCGCGCTGCTAAGGAGCGATACAAAGAAAAGAGGAGGGAAGAGAGAAATATTTTCAGGCGGAAAAAAAAAGAAAAGCAGAAAAGCGCGAGCAAGAGAAAATTGAGATCTATGGTGACAGGAATGAGGCCCAAAAATTTTTCGAAAAAAATAAGACGCCTTGCCGATGGTCTTAAAACCGGGGCCTCTTCCTGCAAGGATGAAAACGGGAATCTAGTGACAGATGTCCAGAGTACACTGACGTTATGGAGGGAACACTTCTTTAAGCTTCTAAATGGCGACGCTGACAACAATCCCGCCAATAGAGATGATATTCCGAAAACCCCAATTGCGGATGACAGCGTTGAGGTTTCGCTGCCCGACTATGATGAAGTTCTAACAGCTATAGCTCGGCTTAAAAATAACAAAGCCGCGGGAGCTGATGGCTTACCTGCTGAGCTGTTTAAGAACGGAGGCGAAGCTCTACTTAAATGCATTCACGAGCTTCTATGCAGAATATGGTCGGAAGAATGCATTCCAAACAATTGGAATATCAGTGTGCTCTGCCCAATCCACAAGAAAGGTGATCCCACTATCTGTGCCAATTACCGTGGGAGAAGCCTTCTTAATATCGCATATAAGGTCCTGTCGAGCGTTTTATGTGAAAGATTGAAGCCCATTGTAAACGAGCTGGTCGGACCTTATCAGTGTGGCTTCAGACCTGGAAAGTCCACCATCGACCAGATTTTCACGCTACGACAAATCTTGGAGAAGACTCAAGAAAAACAAGTCGACACCCACCATCTTTTTGTCGACTACAAAGCCGCCTTCGATAGCCCAATAAGGAAGCACCTGTACTCCACCATGTCTGAATTTTATATTCCTGCAAAACTAATACGACTTTGCAGGATGACACTGAGCAACACCAGCAGCGCAGTTAAAATCGGGAAGGACCTCTCCCCACCATTTATTACCAAACGAGGTTTCAGACAAGGTGATTCCTTTTCGTGCGACTTTTTCAACCTAATGATAGAAAAGATCATCCGAGCTGCTGATCTGAGACGTAGTGGCAAAATATTCTGCAAGAGTGTAGAGCTGCGCGAAGTCAGTGCAGCATTTTCCAGATTAGAAAGAGAGTCAAGTCGAATGGGTCTGGCAGTGAATGCAGATAAGACGAAATACTTGGTGTCAACAAACAAACAGTCCAGCGTCTTGGAACCCACGTTACCGTTGACAATACCTCCTTCGAGGTTGTGAAGAACTTTGTTTATCTGGGATCCAGCATTAACTCAACCAACGACATCAGCATTGAGATCAAACGAAGAATAACTCTTGCCAACAGGTGTTACTTTGGGCACAGTAGGCAATTGAGAAGCAGAGCCCTCTCTCGACGAACGAAAATCACGCTCTATAAATCGCTCATCATGCCCGTCCTACTTTACACATCACAAACCTGGACGCTGAGCAGTTTAGATGAAAAGACTTTAGGAGAATTCGAGAAAAAGATTCTTCGTAAGATCTACGACCAATCTGCGTCTATGGCGACTACCGAATACGGTGGAATGATGAACTGTATGAGCTGTACGCTGACATCGACATAGTCAAGCGCATTAAAATCGAGCAGCTTCGCTGGCTTGGTCATGTGCAGCGCATGAAAGACGATGCTCCAGTGAAGAAAACATTCGATTCGGTACCCAGCGGCGGTCAACGCAGAAGAGGACGACCGCATCTTCGTTGGAAAGACCAAGTAGAGGACAACCTGACGAAGCTTGGAATTTCCAACTGGCGCCAGCAAGCGAAAGACAGAAATGGCTGGCTCAAATTCTTAGATGAGGCCAAGACCGACATACGGTTGTAGCGCCAACTAAGTAAGTAAGTAAGAACAAATTATGTATTAACTGCTCCTTTTAATCGCATGAGCACTTTTTTTAGCAAGTGTAGCGTATTTGATGTTGATTTGTCGAATGGTCAACTCAAAAGTTTAACTAAAAACCATTCTGTAATTAAATCTACATTCATTTAGGCATGGTTAGTTGTAGCGTCTTGTAATGTCTATATTGGTTGGTAAATTTTTCCATCATTGGGTTGTTTTGAGCCACTTGTATCCAAAGCGTTGAATCTTTTTTTTTTCAATTGCTATTTGAGTTGTTACCTTAAATGAGCAAATGTTGTGAAAATGCGAAAAAGCTATAGTAGCTGAACTCTATTGTTATTGCATGTTATAAATGAGAGTTTTGGAAATCTAGTTTTAGAGGCATTTGTGAAAACATGATAAGTTTCATTTTGGGTGATATACGCGAATATAATTATACTATACATAATAATTTAGTTGTTGTAGTAAATGGACACTAAAAAAGATAAAAAACGAAAAATTTTGAGCCGTTCACTAAAACCTAACTATAACTTGAGTCTAAAGAGCATGAATTAATTTTTATAAAATAGCTATTTTTAATTTTTTTTTTGTGTTGTCATTTTGCTAACTTAGTATGCCAGAAAAAGAAAAAACCCGAGGAAAAGGAAATTTAAGTTTATTTATATCTAATTGGGAATTTTATAGTCTTAGGACAACGACCTTTTTCCATGTCTACTGAATGGATGATTATCAATTTTATATTGAATTACACACATTTGATTATAATTCCTAAGAATTTTTCTGATCAAAACTCAATTAGTTCAAAACAAGAAGATCAATTCTTTATTTCCCAAAGTCAAAAATGGTTAAATAAATTTTTAATACTATAATACTTCTTTATTATATATTTACAAAACAATTAGCATTTTATAAGTAAGCCGTAAAAAAAAATTCAAAGTGCGTCGGAAGTTATTTTTTTTAACAGCTCTGTTATATAAGTTGGCGAAACTCTTCATATCATTTTTTATTGTCTAAAATACATTACGTGTTCTATGGTGTTAAATGAATTCACTCCAAATGAATTAACTAAAAACGAAATAATCGAAAACTAATTAATCGGAAAATAGTATTTGATTGATTTGATTTGAATCGATTTGATTTGATTTGATTTGATTTGAAAATGGAAATCCACTTTATTTACCCCCCAACAAGTGAAAAACAAATTCAGCCTCTGCTGCTGCTACTGTTATCTTAGCATTAATGCTTAGCTTTAATGAAATGAAATGAATGCAAATACGATTGAAAATTTCAAAAATAGTTTCTGAGCTCCTCGAAATTTAGTGTGTTAAATTATATTTTCGCGCACTTGCTGTACCATTATTGAGATAGACGAAACATTGGCATAAATCTTTAATAACTTGGGTGGATTTTGACTGCTGATGGTATCTAGATACAAACGCACAGAAAATGGAAATTTTTATAGCTACACTTAAAAACCCTCTCCCTGACAATGGTTGCTGGGAAGTGTTTCTATTTTATTTACATACATATATTTTTTAAAGAATGCGTGTTATAAGACAGGAATCAAAGAAGGGATGTGGTGTGGTGTGATGTGGTTGTTGAGGGTGGAAACAGTAATATTTTTCTCCTCTTTTAAGGACTTATTTTTACTGTTTATTTTTTAACAAGCTGATATTAAAATAAATTGTACTGATTGTACGTTAACAACGCGTCCCAAGGGTTTTTGTTATTGTTATTGTTGTTGTTATTGTTGCAAGGTTATATTAAGGCAAGGCTGTGTGTTTGTGTTGTTGTTCTTACAAATACAGTCTTATGACGGCTTTAAATTAAACTTTTAGCCAAATTTTAACTTTTTTTTTGTAAGCTTATTGGTGACAGTGTTTTTGGTCCAATTGTTGTTGTTCAGTTAGGTTTAAAGTATTAGTAACATATCAGATGTTAAATTTTTTAAAAATTTAAAATATTGCTAAAAAATATAACTGAAAAAATTTTTAACATAAAATCTTTGACCGAATCATAAAAGATATCTTTCGTTTAATCAATTTGCACGATTTTTGAAATGCACAAAAACTAACCAACCATTTAGTGCCGGAAAAGCTGGCAGTTACAATGCCAGTATCCAGCATATTAGAATGTTGCACAAAAGAACAATTTAAGCTCCGTTGAGATATGAACATAATGTTAAGGCAGCATCGGGCACACACACAATTTCTTCTTTCTTACAAAAATACAAACGCGTACACAACCACATTCCTGGCAATATACACACTTACAAGAGGTTGCAGAAACTTTAAACGTTACACAATACAATCATAATATTTTTCCCTCTGAAGTATTTCTCATGATTCCCTCGACGATATTGGTGTAAATGTTATTATTGTTTGGTAAAGAAGCGAAGAAAGAGAGAAAATATGATAAAATGGAAGGTTCTGCCACAATTGCAATAAATATTGAAAAAAGGATAAAAGTTTCGCTCAAACAATAAAGCTTAAGTTAGCAAAATTTATGGATTTCTGCTCACAGAGAATTTTAAAAAATATTTTAATGTTTGTAAGAAATTTATGTGTGCTTTTAGAGATGAGTGTTTCTAAGCTGCGATAAGTGTTTAAAAATAAATATACAATTTTAAATGTGGATTAATTGAAAAACCTTATTTTATACATTTTCTTATTGTTTTAATTTTTTTCGTATTATCATAATTATATTAATTGCTTTATGAATATGAAGAATTTGAAGTCAATGCGCTGATTTTATAAAAGTCTGATTACATAAGGATCGACTTTAAAGCTTTTATATTCATAAAGAAATTAATAAATATATTTATAATAATACAAAAAAATTTTAAATGTTTGATAGTTCAAATCACACTTGATTTTAAATACAAATTTTAGTTGTTTGATAGTTTGAAACTACATTAAACATTTAGAATTTGTATTTAAATCATGTTAAATCAGCATAATAAATAACAAGGTCATTAAGAAAAAAGAAAAAACTAATAAAAAAAAATTAAAGAAGATTTCCAACATAATAATATAAAAAAATTAATTATTAAATTTGACCAATAAATTAGTAGCAAAAGTAATTTAAATTTTCTTTTACTATGAAGTGATTTTGAAGTCGAATTGCTAAAAAGTTTTTCACGAATTCTGAAATGCTTAAAATACTTGCGTTTTTTGATAAAATAAACAAACGAGCGAACATTTGCAATGTTTTTTTTTATAAACTTAAACTAGACACTGCAGCTTTCAGCTGGTATCAAGAAGTCCGGTCATTTAAATTAAGGTAAGAAAGACATATTTCACCCAAGTTACGATTTTTTGCATACTTTTAAGCAGGGAATGCAAAAAAAAAACCCTTAACTAACAGTTCGTTTTTAATGAATTTTGTATATTTTAGGAAGCGCTATCTTAATTCCGCTTCATTCGAATATTGCTCGTCAATTCAATCACTAACACTTTCACTAGCACGACGAAGAAAGATAGCGAAACAATGACAACATTGTGTTTACTAGTACAATCAATATTTTCTTTGCTTGCGGTTCTTGTCATGATCGCAAACCCAACCAAAACGGTAACAAAAGAACCGCATCACCGATTGTTACTGCTGCTGCCAAGACATCAAAAAGAAAATTCTGCAGAGCAGCAGCAAAACAATTTGTTAATCAAATAAGCAATGAATTTGGCATTTTTTAATTGACTTTTTTAAAACTGAATGATAAAAAAATGTTCCCATATAAAATTTTTTTTAAAGCATTAAAATATAAATAAAATTAATTAAAAAGTTTTTATATTCTTTTGAAAAATCTTATAAAACATTTATAAAATTAAATTTTCCCCACGCGAATTGAAATCTCCGCAACATGGCAACAATTTTATCAAACTAAAGTACAGAAGGAACAACTTTTTTGCAATAAAAAAATCATTAAAACCTACAAAACCACTGCACAAACGATCGCTACATTTGGAACGGTTTCGGATTATGATCGTGAGCAAAAACCACTAAAAAGAAAATAATGATTTTGCTCGTAAAACTCAACATTACAATTCTTTTCGATCTCTCTCTTCTGCGCTTTACTGGAAGTGCTCATGATACAACTATTTACTAGGTAGCCGCGCACATTATAAATTTTTATAAGAGCTGCGGATGACGAACGTCAAACAAAAGAAAACATATAACGAACATTGTTTTTTTTTTAAATTTTTTAATCTGTGTTTACAATCCTCACAGGTCATTTTCCTTAGATAATCTATTCGCAACTGTGTTGGAGTGCTCTTCGTCATATCAATATATATTTTGATGTGTGGTAATTTAAATGTAGATCTCCTTTCTAGATGATACACGCTCAATTTCATTATTAGATCGTATTAGCCTTTGTGGGTAGAATTTAGTAAATGATTTGCCGACACGCTGTGCTCCTAATTGCAAGCCTTGTTTTCTGGATTTGTTCTGTTTTTTAGGTAAAAACTTTGCCTTGCACTTTGAAAAACTTTCTTTATCAAAAATTTCAGATCAAGGTATATTTAATGAGGTAGTGTTAGTAGATACAATTGTCTCTTTTGGTGGGTCACTTAGCTGTCAAATTCCGTTGTTTACGAAAAAAAAACAAAGCAAACAACTCAAACTTGTCAATTGAAATTGTGTTGTGAATTTTTGTGATTTAAATTGATTTTATTGATAAAATTAAACTCCAAAAAATTGTGCAATTTATCGAAAGCCTCTTCAAAAAGAGATTGGAAAATTTTATTGTGTGCCTCATGAAGAAATACGCTATCGCTGAAACGTTCCACAATATTTTCACAATCAGTTGTCTATCATCTGTCTTCAATGTGTTCAAGCCAGGGATGAAAGTGGAATTTTTCAGATTGTGCCTAATTGCAGAGAAAAATAGTACCTTTTTAAAAAAGTTTTACTTACACTAAAAAAGGAGCGTCAGCTGAAACCAAAAATCAAAAATTTTCCTGTTTAGTAAAAGTGTTATCATAGAAAAGACAAGTTTTATTGAAATTGATCAAAAAATAATAAAATAGTGGCGTTTGAAAAATTGTTTGTCATTTTTGCTGAAAGTTTTCGTTTTTTATTGATAAATAATCCAATATGCAATGTATTGGTAAGAATTTGGAAGATTATTGGTAAGATTACGGTCCATGGACAATTTAATAACGCATATAAAAAAACAACATAATGACTCACTAAAAATTGACTAATTGCTACTATGATCCACAAACTGATCCAGGGCATAATTTCGCCAAGGGTTGTCGTCTCGCCAGCTAGAAAAAATATATGTGAATGTCCCAATATGTCCCATGTGGCGGCCGTAGCCTAGTGGGTAGCGTGCGTGGCCCCTAAGCTAAAGAACCGCGGTAGCCCGGGTTCAA
Source organism: Dichetophora obliterata (assembly GCA_963920525.1). Lineage (NCBI taxonomy): Eukaryota > Metazoa > Arthropoda > Insecta > Diptera > Sciomyzidae > Dichetophora > Dichetophora obliterata. Next base: position 135,201,817 of record OY986438.1, on the reverse strand, counting down.
TTCCAGCTCAGACAGAAAAGTTTTTTCAATTGAATTAATTTTTCTGTTCGGTCGTCACCTCTCTGCGGACAATGGCAAACCTCAGAGAGTAAAAATTGCCATGTAAAGCTTCTTGAGAACATAAGCCGTTCGGAGTCGGCATTAAACACGTAGGTCCAGTTCTCGGTCATTTGTGATCAAACATTTAATAACACGCACAACACAATTGATCAATAGAAGCTAGGTCAAAATCCTTCCAAGGGCTGAAATGGCCAGTTTATTTTTTTATTAAATGTCCCATTATTGGAGACAACAAAAAACTTTTTTTAATTTGTTTCTTTTTCCGTTAGACCGTGGTTCCACTTGAAACGATTCAGGGTGGAATCAGAAATAAAATTGCAAAAAAACTCATCTACATATAAGATGTGTATGTGTTTTCCTTTAGTGCATGCTTTTTGTATTAAATTAGTTTTTAATACATTTTTAAATCGAGTTATTTTAAAAACAAGGCAAAAGGCACTTTAAGAATTTTATTCATGTATTGCAAATTAGTGATACTAAATATATAAAAAATAAAGATTTTTAAAATGTGTGTCTTCAAATGCTATAATTTTGTAAATTACGACTTTTCTATAGACGTATATGTTAGATATATGTTAGATATATATTATTATTAGATATATATTAGGATCAAAATTTGGATTCCGCCGTTCGGGGTCTCTAAAGGTAGAGGAACTCATAAAAACAATTTCTGCATACTATTTTTCAAATCGGAGAAAATTTATCGGAGCGTTTTTGATTCTCCTGAAGGGCCTTTTTGTTAAAAAAACATGTTTTTTGCTGGTATTTTTTATTTTTCAAAAAACATATATCCAAATCTTTTAAAAATATAAATTCCTTACTTATACCAACATTTAGGCATAAAGTTAAAAAAATAGTTAAAACTGCTGGAAAAAATTCTTTTTTATTATTATAATAAATTTTTAAGTGATTCCAAGCTTAAGAAATTTTCAAGAGACTTTAAAGTGACTTTATTTTTGTATTTTTCTTTTAATTCCTTTCCAAGAAGATCAATTTTACGTAAATCCAATGGAAAATGTCTCTTTTACAGAGGTTTCAACAAAATGTGTTTTTAAAAATATCAAAAAATTCTATGTTTGGAGGTCAATAAGAGTTATAATAAAACATAAATTCAATAATTTTTTCGCCTAAATGTTGGTTTAAGTAAGGAATTTATATTTTTTGCAGATTTGGGTATGTGTTCTTTGAAAAATACAAAGTTACAAGCAAAACACATGTTTTTTTAACAAAAAATACCTTCAGGAGAATCAAAAACGCTCCGATAAATTTTCTCCGATTTGAAAAAAAGTATGCAGAAATCGTTTTTATGAGTTCCTCTTACTATAAGACCCCGAACGAATGATTTTTTTTCCCCATACAAAAGCGATCCGGTTTAATATATATGCTTTAAATTTTTAGTGAAATCAGATTGAAGAGCTAACTTTTTATAACCCTTAAAATTATTTTCAGATATTGGTCTTGAAACTTTAAATTTGTTAAAAAAAAACGAAAAAAACTTTTTTTTAACTAAATTCGACCATAACAACTATACTACTGACACTGTTGGCACATTTTATACCTTAAAATTTTTGGTTTGACTATGATCTTCAATATACAACAATTCATTGAAAGAAAAGAAAAGTTTTTACAAGCGTTTATGTAAATTATTGCTCTCAACAGTGGATTTTTTTAATTTTTGCCAATTTATGTGAAAAATTTTGGCTAATCGAAAATAAATACAACTATATTTGGATTCGACGAAAAAATTCACTATAAAAAATGTTGTCGCTGTGTGTTATAGTGAAGTAACTTTACTATAGCACTGATAAGAATAACGAAATGTCAAAGAAAGCAACAAGGTGCATCAAAAATTGAAAATTACATTAATTACATTTACATGGAACTTGGTTTTTTTAACTCCGATAAATTTAAATAGTCCGAAATGAAAACGTACGTGCCTAAACTCTCATCTGATTTCGAAAGTACGAAAAATAGTACAATTGTGGCTATAGTTCCATCCCTGGTTCAAGTTTTTATTCATTGTATTTTACGCTCTTCTTATGTTTGACAGCTACGGTACTCACCTCTCTGGGACAAAACTACCATGTTGAATATACCTTGTTTCAGATGATGTTTTGTTATTTGCTGCATACATTGATTTTACAAACACACCATCTAATTCATATTTGTTTTATCATGTGTCTCTGTTCTCATTCAATGATTGCTGGCAACTCAGTACTGTGGATGACAAACTTAGTTCCCTTTTAAGCCCTGTCAAATTTTTGTTCGATAAGCATGTTCCTATCCGCAAAATAACAGTGAAAAATTCATCTTGTCCATGGTTCTCGCAGGATGTCCTCAATGCCATAAACAAAATAAATAAACTGCACAAACTTTGGAAAATCAACCCATCTTCAGCTAACTGGAAGATTTACAGAATGGCCCGAAATGCGGCTGTCAATCTTACCAGACTGCCCAAGTCCCGATACTTCTCTTCCAAATTGAATCTTTTCCTTCCTAATAAAACTCTGTGGAATAATATAAAAAGACTAGGAGTACGTAATAAGACAACCGTGGCATGTGAAATTGATCCAGACTTACTAAATAATTTTTTCTTAGATAACACCTCTAATTTTAGCAATAACACGATTTTCCTTCCTTACACAGCTTTATGTTTCTAATCTCTTTGAATTTACACCTGTTTGTGAACTAGATATTGGAAAATGTGTTATGCAAATAAAATCAAATGCAATAGGAGAAGATGGCGTTTCGATTAAATTTATTAAAATAATCTTACCACATATAATTAGACCATTAACACATATTATTAATCACTGCCTTACATCTTCAACATTCCCAGCAGCATGGAAATCTGCAATTGTGCTACCTCTGGAAAAAAAGTCGAATCCATCTAGTCCAAATCATTTCAGGCCCATAAGTATACTGTCCCCGTTATCCAAGGTCTGTGAGAAAATAATAAGCCTACAAATCAATAAATTCTTACATGAAAATAAGCTCTTGTCGCCATTTCAATCTGACTTTCGGTTAGGGCACGGGTGTAATTCAGCAGTAGTTAAGGTTATAGATGATTTACGGCCTGCATATGACTCTGGTTCTATTTCGTTACTTTGCTTATTAGATTTCTCAAAAGCATTTGACAAGGTCAAATAAGCCACAAATATTTATGTCTGAAACTAAAGTTTTTCTTTGGGTTTAGTGGTAGTGCGGTGAGTCTCATATCAAATTATTTGTCTAATAGATTGCAAAAAGTTCAAGTCGGACAAAAATTTTTCAGCTATAAAACCATAATAAGTACAAGGGTCGATCCTTGGTCCCCTCTTATAATCTATCTTTTTAAATTATATTTTTGCTGTTTGTAATCATTCTTCTATACATGCTTATGCGGACGATATTCAGATCTATCACTCAAGTAGTGTTGATCTCCTAGATACCCTCTGTTACAGAATTAATGAGGACCTAAGAAACATTTATCAGTGGGCAATTAGCAATGGACTCCAACTAAATGCTGCCAAATCTTATATTCTCCCTATCTGTAAAAATAAATCTTTCCTTAATAACATTCCTGACCTCAACATTGGCTCAAATAAGCTAAGTGTTGTGTCAAAAATTGTAAATCTGGGTTATTGTATGAATTCCTTTCTATCTTGGGTTGATCATGTTAATAGTGTTGTTTGTAAAGTTTATTATAAGCTGCGAAATTTAAGAATGTCTGCTTGTCTTTGTACGCTTGATCTAAGAAGAATGTTAGTAAAGCAATTTGTCTTACCTGTTATAACATATTCTGACGTGGTGTACAGTAAACTCGACTCATCTTCCCTGCTAAATCTTAATATTGCATATAACTAGGACACGCGGTTTGTTTTCGGCTTAAAAAAGTTTGACCACCTCTCTCATTTCAGAAATGCATTACTTGGGTGCAGTTTGGTTGATTATTTAAATGCTAGAAACTGTATCTATCTTCATAAAATAATACATAGTAAAACTCCTTATTACCTATATGAAAAACTGCAGTTCAGTTTGTCTAGAAGATGCGAGATACTTATAGTTCCAAGACATGGCTCTCTAACTTCTTCCCATTTTTTTTTTTTCATTAATGCCATAGGACTGTGGAATACGTTACCACGTAGCTTAAGAGAAATCGAACGGGCGGAAAATTTTAGGCAATCTATTTTAACTCACTTCTCAACATCTTAACTTCTTCAACTTAATTTATTTTTCTATCCTTTCTCTTTTATCTTTACATATTCTTATTCTGCATTCATATTATTATCCGTATATTTATTGACACACTATTTTTTGTTTTGATTTTATTATTATTAATCTCTTAATCATTATCTAATGTAATTCATTTATAGTCACTATTATTAATTTGTTGTTATATCTAAACAATTTGTTTATTATCTTAACTTATTTATAGGTATTTTTACTTCCTGTACTGTAAAAGAACTTAGTTCTTATTTGTTCTAATGTCTTATAAATAAATACAAATACAAAAATAAAAAAACAAAAATACAAATTTTAAAGCGATAGATACTGGTACCCTGTTTCGTGAAGCAAGTATTTTGGGTTGGGTTGGGAGTTGGCATTTTTCGAACATTGACGAAAAATTTTTTAATAACCTTGTACGTTACTTGTATAATAAATATGTCCCTTTAAGAAAATTAACTGTCCAAAACTCGAAACTTCCACACATAAAGTTGAAGAAGCTATGAAAATTGGAAATAAAAACATAGCCAGTGGAAACGCAATCCTACAATTTACAATTAGGACATATATCGGATGTCTAGAAACTTTGCAACTTGTGTTTTAAGTCGCTCAAAAAGGGTATATTTCTGCGGCAAACTTAATATCAATCTGCCAGCAAAAGTTTTATGGAAAAAATTTAACACAACCGGTTTTAAAAAGAGACCTTCTGAATGTAACTTCTATTGCAATGTATTGAATGAGTTCTACCTTCAAGCAAATAAACTTGTTGACTGTTCCGACTACACTATTATTCAAAGGCTTGTATATAAACCCAAAAAAAATTATTTTAAAACTGTCACAGAGGATGAAGTTATAAAGTCTATTTCGACCATTAAATCCAACGCTGTTGGTGCCAATGAAATAAATCTAAAATTCGTTAAACTCATATTAACGTGGATAGTTTCAAGTTTGACACATATTATTAGTTTTTCCATCACTTTGTCTACCTTTTGTCAGCAATGAAGGGTTGCTAACGTGCTTCCCATTGAAAAAAGAAACAATCTAAGACGTACTGAAGACTTCAGGCCAATTAGATTTCTGATCATTGTTTAACTGTCTTAAGTATTGCTAATTGTCAAGTAACGAAAAATTATTTGTCTATCTCTCCTTCTATTTATACTTCTATTGATTTTAGGTTATTAAACAATTATCTTCGTTTTGAAACTTGGGTTACAGTTTATAATGAATCCGATGCCTCTAAAGCGTATACTGCTTTTATTAAGCAACTAGTTAAGCATGTTAAAAGTTCTACAAAAACTTTAAAGAAAAAGAATCGCGTATTGAAAAAAATTAAACCCTGGATAACGAATGACTTGCTTCATAAAATAAAGGCAAAAAAAAAAAGCTATTTAAGCGTTAACAAAGATTCCCAAATGATTCTTTAATTAATTTTTCTTATAAAGCTATTTGTAAAGAAGTGTCTAAAGATGTAAGGTTATGCAAGAATAACTTCTACTGTAATGAATTCCAAAAAGCAAAAGGTAACATTCGAAAAGAATGAAAATTGGTAAATAATATACTCAATAAAGGGACAAATAATGAAACCATTCAAATATTGTTTATTAATAATTTACCTATTTCTAATTCAAAAATTCTAGCAGATAGTTTTAACAAATTTTTTGTTTCAATAGGCTCCGAAGTAGTTGCTGATAATGCTACTGATATGTCCTTGTGTTCTTGTTTGTCCAGTGAACCCTCATTATCTAAGAGCTTTTTCTATGATGCAATTTCTTCGTTTGAGGTGTATAAAATTATTATGTCGTAAAAAAATTTGAATTTTGCTTCTAATTATTATTTTACAAATAATTTCATTAAGAAAATTTCTTTTAATATTTGCGATGTTTTAAGCCATTTGTTTGATTTAAGTGTTGAGACAGGTACAATTCCGAGTGAAATGATGGCGGAAGATGGCTGAGGTAATTCCTCTCTTTAAGAAAGGTGATCGTTCCAATATTAACAACTACAGACCCATATCGCTCCTTCCGGTGTTTGCTAAAGTGTTTGAAAAAGCTATTAAGGCTCGTATCGTAAAATTTTTGGAAAATAATTGTTTTCTTAGTAAATGTCAATATGGCTTTAGATCTGGTCTGTCAACAGAAGATGCTCTTTTGAATTTTTGCTCAAATGTCTACTCAGGTTTAAACAATAAAAAGTTAACTGCGGCTCTTTACGTCGATATTACCAAAGCTTTCGATACAATCAACCATGATATTTTATTAAAAAAATTGCATTATTTTGGCTTTAGAGGCTTAATATAAAACTGGCTTGGTTCTTATTTATCAAATAGACAGCAGAAAGTTAAGTTTAAAGGTAGCTTTAGTTCTTCATTGCACGTTAAATTAGGGGTACCACAAGGCTCGGTGCTAGGTCCTATTCTGTTTTTAATCTTCATTAATTAACTTTTTTCTCAGAAGTTCAAAAGTAGTGCAAATGCGTTTGCTGATGACATGGCCTGTACGTTTACGAGTAACTTACCATTAAACCTTGCTATAGATTTAAATCATGATATGGCAGTTTTAAGTCACTGGTTTAAAGTCCATCGATTGGTACTTAGCAATAAAACAAGAATTATGTTTTTTAGTGCTTTAGGTAAAGAAGTTGCTTTTCCACAATTTTACTTTCATGATGGCAGTTGTAAAAAGTTTATGTCTAGTAAAGATATCTGTTCTTTATCTGATGTTTTTCATACTTATTCTGAGGCTTTTTGTTGCTCTAATAAGTGTTTTAGTATTGAACCTGTTAATTCTTTTAAATACCTCGGATTAATGTTGGATAACAAGATGAGTTGGTCGGAACATACTCGAGCTCTAAAAAACTATCTAATGGCTGCCACTAGACATTTATTTTTGTTCAAACCTTATTGTTGTTCTGAACTTCTCAAGTCAATTTACTATGGTATTTTTCAATCCAAATTGGAATACGGTTTAGTTTGCTGGGGCGGCGCTTATGCTATCAAAATTACTCCTCTTTTTATATCTCAAAAACATGCAATACGTCTGATTTGCAATAGATCTCGCTGTGATAGAAGTCTGATTCTTTTTAGAACATTGAACATCTTACCATTAAAGCATTTATACTGTTTCAAGGTGTTAAAGATATTTTTTATCAAATCTGGGTATCTACTAAGTAGATACTCAATAAGCTATAACTTAACAATTAATCTTCAGAATCTTGTCACTGTACCACAGTTTTCACTTCAATTATTTCTGAAGTTTTATACTTCAGTAGCTCCCAGACTCTTTAACAGCTTACCTAATAGCATAAGATGTATTCGTAATAAATGTATGTTTCTTCGTAATGTTAAAACTTGGCTTTTCAGTCTTAATTACAATGATGTTGATTGTTTGTTCAGTGTTGGTTAGTAGTTAATCCTTTTTTGTTTTTTGAGCTTCTCCACGTTTTTTTTTCTCGTTATATATTTATTTTTATTTTATTTATTACACTTCTTTTTTTTTTTGTGATTATTTGTATTATATATTTATTCTTTGAAAACACTTCACTTCACGTTATAATGATAATACGATTATGTTTAATTATTTAGTTACTTATGTAACTGCAATCGTCTCTAGTTCCTTGTGACTACAACTTCTTATGTAATGTAATTAATGAATTTTTTGCCTATTTAAGTTATGTTGTGTATTTTAATGAAAAAGATATAATAAATGTTACTACTACTACTACTACTACTACTACTACTACTACTATACTACTACTAGTATCTTACCTACCTTGTCAAAGGCCTTTGAAAAAAATTATGGCGCTTCAAATTGTCGACCATTTGAATGCTATGAATCTGATCAATGAGAATCAGTCTGGCTATAAGGCAGGCCATAGTTGTACTACTGCCATACTCAAGATTATGGAAGACATTCGGCCAGCATACGACAACAACGAGCTAATCCTACTAACATTGTTAGACTTTTCCAAAGCTTTTGACTCGATTAACCACAACATTCTCCTTCAAAAACTTGAACATTATTTTGGGTTTAGTACCTGTGCAACTAAGTTAATGAAAATGTATCTAAGCGACCGATGGCAAAGAGTTAACAATAAAAAAGAGTTATCCGATCTAAAAAGAACATTTTCTGGAGTTCCACAGGGGTCAATCCTGGTCCCAATCCTTTTCAGTATTATGTTCATAAATGACATCGTATCCAGTTGCCACAATTATTCAATTCACTTGTACGCAGTTGATGCACATATCTATCTATCTAGGCCGGTCAGAAGACTTGATAAGCAGATTAAAGGAAGATTTAAACTCAATACAATTATAGGCAGATAGCGATTTCTTGAATTTAAATGCATCTAAAACCCAAGCTCTTGCTATTTCTCGACAACGCTACAGCATTGATAATCTACCACCCATTGTTATGGTAGTAAATGTTTCTTTTGTCGGTGTTGTAAAGAGCCTTGGATAGAGGATTAATATTAATTTCAGCTGCATTGACCATGACAATCATACCGTTGGTAAATATACTCCGTGCTTAGAAAACTGTGGCAGACTAAGGATTTCATACCCTAAGACACGAAGCTGAAACTTGTCTAAAAGACTTGATGCTGCGTCTGAAAGAAAGCTGCAATTAGTGGTGAACAACCTAGCAATATATTTATGTTAACAATAAACGTAAATATGACAACATATCCATGTATTCTCTGAAAATTTTTGACAGTGATCTTACAAAATATTTTAGTACACGCAATCTCCTCTTATTGCACAAACTACTTCACACCCGCTGCCCCAAATACTTGTACAGGAAACAATGCTTTGCTGTATCTAGTCGTGCATTTAATTTAATAGTACCTGAATTTAAATATTTGCTATTTTATCTTACAGAATTTTTTTTTTGTTGTTGGTGTTGTGAAACTGTGGAACACGTTTCTTACACCTACACGTTTAAAAGGTGCTTTAAAATGGCTGTAGGGGCATTTCACGTGAAGCTGGCCACGAAAATAATGTCAGATTCTGGATTTTGTTCATATTTAGACTAATTATACTTCAATATGGCTTGAATAAATGTACATCATTATTTTTTTTTATCAAGCCTAATTGCCAGTTTATAAGCCTTTAAAGAATTGAAGAAATTTAAGGAATGGATTTTTTTAAAAGCTATTTCTGCTGTTATCCAAAAACATAAAAAATAAGACAAGTAGTGTTTTTTTGAGGAAATTATGTGTTCTTCTTGACAGTTATAAAAAATTTTAAATTTAATTTTTTTTCAGTGTAGGAAACCGGAAGTATTATTTCAAATCGGGTTTCACTTAACTTCGGTATTTTTGATTTTTTTTTTTTATTTTTTTTTCAAAATGTAGCTAGTAGTCCATAAATAATAAGTGGGAAGTTTTAGAGTGGGATCTGCATTTGTTTAGGAGATACATCAACTATAGTGCGAAGGTGCCGCACTGTACATAATTATGAAAACCAATTGTGACTAGTAGGGCCATCTCTTATCTGTCTGAAGTATTACTTATTCATTAGTTAGATTGGACGTTCAATATTAGAACGAGACAGATAATAGAAAATCATTAAATTTTTCTTTTATGTTTTTAATTGTCGCTTTAGCCGCTACGCGAACGTGCCATTGTATTTGAGCTCCTACGAGTGTATTAACTGATTAAGTGATTGTAATATTATGAATTACTATGGTAATCAATGTTTTAATCTGTTCAAATTTCCAATCCATCGCAAAGCAAAAAAATTTTAGAAAAATTTCGATAAGCTTAGCTACAAAGTGGGGAGTTTCATCTGCCGCTTATGTCTGCTCGAGCTGCAGGAAACGCTTTCTGCGTGAAACAACTCCAGAGACCAGTGCAGATATTGTGCCATCGCAGAGCAGTCCAATATTATGTGAGTATTCCCACATCGTCCAAGACGAATTATTTATTCCAGAGGAGGACAAGTACAAAAATAAGTCGACACAGGCGGATACTGCAGGAATAGACGAAGAAATTTTGAGACAACTAAAGGAAAAATTCAGAGACCCATTAGCATCAGCTTCGACGAAAACTACGATACTTACTAATGCAGCGAAATCTTGGAGTGTAAGAAAACTAGCTGAAGAATTCGGGACATTTAGACGACAGACAGAAAATGCGAAAAAACTTGTAGATCAATTTGGTATCTTATCATCACCCAACCCTCGTAGTGGCCATAAGCTACCAGTTGAAATAGAAAATCTAGTGAGAAGTTCTTACCTTCGAGAAGATATTAGTCAAGTTCTGCCTGGTAAGAAAGCTTTTGTGTCCGTAAAGTTAAACGATGGTTCGAGAACTCACTTACAGAAACAACTTTTACTGTGCAATATTGAGGAGTTGTATCAGCAGTTTAAAACTGAATATCCCGATGTTAAAGTAGGTTTAACCAAGTTTTTCACATTGCAACCTAAGCAATGTATCCTTGCTGGAGACTCTGGCACACATCTTGTTTGTGTATGTACGTACCACCAGAATGTTAAATTGATGCTGAGTGGAGGAGATATTGATTGATTCACTTACTGCAGAAACCAACATTTACCTTCCGTCTTACAAGGAGTGCCTACAAAGGATTATGTATGGGCAAGTGCCTAGGTTTTTTAAAACGGTGCAAAAATATTTCACCTCAGCTGATCTTCGTATGATTTACACCTCATATATTAGACCAAAAATGGAGTACAATTCGCACATTTGGGCAGGGGCTTCAAGATCTTATTTGGAGCTTCTGGATCGAATTCAACGTCGTGCGATATATTTGATAGGGGATGAGAGTATTTCATCCTCTCTCAACTCTCTTGGGCATCGCCGCAATGTTGGTTGCCTAAGCCTTCTGTATAGGTATTACAATGGGAAGTGTTCAAGGGAGATACATGACCTGACGCCACCAGTTCGTGTGTTTGCCAGGTCCACTCGGGCAGCTGCCCAAGCCCACCCCTTTACCATTGCGTCGATGCCCAATAGAACCTCGTATTACCGTGATAATTCGTTCTTTAGTCGCACGGTTAAGATGTGGAATAGTCTCCCTGCGAGCGTGTTTCCAGGCAGTTTTGTGCAAGGTTAAAACATATATTCACCGACACTACTCCATCTATCGACCCTCCAACTAACTATCACCCATCTTCCGAATCAACACAATGCTTACGCATTTATAGGGGGCATCCCCTGAGCGTTGGTTTAGTCTAAAAAAAAAAAAATGTGTCCAAACCCTACATCAATTTGTTATTTAACGACTTCAAAATCAGCTCCAAATGAAGGTTGTGTTTCTTGTCCTGGATTGGGTGTGATTCGTGACTATTTAAAAATGGTTTTCGATGCTAATGAAGTTACTAGTGTGCAGTTTGAGCAATGGGCAGGCACATATCGCTTTACGATAATCACTCAAGTGCTTCCCGTAGATGATTTTGTTGATAGCTTGTGTAATGCTTTGGATGTTTTAAAACCTCATTCATACATTGCTGAACAACAAGCACTTTTCTTCAAAACACTGAAGTAGACAGTTTCTGAAGGTGAACTCCCTGTTCAGTGCGATTTTGCGGAAAATTACAGTTTTGTAATAAAAGATGCAGCACAGTCTTACCATTGGAACAATGAACAAGCTACACTTTTAACGTCAGTATTTTACTACAGAGAAAAAATCTAATAAGACACGGGAGTATAGTAATGATATCAAATGATCTTAAACACGATACAGTTTCATTTTATGGCTTTCAAAAACTATTACACCAGCATCTTTTAGATAAGAGAATAACAGTTAAACAATTATTTCATGGTACCGACGGAGCCTCACGACATTTCAAGAATAAATTTAACTTTATAAATCTTTATAGCTATAAAGCAGATTTTGATACCGAAGCTGAAATTCATTTTCATGCCACGTCACATGGGAAAGGGCCATGCGATGGTATTGGTGGGAATCTTAAAAGATTAGCAACACGTGCAAATCTACAGCTACCAGCAAATAGAGCAATCACCACTCCTGAACGGTTGTATGAATGGGCAAAATCAGCTTTAATCGAAACGATTGTTTATTACTGCTCTAAGGAAGACCTTCAAACACAAAGAGTTTTTTTGCAGCACCGATTTGATAGTGCAATGACTATTCCAGGCACTAAAAAGTATCATTCTTTTATACCAACAACCGATGGCATTAGTGTTACAAGAACAAGTTATAGTGAGCATTGCAAAGTTGTAAAAATTTTAAAATAAAATCGTTCCTTTTCGACTTCTATTTAATTTTTGTTTATTTTTATACTGTTCGCTAAGTGCCGCACCTTTGCACTATAGTTGATGTATCTCCTAAATGAATGCAGATCCCATTCTAAAACTTCCCACGTATTATTTATGGTTATACATTTTGAAATAAAAATAAAAAAAAATAAAAAATACCGAAGTTAAGTGCAACCCGATTTGAAATAATACCTCCGGTTTCCTACACTGAAAAAAAAATTAAATTTAAAATTTTTTATAACTGTCAAGAAAAACACATAATTTCCTCAAAAAAACACTACTTGTCTTATTTTTTATGTTTTTGGATAACAGCAGTAATAGCTTTTAAAAAATCCGTTCCTTAAATTTCTTCAATTCTTTAAAGGCGTATAAACTGGCAATTGGGCTTGATAAAAAAAAATAATGATATACATTTATTCAAGCCATATAGAAGTATAATTAGTCCAAATATAAACAAAATCTAGAATCTGAAATTATTTTCGTGGCCCGCTTCACGTGAAATGCCCCTGTAATAAATTTTTTACAATAAGTATGAGGTTTCTGTGATTATTTAATATTTTTCTGTTCAATTCTGTATCCTTTTTCTTTTTATATCTTTATGTCTGTATTTTAGGTTATATGTATACAGTATGTAAGTCATACCAATACCATTTTAAAATTGTGTAGTTGATGTATCAAAAGAGCCTTAGCTCAAACTGTAGTCATTATTCGCTTTATATAAAAAAAATTTATATCTTAAATAAAAAATTATAAAAAGTAATACAAGAGCGTCGCCGTTGTTGGGAACGCAATGATCAAGATCTTCTACTCTAAAACATGTAATTTTTCAATGTCAATCCAGATTAAACAAAAATCACAATCACGCTAAAGTGACGAATAACAACTTTGGCTGTAGGCAGCTCGAAAACTCTTAACATGCCTGAACAAACATTAAATGCGTTCGAATCGACTGCAGCTTCAACTTTTTTTCAGTCATTGCTTAACAGCAGCATTCAAAACCAATTCACCAACATCAGATGTCAAACGGTGTAGAAATCTGTAGCAAGCGGTAGATAGATACTACCCTATATCGAGTCCATTTAACCCTGAAACAACAACAGCATACGCTGTATCTACTACTATACCTACTAAGCCAACACTTAAAAGTACAACAACAACAACAACAATTACAACAAAAACTTTGGTTAATTCTAAAAAACATACCATGTCAGCAAGATATCGAAGAATATTTACCAGCCAGGCCAAGTATTAAAAAGCACTTAAAGTGCAGTGGGCGGGCTGACGTGCAGTTCGGTTGGTCGCAAGGACAACGATAGAGTAAAGATTGCGGGTGCGACAAAAAATTGGACCTACCAAACAGCCTTAAATTAAACTGCATGCATCGCTGAAGACTGGAGTGGGTGACTGAGAGGAAGGCTCGGCTGCTCGCTCACTTACTTTTTCCGTATTACATAAAGTTGAGTGTCCTTCTTAGAATGTCATCACAAGTCCTCGAATATGTTTACACATACACAAGTATGCTATCGTGCAGACATGCATGCATGCGACAAAAGCACTTAATGGCAAGGACCTAAGAAAATGGAAGGGGGGGCTAGTCTTCGTTAGGTTTTGTGGTTTAGGCGTATGTAAAAAGTTTTATTAGGGTGAAACACAAAAATTTATCTAAGCCCTATTTTCACTGTCTGCTGAGTTGGCTTATTTTGATTTTCTTATTGTTACTGCTGCCTAAACTTTTATTACTAGAGCAACATTGGTTTTATTGCAATCACCAAAGTTTGCTTTGAGTTTGTTGTTAAAGCCAAAAAAAAAACACACACACACTACATAACAACCATTAATACTTAAAGGCTTGCATAATTAATGTAACGCATTTTAACCATAAACCGGCGGCAGCATCAGAAAACAACGCAAATACTTAAATTTACATATATCACACACACACACACACACACACACACACACCACATACTCGCATACATACATCCATACCGTGCAGAAAAAAGTTTCGCTAAATATAGAAACGAAAAAACATAAACCTTTTATGTTGGAATCAAGCCAATCGTAATGTGCTACATAAACCACAATTGTTGTAGTTTTTTATTTTTATTTGGCTTGTTTTTTAGGTTTTTTTTTTCTCTTGTGCGCTACATGCTAGTGTCTCCCACACATGAACGTGTAACAACCATACACGTTGGATCTCTAACAACAAAACATGCCTAGAAATTTGCATAATTTTGTGTGCTTTTTCTGTTCTGAAATGCGGCATGAATAGGCATTTCCGGTTCCATGAATTGTTTACATTCAAACATATTATTTGCATTTGTTCCACAAATTTAGGTTGTTCCTACCTAGAAATGCACATAAATATGTGTTTTATTTCTGTTATTTGTTCGATACATATATTTTATTTATATGTTGCTGAATTAATTTTACATTTGAAGTCCTTGCAAAACCAATGCTCCCATTAAGGCTTTATTTATAGAACTTGTGTGTAAAGAAATGATTATTCAAAATTTATTATCAGAGAATTTTGTTCTAATATTTTTTAAAACACTGTAAATTTTTAATGATTAAACATTAGTTCATTTTGCAAAACTGTTAAAATACTTTGGTGCGCGTCAACTTTCTGAAAGTTCAACCCTAAATGAACACAGAAATATCTTCAGACCAAAAAAATTGACCCCCTGCCCTTTGCAGAAATCGCTTAACGGTAATTTTGAAAATATACAGAACCTCAACCACCTTTTAAAATATGGTGTCGAAGCCAAAACAAGTATTAAATTTATTTCAATGACAAATTTTAAGGAATATTTTGAACTTATATTAGTTTTTTTTTTCTTTTTAAAAAACCGTTCTGATTATTTTTGGTGAAATTTTGATCCTGAAATTTTTTACAGAAAATTTTTTTATTATTTTGCACCACCGACATTTTTTTTGTAATTTTGTATTTTTGAGCAAAGATTTAACTTCCTTACGGTATAACATATTGCGAATTTTGGGGGACCATAACACGATTAATAGAAATCAATGCATAAATTTTTAAAATATAACTCCTTTTATACCTAAAATCGCGCGGTTTTCCGAAAATGCATACCCATAAAGCTTAGTGTTGTTGGAAAACTGAAAAACCAGCAACAGTTTTAGGTAATTTTTTTCCAATTTTGGAGGCCTATAATTTGTAAACCAATTGCGAACTGCCTGAATTTTTTTCAGATTTGGATTAAAAAGGCCAAAATCCATATAATCCGCAAAGAAAATATTAAAAAAGAGAATTGTCGCTTTTTGAAAACAAAAGCAGCTGAATTCAAATTTTTTAAGTACACTGCTACACCAAATGCGAGCAGCCTGAAATTTTGAGATTTGGATTTAGGAGGTCAAAATCCATATAATCCGCAAAAAAATTAGTGCTGTCTTTATTCTTGAAATGTTCCAAAAAATTTCCAAAGCCAATATTTTTTGTTTAAAGTCTTAAGTTTTATTGAAATAAAAATATGAAGGCATAAGAACAGTATTGTATTTTATAATAAATAGCGTCATTGTAATATTTGAATATACTTATACTTTAATGTACTAATTTTTGACAACTGTGAGGACAACTTATGGTATAATATACGTGTAAAAAGAGAAAGACCATAGCATGTTTTCAAAAATTTTTTTGAGGTACAAGGAGTTATTATATTTTTTTTTAAATTTATAGGGGTTATTGTACATAAAAACTATTCTATTAAATTTTTTAGCAATTTTCTGGCTTTCTATAGAGATCGCAAAAAATTAAATAAAAAAAAAACATCCAAAACTGTTCGATGAATATGGCCTTTCCCATGTATCTGACACAAACAAATCAAATGTCATTTTAAAGTATAGGTCAATAATTGAGCATCCCACCTACGAACGAACCCCGGGGTTTTTTTAAATTATGGTGAAAGTTTTAGTAAAAAGTTTTAAAAAAATAGATTGTGGCGCTTTTTTGTCAATTAAAAAAATAACAGTAAATAGGTACTTGAATTTAGGTGAAATGCAAAATAAGGAACAAGATGCAATAAGATTCATTGAAATTGAAACAATAGATTTAGAGTTATCTATCGAACCGTTTTGGATGTTTTTTTTTCATTTCCATTTTAGCGACCTCTATAGAAAGCCAGAAAATTTCTAAGAAAAATATTTTTATAAAGTATTTTTTATGTACCATAACATGTATAAATTTGTTATAAAAAATATAACAACTCCTTGTACCTCAAAAAATGTTTGAAAACAAGCTGCTGCTTTTCTCTTTTTACAAGTATATTATACCTTAAGGGAAAAATATTTATTTACAGCGCTGGAATCTTTCATATTTAGCTCAGATATTTTTTGATTTTTTTAAAAATTAAACAATTTAATTAAATATTTGGTTTTATTGAAAACTTCATCAAAATTACTTATCAGACAACTCTTTTTTTATTCACGAAGTAACACTCTTCCAAATCATGTCTTAGGGCATGTATAAAAGTGGTATGTACTTGTTTAACTTGTGTTTACATGCAAAAAAAAAAACAGAAAACGAACAGACAAAATAACACATTTTAAATTAGCTCATTCAACCTTAATTAGCATGAACTGTGATTTGCTCAAATATATTTCAAATAAATATGGGTATTTCCACAGGAAAGTCTACCGTGACCAAAAAATTAAAATTTATTAAAAACTTATTATTTTATGATATTATCTAAGAGAAACATTTTAATTTTATTAATTTAAGCAATTTGTACATAAAATTATTAACCATGATGATCACATCGTCTGCACTGTTTCACAAATGTAGTTTTTCTTTTTCGTAAGTGTTTAGTAAATGTTTCATAAACATTTTTGTTTTATTAAAAATGGAAGGCATTGGCTAAAGATAATGAAAAAATGGTTGATGCAATTAAAGTAAAATATATTGAATTTGTTTTTAATTACCTAATTACATAATTACTTAACTACCTAATTACTTAATTACCCAATTAAATTGCAATGGAAAAAACTGTCCCGTGCGACCTGTCCCGTGCGACCGAGCTTAATATTAAATTAAAAAATAAGTGTTAAATATTATTGGGTAAAATAAAAGCAATTTAAAAGAAATACCAATGCACAATATCCATAAAATAAACTCTTTGAAATATTCCTTCAGACTTCGCTGAATTCGGCGCTTGAGTTGTTGTCCTCGAAAAAAACTTCCGTTTTTGTCCCGTGCGAACCCCGTTGTTTTTGGCAATTATTTTTAAAAGGAAAAATTACCGATAATCAACCTTAGCACCACTTATAGAGCTTACTATGAGTTATAAGTTAAGACCATTATCAAAATATAAATCCGTGTTATTACTACTTTTTTTTCAATTTAACTGCGTACGACTGTCCCGTGCGAGACCATGGAAATGCCCATATATAGTTAACATTTAATTTTTACTGAAGAGATAATGTGGCTAAGTATTTCCGAAACTTGTTGTCTAGTCTACTGTGTGATTGACTTTATACACAGTTGTTGTTGTTGTTGTTGTTGGTGTTGCCGTCTTCGTTATTCGCCGTTATTCGACATACTTACTTTAAAAGCCAAGAATTTCTTGTACATTGTAATATATTATACTTTAAATTACTTGGGTGAATAACCATAAGTTCATAATTTCCATAAAGTTCTATCTACTTAAACAGACTTAGATGGTTCTACTTTTGTTTTTTTACTCGGTATATCGTAAGAAAAATTTATAGACTTGTTTGTCAAAGAGGACGAACTTCCGATTTCCATATATCTGAATGCCCCTGTTCTGAAGAAGTCTGTACTATTTGATAAATAGTTTTGTTAAAGTGCAAAGTGAGTTATGAGACTTGTAATTATAAAAACAAAGCCATTTTTTAGAAGGAAAATATTATTGCTTGCAAAGTAAAGACAAATACAGTACAAATATTAACATAAAAAAAAAACATACGACATTTCAAAACTAAATAATTTTCTTTTATATTTTGTATGAAGGCATGTCGTTTTGCTACTGCATACGATACTTTATTTTCGAATTTGGTAATAAGTTGCCACATACGACAAAAAAATGCCTCTGAATCTCGCAAACAACTTCAGATATCGGAAAACTGAACACACCAAATGAAAGAGAAACCCTTAAAACATAAGAACTCAAAACCGATAAAATTATACATACGACACTTAATTTCTCAGTCAACGAATTGTCGATAAATTTCCAATTGTCAATCACCAGAATTAGGCTATTAATATAAAAAAAAAATCATAACACAAACAACTAATTTTATTTAAAACAGCTAGCTTAAAAGAATAAGCAATAAAGTTATATAGGGACCAGTTTTTCAGTACGAGTTTAAAGCCTAGTCAAATTAAATCGAGTTTAACTCACCAACATTGGATGTTTGAACTCGGCTTGGGCAAAAAAAAACACATTTTATGATTATTAAACGAACGCTAAAATTCAATTTAAAAGTCAATTTAACTTAAACGAATGCTAAAATTCGTTTAAGTTAAATTGCCTTAAATAGATATTTTCTAGTTTAACCGAGTTGAAACGTCAAATTTTGGTGAGTTAAGCTAGGTTTAATTTGATTCAAGTTTGAACTCGTACTAAAAAACTGGCCCTTACACTAAAAAAATTTATTAGTAAAATTTCTACGAATGATATTAGTAAACAAAATATTCGTACGTTCTACAAATATTCGTACAATATACAAAGTATTTTTATTATGATATCTTTACGAATTCATTCATAAAATTTTTCTAATACCTGATGTAGTATCTACGAATATATTTGTTTACTAAACTAATTATATTCGTAAACAAAAATAAATCAATTCGTATTAGTGCATTGTTCGAATGATTGTGTACATATAAATAATAATAATAATATTCGTAAATTTTTCGTAGGAATAACTTCGTAATGCCTTTAATTACGTTTTTAGTATTTACTAATACTTTTCTACTATTTACGAATGAAAAATAATAGTAGAAACAATTCATTCGTAGGCTGACCGTACGAGTTATAAGTAGAATGTACGAATTATTAGTAGAGTCTAAAAAATTTAAAACCGAAATCGTTCAGAATTGTTTGTCGAACATCTATAGAACATAAGGAGCTGTATGATTGTAAAGTGACTGTAGCCTACTGATAGAGTGCGTGGTCCGTAAACTAAAAAGCCGAGGTTCAAACCCCAGCTCAGATAGCATTTTTTTTTTTAGAAGACGAATAAAATATTCGAATAATGTACTAATATACGTCGATTCTTCGAATCCTATTCGTGGCTGAAAGCTACGAATAAAATTCGTTGAACGAACGCAGTTATTAGTAATATTTACACACAAATATTTTTGAGTGTATAGTGTTTATAGTGGTAACAATATTATATAAGATCTCATTTTGGAGTGTTTATCTCCAATTCTCCAATAAATAAAAATTCTTACTTCAGCAGCGATTATTTCCTTTGCAAAACTACCTACAAATTGGGAAATTGCAAAAAAGATTGGTAAAAGTGGTAGAATCCAAAAAAAGTGGTAGATCTACCACAGTTGTGATAAAGTGACAACACTGGCTGTCACAAGAATAGAGAGCCAACGTAAGTTCAAAATGAAATTTAAGTTTTTACTTATTTGTTATATGTTTATCTTAAGGTTGTGAGATAAGATTCTGTTTTTATCTATACTGTTCTAAGCTTCGTTACGAGGTGCATAACCATATACACACAAGGCCCATACAACATAAATTCACGTGGCATTTGCTACGGCCACCTCGCGTTGCGTTACACGAACATAATTGAACCATAAATATTAAAAAACTTGACAATTGTGCCACCTAGCTGATCAAAACATAGCTATGAACCATAGTCTCGACAAAACAAATATATTGTACACACACGACATCAATCGGTCAAATAGATTACACTTAAATTTAATCTTGGTGATATAAAAATTATATGCAGGGAAACTACTAAATATTTCATAAATATCTCTACCTCAGCGCCACCTATTGGGACCAAATATTGGCAAAGATTTTATTTTTTTAAGGATTATATGGTGTGTGTTTGAGCCAAATCGGCTTATATATAAGCACCCAGTAGTTTGCGGCATCATTGACGAACTTTTTGTGATGATTTCTTAAAGGAAGTTTTCGCATGAGCTGCTGGACTTAAAAAAAAATTTATACAAAATATGATGCAAAGTAGCTGTTGTCAGCGCCTATCTTTTTCCACTCTATTACGAAAACTTCAAGGTATTCATGATTGTTGTAATTCGCCAAATCGTTCAGAGGCTAAACTGTAGAGTTCGCAAACTATAGATGACACTGTCGATACTATCCATAATTTTACACTATCGTGACTATCGATTGTTTTGGACTGACTATCGATGATTTTTGATAGTATTTAAATTTTCATTGATACCACTGTTCAGGTGTCCATGCTATTGCTGTTGAATTCGTTTGATTTTGACAATTTGGTAAAAAATTTTTCTGTTTTGTAGAGTGAAAGCTCAGGTGATGTTTCTTATAAATGTATGAGCATTGAGTTGATTTGGAAGATGGGTGATAGTTAGAGGTTGAAAACATAGAGTAGCTTCGGTGAAGATTTGTTTTAGATTCGCACAGCTCAAAACTGACGGGAAAAACGCTCGCAGGGAGACTATTCCACAACTTTACCGTACGACTAAAGAACGAATTATCACTACAACGTTAGGTTCTGTGTGGAATGAAGGCAATGGTAAAGGAGTGGGCTTGGACAGCTGCCCGAGTGGACCCAGTGGCGTCAAGCCATTACGAAACCAACACTACGTCGATTTCCAATAGATTTGAGAGAGGATGAAACATTTTTTTCCCCTATCAAATATGTCGCACTACGTTGAATTCGGTCCAGAAGCACGTTTCGATTTTAAGTCCTTGACAAATTTTCTTCATATTTTTGTCAACTTTTCGTTAACAAAACTTCCTCAATATTTCGGTATTGGGCTCGTGCATGATAAATGCCGAAGTTTCTGCATTGCGTCTTGCACGAATTTGGAACATTTATATGAAATTTTCGTCAATGAAATGTATGGCCAAATCAGCATGTTTCTTTAAGGATCAAGAAAAATCGTACATGATTCATTTGAGATATCTTCAAGACTAGAACTACTGGGCATTCTAAAAATTCCACCCCAACGCCACACAGGGTGGGTCTGAAACAAACAAAACCATCCGGAGCATCACACGAACATATGGTGTAAATATAAGGTGGATAACATACATACGCACCAACGTTTTTATATTGTATTAATATATTAAAAATATTTGAAAAGATTTTTTTAATAAATTTTTTTCTTATTTTGCCATTAGTTATCTAAAGCCATTTACATAAAGCACAACTGATTTAAAGTACTTCAATTTTGAATTCTTTAGCTAATGCATCATTGATGATAACCTCCTTTCTACTGAATGTTTTCTTATGTTGTATCACAAGCTTTTAATAATATCCTAATAAAATACAATTAGACTGCAATAGATATTGAAAAATCAAAAGGATGTCTTCCTTTAATTTCTTAAGCCTTTAAAATAGACATTTTCCATCCAATATTTGATTAATTTTATGACACAAAACATGTTAACGTGATGTTATATTTGACTAATTACAATTTCATTTGGAATAAATGTTGCTCCCTGTTTTGGTCTTTGGTGAAATGCAAGTAAAAAAACTTAATTTCATCTTTTCCCGACGTTTCGGTAGTTATTTTCTACCTTCCTCAGGGTTTATTGAATTTAAAAAAACGACATTTTTTTATTAATTTATGTATAAAATAACAGACTTTGGAGACAGACTAACAGACTATTAAAATAATTAATAAAATTAGTGTAGCTCTAGAATTTACTTTGCACAATTATTGCAACGGCCAGACAATACAAAACATTGATTATTAAAGATATAAATAAATAAATAAATTGTATAAATTGCGTGTAGCACGAACTTCGTCTTAAAAGAATCACTAAGAGTATTCTGCTATCATGTAGAATCGTTTGCTTTCTAACAAAAACCATTAAAGATGTTTAAATAAAACCAAAGAATTATATTCTCTAAATACCTTTCTATGAAAAGCTTATAAAAAATAAAAAAAAACAAGTAAAATTCTACATTTAAAACATAACACATTGCTCCAAAGTAAAAGGTTAAAAATAAAAAATAAAGGTTATAACAAAATAAATTCTTTCTTTTTACAGCCATCTAATGCAATCTGTGTATAAAGTGTCATAATCTACAAATCTTTAATTTAGCCGACTTCTAAAAAAATCATCCACATTAAAGAATAAAATATTTTAATTAAAAAAACTGAAATACTTCTTACGTTCAGCGCCATAATCAACTTAAGGAAAAGTCACACGGATCCAAAGATTTACTAAGTTGAGACCTAAAAAAACTGATTAAATGTCCTTAAATATTACTAAAGCCAACAACAGAGATAAACCGTGAACAAACTCATTTTTTATATAATAAATTTTTGGTGTATTTTCAGGCTTAAGTTTTGCTGACCTTATTGCAAGATTTTATCATTACCTGGGCATAAATAAAATTATCCCTTTTTACGCCTGTGCATTCAAAGGTGTTTGTCAGGTTTCTGCTGGTCACTAAAATTGCACACAACTAGGTGGAAAAGCACACACCTACACGCACACACACACAAATTCAACTCATATACAAAGCCAAACAATAGCAGCTTAAGGAAGTCCTGTTAGAGAAGTCAGCCTTATTGTTGTGAGCTTGTTCAATGTAAAAAAGGGATTCAAGTAACGAATTCCTGATGTAATGAAAGGATAAATAAAAAACTGTAAAGAACATGCTTCGTTTATTAAGTAGGAAATTTTTTTCTTATTTTTTTTATCTTACGTCTTTAGGTCTCCTTTATCAAACTTGTAACATAAAGATAAAATCATAGTCAGAAAGATTTCTATAGATATTTATCTGTATTGTGGGTTTTTTTCTGAAAATAGAAGCAAAAAGAGCTGATTTCTGCTTTATATAAATATAAAGATAGCTATTCTTTAGCCAGCCAAATTTGATAAAGAAAATAATTAAGGTCATAAAGTTGTGGCTAAAAACACAACTCTATTATGACCCATACAATTTTATGGGTCTGATAGTCTTCTAATCGGTAGCGCCGCACAGTGTTTTGACTGAAACAATTTAGCTGGACAATACTATGCAACAAATCGAATATGCCTCAGTGTGCATTCTTAACGCAGGATAAACAATGTTGGTCGTTGCGACTAACACTGCGCTCTTTTTTTGAACTGATGAAGTAAGTAGCTTATCATAATACGAGTATGTCCAAAATAAAAAGAAAAATTAAGACCAATATACATATATGTTTTTTTGATTTCTAGTAAAATTAATCCAGTAAAATTTTAATGTATTTTATGTACCAATGGCTCCTCAAAAACCAGTTTTGAAACGTCTTAGTCGATTCGACTAAAACTTTTTTCTCAGCGACATTATATTTTTTTGTATTTATCGTGTAATATGAGCTTTGGGCTGGAGTCATGGTTTCACAATTCAATTTAGTTATGCTATTCGATTGCTTGGAAATTCGAAGATATTTCAGTTCAAGTTTTAACCAATTTTTCCAAGTTTTTTTAACACCTTCAATACTTTATCTTAAAAAATCACAAACACATGTACAAAAAATCAAAAAGCTCATTAGAAACGAGCTTTGTGTTTAGTCCGACTGCAATGACTTTGAATATTTTAATGCAGATGGAAAGATTTTATCAATTTTATTATTTCTGACCATTTTCTTATTTAAAACTATTACGTCAAATAATATTTTAAAGAAAAATAAGATTTTTTGAGGGTTTTAATCATTAGTGACGGCTATCGTTACAGTAAAAATATTTTGGGAATCGTCAAAAAATAGATCAAAATACATTTTTAACAAACTTAAATAATACTGTTAAAATTTACCAAGGCAACGATAAGTTTTTTCATCTCTGGAGGTCAAGGCACCCTAATAGAAATAAATTGATATAAATAAATGAAGTCACATAATTTTGCACATATACTACATGCAAGTACGTTGTTTTTTCTAAAATATGTGAGTATCAACATTTAAAAGTAAGCATTGATTATTTATAAAGGGTGGTAAAATTTTAAGGGCCGATGTTGAATGTGAACTGCAATGATTATCCGACAGAATTCGGATACTCAAATCATACCCGAGTGTCGTGCTGTTCACAACTCTATCCATACTTAATAAAATGTGTAAAATTCTTATAGGCATTCGGCTCATTAGCATTTTTTCGGGTATAAGTACATTCTCACATCCGAGAGCGGCGTGATCCGATCCACTTCTAGCCGTTTTTAATGAGTGCGTTGAGTCAGTTTATTACAATGGCGCTCGAATCGAATGTATTTTGAGTGTACTCTGAGTACTGCTCCTTCTCTACCAACTTGTTTGTTTTTTTCATGAAAACTCGTTCTTGGTATTTCATTGTTGCACTCTATGGAGAAAAAACAATAACAACGCTTGTGCTTTTGGTTTGTTAGACATAAACAAAAATAAAACAAAATGAAAAGGCCGGCGCACAGTGGTTGAAAGTTGGAAATAAATACCAAAACTGACAATCTCTTTTTGTGATTTTTTTTTTCTTTGCGTTGTTTAAGGATATTCTAACATTTATCAGAAAAAACATTTATCAGAAATATATATAGGTTTTCTGTGTAGACGCCTTAAAATACGATTGAAGTAAAAATTTTGAAAAAATTTCGAAAAAATATTGATATTTTTCAAGAGTTATTACAGACAATTGAGAAGACGTATTGCACTCTGGTTTTTTTTAAGTACAAAAAGCACTATTGAAAAAGTTTTTTGCATACTTGAAATATTTTTTTTTATTTTTGCAATAAATTTCTTATGCAAAATTGATATGACAAAAAAACGTAAATTTATTTTTTTGCAGAATAAAATATAATGTTCTTCGGATGTCAAAGACATTTTAAATAAAGAAATTCTTTTATTGGACTTTAAGTTGAGCGATTAAAAAAAACTGACAGAATTTTTTGCGTCCTTAAACAACATTTGGTAAAAACTAAATGCGCTTCGAAGAGAATATAGATATGTTTAGTGCATTATTTTATATCACTAAGCAGCACACGAGTAGCAATAGAATTTCGTATAGATAAAAATATTGCTTCTCGTGTCTTGCTTGTTGTTGGTGTGCATTTTCGTTATACAGAATAAAGCAGTTGGTCTCAAGGTTTATTACTTTAGTCATTTTCTTTAGTATGCTTTTAGGCATTTTTTATCTAACGATAACTTCTTACAAAAGTGCGAATAGGTATATTTGTTTTATTTACTGCATTGTTCTGTATCACGAAGCAGCACACCAACGAAGAGCAAGACACGAGAAGCAATACTTTTTCTATACGAAATTCTATTGCTTCTCGTGTCTTGCTTGTCGTTGGTGTGCATTTTCGTTATACAGAATAAAACAGAATAAATCGTTAAATTTTTAATGCAAATAGTAAAAGCATTAATTTATTAAATACGATAAATGGTTTAAAATGTTATAATTCTTCTTGCAATATTTACGGAGTACTTAAGAATTCTATAGTGTGTTTCTCAGTTTATTAATTTGCTATGTTAGTATATCGTAAATATTTTTTAAATAATTACAATTAAATTGAATTAGTAAAACAGTAATGTGATATATATCTGTTAGGATAATGTTAGGATACTCATATATAAAGTTAAATTATTTCACATTATCTTATAGCTTACTATGAAACATTTTAATGAATTTCGCAATAAAATGCTTTCAAAACTATTCAAATATTTAAATTCCTTTGTCAAGAAATGTTCTTCAAACATCTTCAACTAGCTGAAAGTGAAATAAATATTCCTTGATTCTAAACAACAGAATTAGAATACGTACACGGAGAAAATTCATTTACTTGAATCAAGCAAATGTTTTGCTTAAAAGCAAATCATCAAAACTTTGCTCAATCACAATGTGATTTAAAAAAAAAAGATTGCTTAATTAAAATCACTCCTCGTGTATTTAGGAAAAAGCA
The DNA here is from genome assembly GCA_963920525.1 of Dichetophora obliterata. NCBI lineage: Eukaryota > Metazoa > Arthropoda > Insecta > Diptera > Sciomyzidae > Dichetophora > Dichetophora obliterata. Next base: position 135,175,261 of record OY986438.1, on the reverse strand, counting down.
AAATTTTGATTAAATTCAAGCAAAATTTTGCTAAGTTATTATAAACTTAAAAGCAAATTTTTACTTAATTCAAGCAAATATTTGCTAAGTTATTATAAATGGGAATAGCAAATTTTAACTTAATTCAAGCAAAAATTTGCTTACTTATTATAAATTGGAATATCACATTTTGATTAATTTTAGCTGAAATTAAGCATAATTTTGAAGTGGCTGAGAGTCAAGCGTAAGTTTTGCTTAACCACAATACTAATTTTAGCAAACAGTTTTCTCCGTGTATGCAAGCCATGTTTTTATGCTACACGACCTGTGCTCACTTTATAACAATGCTAAAAAGTATGCTAGTATCTTTTTTTGACTGTTGATAGAATCACATTTACAACCAGCGCCAATTTGTGACAAAAAACATGAGGCTCACTCTTTTTTTTTTTTGGAATAAAAACGAAAAGTTAAGCTTTTTTTTATGATTTTTTTCTGTTTTTATAAAAAGCAAACAAATAATATCTTTAAATACTATAAACCACTAATTTAAACAGTTTACATGCTGCGCTTCATTGAAGTAGGAATTGGGAAAAACACGTGAAGTGGAAAATTTCGTATAGGAGGTGGGCGTAGCAAAAAATATTTTTTTTTATGTTAGACATTTATTGAAGATTTCTGACAGAATGGTTCTTGTAATGGTTCTAGACAAAAAAATATGGCGTTTGAAATATTTGTGTTGTATGGGAGGTAGGTGTGATTGAGGGCGGATTTAAAAATATTTTGTGTATATTCTAATAAAGCAAATTCCAAATAATACACAAAATTTAATTGGTTAACGATGAGTCCTTCTATTTATTGACAACTTTTGTATAAGGCTCAACCACTGTGCGGCGTTGTTTGCTTCTTGTGCGTAAACACGTGCAATAGAAGTTTAATTTAAATTATGCGCATGTGATTTGGCAACTAAAGGTTACAGAAAAATAAAAACAAATAATTTACAAATTTAATAATAATTGCTGATTGCAGAAAATGAAGCTTACGATACTATCGAAACTGCGTTTTATTTTTAAGCCTCAATAACTTTGCCTCATGCGCAGTTTTCACTGTACAAGATAAAAACAAAAAGCAACACAAGAATAACACATCTGTTATTCAGCATTGAGATATGCTTAGGAAAAAAGAGCACAAAACAAATACGAAAAACTCACTATTTACTGCTCACTATTTACTGCTGCGCTCTACTGCGCTCTCTTTCATATCTGTGGCAAATGAGCCGAGTCGATTATAAGTATTTCGGCAAGTAGGATAAGTATCAACAAATCGACAACAACCATAAGTATTTATGAACCGAAAAAACCCGATCTTTCCCAATCCGACTCATGACTTAGGATACTCATATTTATTTGAGCCGCCGCATACTAGCTTCGTAGAAGAGAATATGAGTCGAGTTGCGTGCGCTAAGTGTGAGTTGGTTTTTGTTCTTATTTTTTTCGGATATACTCAGAGTCTCAAAAAAGCTATCCGTTGCAGATCTCTGAATCACACCTAAACGTCAAGTTTTTTTCTGCATTTCATTTGACATTTCTCAATCTCAGACTAATTCAGTTTGAACCATGGAAAGATACACCACGTTAAAGTTATTCAGAACAACGCGTTAAAGTTATTCAGGCTTATTATGAAAATGGACATTCAAATCAAAATGCATATCGTGCACTTCGTGATTTTTTCGGTCAATTTAATCGTACAAATGTGCGTACAATCAGAAAAATCGTGCAAAAGTTTGAGCAAACCGGATCTGTAGGAGATGTGAAAACACCAGTGCATGCTCGTACAGCTTGAACTGCAGAAAATATTGCTGCTGTTAGCGATAGTGTGGCTGAAGAGCCGTCCACCTCAACTCGTCGTCGTGCCCAACAATTGCACCTCTCACGCTCGTCGTTGATAAACTTTATGCATAAGGACTTGCATTTACACTCTTACAAGGTATAATTGACTCAAGAACTAAAGCCTCTTGACCATTTCAAGCGTCGTCAATGGTCAGAATGGTGGCAAGAAATGGCAACAGTGGATGATCAATTTTCGAAGAAAATCATCTTCAGTAATGAGGCACATTTTCACCTCAGTGGATTCGTCATAAGCAGAATTGCCGTATTTGGGCAAATGATAATCCCAGAGTGATTGTCGAAAAACCAATGCACCCACAAAGAGTGACTGTTTGGTGCGGTTTATGGGCTGGCGGCATCATCGGGCCGTATTTTTTCCAAAATGAGGCCGGTCAGGCAGTTACTGTGAATGGTGTTCGCTATCGTAAGATGATAACGAACTTTTTATGACCCAAATTGGAAGATATGGATGTGGACGATATGTGGTTTCAACAGGACGGTGCCACTTGCCACACAGCTAACGAAACAATGGCTCTTTTGCGCGACAAATTCAATGGCCGTGTTATCTCACGTGGTGGCGATGTCAATTGGCGTACGTCGATAAGCCAGCAGAAAAGGTGTACGTCAATAAGCCAGCAACAATTCAAGAGATAAAGGATGTGATAATGACGTGGTCGCGGCGGTCATTTGGAAAATATTTTGTTCCATACGTAATTGAACCATACCAATATTTTCACAATAAAAAGAAATGACAATAATTTCTTAAATAATTTGTGTTTTATTCAAAATCAACATCGGCCCTTAAAATCAAACCACCCTTTAGTAAACTCATTTTATGATAAAAATATATCATTGCAAAAAATCATTCAATTAATTTTGAAACTTCGCATCAGAAAATAAAAAACTCATAAAAAGTTACTATTTTTGAAATTACTGTATAATTTATTCTTTTTTTTTTTATGTAAGCAAGGAGAAAAAGTTCACTACAACTTTGACGTGTGAAATGTCCATTTCAAAATGTATAATTTTTTCGTTTATTACTTTCCAAGGTATTTGCAAGAAACCTGAAAACTCTTTCGTTTGCATATAAACTAAGATGTACCAGCATAGGGTTGCATTTGCTACCCTGTCCTTGATATAATTTTATTCTCACCTGAGCCGAACCAACACCATTAGCCAATAAAATAAGTTTGTCCTGCTAGATTGTTCAAGACGAAACACTGTGCGATGCATAGACTTTGAGCTCATACAAATGGGGCGACTAAATAGAACTAGCCTTTTACGAGATTTTTATGAAATTTTACATGGCAATAAATATAACATTGCTGTAAAATCAAATCAGTTGGTAAAGTAGACCTATTATTTTTGCTTAGGATAAGATTTATATATGTAAGCAATTACTCTTTTTTAAGAATAATTGGAAAAATAAGTAAAAATATTAATTGTGTACGTACACCCAAAAGAATACGGAGTAAATAAAGCAATATTCGGGGTTAATTTAACTCTTTTCGTGTATGGTATTTTGCCAAAGCGGTAAAAACTTTAATTAACTCTGTTTGTTCGTTTAAATTACTCCGAATATTTAGTTTGTTTGAGAAGTCGTGCTGACTCCGTTCTGAGTTATATTAAGTTTTACGGTTTCGTATTGAAAACTTTTCAATTTGGTTTTTACTCAAAAAAAAACTTGATCCAACTTATTCAAATGCAGCAAACCAACCTACAAAATAGTCATATTAAGAACTCGTTATTTCGTTTATGTTTCCAATTTCATTTATTTTTCAAATTATTTTAAAATAAAATCCAAACACCTAGCTGGTCGTCTGTGATAAGGATGCCGATGTCTTCTTTTTCAATTTTGTCCAAATAATTTATTGTAACTCCCAGCTCTGCAAGAATTAAAAATTGTACTTTATTTTGATTTCATTACGGTGAACATTTTTCTCTGCATCGCTTTCCGAAGAAGTTTTTCAATGTTTTCTTCGTCTTCACCCGGTTTAATGGAGTAAATGCCTTCTCCATACTTATAACGTTCCACGGTTGGACAATCTTCAAAGTCTTGCACCGTTTGCACAGTTTTCCATTGCTCAAAATATTTTAATATCTTTATACAAAAATATTTATTTTTCTTAAGCTTTTAAGCTTCAATTGCGCTCAACCGTCAAAAATAATTTGAAATCTTGGCCGAAAAAAGTGTTTAATTTTTTTAGTTTTAAGGGAAATTTTTAAAAAAAAAATTTTTTATATTTAACATATCTGCAAAAAAAGATAAATATTTGCATTGATTTCACAATTATTTTCTGTAGTTTGGTTCGTTGAATGAGGGGAAATATATTTTTATAACATCTATCAAAATGTAGCCAGGATTAAGCAACAACGTGATGTCTAGGGTTATGAGATTTGTTGAAGAGAGGAAGGTTATGTTTAAACGCATTTTTCTCAAAACATTGAAAAGAATCTCTTGAAAAAGAATTAAAATATCCACAAAAAATTTAAAGATTAATTAAATAATGAAAAATTAATAACGGCATGTTTTAATTACTATGTATGTTTAATTCTTAATAAATCATTTTTTATAGTTATATTAATATTATATTTGGTGTTAATGCAATAAATAATTCATTAACATATTTGGCGTTTAGCTTTTCAAATAATCTCCAGCTGAGATCTAGCTGAGTGAACAACGCAAATCATATTAATCGATTAAGTCATTATTTATCAATTTTTTTATTTTCTACAAAAATTATAATCGTAAACTGTGGCATTTATTTTGTGCATTCTAACAAGCCATCGATGATCAAAATGCGTTATCATTTTTTTAAATAGCAGCAGTTTGTATGCTTCGAACGCATATAAGAAAAATTGTCAATTTAAAAAACACCGTAAGGCTACTGCCACTTTTTAATTGATTTCAGAGATCTTAGAATTTTTGGAAAGGTATTTTATAATATAATCGATTCCTGTAAAAACAATCAAGGATTTTTGTTGGTTCCTATATTTAAAAACATAAATAAACACTAACATATGTGCAAAATTTATGAAAAATTTACTTCTACATTGCGATAAACACACTTTGCATATTTTTAAAAAAATTTTTAGCCTAGTAACATTTTACATTTAATTTCATTGAACAATATGCCAAAAATTGTTAAAAGTCGTAATATCTGAACTCGACTTCATAACTTGAAAATGTTCTTTAAAAAATATCGAGGTTTTTACGCTGAAACCCTACCCCTCCCCCCCCCGCCCATTAAGAGATAAGTTAAGTGTGTTTCAATACTATTGCAAAAGTGGGCGAGATATTTTTGAATATGCTTTATCCCAATAAATATTGATGCTAGAATAATTGAATTTGGTACAAGAATAGGTAAAATATTTTTAAGTGATTTATGTTAAATGCACAGGGTTACCTAGAGGTCGTAGGTACACAAATTAAAAATTTGTTTATTAGTGTATAATATAGTTTTGCTGGTAAAATAAGGTACATATTATACTTTAGTATCCAAGAATTCAATTGGTATCCAGTGAGTGCTCTAATTGGTAATACTGATTTTAATGGTTTGTGATAACTAAAATATGAGATACGCTTATGGCAGTAATTTGATATTTTCCCCATACAAAAAATACAAAAAATTGAAAATAGCATTACTCGTGAACACAAAAACGTTACGAGACTCGAAATATTATACCCTCAATATCAAATCGCCGCATAAGTGGTTTCACTTTAATAAATATCCCTTTTTTTATCATTGCGCAACATTTAATTTTTACAGCACACTTGATTTGCATGTTAAAATATTTGAGTACTTTCTCTTAATTCAAAGTAAAACGGCGAAATGTTTGCTCGAGCAAACTCTGTTTCGTGCTTAACATAACTCCATTTCAGCTTTAAGATACAAAGTATGATCTACCCTGCAGTGTAAGACTAGTCAGCATTAAAACATGAGTAGTATTTATACTAGTCAAAACAAACTAGTTTATATTTTGTCACGATTTACTAGTTGCAAAAGTAGTTTAAACCCAACTAGTTTTTGTCAAGTCACATTAAACCAGTTGTAAAACTAGCCAAAATCAAACTATACTACATATTATCAAAATTAACCAGTTCCAAAACCAGTTGGAGCTGGGTACCCCATTGGAACAAACTAATAATAAACAAATTAAAACATATAAAAACTAATTTAAAAACATGTAGTATACCATAAACATGGTATTTCATCAAATAGCTTTAACTTTAGCCTTTAGCTAATATTTTGTTGTAAAAATATATGTTCTTTGAACCTATGAACTATTGAAAAAATATGAACCTATGAACTAGTTTTAATTCGATAATTACTATATTGGTTAAAAACTAGTCACAACCCAACTAGAACTTTACTTTACATAAAAAATGAGTTGTTAACTAGTTAAAACCTTATCTATAGTAAGACAATTGTCTTTTCCAATGACATCACCACGTAAAAAATACCAGTCGGTTCTATGAGAATAGGACATAAATCGAACTAGTTGTTGGATATTTCCAACTAGTTGTTGACTGGTATAAATCTAGTTGATTACACTGCAGGGTACGTAGATGGTTGCAATAAGTTTTAACGGAGTTAAAAGAACAAATTTTCGGAGAAGATGCAGAGTTAATTTGAAACTGGTTGAAATTTAATTCAAGCTTTGGCAATTAATTGTTTCAAGCAGAAAAAGCTTTATCTAACAATAAAGCTTTAGCTAACAAAATTAATATTGATATAATTCATTTTTAGTTTTACTGCGACAAAAGTTTTTTAACTTCTCAAAAACTCTTTTAACTCACGAAAAAACTTGGGTTAACTCCGTATATTTTTTCGGTGTAGTTAATGTCTAGTTGTAGGATTTATATCGGATTAGTGTTATCATCATATAAATTGATATAATGTTGTCAACTCTGGGGCCTTTCATAAAAAATTAAAATAACACAAGAACTGCACTAAAAAAATACAAAAATACTTTTAAAAACCTATATGAATTTTGTTATATTCAAACAAAATAAAATTGAAATGACACTCTGTGGACTGTTTGGCCTGTTTATTTATTTATTATTTATTCGCCTATGGATACACTCCTTACAGACTAGATTTACAAAGTATGATTATAAATTACCTAATAATTAAAGGAAAAAAAAATTCAATATCGAGGCTTTAAGAAGTATTAACTAAAATAAGAAGATATCATTTAATATAGATTTAAAATTATCCCTAGATATAGAAAAATCAATATTATGAATTCAGAAGATTATGAATATTGAGAGCATTGAAAACCCACCACAAACAACGTAATAATATGCAAAACAAGCCTTTGAGTATTGTTGGAAGAAGCTCAAATACTGAACTTGGAGTTGCGATGCCGATTAAACTTCTTCATCTCTCTTCATTTAAGCCATCGGTCACATATACTAATGTGATTGATTATGTTGCATCTCATGCTAATATTGATAAACATCATATAAATTGCTTTCGTCTGGTGAAAAGAGATACCGATGAAAAAGATATTAAAAGAGTCAACTTTAAGCTCAGCATTCCTGCATGCTTCTACGATAAAATTCTAAATCCAAAGCTTTGGCCTATGGGTGTTCGTGTTCGCCCGTTCTCTTTTTTAGATCCAAAATTCACGCCTCAAAAGCAAATACAATAAAACAAATCAATGCCAACTTTGCTTCCAGTAATAATTGCATCAAATTTTATTTTCAAAACTTATCAGGGATGCGTACAAAATTAATTACTACTCATTCTTTTTGCACTGAAAATGACTATGATGTATTAATACTTGTTGAAACTTGGCTGAATAATGATTTTTTGGATGAGGAGATTGCTGATCCCTCTATTTTCCAAGTATATCGGAAAGATCGATCTGTTGCTCAAACTGGATGCTCTAGAGGTGGGGGAGTTATTATTATTGTTCGAAAAAAATTATGCTCTTCGCTGTGCACTCTAGATTCCCTGGACGGATTAATAGACCAGGTTTGCATTTCTATCCATCTTCCAAAAGGAAAAATGTTTGTCTGTGCTTCCTACATTCCGCCTAACAGCTCTTATGAAATTTATAACGCTCATGTTAATAATATATTATCATTGTCTGCAATTGATGGTGGTGAAAATATCTGCGTCACAGGTGACTTTAATCTTAGTAAAGTAAACTGGAACTTTTCATCTGATGACAAAATTTTTGTGCCAACAAATGTTAACCAGGCACACGAGATTCATCTAATCGATAGTTTTTTTAATATTGATTTGATTCAAATTAATTCTATTTTTAATAAGTTATCCAAATTACTTGATTTAATTTTTATAACCAAATCGCTAAATTATGAATTATATGAATGTCCATTTTCTATTTCTGAATCAAGCATTTATCACTCTGCGCTTACTTTTAATATAGAATTTTATGAATATTTTAATATAACTAGTTCCTCACAACATTTTTATGATTTTAAAAATTGCAATTTTGAAACTATAAATCGGCTCATTAATGAAATAAATTGGAAATCGCTTTTTGATAATTTGGACGTCTCGTTATGCTTTGATATATTTCTAAGCAACTTATCCAATATACTGGCTTGTAATATTCCTTTAAAGAAATTAATCCATAAGCTTCCCTGGTACACTAAGGGATTAAAAAAACTGAAAAATTTGCGTAACAAATTTTTCAATGAGTTTAAAATTTCTGGAAACCCTGATTTTAAATCTAAATATGTTCACTATTCACGTGAATTTAATTTTTTAAATAAATTTCTTTATAAACAGTATGTTTTAAGCATTGAAAACCGGATTCAAACCGATGCTAAATCTTTTTGGACCTTTATACAATCTAAAAAGGGTTCTTCGAATATTCCCTCATCTATGTTTTATAATGGTGCATTTTCTTACTCCGTAAATGATACAGTTGAATTGTTTGCAAATTATTTTAAATCTAATTTTGTAAATAATCCGGATCAAGTCAACTCCTGTGTGGCTGATAACGTAAACACTAGCATTAATTTTGGTAATATTCTTGTTACACTCTCTGATGTTGAAACTGCTATAAATAGCCTGAAAAACTCGATCAAATGTGATCTAGATGGTCTTCCCGCTTTTTTGTTAAAAAAATGTGCTCACTCTTTGTCCTCACCTCTCTGTTTTATTTTCAATAAATCACTCACTTCGGGAGTTTTTATCGATAAATGGAAAGCTTCGCTTATAACACCAGTTTTTAAAGCCGGCAACAAACATGATATTTTAAACTACAGACCCATCTCTAAGCTAACCAATACTTCTAAGCTTTTTGAAAAAATCGTTAAAGATAAAATGTACTTTGCATTAAAAAATTTAATAAGTCCAAATCAACATGGGTTTGTCTCTGGTAGGTCAACTACTACTAACATTAGTGTTTTCACAAACTACTGCATCACCACCTTTGAAGAACGCTCTCAACTTGATGTAATTTATTCCGACATATCTAAGGCTTTTGACAAATTGTCACACGATATTTTGTTACTAAAGCTAGCTAAGATTGGCTTTCATTCAGTTTTTCTCTCTTGGTTGGGATCATACCTCTCTAACAGAGTTTCATACGTTGCCATTGACAATGTCAAATCGTCTTCATTTTTAGCAACGTCTGGAGTTCCCCAAGGTAGTATTCTTGGACCCTTACTTTTTGTTATTTTTATAAATGATGTTTCCACATGCTTCAATACTGCCCAATTTTTACTTTATGCCGACGATCTTAAAGTATTTCATAAAGTAAAAAGTCTGTCGGATGCAATTCATCTTCAAAATGATTTAAATAATGTCTTTTCTTGGTTTAAATTAAACCAGTTATCACTAAACCTAAGAAAATGCTTTGTCGTTTCTTATTATAAACTTAATTCTCCGATTCTAATTGATTATACTCTTGATAATTCGGCTTTAGTTAGATTATCCGAAATCCGTGACTTAGGCGTAATTTTTGACTCCGGTCTTAACTCTAGTTCTCATTTAAATCGTATCATCCCCAAAGCCTACTCTCTTTTAGCGTTTGTTAGACGCAATAGTGCTGGGTTCGCTGACCCATACACATTTAAAACATTATATTCGTCCCTTGTAAGATCAAGCCTTGAATATGCATCTTTTATTTGGAGCCCTTTTTACTCAGTTCATATAAAAAGATTGGAACAAGTCCAAAAACGATTTTTGAAATTTGCTTTGCGCTCTTTAAGTTTTTCTGATCCTCTGCCGTCATACAGAACGCGTCGATTGCTTAGTATTATGCATAGTATTATGATTATTTATGACTTAATTAATGGTTACATTATCTGTGAGAAATTACTCGAACTAATATCGTTTAATATTCCACAAAAGTCGTTACGCAACTCTAATTATTTTTATATTAACTGTCATAGAACTAATTATACCATTAATGAGCCAATAAATAGAGTCCTTATAGCTATTAATAGTTTGTACAATAACAATTTGTTAGATTTTTCTATGCCTAAACTGGCTTTTAAAAATACAATAACTTTTTTACTAAATGGTGTTTAAAAAACTGTGTACTTAATTATTTTTTAAGTTGCTTAGTCTGTAAGGAATTTTGTCCATAGACGTAAACAAATAAACTAAACTAAACTAAACTAAATATAGTTCTAGTAATAGGCTCATTGCCTGCATAATTGCTACTATAATGACTACTAGCTGATATAGCCGGTGTTACTCGAGAGTCATTTATATAAACATTTTAACATAAATATCTCGATTAAATGTTTTTTAAAATCGGGAATCATGAAAAACATGTTGAATTTTATTGGAATTTTATTTTATTTAATTTTATTTATCTACCGTTAGAAAGATAATTGAACGAACATTGATCCAAAAAATTTAGGAAAAGTTTTGTTGTTGGTGGTTCCATCTCTTGCGGTGATCTAATTGAATTCAAAGAAGGGGTACGAAAAACTTATTTTAACAATTAAAAAGAATTTTTATATTTACTAAAGCAAGCACAATTACCTTTTCAACAAAATAAAAATTATGGTGGGACTCAATGCGTCCTTGGGATATGGACATTTTAACGTATAAACAAAGATTTGTATTAAAAAACATATTGAACTTTTTAACAAAAAAAAATTTTAATGAAATATATTAAAAACAGCGGAGTTATTGGCATTAAAAGTAAAAACTTTGATTTTCATATAATTTTTTTCTCAAAATGATTGTCGAAATGAAATGATCGGGAAGGACTTCTCCCCACCATTTATTACCAAACGAGGTTTCAGACAAGGTGATTCCTTATCGTGCGACTTTTTCAACCTAATGATGGAAAAGATCATCCGAGCTGCTGATCTGAGACGTAGTGGCACAATATTCTACAAGAGTGTTATGCTGCTTGCGTATGCTGATGACATAGATATCATTGGCCATAATACGCGCGAAGTCAGTGCAGCATTTTCCAGATTAGAAAGAGAGTCAAGTCGAATGGGTCTGTCAGTGAATGCAGATAAGACGAAATACTTAGTGTCAACAAACAAACAGTCCCAGCGTCTTGGAACCCACGTTACCGTTGACAATACCTCATTCGAGGTTGTGAAGAACTTCGTTTATCTGGGATCCAGCATTAATTCAACCAACGACATCAGCATTGAGATCAAACGAAGAATAACTCTTGCCAACAGGTGTTACTTTGGGCTCAGTAGGCATTTGAGAAGCAGAGCCCTCTCTCGACGAACGAAAATCACGCTCTATAAATCGCTCATCATGCCCGTCCTACTTTACGCATCACAAACCTGGACGCTGAGCAGTTTAGATGAAAAGACTTTAGGAGCATTCGAGAGAAAGATTCTTCGTAAGATCTATGGACCAATCTGCGTCAATGGCGAGTACCGAATACGGTGGAATGATGAACTGTATGAGCTGTACGCTGACATCGACATAGTCAAGCGCATTAAAATCGAGCGGCTTCGCTGGTTTGGTCATGTTCAGCGCATGAAAGACGATGCTCCAGTGAAGAAAACATTCGATTCGGTACCCAGCGGCGGTCAACGCAGAAGAGGACGACCGCATCTTCGTTGGAAAGACCAAGTGGAGGACAACCTGACGAAGCTTGGAATTTCCAACTGGCGCCAGCAAGCGAAAGACAGAAATGGCTGGCGCAAATTCTTAGATGAGGCCAAGACCGACATACGGTTGTAGCGCCAACTAAGTAAGTAAGTAAGTAAAAATGATTGTACCTACTAAAATTTCTATTAGCTGCGTTTTTTCATTGGAGATAAGTAGATCACTATAAAGTAGATCACTAAAAAAAGTAGAAAAATAAGTAGATCACTATAAAGAAGATTTTATAAAATCCAAAATAATCGTAATTACTTTAGACACACACCTGCATTCTTAGAGATAAATGGGGACGTTCAAACTATATAGAGAATTTTAACACAAAACTAAGTTTTATTAATAGTCTGGTATGAAAAAATAGATTTTTAGCCATAACTTTTGATTGGAAAGAGATATTGGGGTTATTTTTTCACATAAATTATTTTTGAGCCTTGAATTTTTGTAAAAAATATAAAAACAACATTTTGGAAAAAATAAATTTCGCGAAAAAAATCAAAGGTAAAATAATTTTTGCGCTTAGCTGGAAGAATTTTTGCAAATAAATGCTATGTTATATGAAAGGTAGTCAGATTTGCTGTTTTTAACTGATTTCATTTTTACAACAGCAACAATTTTTGAGTCATTTTTTGAGTAAAAAGTCAATATTTTGGACCTTTTTTGGCATACTCATAAAACATTTACATAAACATATACATATACACTGACTTAACGGTACAGTTCAACCTATTTTGGTGAAGTGATTTTACTGAACTTTTGAACAAAAAAAAATTTGAATGAAATATATTAATGGACAGCGGAGACATTTGCATCGAAAGACCAAACCATGATTCAATTATTATAAGGTTATTCGTATTTTTGACGTTTTCTCAATTTGGTATGCTTATTTGAAAATGAGAGTAGAAAAAATCTTGAGAGCAATTTCATTCGAGCTAAAAATGCACACGGTTGCCCAAATATCATACTAATTGGTACTATATTGACTACTATTAATTTTGTTCTAGTACTTTTATTGCTCCGATTTCTTAGTGCATTAATAACTTTTTAAATTATTTTTATTTACTAACTTCAATGAAAACTATGTTAATAAATATAAATACAATAAGTAATATATAAGTAATATAACAATAAGTAATATAAATACAAAAATAAATATAATTTTGTTCGTTTATTTTAATAAACACTTTAAACCTAACTATGAAACCTAAAAAAAGCGTTTAGTGGCGCGTTCTAAATAAGTTAATTAACCGATTTAATTGCATAACTTTACAAAAATTTTAGATCCATGGTAAGTGCATTTATACTTTTTTAAATTGTTAAGAAAGAAAAAAGAAACAAAAATTCGTTAAAACAAAAATAAACCACTGTCGCACAATACGCATTATACGTACTGTTTACATAATGTGACCAACCGTACTCCTTTTGGAAGTGTTTTACTTCTTTTTTTCTCACTGTACGTATCGAAAATACGCTAAAAAGTACTTATTTTTACTTGTTGTACTTCTTTTTGACATCATTTTGACAATTTTTTCATAAATCTATTCAAAATACACTTCTCTTACTACTGAAAAAATTATTTAAGATTTGTTTCTGTAGTCGATTCAAGTAACTTTATTTATTTTAAGGTAGTAGCCCAGTGTGACGACCGAAATGTTGACTTTTTCATAAATTTTTTAAATAAGAAAATAAAATGCGATCATTTTGAAATTTTAACATGTTATTATTGATATCATAAAATGTGCAAAAGAATTTTCTGTGACTTGATTGTACATTAATTTGCTTATAGTAATCTATATCAAAGAAGAGTACTCGAAAGAAGGGATGTTTTTTGGGGGAAGCACCCAGCCTTACGTGTTCATCTGAAATATAAAAATCAAAGAGAATATCGTTCTGCAGGCTTTATTGTAGTGCACTACCCTATAATATGTATATTTGAAAAAAAAAAACAAATAAAATATGACGAACTTTTGAAAAAAAATTTGTAAATCTAACTTTTTTTAACTTGCTTAAAAAATTATCTTATTGAAAAATTGATTGTTTTCAAGTTCCAGAACTAGCTATGTATGCCTTAAATAACAGATGAAATTTTTAGCCAAATCGGTCGAATAGTTTTTAGTTAGTGCTTCCCCGAAGTTTCGAAAACGTAGTTTCGAAAAAAACCTGTTTAAAGTTTTTACAGCACTTTAATATACGTTACGACACTTTCTCTTTTTTTGGCTGTAACTTTAAAAATATTTCCAATTTAGGACTAAGACTTTTAGAGTATATTTTTAAGATTTATTTTTTATATTCTATTGCGAAAAATTAAAAAAATTTCTTTATTGAATTTGTCAAACTGGTGGACTACTACTTTAATAAGCAGTGAATTGTAAGCTGAATCTAATTTTCAATCTCTTATAAATTAAACTGTTTGTTTAATGGATTTATTCATGCATCTTTTAATATCTTCGTTATATTTTTTGGATGTACTTCTATCTTGTAATTCTATATTAATTCTATGTACTTCTTTTGTGTCTCTTTCTAAAGTCTGTGCGTGTACTTCTTTTTGCTTTGAAAATGTTGGTCACATTATGTATACACGCTTTTGTGCCGCAAGCTGCGTATGTTTAATCCCTTACAATTTTATAATTGCAAATTACGATGCTATAAACTTACCGAACATACGATGTTTACATCGACAACACGGGGTTCATTGAATACCACTAGTATTTCTTTATAATTTGTTTTTTGCCTTAACTAACTTTCCTCTAAATTATACTTTCAATAAATAAAATTCACTAATTAGGTTTTGAGCAATGGTAAAAATAACTTTTTATTTTAAATTTGCAAAGGAGTTTTCTAAATTCCTAAAATATACTTACAACATAGCATGCACTTACGACGCAACACCCTCATAGTTTCTTTTTCTTATTAACTTGGCAAGAAATCATTGAAAAACTACTACACTAGAAAACTACACATTGAAACACTGAAACATACCTTTTTTTCCAACAGCACAAAACACTGTTAGCAGATTGTCAAAATATGTTTGTTTATAAAAAATAAGCATACGTCAAAAAATACGAATAACCTTATAATAATTGAATCATGGACCAAACCTTGATTTTCATGTCGTTTTTTTCTCATTCATGTTTTATGAAAAAGTCATTGTACTGAAAATTTCTCCAATTTTGAAGATATGTGAGTGTTTTTGATGTCAAAATAACAAAAAAATTTTAAAATTAAATATACAAAAATCTCCGATACTAAAAAGTTTTATAATAACAAAATTACCGTTAGTTGAAAAATTTTAAGGGGGCGTGGCAGAAACTAAGTATATAACATTTTAAGTTGGGATAAATTTAATATGTGTACCTAGTTTGAGTGAAATCCGTTGAGCCGTTTAGATTTGTATAAAGGCCAAACAAACAAACAAACAAACAAACAGAAAATGAGTTTTATTACTATAGATTACTAAATATAATAGAAAAAACATTATGCTGGCGTAACTGACAAAAAGGAACAGAGAAATTAACCAGATTTTATAATGCAGGACAATGAATGTGACCAGATATAATATCAAAAATGATCATAAGTGAGGGAATCCTTCTTCTGCTTTCTAGCGATTAAAGACGTATTAGCAAACAACGTAAGTTATATGAGGGAAGAGGTATAGTAAAGTTTAAAGTCCTAAGCAAGAATCTCAAATACTTTTTTTGAACTCGTTCAAATCGCACAGAGTGTGTGGAGTAGTAAGGATTCCAAATAAATTATGCATATTTCAGTTTCAATCGTACAAATGAGGCATAAAGCAATTTGTGTGCATAAGGATTTAAGGATTCAGAACTATTACGACGAAAAAAGCAAGCAAGGAATATGACTTCGGAATGATATAATTAATATGTGGTATAATGGAGTACTTTGTATCAAAAACTACTCCCAAGTCAAGAATTTCACCAACAGCTTTTAGCATACATTAAGATTGTGAGCTTTAGATCAAGTAAGTTTTCAAGAAGGCAACAACAACAACAACAACTCTATATAGAGTCAATCACTTAGCTGACTAGACAGTCTGTTTCGCAAATCGCTACATTTTTCTCTTCAGTAGTCTTTGAGTGATTAAGCTGTGATCAACTCACTGTTTAAACTAGCATATGAATGTGCAGATTTTGGAATTCATTCTTATGAATTGTATGGCTGCTAACCCCCTGCCCCTGAAATAGACGAATACTAGCGAGCACCGATAGCAACTCTCAGCGCAACATGCCAGCCGTTTTGTGTCTTCCTTAGATAACATTGCACATTGTAAGAAAATAAAAAGACTCATTTTTAAACATTTATTTTGAAAAGACTATAATAAATATAAAACTTAAATTTTTTACGTACTCTTAGGGAAATATGTGTTAAAATTTAAGGAAACTGTGTAAATATTAAACGAAGTATTTTTTTCAAATAGAGCTTGAAACAATTTTACTAAAGCTAAACAAATATGTCTATTAAGTTAAGTTTAAAACAAAAGTTTTTGTTTTCAAAACAACATTTTTAAAAATACTTTTATAGTAAACATTTACAGTTAATATAATAAATCAGTTTTTATTTCATTTTAACCAATTCAAAAATATTTTCAAACAAACAAATGTAAAATCGGATTTTTTCTCAGCTGGATTTTAACTCTCTGCTCGATGATTCTACTGCACATAATTTTTTGATTCAATCTTAGATAGCTATTTTTTGTTATTGCAAAGAAATAATAAGAACAAGTTATACAAAAAAAAGTTTATAGTTTAAAATTCAACACGCTTGTTTTAAATTTTGTTTTGCAGAAACGCAAAAACTTTAAATTTCTATTTTAAAATTTTCATTTGTATTAATTTAAAGTTGTTAAATTAAAAGTTTATTCTCAAATAAATTTTTTATTTGTTTTTAAATGCATCTTTTTCTCGCATAAGTGGCATACTTTTGAAAATTGTTTTCTATATTATTTACGAAAAAATTTTCAAGTCTCTATGTATTATAATCTTATATAACAATAAAAATCAACGCTAGTTGAATTTGTATTAAAAATTCATTATTAACTTACGTTTTACGCCATTTCTTCTGAACCCTTGAAGAACACACTTTCATTTTATATCGTTGGAAAGATAATGGAACGTAAAGAAATGAAAATGAAAATGAAAAATTTATAGCGCCTGTTGATGGCATGGTATTAAACTTTCAAATTAATAATAGGTCAACTTAGTGCAATTTTTTCAAGAGTTTCATATTTTTTCCTTAAAAAAATACCAAATTACCTTTCCAATGATACTCTATTTACGAAAACCGCATTTAAATTGACTGAGCTATGCTGACATTTTTGCATGGCTGTTGGTCCACGAAAAAAAATCTACTTATCTCAAACTTTGGTCTTAGTTTTCTAGGCAATAAATCAATCTAAGAACAAAATTTGAGGCAAATAGGAGATGGTAAGGCAACTGATATTATACTTCAATATGAAATGGGCGAGATATTGAAAACAATCCGAATCACACTGTGGTTGTCTATGACAACGCAAATATAAACACTTAAAATGCGCTGATTTTAGTTTAAACCATTCTATATTTTTCGTTAACAGCTCATTTTGAAAATTTAAAAAAAAATTCTTTGCAATTGTGGTGAACAAGTTGCTTCAAAAAGTTTTAAAATTTTATATGAAAAAAGCATTGATTTTAAATGCATTAAGTTGAATTTAAAACATTATGATTTTTTTCAGTGTATACTTATAATGATTTTGACTAATATTTTGTATCCCATATTTGTAGGGACTCCTTAAGTCAAACAAATCGACCTGTAACGTTTATCGAAACCTCTCATTTTTGCGATGCAATGCTTTATCAGTAAGCCGATTCCTGAAGATTGGTGCAACGTTGCCAGTTTCTGTCGCTTCGAAGTGAACCCTCGTTTTTGTCGCTTCGAAGACTCAAAAAAAAACATCAGAAGTAAAACTGGAGAAGAAAGGCTTAATGGGTTAGCTCTTCTAAATGTTCACTCGGATGTGGAAATGACCACAGACAAAATTTTAAATATACAAGCCCGAAATCAAAGAAGACTATATATTATGATATAAAGATTATTTTATATAAAAATATTGGAATAAGTCTAAATAAAAAAAATTAAAACATCCCCAAAATTTTTTTCTGTTTAGGCGCCTGATGTAAATAGAGTAAAAAGCTACACTTTTTACGAGCTCAAGCGATACTCGTCTCTAAGTTTTGCTTACTAAAAAGCGCGAAATTCAAAAAGTGGTAAAATCGAGCAAGTTTGTAGATGAAACATACGTTTAAAAAAATTTTAAATGGCAAAAAACACACACAGCATACATAATATTTTGACCTTGTCATCTTGAACATGTAGAAGTAAAAATTGCTACACCCCAATGTGCACAAAAACGGATGCGGATCCGTTACGAACCCGTTACGAGTCCGTCAGTACGCACTACGCTCTCTTATGTTTCGACGGACCCGTTACGAACCCGTTACGAATCCGCCAAAAGAGTCTGAAACGGATTCGTATATGAAGTCCGAAACGGATTCGTATCTGAAGTCCGTTACGGATTCGTTTCTGAAGTCCGTTCTGAGTTCGAGGCGGATCCGAAAAAATGGAAAAAGCCATTCGTATTTTTGAGAGGAATCGCTCTTATGTTTTGACGGACCCGTTACGAACCCGTTACGAATCCGTCAAAAAAATTATCACAACGTTAACATAAAAGACAGTCTAAAATTTGTTTTACAATTTCTTATTTTATTTTCAGTGGATTAGGGATACGAAATACAATTGTGTACTTATTTTTATTTTAAACAACTTTTTTATTTCATTAGGCTCGTGCTCCTCAAGCTCTCCTTCAAATCGAAGAAAAGTACTTGTCAGAATTTTTAAATAATTATCATTAGTGATCAAGTTAAATGTGACTATAGTGTACGGCTACACAAGATATTTTTCGGAAACTTTTTTAATTGCGTGAATTTTGTACGCTTTGTCATTATAGCAGTAAAAGTTATTGGGATGCTTCAATGAAAAATAATGTTTAGCTGTTTGAAGAAACAAGTATGAGCCATCCTGGAACTCACCAACATTGTACTCGTTTGTTTGATATTTTGAATTAATTTTTTTACCATTTAAACTAGCCTCCACTACTCTCTTATAAATTTGATTACAAAATAATTTTTTTTGTTTTAATTTTTGTTTAATTTCCTGCAAAAAGTTTTCGAATTTGAATGCGTCAAACTTGTTCAGAGAACCTATATTTTTAACATATGTAGCTAAATGCGTCAAACGAGTCCGTTGCGAGTTCGCATTATTTAAAAAAAAGAGTCTGAATCGTCTGTTTCGTATATGAAGTCCGAAATGGATTCATATCTGAAGTCCGAAACGGATTCGTATCTGAAGCCCGAAACAGATTCGTATCTGAAGCCCGAAACAGATTCGTATCTGAAGTCCGAAACGGATTCGTATCTGAAGTCCGAAACGGATTCGTATCTGAAGTCCGAAACGGATTCGTAACTGAAGTCCGTAACGGAGAGAGGAATTTCATACGAAAAAGGATCCGTTCCGGATGCGAAACGCAATCCGTTTCGGACAAAATGTACGAAGAAGTGAGTTCGTTACGGATTCGTAACAGGTCCGTTTGGCACACTGGGACTCTTTGAATTGTTATAAATTTTATTGAGAACAGGTAACAGAAATTAAATAAAATGTATGGCTTATTTTTGGCATTTTCACCTGCAAAATTTATTTCTTGCTGACCGGTTACAGCATCAACTCAAGAAAAAAACTTTTAAGAAAGCACAAAAAATTGTTTTTTTAATACTCAAAACGTTGAAGGCATGTAGATGGGCAGTTTTGGCGGCATTGCCCAAATACAAGGCCAACAGCCCTATTCTGGCAGCTTAACTAAGCTCACCACATTAACAAAATGGTTAATATTAACAATTTGTTAAGGTTTCGGATTCTGCTGCAAATTTAAAAGCTCTTTTCCTTACAATTTTGTTAGTAACAGAAAGAGTCTTAACAAAGAATAAAATGTATGTGTTTAGATAGAAAACTGTTGTGAAAATAATAAAAAAATTCAAATAATAATATAATATTGAGTTTAAATACTTTAAATACTTTAAACTGAAAAATTGAAGAATTTTTTACTTTTTTAGTTTAAGTGTTGATAATGAAATATTTAAGTAGCCGTGGCAAATTTTTCAAGCACTTGCAAAGTCACAAGCTGTACTCGAAGCATCTGTTTATATAGGGCATCTCTTCTTTCAATAGGCATATCGATTTTCACCATGCATGGTGAACTTTAAAAGCTTTTTAAGCTCTTATGTTGTTAATGATTTTTAAGAATACCAATATTTACATAACATAACAATCAGCTTAAAAAAAGCTCCTAAACTATTTCTTGTTAAGCTAACAACCAGATAGGGCTGTAAGTATGAATATTAAAAAGTGTTTTGAGGTGATTTTTTAGATTAATTTATTTAATTTTCGACTTTTTTGTCAAAATTTTATTCCTAAAAAAATTCAAGTTTTTTGTCATTTTCGACATGTTTTTAAGATGTTGTTTTTTATAAGATTACATACTTGACTAACAAGCAGTCATTATAAGCTTTTATTATATTATTGAGCAATATAATTTCAATGTTAATGTATAATGCTTTTCTTCTTTCACACTTAATTCAAGCGAGTAGCGTAAAAATGTATTTTTTATTAGAATAGTTCTAAGTTTTTATGTTTAAGAGTAAGACATACATTGTTCATTTGTTATGTTTTTTCTAAAGTCTCAATAAAGTACTTACTTACTTACTTACTTACTTTGATGCTAAACTTGTGACAACAGCAATTTCCTATATCTTGAAATGCAAAAACAAAACTTTCACCACAGTTAATATGCAAAAATTGGGTTGATTTTTAATTTAATTCCACTAAGTGAAAGTTTTGTCTAACTTACGATATCAATATTGTTTGGTTTATTTATGACAACAAATTTAATTTATTTCTGCTGGATAAAGTACTGACTTGTGGATTTTTTTTTAAGTACTTTAAACTGCACTTAATTCACTTTTAAAGAAAATTGTTGTTTGCCATGTCAGCAGCATCGCGATTGCATTTCACCAAGAAAATTTGCTCGGATTCTTGTCTTTATGTCGCCAATCACTGCGCCATTAGGCGCCAGCTTGTTTTCGCGACATTTCTACATACCCAAATTTTTTCTAGAATTTAATCCTTGCTGCATGTTAAACAAAAAAATGCATAGCAATTTGGCTAACACCTGACTTCACTTTTTAAGCACCTTAATCCAGCGAAAAAGTTCCATTCCACAGTCATGCACTGAGTGGTTCGCTGATTTTGAGCACCCACTTTATAACAATGGGACATTTTTTTAAACACACACATACAAAAAAAACAATGGCGCACTTCTGGCGCCAACATAAGGATGCATTGAACAAGGCGCACGTGCATTGGTGGCTTAAAAAAAAGTAAAAGAGTTTTTGGGTGCATATCAAAAAAGGATATCTATTCACCTTTTTTTTGCGCTTTGAACATTTTCAGCAGCCAGCACAGGCAGGCACATAAATTAATGTAATTTTACATTTTCACGTTAATTTTTTTGCTTTTTAGTTTTGAATGTATTTTTTACTATTTTTTCACAACTTGTCGCGTTGTTTTTACTTCACATTTATTTGTCATTCCGTATTTGTTTGTTGGGTTGTACCTTTTTTGGCTCGTATTCGTTTGTAAGCTGACATTATTCTTGCTTCCTAAAAGGATCAAGTTACAGTTGAGCGGGCATCCAGCCGGTAACCAGTTACTCCTTTTTTTTATTGAAAGTGTGCTGTATTTAATCTCTTCATTTCACGCATTCGTTGATTGATATCGAGCCTTCTGACAACGCATAAATTGTATCCACAAAAAGCATTGTGCGGGGAAAAAAGTGCAATTTTAATTATAATTATTTTTACCATGCAGGATCAGCATGGAGCTGGAGCTCAATCGCCAGCAAGAGCTCAAAGTGGAATTTGTGGATTAAAGCAGCTTTTGCTGCATTTATTAAAACATAATTTTTTATGGCAGTAAGGATAAGGGAGCTTGGGGCTAAGTTGTAATTAAATTGCGATAAATACACTTATTTTTAAAAGCATTTGTAATATGTCGTTTATATCTGAAACTTATAATGACTCCACTATTTATTCACATTATTAAAGAAAAAATTTACATTTTTATTCAAGTAAGGATATCTGAGATGTCAGGATTGGCAAGGGCTCAAAAGGTGAATTAGGTATCATATGAAAGTGGTCAATAAGGAGGCATGCACATTTTAGTTGGTTTTTCGATTGTTTACCTTTTTCGAGAAATATGAGCGTAAAAAGATAATTTCTAAACTATAAGAGATTTAAGATGGTGCAAGAGGGAATTTTAGACATTTCTAAGACGTACATTAAGCCGGATCGATTTGTATGGAAAAAACAATATCAGCTTGACTCCGACTCAAAAGTTAGAAGGACTCTTAAAATCTATTTCGACATCCTTTTGCTTGGATCCGAGAAATTTTGATTCTCCTGAACCCGTTTCTTGGCCAAAACATCGTGTCTTTTGCATGTATTTTATTTTTTTCTTCAGAATGCTTACCCGAGATTAGCAAAATAATAAAGATTTTGACTATACACAAATGTTGGCTTAAAAATATTTTGAAATTTTTGTTCGCTACATACTCTTTTGAGACCCCAAAAATATCTATATTTCGTCATTTTCGAAAAGATGGTTTTTTAAAACGCCTATAAATTATGTATTTGTCATGGTATTCATATGAATTTTTGCTTATTGAAAAGAAATTGAGCTCTTCTTTATATTGATATAACTTTTAGTGTGGCTGAACTAACACTAAGTGCCACAAATATATAAAAAATGATAAATCGATAATCAACGGGCTTTTTTTAAGCTTAATTATTAGTTAATTGCCACATTTACTGTTCGATTTTCACAAATCATGGTATATATGAGGTTTTTGGTACTAAAAATCAAATTCTGGCAACCGTTTTTCAGTAAAGCTTTCACCAGAGGGTAATTTAGTACAAAATTCAGGATTTTCGAAAACTCTTGTTCTAAAGCATGAAAAACACACACAATATTTCTTCAAAAACAGCAACGAACAAATTTTTAAAAACCACACTGTTCGATAAATCAATTGAAAGAAGAGCTCAATAACTTTCTAATAAGCTAAAAATCATGTGAATACAATGAAAAATACCTTTTTTATAGGCGTTTTAAAAAACATATTTTCGAAAATGACGACATACCGATTTTTTGGAGTCTCAAAAAAATTTTTGTAGCCAAAATGTGTGTACAATCAAAATCTTTATTATTTTGCTTATCTCGGAAAAATAAGTTACATGCAAAAAACACAATGGCCAAAACCGGTGTTCAGGAGATGCAAAACCCGCGCACTAGTGAAGAGTGCGCTAGACAATCAACTCACAGGTTCCCGGTACGAGTCCGGGTTAAATTGTCTTTCACATTTATTCCGCCTAATCGATAACACAGAGGAACAAAAAAGACATTTTTTTCTGCAGCATATTTTTTTGGAGTCAATTAAGATACATGGGATAATGATGTTTTAATCCTATAATTCACATTGTTTTAACTGACTCTGGTTCTGGCGATAAACCCCTATTTTAAAAATTTAGGTTGTTTCATCACAAATCTTAACATATCTCCAGAACAGTTAGTCTGATTTAGTAAAATAAAAAATCTAAAAATCCGCAGCTAAATTACCTCCACGTTACATCAACATTATTTTTTAATTAGCTGAATAGTTTCGGAAATATTCAGAAAGTTCTTCAGAAGAAAACATTTTTTTATGCAAAATTTAAACATTTTTGTTATTTCATAATTCATAAAAAATAAAAAAACATCAAAATAGCTCTTTTTGATATTTAGTTAAAAACACACATATGTAACGAAGAACAAAAGCCATATTTCATTTAAATCCATCCTTTCCTATGGCATCTTCTTTGGTATTTTATGCTTATTAATTTCAAATCATCGACGTACAAATTATATGGATAAGAAGTAAATTCGTCAAGTTATTGAGCTTCAAATGCTTAAATGTCTAATAAAATAAATCAAGACGAAATAACTGTTAAATGTTTAATATATTGAACAAATTTTATGTTATAAGTGAAAAATGCAATTAATAACTCATAACAATATCAATCAGAATTATCAAAAATATTTCAAAATTAGTTAGGAAAAACGTTTTTTAAGTAATTGCCTGTTGTATTTTTGCTCAGGACAGTCCCTTTGTAAGGTCCAGCAGTAGTCTGCCATCATATGAAGCGTTCTCGCGAATAACGTTGCAAACGACAAAATGGTAATTGTTCACTTTTATTCATTTTACAAACACTTTTATTAATTTTTATTAATTTTTTTTTTCTGTATACGATAAAAATACCCCAAACTGCTCAACTGCTTACTCAGTTCTGTTTGTATATAATATAAGAGAGTGATTCTAACAGGTATTCGCAAAAAAAAGCACTAAAAACAATGTCGTTTACAGCGTTATTCGCGATTATACTTCATATGGCAATCCCATCGGCCTTGATATCTATTCTTCATTGTCTCGATATCCTGACGCTCTCTTTGTTCTATGTTCTATGAACTTAGATTCAAACCCGACGCCCTTCTTTGCTTGTATGTCAGACCTCTCGTTACCATTAATGCCCCGGTGACCTAATAGTAAGTGAATCTAAATTTTGTGCAAAAATATATGCCGCAGAAAAAATTCTTGTTGTTCCACTGCGTATTTATTTATAAGTTTTTTATCAAAATGAAATATCATCATTAAACGTGAATTAAACCAAAACATGAAAATTGATTTTAATGAAATATGGCTTATTTTCTTTGTAACATATGTGCGTTTATACCTTAATATCAAATAAGAGCTATTTTAACGTTTTTGGTTTTTTTTTTAATTATAAAATAACAAAAAAGTTTAAATTTTGCATAAGAAATGTTTTTTTCAGAAAAACTTTCTAAATATTTCCGAAACTATTCAGCTAATTAAAAAATAATGTGAATGTAACTTGGAGGTAATTTAGCTGCGGATTTTTGAATTTTTTATTTTACCAAATCAGACTAACTGTTCTGGAGTTATGTTAAGATCTGTGATGAAACCTCCATAATTTTTAAAATAGTGGTTTATCGCGAGAACCAGAGTCAATTCAAGTAATCTAAATAATAGGCTAAGATCTTCATCAATGTATGCACTAAAATTGACTTCCAAGTCCCATGCCGCAATATCAGTGTTGCCCTGTGTAATTCACTTATGTTTCTAATCAATTTATTTCCTCTAAAAATCTATCCGTTTCCAATCTGGTCCAAGACCAAACGGTGTTTTTATAACGTGCATGCCTTCGTACTTTGATCTTTAAAAAAACCGCTCCATGGAGATTTCTTCGATCAAAAAAAAAAAATAAATATGCCGAAATAGTTTTAAGGGTCTCTCCAAGTTTTGAGTTAGAGTACGGCTGACTTTTTTTTCTCAATCCAAATCGATCCAGCTTAATGTACATTAGGCTTTTTGTATGTAACATGTGTAAATAGTTAGTAGTAACAAATAGTAAATTTGAAAAAATTTCAGTTATTTCCTCATCAAACTAATAGCGATATTTTAGGAACTGTAGATTTTCTCAGTACAGCATATTTTTGTATGAAAAAGCATTGGTTAAAAAAAATACACAAAAGCTATTTGTGGTACCAATTTTACGGATATAATATCCGCAAAAAAATCCTGTTAGCTTTACATAAAACTTAATGCGATATCTCGAAAACTATAAAATGGTATACCTTGTACGAAAAAACTATAGATTTTCTTAGTACAACGCATTTTCTCAAGGCACTGTTTTTGCCTCAGAGTGAATACAGAATCATTGAAATTTCAAGTCTTAACCAAATAAATCTAAATATTTTTTTTTAGTATTCAAAAATCTTTGATTTTTTAAATTAGAATTTAACTTAATGCCAAATAAGTAGATTAAGCAACGGGTTGCAACAATAACGAGTTATTTTTCAGAACAACCCATCAAGCAGACTAGAAAACAATATAGTAATAAAAATATGCCATCATAAATTTTTCATAATACATATAACTTATTTTATAACTTTGTGCGCTTTTCTGTGCCCTTTTTTATCTGTATTTGATAATTTAAACGTTATTCACTTAATTTATTTGTGAGGAGTCTTGTGGTGACTCTTGTTTTGCCTTTTAACCGAACATTTTAGAACATTTTTTTTTTAAGATATATCGAAAACTACTCAAGATATGCACTCATTTTCTCCTGACCCATTAGGATTTTCATTTTGATTTCATGAGATAAGTTCTTTCTATTATTCTGGTCAACAACTTTGGTGAACAAATAAGTATGAAAGAATCGCTTCCAGTGGGTCGTATCGAGTCAGTCTAACAAAAAATTCTTGCTTAAAGTCTAACGAAAAAATTCGAACAACATTGAGTATAAGGGGTCGTCCATAAACTACGTTACCAATTTAGGGGGGGAGGTGTTTAGATATTGTACCGTTACCAAAAATTGAAAAATCGACGAAAAACCTCTAATTAATAACACAATCATTTCAAAAATTTTTAACCTTACATGTTTATGTTTGATCGTCTAAATTGATGGTTAACTTTTGTTTCAACGATTTCTTCCACCGCCTTTTCCCTCGACACAGCAACCTTTTGGTATTCCTTCACCATCTCAGCACACGTCTGAAAAATTTGGGTCTTTGCTTTTGCGACAGGCTTTGACGTTAAGGCCTGAATGTTCTTGATCAAAGGAGATATCGTATGACATGTACTGTCAAGGTTCAAGGTCAAATTGGTTCAAGGTCGTGTCCTACCTGCGGCTTGTATTTCGTTTTTAAAACTTCTATGAATTGCCATAAGTTTGTATTATATCGTTTACAATAAATCGGAATAAAAAATACTATTTAAATAAATCAATTTTCAGAAACCATTCACACAAAAACACAGAACTTGGTGCAGCTCGGGTGCAGCCTTTAAGGGTACTCTGTCAAATACCAGGTGAATTTCTTTGCGTTAGAAATGGGGATTCACCTGAATGGGTCGACATAGAATCCGATGAAAAATTCTATTTTGAAGAATCCTCAACAAAGCTACCAGCTTCTTCTATCCCAGTGATTGAGAGCATCGAATCTTGGATCGCAGATGGAATAGCTTTTGCAGATGATATTAATTATTGATTTTTTTCCAATTATTCCTTTAATGTATCTAGTCATACTAGACACTAATACTAGTGAAAATTGTCAGAGCTAGTCAAAATATATAATCATTCGAATGAATTCATTTCATATGTCACGTTACTTTATGGAGGGGGAGGGGTTTTGAAAAGCACTACGAAAAGTAACGCAGGGGGGTAAAAAAACCGGAAAATCTGTAACGTAGTTTATGGACGACCCCTAAGTAACATTATTTGCTTTGAAGAGTTGAAAGCGGGCAAGACATATGTGGCTTATTAAAGGTTTTAAGATAATTTAAAATGATTTTTTTCATATATATTTGTTCAGCAAAGATATATATTTTTTCTGTTGGGCAGAATAATAGGAAGAACTTTGCTGAAAAAACCAAAATAAAAATTCTATTGGTTTAGGAGTTATCAATATGGAAATGAGTGCGTATCTGGAGTATTTAATAAAAGTTTAAAGCACTAAAGTCTTCGGTAAACTGACAAAACGGATGCTACCACGAGATTCCTCATATGAAAGTTAAGTGAAAAATGTTGAAATTATTAAATGCAGATTTTCGTGCTGCACAGTATAATTTTTGCATTACTAATTTAGAGTATGTAAGAAAACCAAAAAACGCTAGAAAATCAGAATGCATCGTGACCTCGTAAAAGGGCAGTCAAGAATTTGTGACAACATGTGACATAGAAAAAAAAAGTGAGTTAAATTGATCAAAAACTTGTGACAAAAAATTTTGCTATCTTCAGTGATTGAAACTAAAATATTTTGTGATTCTTTCAAAATAAATGTTGTTATTTTGCTGTCTTTACTATTATCTTATAACGTGATCGGCGAAATTTGAAGCAAGAGGAAACATATTTTGTGAATAAGATTTGAGCCAAAAATTTATTTCTTGGGTTACAGATAGAAAGAAAATAAAAGGAACAGTTCATACCTATAATTTTGATCTATGGAGGGGGTTACTTGAAAGAGATATTTACTATTATTATTAAGGTTTTATACTGTTTCATTATATGTGAATCCCGAATGTGATACATAGGAGATAAATGGGTGTGTTCAAATGAAATGTTATGGGAAACAAAAGAATTGCATCAACTCATACCCAGAACCCAAACTAGGGTTCTTTTTGAGAAACATCTTGGTGGGTTGATGTTAGGGATGGTTACTTTGAAAAAAATGGGCGTAAAAAAGATATAAATTTACATATAAGCCATGGTATAAGGATAGAGGTAGCTACAGCGCTGACTGTGGTCTCTTTCCATACTGCCATGTTTGTCAAATTCAGCTGTGTGGCGAATGGAAACAAAAGAAAATAAATAAAAAGTCTTGCTTCGATTTGACATTTCCGGCAGTATTCTCTCATCTGGTGCATCTACCTGTATTCTTCTACCATGATATATGCTATGTGAATTCTTTTCAAATTGAGGGCTATTATCAGCGAGTGCAAGAATTCTAATGAAATGACTGCAATAACTTTTGAGAGAGAATAATTAAACGAGTAAAAGCAGAGAACAAAGTTAACTCAAATTGTTAGAGGAGCGCAATCTGTGAATGAAATCCATTTAAAAGGGATAAAAAACTTTGAGCACACATGATTTTTTATGTTTAAAAATCGTTCTTTAAATGAATATGTATATGGAAAGAAGCATAGATTTGGTCAGTACTTCTGAGTTTTAGCATACCCTACATTAAGTCATTATGTACACTCTAAAAAATAAATATAAATTTACTATAATTATTATAGTAATTTTTTGTTGAAATTCAAACTGATGTGTAATTTTACTACAAATCTTATATTGATCTTTGAGTATTTACCATTAAACACTATTCTTAGCAAAATTAATCAATAAATGTTGAATTTTGATGCAATATCAACTGCAATGCCTTATATTACTACATAAATTGAACTAATGAAGCAGATGTTGAATATTTAACATATACAATATTTTCAGCAGATGCTCAGTCAACTTTGCTTGTCAACGTGTACGGATTACTATGTAAGAGTTATATGGTTTTTAATTGAAAAAAGTTTAGTAATAACTCGATTTTTAGTAAAAGTTTTATTATGTTGTAGAACACAACAAAATGGGTAAATGATGCCCTCAAATATGTTAAAAGTTAAATAAAAATCTATAAAAAAAATATCTGTGTTTCATTTGTTTTTCTCTATCGGATACTCACTCATCAGCAGGAATTTCTTTATGCAACTATTTATGTCTCATTTTGGTGTTCAAAGTGCTATTTTAAGTAAGGATAAGCCGTAAAGATAAGTAAAATTTATTTCTGCAGGTGCCGTCAAGAGTGAAAAGTTTTAAGATGTATTCAATTGTGTTTTAAACTAAGAATGTCAAAACTAATAATGTTGCATTTACTAGAATATCAATAGAAATTTAATTGATTACATCAGTTGTAGTAAAAATAAATTCAAGTTGGTGAATTTTGCTAACATGAGAGTAGTAATTTTGTTATGGTACTTCATAAATGATAGCAATTGATGTGTAACTTTATTGCAATATCAATATTTTTACATTAATATTGCTAAATATTTAACTCAAACATAAACACGTTTTGTTGAATTTCACTACAAGTCAATAGTAAACAATATGTTTAATTAAATAAGGGTGTGTAAATTTACTACAGAAACAGCCGCAAAACTGTTGCCTACAAGTGTTGTAGTAAAATTCGACAAAAACTTTTTAGAGTGTACCTTAAATCCTACACTAGTTACAGAAATGCTTATTAATTAAATAGTTTCCTATTCTATATTTTGCATCGTCCATCTTTTTTAAAATTAACATTTTAACCATTCTTCATTCATAATTTTTCTTATTTACAATTCCTTTCGAACATGTTTTAAATTTTGATGAGCCTCTTGACAACCAACCACTGCACTATCAAACGAAGCACTGAATATGATAACGCGATACATTCGATCATATAATTATTGTACATTACTGCAAGTTTTGCTACAAATTTTTTAAAGCTGCTGAGTACTCGACCTGTTAAAACTTATCTCTGTTTCAAATAGTCCCCAGCTCCCTTACGAGTTTGAGGCTTAAATGAATTGATTGTGTGCATTTAATTCATCCGTCATGTTACTATTTGTCAAAATAATACATACAAAATAATACGCTTTCGTTATTGATTATTGAAATATTTACCAAATTTTTCAAATAACATAATATTACTTTTTTATAGTTAAAATGCGTATAATATTTAAGGAACTTTGTAGTTTCGGTATCATTAACACTAAAAAAATTTTTATTTTTTTACTTGGTTTCATCAGTCGGCCTTTGTTGTAGTCTAGTGAAGAGTGCGTTAGACTATCAACTCAGAGGTCCCCGGTTCGAATCTGGATTCGGGCATGGTTGTGGAAACAAAAAATCCACAACTTAATTGTGAAAAATGTGGAATAAAAGGACAGGAACAACTGAGGGCTGGAAATGCTTGCTGAGGTTAAGGCATAATACTAGCCTTGGTTATAAGCAATTCAAATTGTCTTTCATGTTTGTTCTACCTAATCGATAATTCACGTATGGTTCCCATCAATTCTTCCTCTTATAATTATAAGAGATAGATTATAATCTATCCCTTTCCTTTCTGGTCCAAGACCAAACTTTATTTGTATAAGGTGCATGCCTTGGTTCTTTGATCTGTAAAAAAAAAATCAGTGTGTCTGTCTATTAGGTACAAGTAAAAAAATATTTTGGGATTTTGCACTTAATAAATATCTTTTATATCCAAACCATCATTTTTTAGCCTTCTAAGGCCTTAAAATTAAAAAAATTTTAAATTTATTTACGTTTATTCTCTTCAAACCCGCAGCAAGAAACACAATGAAAAAAATTTTTAGGGTATTTTTCTTACTAAATACGAGTATTACAGACATTTCTGCAAAAAAAAATTTAAACATAATAGTTTTTAAATGTGCTCATATATGGACATATTGTACTTTTTTACAATAAATTCTTTATTTGTTAACACTTTTTATTTACCAGACAAAGTAGCCTTCTTACGCGACATATTTGCATTTTGCATTAAAAAAATTTTTTGGAAGTAATAGTTTTTAAATGTGCATATATGTGGATATATTGCACTTTTTTTACAATAAATTCATTATTTTTCAACACTTTTTTACTTACCATACAGAAGAGCCTTCTTACGCGACATATTTGAGAAATTAAAAGAAAGCTTATGAGGGAGAGTATTTTCTCTATCCATTGCAACAATATTTAAAAGAAATAACGACAAATCAGAAAATATTTCAATAAAAAAACATATGTGACTATTTTACCCGAAGCGGTTATACCTGTAACTTTTCCAAAAATGTAGACACAATAAGGTTGTATACAACGTAGAAAAGCTCTACTTTTCGTCTTTTAGAAAAATTTTTAAATTTTTTATTAAATAAAAACGCTCCTAACAAAAATAGATTTTTGGGATATGTTTACAAATTTGAGGGTAAACTCAAGAAACCAAGTATGCAGTTATCTTATATTTCACCAGGTCAATAACCTATACTATGCCTTTTTGTTAGTTTTTCTTCACTATTTTACCGTGATATTAAAATTTAAGTTTTAATCCCGCATGAGACAACATTTTAATAAATTCTAGTATAAAAATATTTTCGTTGTAGTTTCCTCAATGTTTTGATGCATCTTCAACACACCCGTATCATATCTGTATCCTTCTAGTAGTCTCTTCGTCGATTTTACCATTTTTTTGATTTTTTTTTATTTTATTTATGAAAAGGTGTATCAAGAAATAACGAAATAAGAATGCATTCAATGAATGTAAAATTGCTTTACAAATAAAATGTTTAATTCACATACATTTTAAAAAAAATATATTAATTACTCATTTTCGTCATTCAGAATAATGAGCCAATTTTTTTATTTATATGAATGCTATTCACAAAAAATTCAATTCACAATGAATTTCAGGCTTTTCAATTATTCTTATTTTATTCATTATTCATTTTTTAATCGTTATTATTTTTTATTTATTATTCACTAGCTGAAACCCGGCGCGTTGCTGCCACTCTCCCTATTCAAACGCCCATAAAATGCTATC
This sequence comes from Dichetophora obliterata, assembly GCA_963920525.1. Lineage (NCBI taxonomy): Eukaryota > Metazoa > Arthropoda > Insecta > Diptera > Sciomyzidae > Dichetophora > Dichetophora obliterata. The sequence goes on along the minus strand of OY986438.1, from coordinate 135,142,986 downwards.
AGTTAAACAGCATGTCTAAATTGAGGTCAAATACTGAATTCTGAGACTGTGCGACCTATATCCACAAAGCTATTCGATATAACAAATTTGGGTTGTATAGGAAGTGCCACTCTCTCTTCATCACCGCTAATAGAATGTAATCAATTAAACTGGATGTCTACATGGAGGTCGAATACCGAATTCCAAAACTGTGCGACATATAACTCCAAAACTATTCGATAGCACAAATTTTGATTGTATGGGAGGTGCCACTCTCCTTTTCCCTACGCCCATAAAATTTTAGCAATGAAACTGCATGAGTACATTGAGGTCGAATACTGAATTTTGAGGCTGAGTTACCTGTAACTCCAAATCTATTCGATATCGCAAATTTGGGTTAAATTGGAGGTGTCACGCCCCCCGACAAACTCTAAAAAATTTTATCAGTAAATCTGCAAGCGTAAATTTTGGTCGAATACTGAGTTCCGACGCTGTGCGACCTTGAACTACAAAGCTATTCGATATCACAAATTTTCGTTGTATGGGAGGTGCCACTCCCCCTTGATCAACGCTCATAAAATGTAATCAATGAAACTGCATGTGTACATTGAGGTCCAATACTGAATTCCAAAGCTGTGAGACCTATAACCCCAATGCTATTTGATATCTCTAATTTGGGTTAAATAGGAGGTTTCACGCCCCCTTGTCGTACGCCCATAAAATGTAATTAATGAAACTGCATGTATAAATTGGGGCCGAATACTGAATTCTGACGCTGATATTCAATATTGCAAATTTACGTTAAATGGTAGGTGCCACGCCCCTCTTACCAATGAACATAGATTGAATCAATGAAACTGCATGTGTATATTGAGGTCGAATACTGAATTTCGGCGTTGTACGACTTATAACTCTAAAACTATTTGATAGCACAAAGTTGGGTTGTATGGGAAGTACCACTCCCCTTTGCCCTACGACGACTAAATGTAAGTATTGAAAATGCATGTATAAATTTAGGTCGAATACCGAATTCTTACGCTGTCAACCTATAACTTCAAAGCAATACGATATCGCAAATTTGGGTTGTAAGGGAGATGTCACGCCTCCCTGTCCAACGCCCATAAAATAAAACCATTGAAACTGCATGTGTAAATTGAGGTCAAAAACTGAATTCCAAAGATGAATTCCTATAACTTCAAAGCTATTCGATATCACAAATTTGGGTTGTATCGGAGGTGCCCCTCCCCCTTGTCCACTCCCATAAAATTTCATCACAGAAACGGTACGTCTAAATTGTGGTCGAATACCGAATTTCTAAGCTGTGCGACCCATAACTCTAACTAAAGCTATTCGATAACAACAATTTTTTATTTATATGCGGGAGGTAAAAGGGGGTGTGGCATTGCCCCATAAACCATCTCGTTCTCAAAGCAAAGCGTACTTACAAAATTTGAGCTCAATCGGACCAATGTTTTCGAAGTATTTTGATATTTTCTTTAAAGTAGGCGTAGATGAATTGTGACCACGCCCACTTTTTCAAAGTTAATTATAGTTATCATACGAACTTATTTACCAAATTTTAATTTCATACGACCAAAACCGTCTTAAATACAGCATTTTTATTGATTTGTGGGCGACAAAAGGGGGTTTGGTACAAAACCTGCAAAGATACACACATGCAATTTCTTATGTGCACCCTCCACACAGACCCCAATCACCCCTGAAAATTTCATTGAAATCGGGCAAGCCGTCTAGGAGGAGTATGCGAACAGGAAGTTTTGCCACTTAATTTTATATATATAGATATCAAAACAGTGGGCGCAAAAGTGGGCGTGGTCAATTTTTCTTTCCGACAAAACTTAAATTGGATTACTATGAACATTAAAAAAAAAATTATCCAAATCGGTCCAGCCGTTTTCCGATTTTAGATAAATCAAAAAAAGTGGGCGCAAAGTGGGCGTGGTAAATTTTTCTTTCCGTAAAAACCTAAGTTGGACTATTACGAACATTTAAAAAAAAAATTATCCAAATCGGTTCAGCCGTTCTCAACTGATGCAATTACCTACGAACGACATTTGATGTTTATTTATATAGATTTGTGATTCATTATTCATTTTTTATTTTTTTTATTTTATGTACAAAAAGGTGAATCAAGAAATAACGAAATAAGAATGCATTCAATGAATGTAAAATTGCTTTTTAAATAAAATTTTTAATTCACATACATTTTAAAAAAAATATATTAATTACTCATTTTCGTTATTCAGAATAATGAGCCAATTTTTTTATTTATTTGAATGCTATTTACAAAGACTTCAATTCACAATGAATTTCAGGCTTTTCATTATTAATTTTTTATTCATTTGTTAATAATTTTTATTTATGGCTTAGCCCGTATGCTTTTCTTTTATTAATTTGACGATATTGGTAATAAAAGCCCAAAAAATTTAAAAAAAGTTTGAGAAATCTAAAAATAAAACCTAACATAGACAAACCGAAACAAACATCGCTAGCAATTTTAATTGCCTATTTTCATCTCTCATTATAATTTTACATCTTAATTTTAGATGAATACATTTTTTTTCTAACATATTATATTAAACTTATTTGACTTGAAAAAATTTTATAAGATACAAAATAATAAAAAAAATAAAAATATACTGATTTCATTTCAAATTAAGGTTAGAGTTGAAGAAAAGCTTAAAGAACTTCGTTCCTGACGGGTTGACCCGACCGAACCACTATTTTTACTTTTGTCATATAGCCTAAGAACTCACCTTTACTTCAACTTCAACTTCAACTTTACATTTACCTTTACCTTTACCTTTACCTTTACCTTTACCTTTACCTTTACCTTTACCTTTACCTTTACCTTTACCTTTACCTTTACCTTTACCTTTACCTTTACCTTTACCTTTACCTTTACCTTTACCTTTACCTTTACCTTTACCTTTACCTTTACCTTTACCTTTACCTTTACCTTTACCTTTACCTTTACCTTTACCTTTACCTTTACCTTTACCTTTACCTTTACCTTTACCTTTACCTTTACCTTTACCTTTACCTTTACCTTTACCTTTACCTTTACCTTTACCTTTACCTTTACCTTTACCTTTACCTTTACCTTTACCTTTACCTTTACCTTTACCTTTACCTTTACCTTTACCTTTACCTTTACCTTTACCTTTACCTTTACCTTTACCTTTACCTTTACCTTTACCTTTACCTTTACCTTTACCTTTACCTTTACCTTTACCTTTACCTTTACCTTTACCTTTACCTTTACCTTTACCTTTACCTTTACCTTTACCTTTACCTTTACCTTTACCTTTACCTTTACCTTTACCTTTACCTTTACCTTTACCTTTACCTTTACCTTTACCTTTACCTTTACCTTTACCTTTACCTTTACCTTTACCTTTACCTTTACCTTTACCTTTACCTTTACCTTTACCTTTACCTTAACCTTTACCTTTACCTTTACCTTTACCTTAACCTTTACCTTTACCTTTACCTTTACCTTTACCTTTACCTTTACCTTTACCTTTACCTTTACCTTTACCTTTACCTTTACCTTTACCTTTACCTTTACCTTCACCTTTACCTTTACCTTTACCTTTACCTTTACCTTTACCTTCACCTTTACCTTTACCTTTACCTTTACATCGCACCATAAAACTTAACGTAATGCCTATAGAGAACGAAATATAATTTTATGCAACGCTTTTGCATTTTTTATTCATTAAGCAAAATCATCATTTTTTTTTTTGTGTTTTTTTAAAGTAAGAAACAACCTTTCAAATAATAATTTTAACCGTAGCACTAGTTCTCAGCGAGTAATAATTCTGTGTAACGATATTGCATTTTTGTTGCATAAGCTGCTCCTTAGCAAATTGTTGCAGTTTATTACCGATTATCAAGAAGCGGCTCTCTCCATAGCATCATTACGTCATAATCATTTTTTTATTTCTGTTTTTAAAGACGGCATAGAAACAGACTTTACTTTCGTATATAAATGTTTACTCAGCGCATATGCTCAACAAGTAAAAATTCTATGCAAACATTATTTTTTTCATGATTTTAATTGTGAGCTGTTTAGATCAAGTTAGTTTGAAGAAGGCAATAATAACAACTCTATATACAGTCAATCACACAGCAGACTAGACACACCCTGTTTCGGAAATTGATACATTTACTCTTCAGTAGTCTTGAGTGATGCAGCTCTGACCAACCCACTGTTTAAGTTTTATATGAATTTGACGCCAGTTTGAATAAACTCGTAGGAATATTATTCTCTCATCGGTTATGTTATCATATTACGATATAGCAGTAATGATTTTTAAGTCAAGTCTAAAACTGTACCAGAGATTGTGTTTCGTTACTTGTTTTTTCTTATTTTCCACTATTATACCGCTATATATTTTTTGCCTGCCTTTGCTGAAAGTATCTTCTTCCGCGTCTTAGTGACGTCATTATTTATTTTTATTTTTATATGAAGTTCGAGGAATCAACCTTTACAGTCGTAACGGTAGTACATAAGTTTTATTAAATTTTTTAACTTAGCAAGTTATAATTGCATGCAACGCCGTAATATTTTTAGATTGCAATTGATAGGATGTAACGTTGTCACATCAAGAATTTGTCAATCCCATGAACAGTTTTTGGTAATCAAAACCAATACATATTTAAAAAAAATCCAGTTATGAAGAAAAAGAGTCTAAAGTCTGATCAATTAAGTCTGTATTTTTGTTATTGTTTTGCGTGTCACTAATATATTCAGGAATTAATTTCTTAAATAGATTAACTATCGACTTTATAGAAACTATAATTAGATTTTTTGCTACAGTATTTAGCTTTTTTTTATATTTGCCCGTAAGTAGAATTTTTGTGGGAACTTGGTTCTTCCTAAATTAATTTTTACTTTTAAAAACTTCACTAAAAGAATTTAAAAATAATTAATTTTTTCTTCTCATTTCAGGTAAGTTGCAAGTCATTGCTGATTGCAAGTCCGCTCTTTCAATATTTACTGAAGTAAAATAAATATTACAATCTAAGAACATACAATAAGGTAAATACAAAATCAAACAGAAAAACTGTTTATTTAAAAATTATAAACAGAGATCATCTAGTCAAATAATATCCTTAAAAGCGGAAATATGGGTGAAAAACTTTAACTACTTTAACTACTGATTTCAATTTAAAGATCCATAAAGAATAATGTACAACGCATTTAAACAGCCAAACATATTATTTAAAAAGAAAATATAAAACAAAAACTTTTGTATGAACAGTCAGTTTCCACAAAAATGTGCCACAAACAAGTCAACAGCACCACCACAAAACCACAACAAATACATAAATCCACATGAATTACATAATTCTCTCGACGGGCAAAATAATACGTACGAATAATAAAACAAAAACTTATGACAAGTAAAAAATGTATATTAAGAAAAAGCAACATAAAAACAAAAAAAAACAAATGAGTAAAAACTCCAGAATCAGTGTTGGCTTAAAATAGCGAACGTTCCAAAGTAATAGCGAGCCAACTCAGTAGCGAAGTGCACTGAAGTGGCTCCACAAATGCAGTGCTCAAAAGTGCAGCCAAGTCTCGACACAATTCAACCCCAACACGCTGCAACGCAACGCAAAACCATTCCAAATGGCAAAGTTTTACAATTTAAAACATTTTCTGCCGGAGTTCGTCTCCGGCATGGATAAATATTTATGTTGCTTGCATCTTGCCACCTGACGCCTGCACCTTAAGCTGCATTCCATAAAAACATAGCCACATAATGAGGCCATGAGAAGTAACCAACAAACAATCTACCAGTAGTTTTTTCTTTATTATTTATTTTTTTACCATTTATTTTGTTTTTCTCTACTAGAGATTTTTATGTTTTGACATTTTATATAGATTGCTGAGCATGGCAAGTCATATATCCGGTATGAAAACTCTAGGATGCAGAAATGTTTCCATTTAAATAATACAAAAACATTTTGCTAGAAACAAAAACGATGTAGCAAACAAACACAAAAAACAGTGCAGTAGTGAAAAATATACAGGTTGACATATTTTTCGCGCCAATTTACTGATGCATTGTTGTTTTTTTTTTTTACCTGAGCACAGAACTGAGGCAAGCAAAAATGACAGTAATAAAAGTTAAAGTACATCGTAACGCAAATAAATGGTACTTTAGTAGTTTTTATGCATGCATCAGCGGCTTAATAATGTCTAAACTAGAATTAAAGAGCCTTACTTGAAATGCATGTCCTACCATTTTTAGCAATAAAGAGCTGATCTAACTTTTGAAGAGTATATGTTGCGGATTATTGGTCGAGTGCAAAAAAAATCGGAGTTGTTTTTCTCGACGTTTTCTGTAAGTACTTAGTTTGTTTTCAAAATGATAGATCAAATAGAAATTGTTTTATAAAAACTTGTGCTTAAAAACAGTAAATTTTTTAACTATTTTAGTTCAAAACCGATCAAGTTCTACAAATTAGTATTAGTAAACACTTAATTTCAATAAATACGAGGTGTCCAAAAATACAAATTTCAAGAAAAATGTTAAAAAAATAATATATTCGGTGAACCTTGCAGGGGTCTATATATAAAATGTGGCTAAGTCGGCTTTTTACTGCTTACAAAACTACTACTCAGAAACTTTTGAAACGCAATATTGTGACTTGGCTACTTTTGAAACTAAATTTATTAGGTTTAGTAAGTTTTTCTTGAATAGAAGCGGACATAGTCAATTTTAAAATGGAATATTTTTTATGACTTCTTTTAAAATTTAATAATTTAAATGAAGCTTGAATATTACCCTTAAATTAAGGTACTAGTTCAGTGTGAAAGATTTTAGAAATCAATTTTACTTTTTTACATTTTTCATAATAAAAATATCTTAGTCTTTATATACATATTTTTAAATATTTTTAAAGTAACAGCCAAAAGAAGAGAGCGCGCCGTAGTGTGTATGAAAGCACTAAAAACTTTAAACACATTTTTCTCGAAACTACGTTTTCAAAACTGCGGGGAAGCACTGACTAAAAACTATTCAACCGATTTGGCTAAAAATTTAACATGTCTCCTTAAATTTGTAGGCTGGGTGCATCCCCAGAACAACTCGCCTTTTTTTAAAGACTCTATTTTGATATAAATATTTATAAACAAATTAATGCACAATTAAATAAAAAAAATGTGGATGAGTACTGTTTCTGCCTGTAGTTTTCTCGGGTTTGGTTTTTTGGTGACGTTCGGTGACTCGGAGAAATACGGTGTTCAGTGAAGTTAGAAATGATTCAAAAAGAACGACTATACTTAGGCAAGACTCAAGTACAGTGTTTTTATTAAGCAATTCGATAAACTTTTACGTAAAATATTTTTAGGCTTCAATATCGTGTGAATAGCCCTACGTCTATATTTTTAGTCAGAATAGCTACTTTGGATGACCGACCAACAAACACAAATTTAATGTATATAACGATCAGCTTTTCCACAGCCAGTTATAAAATTTAAGCTTGTTGCCAAGTAACAGACAGTCAAGACACTACGCTTTCAAGCTATGCCCAAGCCTCTCAAACTATGCGCTATTATGTGCCTTCCCATTTAAACTTCATGAGAATTATAGCCATAGATCAGGCTATATGCAGGCTTTATGCATGCTGTGTGTGTGTTACACTATTACTCCTTATGGTTGGTCGTTCTTAATTTTGTTCTGACAACTGGGGCTAGTGGTCTACTGAGTAGGGTGCAATTTGTAACAGATCACCGTTACATATTGTAGGATACACACCTTTATGGTATAAATCATTTATAGTAAAAATACATTAAAATAACATTAAATAATATAACATTAAAACAAACAACAATAAACACTTACTTGCACTAAGTAATCATATATAGCTTTACGGTATGAATCACCTAATTTACTGTATTATATTAAAATAACATTAGGACGTTCAAACAATTAAAACATATGTTCATTCGAAGTACTAACATTTATCTCACTCACACATATTACATTAATATTGCTGAATACAAACATATGATTTTACCCTGCAAACATTTGAAAGACTATTGGAAGAGAAGTTGATTTGGCGAAGCACTTGCGACTTGCCCAAGGGTTCCTTGGAAAATGTGTTGCTTTTAAATCGCCCAAGCGATTAGTGCGAGATTTAATAAAAATCTTCAAAATCTTCCTTCCCTAATTCCGATGATCGTTGGTAGATGGATCGCTTTTCGATCGCCAAAACGATGAATGAATGCGGGTTCCAAAGGTTTCTTTGGAAGATGGGTTGCTTTTAAATCGCCCAAGCGATTAGTGTGCGACTCAAGACAAAATCTTTAAAACCTTCCGTCGCTCATTCCGGCGATCGTTGAAAGATGGCTTATTTAAAAATCTTAAATATACTCCTCCACTAAAAATAATCATCGAAAAATTAAAAAAAAATTTATTTTTGTATTGAATTGCCGCATGGAAACTGAAAGTATTCATATCATCACGATTTTTGGTGGTAGATTTGTTTTTTACCCGATTTGACAAAGATTGTCCCCTAAAAAACAACTTGTAACGTTCAACAAAGACGCTTCGCAACAAATCGCTGAGAAACCCTGAAAGCGTTTCGTCTCGGCAACGTCTCCTTTTGCCGATTCGTTTGCGACTCCTTCCGCGAATTGCTAAGGACTTCTCTTGGTGATTCGTTTGAGACTCTTTTCAGCAAATTGCTTACGATCCCTTAAAACGCTTTGTTCGCGAATCTTCCAAGCGAATCGCTTAAAACCCTTCTCAGAAATTCGTTAGCTGCTCTTCCCAGCGAATCGTTTACAAACCCTAAAGGAATCTTCCCGGCGAATCGCTTTTATGGCCTCAGCTGCTTACTGCCAACGATACCCGGATGACTCCCAAATGAGCTCGCCGGCGATTGTCACATCTTCCAAGCGATTCGCCGGCGACTCTCAGGCGATTGTAAATGTTTGTAGGGTATATTTTGCTTTTACGCCTACACAAAAAAAGAACATTTGATTATGTTTACATTTTAAGTAATCTTAGTACCTTAGCCGACTCAAAATAAGCCTGAAAGCACTTTTTAAGTGACGGCTTCATGGACATCCACAGGATTTGCTCTAAGAGGGTCCAAAAGCATAAAGGAATCTAGAATGAGCATAAACAAAATGTAACCTCTATATGATATTTACTACTATTTTTGGTACTAACTTTGTAAACATGATACGCACACTACACCGGTTGACACACGCTTGTACACATAAGAAAATCCAGTATATTTTAAAGACATTGTAAAAATCTTTCTCGTATCATGTCCGAAATATTTTCAAATTTCAGTTTATTTTATTGTCATGTTATACATTTCAATAATTTTTTTGCTATAGAAAATATTCTTAATAGTTTAATAAATTAAATAATGTTAGGTCTCCTTAAATAATTATTGCTTTTTTATAATGTATATACAATGATAAAATTTTATATAATGATTAAGTAATACATTATAATGTATTAAATAATGTATAAGAATATAAATCTTATTTCCGAATATCAAAAAAAAATATTTTTTTTAAAAACTGACAAAAACAAACTAAATTTTTAAGCCATTTTTTAGCTTTGGAGGCCTTTAACTCCTAAATCAATTTCAAGCAGACTGAAGTTTTTCAGATTTGGATTTAGGAGGTCAAAATCCATATCCATCCGCATAAATTAAAAATTTTAATTGTAGCTATTTTTGAAATGTTTTTTTTTTTTGTTGAAAAGGGAGATATTTTTCACCAGATCTCACACCGCATTGACACCAATCCACTTATTTCTTTTTCCAACATGAATAAGTTTTAGCAGCTTGCAAGTTATTACAAGCAAGTACGGAAACATACTAATTATCTGAATGATTTCAATTTTTTTTCTTTAAAACGTATGAATAAATATATACTAAAGAGGTACATGTATATAAGAGGGGTTTTGGGTTTCATACATTTTCATAACATATTTCAGAACCTCCATGCAAGGCTTGATTCTGAATTCTGGTGAAGTTTAAGCACGTGACGTGAAAAAGTCATTGTACTAAGAAAATCTTAATTTTTTAGACTATCGCAACAGTTGTAATGTCAAAATAACGAGAATTTTTTTAACACACCATCTGCAAAAAATTTTATACGTTTCATTGCCCTTATTCTAAAATAAATATCAAAAAACTGTTCTACAACATTTGATGTTTGTGTATTAATATATAAGAAGATGTAGCTAAGGAAATTGCTTAAAACATAGATTTGTGCATATAACTTTGGAGTGATTTGAAATATTTGAAAATTTTTTTCACAGAAATTATTTCTTGAGCTGTAGAACTTTGTAAAAATGTAAAAAAAAAACATTTTGAAAAATTAAATTTTCATCAAGAAAATCATAGGGGTGCCATGAATTTCGATGATAGACACTGTTTATTGAATTATGTGTCAAAATGAGGCAATTTTTGCAAATAAATGATATGTCACATGAAAGAATGTGAAAAAAGAAAATGTAATAAGAAAAAAAAAAATTACAACAAAAAAAAGTTTGTCTTATTTTTTGAGCAAAATCTAAATATTTTAGAGGTTTTTTAAAACAATATAAAACATTAAATTGATGGGATAATGGTTAATTTTTTCCGTTTTCTCCCAAGTCATTTAATTGATCTTTGAGACAAAGAAAATTTGTTGAAAATCGATTAAAAAATTGCTGAGATATTTGCTTGCGAAGTCAAAACTTGAAATTTCAATAGTTATCTATTTTCTCATTCTGAGGCGATGGCCTTGCTTCAAGGAAATACGTTGTACTGAGAAGTTACAAATTTTTCGAGACATCTAAATAATTTTGATGTCATTTTAATGTAATTTGTTTTTAACACACTATCCATGGCAAACATTACGAAGAAAGCTTTCGTATATCGTTGTATTCCTCAACTAACGACTTTTCATACAAAAATACGTTGTACTGAGAACATCTATAGTTTTCGAGATATCGCTATAATTTTTATGTCAAAATAATGAAAATTTTTTAGACTTTACTATTTATTTATTTATTCATTTATTAATTTACTGCCAGGTGATAACAAAATCACTTTAGGCATAATTATAGTTAAATATACAAAGTAAGTGTAATATACCTTTTACAACAAAAAAAAAAGAAACTCTTAAAATAAGTTAACAAAAAAATCTGTCACAATATTCTTAAATACTTCCCTAGACATAGAGAAATCCAATGGAATAAGTAAACACAAATTGTTAAAATTATTTAAAGCTCTAGTGATAGGCTCATTGCCCGCATAATTAGACTTATAAGCTCTGAGATAAAAAGGATTAAATGAACGCAATGGTCTTGATGGAGTATAAAAATTTATACGTTCCAGCAGAGATGCACAATCAATAGTACTACATATTAATCCACGAATAATTTGAAGAGACTGAATAGTTCTTCTATCTTTGATTGAATTTAGATGCAACAGCTTACAGCGCACACTGTAAGACGGTATCGGCTCAGTTCAATTCAAAGGCTTCAGCGCAAATTTTAGGAATCGTTTTTGAACACACTCAAGACGTATATGGGTCTTTAAAATCATAACTGTTAGGTTTTATAAAAGCTAAAACCGAATAAGCCTTTGGAATAATGAAATCCAAATGCTTAGTAAATGAAAACTTTGCATAGAATAAAACACCGAAATCACAAACTTGGTCACTGGAGCTTAGCACATTATTATGAATTGTATAGAAAGATAATATATTATTGCAACGCTTAGAAAAAGTGACGTGGAAGCATTTTGTTAAGTTTAAGGCAAAATAATTTCTAGCACACCAATCAACAAGATTCGACAGATCAGATTGAAGCATATCAACATCCAAAACTGAACAAACTCTACGGTAAAACTTTAAATCGTCGGCAAAAAGCAAATAATTACAACTATTAACAAACATTCCTACATCATTTACAAATAAGAGAAATAAAAGTGGCCCAAAAATACTTCCTTGCGGTACACCAGATGTAGCATAAAAAGTGTAGGAATTTACATTATCAATGGAGACCACACATCGGCGATTCATTAGATAAGAGTTAATCCAATCAAGAAAATTAGAATGAAAACCTAACTTTTTTAGTTTACCAACTAACGCATTGTGGCAAACTTTGTCAAAATCTTTGGAAAAATCTGTGTATATGACATATACCTGGTTTCCAGTCTCAAAGGAAGAGATACAATATTCAGAAAAAACTGCTAAGTTCGTGACAGTTGACCGACCAGTAACAAATCCATGTTGAAAAGGGCTTATTATATATTTTACTGCAAAATAAAGTTTATTTTTTACAATAATTTCAAAAAGTTTCGATACCGTTGAAAGCTTTGAGATAGCTCGATAGTTTTCTACGTTATTTTTTGGCCCAGATTTAAAAATAGGCGTAATAAAAGCGTATTTCCATTCATCAATAAAAATACCCGCACTTAAAGATTGGTTAAAAATAAAAGTTAGTGGATTTATTAGAGAATAAATACATTTTTTTAAATAAAAAAGGAGAAAAACCATTTATATCTGGCTTATAAGAATTTTTTAGGGACATTATACCATTTAAAACATCTTCCATCGTGATCGCAAGATTTTCAAAATTAGTACAAGGTGTTATATTATTTAAAGTTTCAGCATCTGACCAACTTCTATTAGTTTCATAAACCGAGCTAAAGAATCGCAAGATTTTCAAAGTTAGTACAAGGTGTTATATTATTTAAAGTTTCAGCATCTGACCAACTTCTATTAGTTTCATAAACCGAGCTAAAGAAATCAGCAAACAGGTTTACAATATCTGGAATAAAATTTGATGTTGTTCCATTAAAGGACATTGTAGATAGTATAGAAGAACATGCTTTTTTAGATTCAATAAAACTCCAAAAAGCATTAGGATTTGACTTTATGTTCACTTCGAAACCCATTATATATTGATTATATAAAAATTTATGGAGAAAATTAAATTCTCGCATGTAATGTTTATACTTTGACTCAAAAACCAAATTATTAGTTGCCTTAAATTTTTTGCAAAATTTATTACGTAAATTTCTTAGTTTCATAAGTCATTTAGTGTACCAAGGTCTCTTAAAGTTCCTTTTACGAAATCTCGGTACATGCTTACTTAAAGTCTCAGTCACAACAATAACAAAAATTTTAAACGATGCAGTAACATTGTTGCAATCTAAACGACTCTGCCAATCAACACTTTCTAAATGAAAGTATAAAAATTCAAAATCACATAAATTATAATCAAACTTTAAACTTTAAAATATCACAATCTTTGGCAAGTTGAATATAGTTAAAAAACTCAACACATGGTGCATATATGTAGACAACAGAGGAAAAAAGCATTCATTAATATCATATTTTATTTCAGAGCTTACAAAAATAATATCAAGGAATTTACCTAACTTAGTACCAAAAGTATTAATCTAATGGTTAACATTAATAGGATATAATACTTTTTCATTTCCAAGAAAAGACCAAACAATTTTGTGAAGATTAAAATCACCAAAAATTTAAAAGAAATTTTACAATCAAAATATATATTCACTAGACCACCCAAATATACCAAAGTGTTTTTTTCTTCGCTCCCCGCGCATTTTCATAAAGAATAAGGTTAAAAAATAATATCTGCATAAAAAAATGTGTACCGCTAGTGGTAATTAGCCAGTCGGTTTTGATTTAAAGCCTCCAAAATGTGCTAAAAAACAGTTCAAACATACATTGTTCTATATCTATTATAAAAAATGTTAAGGGTGGTTGATCTTTGAGATATATAATGAAGAATGAACAGGCAAAGATTAATTGTGCTAATTTTTTAATCTTAGTGCCATATTTCGTGGTGTTTTTACTGCTTAAAGTCGAATTTTTCAATAATTTTTGTGTGCAATTTTTACTTAAAAAATTCCAATAAATTTTTGAAGGGTGATAAAACTGACTTCTTTAAAGTTTCATAATGCAAATTAAATGGGGCTTAATTCATAATTATTTTTTTTTTTAATATATAGTTTTTTGCCAAAAAAAAAGCGTTTGAAAGTAAAAAAGTAATATAATAATGATTTTTTTTTATATTTCAATGAATTTTTCGAATTTCATAACAAAGTGAAAGTGTAATATAGTCATACATTGCTTTTATATGCGATTTTAATAAGCGTGGCGGCTTAAGTTTAATTGATAGAACTCATACGCCATGTTGATTAATTATAACACAAAATAAGTTTTCATCAATAAAACTAGATGGATAGAAAACTACTAAAATGAAGATAAACGAAGACTGGCTAGCAAACAAAACCGAATATAAACAAATACGAACAAAAGTGATCGGCTTTAAAAAGAAGTACATGCACAGTTTTAATTTTTAGCAACTGTAATTTGGCAATCATTGCATTAGCATACTCTTTTCCAAATACTCTAAAAAAAATTTTTTCGAAAAATTGGTTGATGGTAAATCTTTACAATGTTGTTCCATTGCATGCAGGATGAATTGTTTTTGTTCTTCTTGATGTGTTAAAACCGCATTAAATCTTGTAATTAACGCAATTCCACGTTCTGCAATATCATTTACAACTAATAAATGTTTAACTATAAATTTTGCTGCAATATAATCCTCATTTTCCTCCCAAGTCATAGGATCTAATGTTAAAAAATTTTGACTTATATTTGTAATTTCCTTATTTAATATAGTTTCGAAAAAGGTGTAGGTGTTGTTCGTAACGAAGTCACTCAATTCAGCAGTCATAACATCCTGAACATCTATAAAAACTCTTTTTGGTTTATCGGGATGCCCATCTTTTTTTAGATTTAATACCATTTTCCTTTTCATTTCAACGTCCACATCATCGTCGAAAAAGGCTAATGCTATGTTTGATTCATTTAAGTACCATAGATGTTTGAGTAATTTTTTTTGGACATCTTCTCCAATAATTGCATCAGTTGATTTGAATAACTCTAATTCTTTAAGAAGGTTAATATCATTGGCCGGTGCTTTCGGGGCTACTTGGCATAGAAACCAGTACTTTAAATATACGCGAACGGCGAAAATATTAAATCTGCGAATATTATTTAACAGATGAGCTGAAATATTTCAAAGAAATTGCATTAAAGTTATGAAAAGAAGCGAAAATTAAAGTAGAAAATATGACTTTTACTCACGAGAAACAGCAAATTGTTTTCTAAAAAGAAATATTTTAATGGTGTATATTATTTTTGCCATCCACCGTGCTTGACTGACTGCACCAGGCTGAGAAATTTTATACTCTGGTAGTTTTTCTCCAAGAAATAGCGCACTTAACTTCAGCATTTCTATGTAGTCATGTCTTGTGCTTTCAACTTTATTCTTAATTTGATCTTTTATAAAATATATCAAATCATTTCAGGTTGTAATTGGAAAGCAAATAGCCACATCTGGATCTTCAATGCCAGCTATGAAATTGGTATGTTGCAGTTCAGGCCAAACTTTGCGAAATTTTTCAAATAATAATATTTTTGGACCTGACGTTGTTGGTTCTACAGTGACTTTGAATGCAGCACCAGCCTGCAACTCCATTATATGATGTCTGCATCCAAAGTGCAACAGCTGCCGGTTGAGATTCTGTTCTAATACAGCGCAAGCTCCAATAGAAGTGCTGGTATTGCTTGCTGTAGTGTCGAAACACATTGCCATAACATTACTTTCTGCATGCCAGTCCAGTAAAGCCGAATAAACAGCAGCTCCTTCGCACCAGTTTGCTGGGCTACTTTCGGAATTCCGAGTACTTTGGTTATTCCACGTGAAGATAAAATTATGGCAAGTCTGTTGCAAGTTAAATGGTTAACGCTTGTACAATCCTCGAGTATTTTTCCATCCCAATGAACGGTGTAGGCAGCATTAATAGGAAACTGTTTTTTTATATTTTGGAAAATATATTCCCTATGTTTCAAGCGTTGCATTCTAATGTGTTCTGGAGAAATGTGCAATGATCTCACATCGCAGCCTAAATTATATGCAGCTTGACCAATAACTATTGCAGCTCCGGTGTTGCTTATTTGAAATCTGTCTAAGGCTTGCGTCATACTTGCATTGACTATATTTGGAACTGTTTCTGCTACATTTTGTTTTTTAATTTTTATTGGAGGAACGTAAACGGATCCATCTGAGTCTGACTCTGTCTCAGTTAGACTTCCGTTTTCACTGTTTTGTTCTTCGGAGTAATCATCATTGCTTATTTCATTGTCAACTTGCACTAAAACCTCTTCAGGGCTCAAACTCAACCTTGTACGTACAGCTGCCATCGATTGGCGATGCTCATTCAAAAAATCCACCATTTTCTTTTTATTGTCTTTTTTTAAAGTTTCCATGGCATTAACATGGGAAATATCTAATAACACATCAAATGATTCTAAAATTTTTTTTTCCTCAATTGCCACACCGACACGATCATTGTTTTTACTTTTTCGAATTTTGTTATAATCATTATAGTTTCGAATTATTATTTTTTCTATACCGTCCTTTCTTTTGGTTGGAATTTCGAAAGAGCTATAAATTTTAATAAGTTCATTTGTTATAACAGAAACACTTTCTTTTACACTTTTGTTTTCGTCTTGCACTAAATAAAATATTCTTGCCAAAACATCTCTTTTACTTGGTAGCATTCTGACACTAAAACTAATTTTTTTTCTACCTGTAATTTAACATCAAGTTATTTAAAAAAAAGCCAACATTTTTATATGCTTACCAATTAAGTAAACACTTCTTGATGTTGAGCTACTTTCCATATTTTTTAATATATTGTTTATTACCAAAAACACAACCAATATATAAATGATGACTGCAAGAATGACAGGGGAAACAAACGATTACTTTGAATTATTTTAATTTAAAAAGTAACTGTAAAAAACTGTTTTTTACAAAGTTGCGGCTGTATAAATTCTTAAACAATTTGGGCTAAGAGCTAAAAATCTGTGGTAACCGGGATTTTTTTGTATATGTGTTTTATTTAAAGGAAGTTAGATTTAACCGGATAAGTTTCCTTCCTTGTGATTTTCGACTCATACTTAATTTGGTGTACACTCGTAGATTAAAGTTTTTACCACAGCAAAAATGTTATGATAAAATTCCTAATAGTAAGAAAATAAAAAAAAAAATCACAAGTTTTAACTTTCAAACGCTTTTTTTTTGGCAAAAAACTATATATTAAAAAAAAAAATAATTATGAATTAAGCCCCATTTAATTTGCATTATGAAACTTTAAAGAAGTCAGTTTTATCACCCTTCAAAAATTTATTGGAATTTTTTAAGTAAAAATTGCACACAAAAATTATTGAAAAATTCGACTTTAAGCAGTAAAAACACCACGAAATATGGCACTAAGATTAAAAAATTAGCACAATTAATCTTTGCCTGTTCATTCTTCATTATATGTCTCAAAGATCAACCACCCTTAACATTTTTTATAATAGATATAGAACAATGTATGTTTGAACTGTTTTTTAGCACATTTTGGAGGCTTTAAATCAAAACCGACTGGCTAATTACCACTAGCGGTACACATTTTTTTATGCAGATTTTATTTTTTAACCTTATTCTTTATGAAAATGCGCGGGGAGCGAAGAAAAAAACACTTTTTTATATTTCATATATTTCATGGGTGATCTAATATTCACTCATGTTGTATAAAAAAATGCTTACTGTAGGGTATCCGTAAGAGATGGCGAAAAATGTCGGAAGTATTTTTTGCACACCTTATCGATGTCTAAAATTCCCTCTTACATTATATTCTTCCATCTGTTACAGATTAGCTTTTATTTAATAAATGCCATTTTTACGCTCATATTTCAGGTCAAAGGTCACCAATCTAAAAAGTAATCATACTGTGAAGCCAGATCTTTCATTTGATACCTCATTCAATATTCTACCTCTTTCTAGCCCTGAGATTCCTTACTAAAAATAGTATCAACTTTCAACTTTAATATTTCGGGTCAGAGGTCAAAAATTTAAAATCTAAAATTATTCTACGCATACAGGGCGCAGTACCTTTCGAATGATATGAGTTTCATTGCACTTATTCTAAAATTAATATCGAAAAAATGTACGACAACATTTGATGTTTGCCTATAATATATAAGATTATTACAGTTTGACCTCAAATTTAGTTGTGGGAAATGATTTCTCAAATTACTTTTTTATATTTTCTCTTATTGTTAATTTTTTTTTTTTTTTTTTTTTTTGAGGTGGCCATTCTTATCCAATCTATATCTCTCTTGTCCTAAAGAGAAAAGTGGTATGGTTTGATGAGACAGGATAATGAGACGGCCTAAAAATATAATATGAACAGATTAAATGTACTCCAATTAATTAGTGTAATGGTAATTTTTAATAGGTCTTTGTTAACGAATAATATGTGATTCATTTTAAGGTTGAACATGTCTTAGGCCGCGTTCATAGTGGACGCTTTGGCTGAAGCTGGTGCATAAAGCTGCCTTGTCAAGCTTTTTTGATCATAGTGAACGCTTATTCAACGCTGCATAAAGCAGCTTATTGAGCTTTTTGGTGTTCATAGTGCGCGCTTTATGCTTGTGGCTGATACGCTTTGCCTGTCTCTTTGGAAAATAATGCCCTAAATTGCGTTTTGCAAAGTAAATGAAAGATTTTTTGTTTAATGAGTATGTAGATTCGCGATGATCACCAATGAAAGATCAAACCAATAACAAACAAAAGTTCAAAGGAACTTGAAAACACAAAGCATAACAACGGTGGAAAGTTCAGCACAAAAAGTACCCAAGAAGTAAGCAAGAACAACGAAAACTATGTAAACAAACGAGATAGAATACACAAGTGCATACAACTGAAAAGCACCACAAAAGGACCACAACGCAACAACAACACAACAACGGTTAAAACTTCAGCACAAAAAAACCAACGAAAATATTGTTAACAGGCAAAATAGATAAGCATGTGCCGAATAGCATTTTGAAAATGCTCTAAACAAAGCATAAAAAACAAAATTATTTTTCTGTGTGAGCAAGCGAGATGGAGATATAAGCGCTGAAAAGCATTTGAAATTAAGCCTTATGCTAGCTTTATGCTGGCACTATGAACACTTTGAGCTTTTTCCATATGATTAAACACAAAGCGTTTTTCAGCTAAACCTCTCGGCCAAGCTAAAAGCGTTTACTATGAACGCAGCCTTAGGTATGAGTTTCATCGCTCATTCTTTTTCTATTTAGATATTATTTTTATGTCAAATGCTAGAAAGGAAATTAGTAGAAAAATTATTACTAGCAAAAAATTTTACAGAACATTTTTATTTTTCGCATTTTGATTTCATTAAAGAAAATTCAAAATTTTCTTGTTAAAATTTAAAATTATTCAGAGCTAAACATGTTTAATAACATTTGCAATGCAATTATGCAGAATTTTCAAATCCGCTTAAACTTTCAACTTCATTTTTGAAAACTTTTTCCTAGTGCTGCATAAATACAAAGGACACAATAGAGGGTTTCGCAACTGCTAGCTACATCATTCAACTTGGAATTCAAAACCACTTTAGAAAAATAAAAATCACAGCTACCGGAAGTGTAAAAAGTACCACTTTTTTCACTCTAGCCACTTGCAATGCTAGTTAGAACCGACATTTAAGTGGCTTAATTTTATGCAGCACAAATCATGTTTGTATGAGTGAGGCTGCATAAGAGTGTGTGTGTGCACATAACTATTTGGAATTTTTGCGCCTAGCATAGCGAAGTCGTTATCGACACCCACTCGAAAGTTACGCAACTAAATAGCATTAAATGTGAAAAGTAGCAGCAAAATGAAAAAAGAAAAAGAAAGCTACTTGTAGCTCAATTGTGTTGATTGTGCAAAAAATACACAAACTAAAAAGTGCAGCTCAAAACGTTGTTAAAGGAGTTGCAAGTCAACTGCTACTTCAAGGTTCAAAAATGTTTTTTTTCCTGCAACTGTGTCTCTTAGCAGAGGAAAAGAGCAAAATATAATTACGTTAAATAAATTGTTGTGAAGCAAAATAATGTTTTTTCCTTTTTCTTTCAACATTAAAAATTGCAAGAATTAAACAAGGGAAAATGGTTTTTTTAAAAAATATCTACCATTTTGAGCATAAACAAGCAGCTTACATTCTTAAAATGTTGTTGGCTAAATTAATGTCACTATCTTAGCAATTCTAGCTGATTTTGTTGTACGCGACCACCAAACACACTGAAGCGACCTAAATTGCAGTGCAACATTTACTTTGTGCAAGATGTTCGCATAATTAAATAAATGTAAGTTTTTCTCAGCAAGAATAGCAACAACTGCAAAAACTTTCACCCCAGTGCTGCTTTACAGACACAGGACAAAAGAGCAAAATACTAGCAACACTGTAGTGACACAAGCAGCAGCTACAACAAAAACTACAACGACAACAAAATCTCTGCTGAACTGAACAAACTACACAGTCCTGAGATAAGCAGATGACTCTTGGACCGAAGGTACAGTGAGTTGTTTCATAATGAAAAATGAAAATTGGTTTTGTCTTAAAGCTTAGTATGCTGTAGGAACGAAAAAAGAATTCCATAATAAATACATTGAAATTTTTGACAACGAACCGGCAGCGAAAATTTTTTCGCCAGCTAGTACGCTGTAGAGGCGAAAATTATTGCTTTGTTGCCAAATTTCCATTCATGAGTGGAGAGTTGAAATGTTAAAATTTCGCTGTCGATTATATGCCCGTACATTTAATTGGCGCGGAAATTTGCCATTCAACAATAAAAAATAAGCAGTAAGTATGTTTAAGTGTTGAATTTGTTATTTAACAAATTTATTGTTGCATTTATAGAGTTTATTAATGTGTAGTCTTGCTTTTTATAGGATATAAAATTGCAGCAATAAAAATATGAATCTGTCAACCAGAACAGCAAGTGCTTTTTCTCCACACAAAAGTTTTGACTCTACACTAAAATTTCGCGTGTAGAGTTGTATGCACAAAAATTTTCGTTCCTACAGCATACTAAGCTTAAAGCATTAAAATATTGATTTAATCGACAAGAATTTGCATGGATTTAACTCAATTTGGGTTACAGTTTAGTATGCTGTAGGAACGAAAATTTTTAGGCATTTAATTCCACTCGCGAAATTTTGGTGTAGACTCAACACTAACACATACTTAACGTAACGTGATTGTTGAATGTGTTAGTTGAACATTATTGTTGAATGTCAAACTTCCATGCCAATTAAATGTACGGACATATAAAAGACAGCGAAATTTTGACATTTTATCTCTCCAATCATGGTTGTGAACTTGGCTGCATTGAACAATTTTTCGGTTCCACAGCGTCAAAGGACAAAAACGCAATGTATTTCTTACGGAAGATTTCTTTTTGTTTCTACAGCATGCTAGGTTTAAGCAAAAACTCTGAAAATTGAGACATTTTTGGAACAAAATCGATCTTTAAAACTTCTCTGTAGGTTGCTTAAATTTTTTTTTTCAAACCAAAACCGGAAAACTATATTCTCCTAGGTTTAACAAATATTTTCAAAACTTGAAAACAAAATCACTAATAATACAAAATATTTTATGAAATACAAATGCTTCTTTTTTTCCAGAACTTTGTGTGAGTTTTTACAAATATAATGCACTTTTATCAGTTTTTATCTTTAAAAAGTTACCACTCTGAAAATAAACCTTAATTTTAAATTAATTTAAATTAAATAAATTTGATTGAGTTTATGAATTATATACGGAAAAAAAATTATATCGCACCCTTACGGCTAAGACACAGAAGGCATGCAAGCATTCCTGTATAATAACGTCTATTAAAATAAATAGAAAGCATGCATCATAAACTGGAAAAAATATCGAATTTCCACGCTAACCAAAAGATTCAAACAAAAAGTAACTTAATTTAATTAAAAACGGTTAAAACGAAAAATTAATATTTTTTTGCTTAGTGAGCTAATGCTTGCTTCTGTCAATGCTTTTTTGTATGCCCAATGTAAAAAGTTAACCAACTTCATACATGCTTCAAAATCATGCATATACGCATATTTTTGATGTGGGCTACTTCATAACAATACGTATATTCAATGACAAATGTCAAATGCTTGAGGCATGCATTCCTACTATGTTTTTTGTTTTTAATAATGTAAGTGACCTAACCTAAAATTCCTGCAACTTCTAAATTTTCAGTTTTCTATAAAAAACGTACTCTAAAACGGTGCCGGGACATAGCCCCAAGGGACATAATCCCAAATTTCAAATTTCAAATTTGGGATTATGACCGCTTTGAAAGAGGACATAATCTCAAAAATTGAATTTGTGATTATGACCTCTTATAAAGCGGTCCTAGTCCTCAATGGGGGCTCTGATAGCTTGAAATTATGTCTTTTTTTAAGAGGTTATAATTAGAAGTGGTTTAAGCAACACAGTTGCATCAATAACTCAGATCTGTCTTAAGTCGACTTAAGCTATTTTTATAGCTATTTAATACAGATATAAGAGAAAATGATTTGCCCTTGTACAAAATGGTTATAGCAACATCAACAAGGTCAAATAAATTTTTTTTTGGTTTTTTTACGATTAAATAATTTGCCTTTGTAGACACCGAAGCCGGTGTTGGACTTACTGAGGGTTGTAATCCCTAAGCAGCGGCCGCCTATTAAAAAGATAAAACTAAATACATTTAGTTTAAGTTTTCAGGCTGTGTGCAAACTGATCTAACTGCGACCTTAACTAAATTGTGTTCATAAAGCAGTGCTTCCTAATTTAGGAAATTTATAATCATATTAATTTTTAATATATTATTTTTGTTAATAATAAAACATTGAATCATTATTATCATTTTCTTTTTTTCTTGTGATTTTTCATTTCTTTTTTGGGTCATATTTCAATTGGGTGATTTTTCATTTCCCTTAAAAAAGTTTTAGATGAGTTTTAATTTTTTTTGGTGATTTTAAATCTTATTTTTTTGGGCCATTTTTCATTTGGTCGGTTTTAAGTTACAATATTTAAGTTATTTTTATTTTTGTTTTTTTTGGGGAATTTTTCATTTGGAGTTTTTTCATATTGCCGGCGCTTCTTCTTCCATCATTTAGGTAAATTAGTAAATAGTTATTTGAAAAATTCAAGTTATTCAAGTATACAAATTAAACATTACATTTTTTTATAATAAACAAAAACAATTTATCAATCCAATTTAAATATAATAGCAATATACATAACAATATACAAGCGTCCACCACTAAAGGGTGTTTTTTAAAGAGTGATACAACTTTGAGTTGACATCACTGCTTTATTTGACCATTCATTCAACAGTTGATAATTGCTTTCTATTAAATTTGCTTTGACATTTTATTATAGATCAACTTACACCAAAACAACGCGTGCAAATTGTGGAAATTTTTAATTAAAATAATGGTTCTGTTCGTCAAACTTATCGTGCATTTCGTCCATTTTATGGTGTATATAATCGTCCTTTAGAGCTGCTAATTCGAAGAACAATAGATCGTTTTCGGACCACATTTACTGTTACTGATAATGTTCATCCCGTGGGGAAAGCATTGAAGATGATCCTAATCAATCAATTTGTCGCCGTTCTCAGCAACTGGGGTTGTGTTCTTCCACTTAATGGAAGATTTTACGAAAAGATCTTGGCTTAAAACGTTTCAAGATTCAACTTGTGCAGGAATTAAAGCCAAACAACCATCGTATGCGCCGCCAATTCGGCGAATGGGCTGAAGCACAAATTGATATTGATTTTGAATTTCCATGGAAAATTTTATTTTCCGATGAAGCCCATTTTTGGTTGAATGGGTACGTAAATAAACAGAATTGTCGTATTTGGAGTGAGGAAAATCCACAAGCTTTTGTCAAAACACTACTACATCCACAGAAAATTACTGTTTGGTGCGATTTATGGGCTGGCGGAGTATGGCCCATATGTCTTAAGAAACGATGATGGTCAGAATGTTACTGTCGATGGTGAACGGTATAGGAACATGATTCGAAGTTTTTTCGTACCTCAATTAGCTGGCATTAATCTTGCTGATATGTGGTTCCAATACGACGGAGCCACATGCCACACAGCAGGCGCTACAATTGATTTACTCAAGGAAACTTTTAACGAAAAAATAATTTCACGAAATGGCCCAATTAATTGGCCCCCAAGATCGTGTGATTTAACCCCATTGGATTATTTTCTTTGAGGTTATATAAAATCACTTGCCTACGTCGATAAACCACAAACAATTGAATACCTGGAAATCAACATTCGAAGAGTTATCGGCGAGATACGGCCGCAAATGCTGCGAAAAGTTTGTGAAAATTGGTGTTCCAGATTGCGCCTTGTACGTGCCAGCCATGGTAGCCACATGACCAAAATTATTTTTAAACTATAATGTCATACAATTTTCTATTCAATTAAGTCCATTTCATTGATATTAAAAATATATTATTATGCTTTATTATAATTTAAACTTGTATCACTCTATAAAAAACAGCCTTTATAAACGCGGCCTTAATATAAACATTTTTACAAAGAAGAATGCAAAACTTTTATTTGGGATTCTGACCGCTTAAAAAGAGGATATAATCCCAAATGTGTGATGTTTGCGGTTTTTGCCCTCTATTTACATGTTATTTTGAAGCAAAAAGGCGTGTTCGCCTGTGATGTGCTAATAAATTACTTTACTTGCTTACTTGTGTGCTAGACTGCTTTAAAAAAAAAGATTATTTGAGCATATTTTGTGAAAACTCCATTTGCTAATAAATTAGTTTTGTTTTAAGGGAGATTTTAGGCAAAAGCAATTAAAATTAAGGCATAGTTTAGAAGATGTTTTCTAAAAAAGTATATTATATAAACAACAAATTTTATTTGCATGTTAATTTTACATAATCCGTATACTTAAAAAAATATATAATTTTTTATATGTTAAAGATGGCGCTGAAAAGAGGTTAAAATCGGGACACATCATAGCTAAATCTCTAGATCGTCTAAAAATAACAAAGAAAAATGCATTTAAAAATAAAGACTTAAATGCACATCTTTAAGCAATCTTTAAAAATATGGGAAATTAATAGAATTACGAAATTTATAGTACCTGGATTAATATACCTTGGACTTACTTTTATAGCTTTTTATTTTTATTTCATTTTTCATAACTTACTACATTTTTGCTTTTCATAATTAAACAAGTGTTTTTTTTAAACAAGTGTACCACCATTGTTTCGCTCAAGCATTATTGCTTGACATATCTCAAGTCACTTCGACATGTGTATATTTTTTACTACTCTTTTTTTTCTTTTTTTTTTTTGCACGTCAACGAAAATGCATTTTTTTAATTAAGTTAAACTTTTTATGCTTGATATTTATTTTTTAAAAGAAGCTGTTCTATTGAATTTCTTTACGATAGTGCTAAGATTACGGCTGTTGTTGTGATCACAAACGGGTGAATTGGTTCTGCTCAGGAATATATTTACTTTTCTATATCACTAAATACCCGTCACTTCTCCCAATGGGAGGCTCCGTGAAAAACGAAGAGAGAAAATTAATATGATATGACGCAGTATGATTGGAGGTAAAAAAATATGAATTTATAGTAATAAAATTAGTTTTCTCTTTATTTGTTTCTTTGTTTGACCTTTATACAAATCTAAATGGCTCAACGGATTCTGCTCAAATTTGGTATACGTACATATTAAGTGCCAGCTACATTAAATTGTTACATACATTTTTTTCACGCTCCTTCCGCTTTTATAAAGGAGTTTTTCGTCTATTTATTTAAAAAAAAATTGGGTTATTTTGACACAAGAAACTTTCACATATCTTCAGAATTGTAGAAGTTTTTAATTAATATTTTCATAAAACATCGTAACAAGAGATGCAACGGATATCCGGTAACTATCCGCTTTGCCGGATATCCTGCCTAAATTTACTATTCGGCTGGGTGCCAATTAATAACTCAATAT
Organism: Dichetophora obliterata; assembly: GCA_963920525.1. Lineage (NCBI taxonomy): Eukaryota > Metazoa > Arthropoda > Insecta > Diptera > Sciomyzidae > Dichetophora > Dichetophora obliterata. Next base: position 135,117,033 of record OY986438.1, on the reverse strand, counting down.
ACGTTTCTTAAAACTATTTTATTTAAATAAAACTTGTTAAGTAAAGAACAATTAAATTATGGCGGCTTTTATTTAAATGCTAAAAAGTAACAAAAAAATTACAAAGTATCTTCCAAATAACTTAGATTACATTCTTAGTATTTACTTTAAGAGACATTCATATAAAGACTAAAAACTTAGAAAAACGTTCAATTAGTAAAATTATTAAAATTAATAATCAAAATTAAGAAGAGCTACATTATTTAAAATGAAAATTAAATTTTCAGCGTTCGAAAGCAATAGTCAATTTGGCTTGTTTTCGTAAACCAAGCGAGCTTCGGAAAAGAGTCTCTCGCTATAAACGCTACTGGAAGGATCTGAAAGGTACGTTTTGGCAAGCTATGTCAATAGAGGGTATTTTTTGGAGTTAATCGACCACCATGCATAAGAACCGAGACTGCGACCAATTTTCCCTTCAAGAAGTATTCAATCTCGGTTGCAATTGGGCAGTGTTGCCTGGTTAGGGGACTTCCCTCTAGATTTAGTAGTTTTTTTACTGTGTTGAGGGATTTTAGGGGCAATGAATCGTTAAAGTTTTTTAGGGAGATTTAATGTTTTTTAGGGTTATTTGATAAATTGACCTTTGAAAATAGAGTTTTCTCACTTTTCCTTAAAATAATGTAAAAATTTAAAAAAGAAGATATTTGACTTCTTGGGTATTTCAGCAACAATCACTTCAAACTTGCTTCGAACTTTACTTGCAATTGATTGATTCCGTGTAAAAACTAAAAACAAAACAAGTCGATCTTTGTAGTCTAGTGAAGAGTGCGCTAGACTATCAACTCAGGGGTCCCCGGTTCGAATCCTGATTCAGGCAAAAAATCTACAACTAAATTGTGGAATATGTGACAATGTTGAAGGACAGAAGTAAGTGAGGGCTGGAAATACTTGCCGAATTTAAGGCCTGAAACAAGTTTCTGTTATAAGCAATTCAAATTGTCTTTCAAAATTGTTTCGCCTAATTGATAATTCACGTATGGTTCCAATCAATTCTTCCTCTAATAATCTATCCCTTTCCTTTCAGGTCAAAGACCAAAAATTGTTTGTATAAGGCGCATGCCTTAGTTCTTTGATCTTTTAGAGAAAAAAAAAGATTTACCAAACAACTTATCAAAAAGTAGGAAACGGAGCCTCCTTTCAAAAGTAAGACTAAATTATAATATTCATTTCACATTAGACAATTGAGAACTTTCTGCCCTTGTTAAAGACGTCCAACAGCTCAGCCCTTTAAATACATAGGCTTGCATTGCAGTTGCACTACTTTTCAGTTACCCGTATGAAATTTTTGTATGTTTTTCGAAAACAAAATTTAAGGGAATTTTAGGGGGATTTGAAATCTAATCTAAGGGTAAATGGTGAAAAGCATCAGGCAACACTGCAATTGGCAATATTGCCTAATATTGCCATTAGGCAATATTTTTATAGGAGTACAAATTATATACATTTAATTGTTTTAACAATTATTTGTATTATGTAAAAGGTGTTTTTAACTTTTTTTTTTGCCATAAGCAAATGGCAGCACTCCATCCGTATATTTTAGCATGTCGAATTAGAAATATATTTAATTTAGTAACAACGAGGCAATGGATCTACTATCCGGCCACCGGATATTTGGCCATTCGTCCTTGCAGCACGCCGGATATTCGGTATACGGCCAAATCACTATCCGTTGCATCTCTAATCGTTACCTAAGAACGAGAAAAAATTATATGAATATAAAAGTTTTTAATTTCGATGCAAATATTTCGCTGTTTTTAAATATATTTCATTTAAATTTTTGTTGTTCAAAAGTTCAATAAAAGCACTTTACAAAAATTGACAAAAATCCTTACTATTATATAAAACTATAATATAAAATTGAAAATGCAAATTTAATGTTACCACTTTAGTCCTTAGCACTGAGCCGATTTTTATGAAAAAAGTTTTAAAATATCATATTTGTGCTACAGCTTTATTAAAGGGGTATTTTTCTTTCAAAATTTTAATAATTAATATATTTAATTAAAGTGTTAGAGAGTTTAAGACATCATATCCGCAGCCACGCATTGCTTCATCGTTTTCTTTTCACACTGTTGTGTTGCGAGAGTTTTATAAGCTCCATGTTGCTTTCTTCTTATTTCTTTTTATGCTCAGCTAGCACAGCTCAACAAAAAACGATACATACCGGTATCTTGAAAACGAGAATCGCATTAAAAATAATAAAGTTATTTAAATTTTAGTTAATATAAAATTTAAAGTTAATATAAAAAAAAAATTAAAAAATTTATGAAAATCCGCATTATCTTTGCTCCCGCGGAAAAAAATTCTATTTTTTAATGCAGATTGGAATAACTTCTATTTTTGACCATTTTTTATTTAAAATTACCACACCAGCCAACAATTTTACAAAAAACTCGATTTTTAGAGGTTATTTCAAACCATTCCAGCTCACGGATGGCTATCGCTAGAGTCGAAATATTTGGGGAAGCATCATAACATATCCCAAGGATTATTTTGAGCATTTGTGCCGATCAACTTTTTTTCTTCAATGGAGCGTGAGGCGCCTTAATATATGCCCACTTTCAATGCTTCAAAGCAATTAATGTTGCTCATACGCTATGTTGATCTAATTTTTTCGTTGCAAACTATGCTGACTTTAAGCTAGACAGAAGTTACAGAAGTAAGGCTCACTCGATAAGACCCATTGGAAGCAATTTTTCATATTTGTTTGTTCAGCAAAGTTAATGGTAATGGTAACCGTAATGGTTCAACAGTTATCAACATGAAAATGAGAGCATATCTTGAGTAAATTTATATTCCTAGCTATACAGTTTAAAAAAAATTTGTTCTAAAATGGTCAATAAAGTGGTACAAAAAATGTCACCACAAGATTCCTCATACCAAAATTAACTGGTAAACGTTGAAATTATCAAATACAGAGAAAAAAGGGTACAAAAAGCGCACACAGTGTAATTTATATGAAAAGTTTATGTGATCGCTTAAAGAGACTGTAAAAATTCTTGTAAAAAAAAACATCTCAAACTCAAAACTCCACAAATACCATCAAACAACGATCGTACATACCTGATAAGGCTCCAGCCAACTTTTTTCTTTTTCCAAAACTCAAATAACCTCTTCGATACACCCGTTTAGTCAAAAAAAGACATAAAAGACTGAGAAAGCTTAAAACAAACTGAACGACAGATCACTCTTAAGCTCAGCGTCAGTAAAAAAGACCGTTGTTAACAGTATAAAGAAAACTTAAAGACAAAAAGAATATCTTTAAGCTGACTTTTTAAATGTTCAATTCCCAATACTTTCTTGACAGATTGTATGTAGCAAGTTTTATCGATATTCCACAGCTCCTTTTATTTTTGTCCAGTGCTTTTATGATGTCAATTCACTGTGCCTAGCAGAGTAGAGTGAGTTGCTACGACTGCGAGTAGCTGTAAACGGATACAAAAAAATCTACAGAAATGTTTTCACATCATTATAATTGCTAGCTGACTGACCTAGTTACCATTATTGAAAAAAGACAACGAGCAGCGGTATTTGGTATGAAAAAAAAAACACAAAAAAGTATAAATTATATTAAAAAATATATAAAGCTACCATCGAACCGCATAATTTTAACCACAAACTGCAAAAACGGCTGCCATTCCGTATGTTCAGACTGTTATTCATGATTAAATGAAAGAATATTTTTCGTAGCTGATTTTAATGTGTGGTTTTTGTATGCTGCCGTTGAAAGGGCTCGACTATCACACACTCACACACAGACAGCCACACACACACACACATAGCCACATTCACATACATTACATGTACTTCATAATAATAGTGTTGTAATAAATTGCAGACTTAATTCAGCATCTCGCTATCTCGTCACAAACATGCGTTAATGAATGACTTGCAAATGACGAACGTTGCTGACTTTTATTACACAGTCAACAAGGAGCAACCTCAACAGAGCCAACAAGCAACAGTCGACTGCCTACAGCAAGTGACAAAATATCACGCAACACAAAAACTTTTAATCTAACCGGTAGCGGAAATGCTGCCATTAAGCTCTTCCTTCACAAAATGCTAACGGAAGCAATGTATATAGATCCTGAAAAAGTTTATTATAACCACACTAACACAAAAAAGTTGAATATTATTACCGTATTTCATTCACAAATAAATAACACGCAGCACTGACAGCTACTTAGAATACGGCTGTCTTAGTTTTAGACAATTACCGCCTCTTTTATTGCACAATTAAAGCCATTTTACTGCCCACTTGTATTAGCGTGACTTTTATTGGATCCATAAATTAAGCTGCTATTTCTTCATAGCAGAGGTCTTAGTTTTCCATAGAAACCTTTTAGTCAGTACTCTTTAGTACTTTTTTGGCAATAGGATGTTAATTTTGATTTTAAATCTATTGATGTTTGTGGCTTGAAATTTTTCCAACTAATGGCTTATTTTCAGCTCTCAATTAGTGAAGCAAAATTTTTGTATATTACTAGAGCAAAAAAAAGTAGATATTTAGTTGACATCACACATAAATAAAATAATTTATTTATATTATTATTATTATATTATTATTATTATTATTATTATTTATTATTATTATTATTATTATTATTTATTAGTTTTTATGATCTATTGAATAATTACATGAATTAAGAATATGAGCTTTAGATCAAGTGAGTTTTCAAGAAGGCAACAACAACAACAACAACTCTGTATAGAGTCAATCACTTAGCTGACTAGACAGTCTGTTTCGGAAATCGCTACATATTCCTCATCAGTAGTCTTTGAGTATTATCATCTTAATTATAAAATAATATTATAATCTTAATTCATGTAATTATTCAATAGATCATAAAAACTAATTAACTTTAACTATGGCAGAGCACGGCCAAATAAGTTTAATTAATGTCAAATTAATTAAATAATCTAATAATTTATCGATTTTTCGGTCAAAGTCATGTGTAATTGAACATTTGGTTGTGAAAATAGCCACCTTTCAGTTAGAACACTAGCTTCTGGCGAAGCAAAAACTCGTTTCATTTCTATGGTGCATTTCGACAAACAATCGAACACCAATGAATATTGAAATAAATGAAGAAGCAACTAGAACAGATGGCAACCCTTGATAGAGTTGATGGCGGTGATCTAAAATGGCCTCATGCTTTGAAGTGTCATATGATTGGCAGCCATACAATTCATGAGAATGAATTAGAGGATCTGCCCATTCATATGCTAGTTTAAACAGTGAGTTGATCACAGCTTAATCACTCAAAGACTACTGATGAGGAATATGTAGCGATTTCCGAAACAGACTGTCTAGTCAGCTAAGTGATTGACTCTATACAGAGTTGTTGTTGTTGTTGTTGCCTTCTTGAAAACTCACTTGATCTAAAGCTCATAATCTTAATTCATGTAGCTATTATTTATTTATATAAGTACATTAAGAACTAGATTTTTTTATAGTACAGAGCTCAAAGACATAATTTGAATTGAACTTATTATAAAATATTTAAACTTAAATCTAAGGTAATTTTAATTTATTGTTTTACAATTAAAAGTGTTATCAACAAATTTTTATGTTAAACAAATGTAAATTCATAAGACAGATAAAACTTAAATTAAGAAAGAGCAAACAAGAGAGAGAGAGAAAGTCATATAGAGCTAAAGATCTGATATTTTGTTAAGTATTATGTGATGAAAAGTGCTTCAAAATAGCATGTTTGAAGGATGTTTTTGACGCTATGGATTTTAAGCTAATAGGCTATGAATTCCATAATCTAGCGGCATTAATAAAGAATAGTCTTGTGGAGTTTAGAAAGTTAAAACTAGGTATAATTAGCACTTGGCTTCTAACTGACCGACTAAATTGCAGTTTTTCAAATAAGTAGAAAGGAGTTTTGTGGTGTATGAGTTTGTGTAAAAATATGCAATTCCTGGCATTAGAGTAGCTTATGATATCGCACCCAAGTATACAGTTTTTTAATTGAGCTAAATGATCAAATTTAGCTTATAATTAGCAAATAATTTGTCAAAATATCGAAACGTTCAACGTACAGGTTGGTGTAACTCCACCTACTAACTTTTGAGGGCACAGTGTTTATCAGAATCTGCGCATTAGACTCCAGCTGGTTACAATGTTTTTTAACTTATAGCTAAAAGTTTAAGGGACTGGCAGCTATTTTGTAAGTTACAACTTCGTTATATTTAGGTAAGTTCTTATAACCTTTACCAATGGTCAACCAAAGATGACTTGTACTAGGGCAGAACGCAGTCGGCGGGACCCGTTTAAGCAGCTAGTTAATCAGCCTTTGGGGATTTTTGACCGCCTTACCAAGAAAAACAGCACTTTTTTATTTTGTTTTTATTAATTATTAAAATTAATTATGTTTTTTTATTTTTTTATTTTTTTTTAAATTTTAATTAATAAAAAATAATTATATATATGGGTATTTCCTGCTTTGCGGACGCACATTTTTTTTTTCCTATTTTAGTTTTCTAAAAAAGTTGAAATATTTTGAAGACTATGTCCATATTAATAAATGTAGATTTTGGACAGCACTATAATGTGCTTTCATTGAAATTTTACTTAAACTTTTACTTGTATTGAAAATTATGACTAACACTTTCATAAATATCGTAAAAATCCAATAGAAATCGGCAATTCTTAAAAAATAAAAAAATTAATATTGGCCATAGGAAGTCATAAATTTTCATATATGTTTCATTTTTTAAACTATTGTGCGACGTGGTGAAGATTAAGTTTGGACTTAATCTCCGCACTAGCAAGTGTCTATTTAAGCAATAAAATTTTAAATTAAACATCGTGTTGCAATAATATGCAGCGCACTATTTATATATTAAAAATGGCAAAAAGATTAAAACAATATTAGTAAAAAATAACTCGACTTAAAGTCGACTTTTTGACTGATTATGATAAACCTTATCAAAATACATGTTTCGCAAAATCTTACACTTCTAAAGGGTCCGCCAAATAACTTTTTTTTTTAAATTCTATAAAAAAAAATTACTTGATATTTTTCAAATTTCTTTTTTTATTTGAAAGTACAATCCTTCCAGTTAATAATAAAAAATAATTTCATTCAAATGGCTGCCTCGGCTGGCCATGCAGTAGCCTACACGATCTGTCCAATTTTTAAGCACATTATCGATTGTGTGCAGCTGTATTTCACAAATGACTTCACGAATATTGTCTTTTAAAGCGTCAATTGTCTCTGGCTTGTCGGCGTAACACTTATTTTTGAGGGCACCTCACAAATAATGCTCCAACGGTGTCAAATCGCGGCTCCGAGGTGGCCAAACGACATCAGCTCTGCGACTGATAATGCGATCTTCAAAAACAGGGCGCAAAACATCGAGTGTAGCTTCGGATGTGTGGCACGTAGGCCCATCCTGTTGAAACCAAATGTTGCCAATATCCTCCTCTACAATTTTTGTGAACAAAAATTCGTTCAACATGGCCCGATAACGAGCGCCATTGACTGTAACGACCACTCCTTGCTCATTTTCGAAGAAAGATGGCCCAATTATGCCTCTGGACCAAAATCCGCACCAAACAGTGACTCGTTTTGGGTGCAGCGGCTTTTCTATGTATGCGTGCGGGTTTTTTATGCCCCAAATGCGATAATTTTGCTTGTTTACATACCCGCCAAGATCAAAATGAGCTTCATCTGAAAAGATGATTTTTTTGGCAAAATCGGCATCATGATTTTCAAAGTAGTGTCGCAATATTTCCCAGCGTTGCTCAAGCGTATACACAACCATATTCGCTTAGCGGAAGGATAAAACTAATTATATGTTACCATTCACGAAATAAGCACTAGTTGAAAAAAAAAACGTTATATGGCGGACCCTGTACAACATAAAACAACGTTTTAAGTTCTCAAAGCCTTAAGTTAAAGCGTAAATTACAATTCGGAATGCGTTTTGCTTCTCTCTTAAAATTTTTAAATTTAAATTTACCAAAAAGTAATTATTTTTGGTTTAATATGAAGATATATAAAAATGTTCACTGCCTATGGGGGGAAGCGCCCTCTTCTTCACCTGCGGACGACACAGTCAATTTTCTAATAACAAAAAGTTATTTTAGAAAAAAATATTATAATCTACAATTGAAGCGTCGCCGCGAATAACGTTGTTAACGACAAATGTGCCAAAAATGTTGTCTTTGCTTACTACTATTAAAAATGCTCTGGCAGACCTGTAGCCAGGGTGGAGCAAGGGGGGCGATGCCCCCCTACTACAACCGTTTTCCTCCCTGGCCAAACCAGACAATGAAACACTTTAAATGAATAATTAATATGCATTTTGTAGATATATTTGTTTATTGCTTTAAAATTAGTTTAGTTTAAAATAACAAAAAATATACACATTCACCTTATTCATGACTTTAATATGTATATGAAATTTGTTTAACAAAACATTTCAGACGAATTGTTACAATTTTTCAAATATCTACTGGGTCGCCAACATTTGCTACCAAAAAATAAGATTTAAATTTTAATAATTTTTTAACCCGCATCCATGGCAACTTTCTAGAAATTCAAAATCACGTTATGCACCAATTTGATGCAGATACAAAAAGAATATATAATTCATTGAAATGCTTTTAATTTTTAAATTTTTTTTTTATGCATGATAAATATTTATTAATTTTAAGATTAAAAAAAGACTGCAAATCTTAACTCTAGCAAAAATTAAAAGAAGCAAAAGATTTAAATCAAAACATGGATGTTTGTTCTTAATATATGAATCTGAATAAAAAATTTGCATCAATTTGATGCAAACGACGGATGCGGGTTAATTCAATTTTTTTTATTTGTTTGACTTAAAAAATGTCTTATACATATGTTAGCCCATTTCGCTACACTTTCTTATATTTCTAGCCACTTAAAAAAAATCTTGTATTATTACCTTATTTTCATCACAAAGTCCTGAATTAATTTTTATATTATTTTATATGTATTAATCTCATGTATAAAAAAAGTCTACATATCCATGTAAATATTACAAAATTAACTGTTTTTTAATAAATATGAGTAATATATTCGACACGTTAAAAAAAATTGTTTTTTTTTATTTAAATGAATGAACAAAAAATTGCCCCCCAAGATTCATGCCTGACCCCTCTGACTTCTTGGTTTGGCTACAGGCCTGTGCTCTGGCCTGAATCTGGATATTTTTTTTATATACGGGCAAATTTCTTTACAACTTTTACACCAATAACATGAGGATTGAAATCAAATGGTTTTAAGTGCGCCATTCTAAACGCCCTTTTCAATTACAGGAAACTTGTAGTTTTGTCGCTTACAACGTTATTTGCGGCAACGCTTCAATTGTAACAACTTAGCTTAGATAACTTAGCTTTTTCTTGTTATCTTGTTGCTGAGAGAGAAACCGTAACTATTACTCCTTTTTTCCATAAAAAACAGATATAATAGTTAATTTGTGTCTTTTATTTTTTATCACAAAATTTAACCAGTACTTCTGCAGTTTATTTTTGCTGACATGAAATAATTCAAATTTGTTGCTTTTTATTTTTTTCTAGCAAAAAAATAAACGTAAAAATGAACGTGTAGCCGCCGCTGTAGCTCCTTTTTCAAATTTACTAGGATCGGTTTTTGATGAATACGCTAAATATGTTTTAACAAACAATCTGAAGCAATTTATGATTTTAAATGCCATTTTATTCGATGAATACATTTTTTTCAATACGATCAATGATTTTTGAGATGGAGTCAAATTAGCAAAAATATTTCGTCTGAATTTGAATCTTTATATCTTTCTATTAGAATTCTACTAGAGGAATTTTATCTGGTTTGTGGTGAAAATCACGCTGTATAATCACAAAATTAACACTACACGTTATGACAGCTGATAAATTATTTTTTGTCATAATTAATTAATACTTTTTTGTTTAACTCAATTTAGTCATTTGTGCGATTTCACTGAAAGTGTGAAATTGTTTATTTATGTCTGTCAGCAGCAGCAGCATAAAAGTATTAAATAACTTGTTTTTATTAAAATATTGTTAATTATTAACTCATTTGCTTACTACTTGAGTCCTGCTCCACAACAACCATTGAATAAAACATCAAATTATAATTGATGTCACCTTAATCAATTATATATTATTAATTTATGTTTATGGTGCATGAAAAACATAATTAAAGAGCATAAGCCACTTTCATAGTTAACGTGGAAAAACCGTCTATTCGCAAATAAAAATAATCTAACCTTCAAACTGTTGGATAAAATTAAGTTATTTTTAAAGAATGCAAATTCAATATCAGTATCTCTGTGTGTATGTTTATGTGTGCGTGTATGAATATTTGTTTTAACTTCCGTCTCCATCCGCTTGCCATGCTCCAAGGGTCCCTGGTGTCTAGTGGGAATGCATACAACTTCAATTTTGTGCCTGCGTTGCGGAAACGAGTTTCTCCTTTTTTTATTTTTTTCTTTTTTTTTCATTACGAGCTCAAAACGCCTTACTATGATTACATTTCGAGTTATTCTAGCGCACATAAATGAGAAATTCTGAAGTTGAAATTGAAATTGAAAGTAGAACTCATCGAAGAATATGTGAACTGATGATGATGATGATGATGACACTTGCAAACTTTATCTATGCTATATGCATCATCATCATTATCACAATAGTCATTATCCAAGTGGGAATAAAATGCTTCATGAGAGTGTTGCAGAGCGATATTTAAATGTAGTTTGACAGTCTTATATAATTTTTTTAATTTTTTTTTTTTAACTTATAATCAGCCAGGAAAAAAATGGCTTGAATCGTAAGTTTTGCCCTCAACTTGTCGGATTCTTGTGAAATTCTAAAAAATAACAAAAGTAAAATGTTTGACCGAATTTTACGCAAAATAAGAACAATAAAACTCAATAGGGGTATTCACACTGACTTGGGTAGTTGGGTATGGGTACTTCGAGTACTTTTGATTATTGCCAGCACCCTTAATTGCAATTGAGTACTTTGTAGAATAATTTTGGGTAGTGCTGCATGTTTGTTTGATATTCTCGGCTTATGTAGATGCGTGACAGCTGGAAAGGGGTTGCCACCAAATCTTGTTTTTCATTTTATGTGCGAAAAATTTAGGCCATTAATTGGGCGTAGAAAAGTTATTCTATATACGAGTAATTTTTAACGTGAGCTTTGCAGCATCTTCTCATTTACTAGTAATCCAGAAGAAAACGTTGTCCTGTTACAGACCAGCTTACTGTTATATAAAAATTTTCATGCTAGTCGGAAAAAATTTCTTAGTTTTTTGTATATCTGAACAGGCATAACTGGCAACTACCCCCATTTTAGTTCAATTTCCGAAAGTAACTATATGCACTAATTTACCAAATTTTAGTCTAATACGACCAAAAATGTCTAAAATATAGCATTTTTATTGATTTGTAGGCAGTAAAATGGGGTTTGGCAAAATTTTCCTAAGCTATCTCGAGAGCGAAACAAATTGACTGCCAAAATTTCAGCACAATTGGCCCAGTAATCAATTTTAATGACTCATGAAAAAGTGGGCGTTATTGTAGAGCAACCACGCTCATTTGTAGTACTGTTCCCAAATGTAAACATACAAACTAAATTACAAAATTTAAGTCTTATATGACCAAAATCGTCTTAAATAAAGTTTTTTATTGATTTGTGGGTTGTAAAAGAGGGTCTGGATACCCATTTTTAATAATGTTTCAGACAGTAACCATACAAACTAAATTACTAAATTTTAGTCTAATACGATCAAAACCGTCCGAAATATAGCATTTTTATTGGTTTTTGGGCGGTAAAAGGTGATGTGGCTTTTTTATTAACCCCAATATTAACTTTATTAACCGAGATATTAACAGATATTGTCAATTTGGTTGCCTTAGGTGTTTCCATTCCTGAGATCTTAAGAGACACCGCACGAACGATTTTATGTATATATAGCGGCGGTAAAATTAGGCATGGCAAAATGTATATATCCAGTGACCACCACTTGGTCTCTTAGCAAATATAAACCAAGTTTCATTATAAAAACATGCACAACTCAGGAATTATAATTTCAGAAAAGTAAGTTTAGCTATAGTTTAACCACGCCCATTTTTTGTTGAATTGTCGAGCCATACCAACTAAATCTTGGTGTTATTATGGATTCAAAACTTCGCTTCAATCTCCACGTTAATATGGTGATAAATAAGGCAAGAGGAGTCCTTGGTTTCATTAAAAGATGGGCTAAAGAATTCAGTGATCCCTTTACTACTAAATTATTATATACCTCTCTTGTAAGGCCAATTCTTGAATATGCATCAGTTATATGGAACCCACAATATAATGTCTACATCGACGCCATAGAATCCGTTCAAAAACAGTTTTTACTTTTTGCTTTACGTCATAATCGTTGGAACCCCAATATTATGCTTCCATCGTATGAAATACGCCTTAAAATTATTTTACTACCTTCCCTTAGAAGCAGAAGAATGATGCTTAATGTCATGTTTCTGTATAAATTACTTCGTGGCGAGATTAATTCGGAATATCTCATCTCAGCTCTAAATTTTAACATCCCAAGGAGAGGAACTAGACATTTTCTGTTTTTCAAGTTGAGTCAGTGCAATTCTAATTACGCTCTTCATGAACCTTTACGATGTATGTGCAGTGATTTCAATGATAACTTCAACATGATTAATTTTTCTGATTCGGTAGACGTCTTAAAACGGAAAATTATATTAAATTTAAATAATTAAATCAATTTAACTTCATCCTATTATACCTAACGCAGTTTTATAACAATATAATATTGGTAATTGAGATTGTTCTGTTTCTCTTTTTTGTCTCGATATTAAGTTTTATAAAGTAAGCACCATCAAATATGAATCGTTTTTAAAACTTACTTTTTAATTATTCAATAATTTAATTTTTTATCGAATTGGGATTTACGTGCTCACGTGGTTTCCTGATTTGAAATTAGACTGAACTCACACTATCACCTGGATTGGTGTGCCAAAGTATATCTCTTTTCCACACAAGTTTATGCCTGCGTTGGTCCAAATGCATACTCAACTAATTGGGATTTTGATTTGGCGGATTATCCAAATCTCATATCCGCCGCGGATATGAGATTTATCTCATTTCCACGTAGGTCCTTGGGTTGGACAATGGCCGTAAACCAGTTAAAATGAGTTTAGTGTTTTGGATTGTTTTTCGGGTACCTTAAATTGATAATTACTATTATTTAATTTGATGTTGCTTATTTATATAGAATCAAGTATACTTAAATACGCGTTTTATATATATTCAATTTTTAAATTCTGCTGAAAAGCCAATTAATGTGCTTAGTGGAAAATCCTAATTGCCAAAAGGGGTATGTTTTAGTACGTAGGTGCATTCTGTCTGTCCCGGCAGATTCAGGCAGATTTTAAAATGTGAATCGTGCATGCGTATAGGACGGGTATACGTATCTTTGGAAGATTTCATACCTCCAGGCGAATCCAAAAAAAAAAAAATTAAACAAATTTAGTCCAATACAACCGAATTCGTCTGAAATATACCGTTTTTATTAACTTGTGGGCGGAAATAGGGGGTGTGGCAATATATTTTGTGTATTATTCGTGATATTAGCCTTGAAAACAAATATTGTAAATTTTATGCCCTTAGGTCAATTGTTGCCTATTTTTGCAAAAGGTGGTAACACATGGAAAAATTACTCAATTTGGCAAGAAAACAATCTACCCAAACAAGTCAGGGGGTCAGCTAGAGTAGATAAGTAGATGGGTACTTGGGTAGAATGGCACTTTACAAAAGCAAAATGTACGGCATTTGTCAATCTTCCCAACTACCAAAGTCAGTGTGAATACCCTTATAGAATGTTTCTTTTTCGCAATCCAACCACAGCAATTAATTTCTTCCAAAAATCAAGGACTAGTACGTTTCAATTTATGTAGGTTTTACATTCTAAATAAGACCTAATTTTTTTCAAACCAAAAGCCTGAATAAATTTCATTATTCATTTATTACTTCTATATTCAAGGTTTTGATTCGAAAAAATTAGGTCTTATTTAAAATATAAAAACCTACATTTTTTTAAGATTTTTGTTTATTAACCCATCCAAGTTAGGAAATAAAAGCCATCACCAATTATGAATTCTTGAAATTCCTTTTAACCAGTAGTTATAGCAAAACATATAAAAAATAAAATTTTTAAATAACACTAAATGCCAATTCAAGCAAAAATTTAAAGCAAAGATTTGATCAAAAACTTGATTAAAAACTTGAAGGCTTAATGAGACAATTTCAGAATCGAAAAGTTAAATGATAATATGAAATTGTTGATTGTAGAAAAATGTTGATTGATGAAAAAGTGTTGATAAATGATAAAATTAAAATTAGGTGTTAATGTTAGCTCCTTTAATAATGTTGATTAACTACTTGTAGTCAGATAGATTTTTTGAAATAAGCAGCTTTAGTTGCTTCGTTGATTTTAGCTTGGAAGTAAAACCAATCCCTTTACAGCAGACATTTTGAAGAACAAAATGACTGGAAAATAATGACTACCACCAAGTGTAGATGGATTTAGTGAGAATTGTTTGGAGTATAGCCACTCCACAATAGTTATCATTTCTAGTTTTCAAATCATTTTAAAATTTACAACGATTGCAAAAATTATGAACTATTCATATATGCTGACAGATCATATAGCTTACTGGTATCTAATTCAATATTGACTTTGTCAATCTTCTTTTATAATGCTGAGAAGGCTGCACAACCTCTTTCCATCTGTACATTGTTTCTGCTGTTTTTTATTTGTTTTCATTTATTTTATTTTGAGGTAGTCTTGCGACTTTAGCATAAGAATATTTTGAATGCATAGTAGCCGCAGCTTTAAGTGCATTATTTTTAATCGAATTGCTAGGAGAGGCCCTAGAGCCTGGAAGTTCAGGAAAATCTCCCCGATCGAAGTCATTTAAATTAGCAAATCTATGAGAGATTTTCAGATCGTCATTACTTTTTTGATAACAAACGCTTTTTCTCTTTCCGGGCATACCTTGCTAGTGAATGCATGATCACCTTTAAAAATTAAACATCGTGGCTCACTACATTCTTTAGACGATTCGTGAGAGCCAAAACAATAACGACACGAAGCCAGTCTTTGTTTGCAATGCAGTGCAAAATGATTGTAGTGAAAGCATCTATAGCATTGAGCAAATGGTATAAAATATTTCACCGGTATAACAGAGTAACCATAAGTTATTTCCTTTGGAATTTCAATACCTTGAAAAATGATTTTAACTCTTGAAGTGGGGATTTTAGTTTCAGCATCATCTTTGTTTTTCCTTTCAACTCTAATCAGTTTTAAAATAAAATAACCTAATTTCATCACGAAGTTCCTCAACACTTAAATCTGTTGGAATATCAAAAACTATTCCTACTTTAGAGATAAAATGAAAAAATATTTTCAGTTTGTAACCATGTTCTTCAAAACGCTTGTCACTAGCAAACTTGTTAGCAGATTTTCCATCTTTAAAATTTATTTTACAGCGTCCATAGCCGATTTTTGCAACTTCAAGGACACCTTCAGCGCCAAGCTTAATTAGCTACTTAGAAACAGCAATTGCATTTATTGCCTTTCTAGATTGACCTTTGTTGATTGCATCAATATATACCATGAAAGATTCTTTATGTCTAGAAAAATATAAAGAAGTATTCACACCTAGCACCTCTATAGCAGGCACTACTGACATGTTAGACTTCAAATTATCATCTATTTTTGACCGCTTGGAAGATCTGCTCGAGCTACGGGTTCTTTTACCATCATTCGCACGCCCTAAGAGATCCAGAGACCCCCTAGATTTGCTGCAATTTTTTTTTTTGCAATCTAGTTGAAATTATTCTTACTAACAATAGCAGTGAAAAAGACAAAATACATCAAAAGTTTGAGTTTAAAATTTAGGGGGTTAAGTTTTTCTATAGTTTCTTTTTTTTCCACTTAGTAACCACAAAATACACAGAGAAATTTGCGACCGTTCTCGGCAAAGATGGTGACAAGATTGAACCTACATCTTTACCAAATTATTTTAACACTAGCAGGCCGCAGATAACGCTTTTGTTTTTAAAAATCTCCATAAAACAGTACCTACGAGTATCAAGTGAAATAAAAAAGACATTTCTTCTTTTGTTTTATTGTGTTTGTGAGCGCAGAACAGCACTTTTATGTTTTTTTTTATCTCCTTTGTCTTAAAGCTCAATGAAATAACTATAAAAAAATAAGAAAAAGTTTTCCGTGACCTCCATATTTTTGATATTGATTTATACCATTTTTTAAAGAAAAAAGTCTTCAATTTGTAATGTTGTCTCAAAAAAAAGGGTAAATTTTTTATACTTAAAATTAATTTAAATTGATTTAACCCTCAGATGGATGACAGCATGGGATTGCTAAGAAGATGCACAGGGGTCTGGGCAGACCCCATACATAATTTTGGTTAGAAAGGACGCGCATGGACAGGTGTGAATGAGGTATGCTAAAAGTGTGTCTTAATTGTGAGGGAATCTTGTGGTATGTGTGTGTGCAGGCCTGCTCGCAAGGGGAAGTTTGTGGTTTGAACCATCATTGAGGATAAAGATAGTACAATTTTTTATAAATTAACTTTAAATAAACACTCAATGGGGATAGAAATAGTTGACATTTTTTCACAGTAACTCCAAATAATCACCAAAATAATAATAAAAAAAAAATCAACGACTTCAAAATCGCAATTGGGTACCGACTCATTTCCCAACTTCGGTCCAGCCTGCATAGCTATGGGTTGAGTGCAGTGCGGGCACGTGGTCGTCTAGTTTGCGATTGAATATAGTTCCAAATTTTACCATCTTTGGTCCGGTAAAAATCTTTAGCGACTTGCTCAACAACAGGTATGGCAGGCAAAGACTATGGTAGTCAAGGGTTCATCCTGCTCAGGTTGATTAACAAGAGCAGCGGCCGTACTTTTAAACTTGCCACTTGAGTAAAAACACATAAACTTAAACTTGAATAATACTCACAATTACACAAAATATACTTATCTTGTCTAAATACCCGCCAGTATCGAAAGTATCAATTGACCTATTTACGCTAGCTACTTTAATAGTTCTATATGCACTAGCTATTTTTTAGGCCCAAAATAATACATAATAGGGTCATTTAAATCAACGATTCTGTTTTTATTGACTCGTTAAATTTATTTTGACGAAATCATACTTCGAAGTAATGT
Organism: Dichetophora obliterata; assembly: GCA_963920525.1. Taxonomy (NCBI): domain Eukaryota; kingdom Metazoa; phylum Arthropoda; class Insecta; order Diptera; family Sciomyzidae; genus Dichetophora; species Dichetophora obliterata. The sequence continues at coordinate 135,099,735 of OY986438.1, read as the reverse complement.
ATTCGAAATAACATGACTTAACTTAAGTTTCGTTGAGCAACATGAATAAACTGCATCTTTAGATGTAACGATGGCTTCATCTTTAAATTTGTCGATTAAACGATAGCTGAACGCCGTGAAATAAACGAGTAACAATGTTTTTTGATATGGAAAAAAGTATTGCTTACCGTGTCTCGCACCACGTTCAGCCTTAGTTTCGTTATACATAAAGATGCAGAAAATATCGTAATGAAAAAATATAAATATATTGAATAAAGGATATCAATCTTCACTACGCCTAGGTTTTTTTTGTTTGTTTGTTTATAAATCATCTAGCAAAAAAGCTAGCTCTTCATGACTAGTGAAGTAACTAGGTGCATATGACATGCTTCGCTAGCTGAATGCAAAGAAGGAAGATTGCAGTGGAACTAGTACAGGCTAATAAAATTGAGAACAAATTTTGTTTATTGTCAACTAAAATACAACGCAAGTCCGATACACTGAAAGACTGCTTACCAAGTGAACCAAGTTCTATATTTAGTTTAAACTATCTACCCGGATACACGTTCAAATAATAGTTGTGCGTTTTTCATTTCATCACATAACGTTACAGCTTTACATTACGGGTGGTCAATACAAGCAATATTTTCTATCATGAAATCTTTCGTGATACCAATATCGTAGGTGGAGAACGCTCATTGCACTTCTCATAAAAAATCTCGTAGCATATAATTCATAAAATGTGCTCTAATTTTTGACACTTTTCATTAGCTAATGTGTGCGTAAGTTTTTTACAATAATAATAAACCTACAAATTAATCATTTGGTTCAATTCGCGTATCAGTGCATAAAAAAACTAGGTTGGTCACCTTCGCCATTTCTATTGAAATTCTCATATAAAATTGTTCTCACATCAGAGCACATGTTATAGAGCTCATATCGGTTTTGGATGGTCTGGCTACTCCACTGTACTGCTGATAGATAAAACAGGTCAAAAATAAAAATATTTTATTAGGAGATACACGCAAAAACTTTGAATTTGTTTTCATTGCGTTCACCACATCAACTTTAACCCTTATGAGAACGACGAGGTACCCGGGTACCTTTTGCGTTTTAAAACAAAGAATTTTTTCATTCATGACCAAGATAAAGTACTGAAACTGAGGGCTCCTAATTTTCTATTAACTTCACCTTTCTTACAATAATAGCAAAATCAACAAATTATGGTGGGTGGGGGGAACCAATAATATTTTTACACCTTTATTGGTGTGACGAGGTACCCGAGTACCTTTTTGTGTTTTGTATGAAACTTCTTAGGAACTATTTTTTGTTTTTTAAAAACTTAAAATATTTGTTTGCTTGAAACTAAAAAAAAAATGTTTTATTGCATTACAATAAAAAATTAATAAAATATATTTTGTGTTTCTGAAGATAAACTATCTACAAATTACAGCAGCTTTTTCTGTGGCTAGACGAATGGGCCGAGTAGAATTATTGTCAAACCGTATGGAGCATAGCAAGCGCTTGAATCTGTCCTGAGACAATTTTCCTCGAATAAAAAGCAAATGATATTGGTTTCCACAGTTCAGTCAGATGTCCCTATTAGATTTGTTTACACCACAACAAATGAGTAAACCAAAATATGCATCTAATTTAGAGTCAGTGAATGGCGACTATGCTTTATCATTTAGTCGTTTTTTAGCATCTGAATAATTTTCTTTTATTGTTGTAGTTTTCTGTAACTTTTCCTTCTTTTTTTTTTTGTTTCTCGCAAAATTATATCGCAAATTTCAGATGATATAATCCTTTTGAAAATTTCTTTAGCTGTATACAGTTTGGTGTGATTTACAGCACATAATATTTCGACCAATCGTTTTTGTTTGTGTAATAGGATCAAGTATCCACTGAGTTCCATTTTTTGAAAGAGTAAAAGTTCCTGACTTTCCTGCAACATTTTTATCCGATTCATATGGATCCTCCTATATTTCGATTATACCATCTTGTTCAATATCCGATACTTCAGAAGCAGTCTGGTCTATTAGTGGAATATATACTTCGGTATCAGAAGCCGCTAATCCTTATTCGACACTTTTTAAAACGTTAAAATCTTGCTCTTGCTAAAGTATTCATATTTTTCATGTTCTTCAACTTTTTGGTTGTTGTATTTTAATTCTCACTTCACAAAATATTTTCACAAAATAATGCAAAAAATAACACAAAAAAAAATATTTTCGTTGTCAACAGCTTTAGAAATTGATTTCAACTGAATGTTACATGTGCAAGAATCACATGCATTTTTATGATCATTTACCGTACTAGAGCAGCGATATCCTGCAAAAATATTCTGATGCATGGTCAATAATGGCAACATCGACTTAAGCGAGGAAATACTCAGAAGATGGGTAATTATGTCTGCAAATAGCAACACTAAGGCTGCCCGCAGAGTAAACGTCGAAGCAGGCAGGCAGGCAGGCAGGCAGGCAGGCAGGCAGGCAGGCAGGAGCAGACAGTGCCCTGCGAAGAAACGAGATAGAAATAACTTTTTTCTCTCTTGTTCACATAGTTTTCCTGCGCCTGTCTGCCTGCCTGCCTGTCTGCCTGCCTGCCTGTCTGCCTGCCTGCCTGTCTGCCTGCCTGCCTGTCTGCCTGCTTCTGCTTTTACTCTGCGGGCAGCCTAAGGCTGCCCGCTGAGTAAGCGCCGAAGCAGGCAGACAGGCAGGCAGGCAGGCACCAGTGCGAGAAAAGTGGCTTCATACAGTTTCATATAAATCTGCTCGAAGTCCACATAGTGACGGCAGGCAGACCAAAGCAGGTACAGCGAGAAAAGAGTTTTGTCCTGGTTTCTCGCAGCTGATTTTGCGTGTTTGTCTAATTTTTGATAAAAATTGATGGGTAATTTTTTTAAACGCAGTTTTAACGCAACGAAGAATTTATATTAGATGCATTTTACGTTTATTATTTTTTCGTTGGACGAAACACTCACAAACATAATAAGCATCAGCGCATGTGTATATATTATTGGGGGTTGGAATTAATTTTAAAGGTTTTCTAAGAGATGGCGTAACTATCAATAGATCGCATCGGGCACACCTGTGACTATATTCATTTCAAAGCACATTGTCTAAGCTTCATTTTTCAGTATGTGTCATTCCACTGAAGTGTAAACAACATATATTTTTTTCTCTGTGAACATGTCGACTTTCGTTCCAACAAAACGCAATTTGCGGGAAGGTTTACTTTTGTGCTTCCATTTGAAGAAAAAAGCGGTTGAAGCACAACGAACGCTTACTGAGGCTTACGGGGACTATGCTCCATCGATTTTTACTTGTGAGTACTGGTTCCGTCGGTTTAAAAGTGGTGATTTTGATACGGAAGACAAAGAGCGTCCGGGCCAGCCCAAAAAGTTTGAAGATGAGGAATTGGAGGCTTTGCTCGATGAAGACCCGTGTCAAACCCTTCAAGAATTGTCAGAATCATTGGGAGTCGACTTATCAACGGTCGGCAAACGCTTGAAGGCCATGCGAATGATTCAAAAGCAAGGAAATTGGGTGCCGTACCAGTTGAAGCCGAGAGACGTTGAACGGCGATTTTGCATGTGCGAACAACTGCTTCAACGGCATAAAAGGAAGAGTTTTTTGCATCGTATTGTCACTGGCGATGAAAAGTGGATCCATTACGATAATCCTAAGCGAAAAAAATCGTGGGGACCACCCGGCCATGCATCAACATCGAGGGCCAAGCCGATTATTCATGGCGCCAAGCTTATGCTGTGTATTTGGTGGGATCAGAAGGGTGTCGTGTACTATGAGCTGCTAAAACCTAACGAAACCATCACTGGGGAACGCTACCAACAACAATTGATGCAATTGAGCCGAGCATTAAAGGTTAAACGGCCGGAATATGCCAAAAGACACGACAAAGTGGTTTTTCAACATGACAACGCACGGCCACATGTTGCAAGAACCGTCAAGGAAACGTTGGAGGCGCTGAATTGGGATGTGCTACCCCACCCGCCTTATAGCCCAGACATAGCCCCTTCCGACTACCACCTATTCAGATCAATGACGCATGGCTTGGCTGAGCAGCGCTTCACTTCTTACGAGGATACCAAAAAATGGGTCGATTCGTGGATTGCCTCAAAAGACGAATCGTTCTTCTGGCGCGGAATCCATATGCTGCCAGAAAGATGGGAAAATGTTGTAGCTAACGATGGACAATACTTTGAATAATATACATTGTACCGTTGTTTCTAAATAAATGCTCAAAAACCGAAAAAAAACCTTTAAAATTAATTCCAACCCCCAATATGATAAACACACAAAAACAACACCATGCAAACACAACATAGCAACGAGTGTGAAGATTGTTTTTGTTCTTGTGCATCTATGTTGTTGTTGTTGTTGGTGATAAATTGTGCATAACTGAAACAACGAAAATTATGGGTTGATGGAATTACCAATTGTTGGACATGTAAAACAGATGAAAAATAATTATTTTAATGCGTTGTTGTTCGCATTTAATACACATTTTGTGGAATCAGAACTCAAAGGACTGTTTTGATTTTATTTTCATCATCTTTGGAGTGAAAATAGAATCAAAACAAAAAAACAGCAACAACAGAATAAATTCGTCGAAACACACATACAAACAACAGCAGCGGCTGAGTCGGCGCATATGATAGATTGAAACTTGTGTTTTATTTTTGTTGACAAATTCGTGCAATTTACTCTTCTTTTTTTGGTTTTTCAATAAGCACAACAAAACTGATTGACATGAAGTCAGTAAAAGCAACATAAAAAAATTTTGTTTCTCAATTCTTGCGAAATTTGAGTCCTTTGTTAGATAATCATAGACAAATTTATTTTGGATAACTTTATATAGACAAAGTTATGGGTGTTGACATAGAAGCTGAAGAAGAGGAAACCAAAAACAAACAACAAAAGTATCAACTTGTTCCTTGCTTTGTGTTGTTTGGTACAGCAATGCTTTGAGTGAGTGTTTTTTTGTGTTGTGCGCATGCGCAAGTGTGTGTTTTGCGTTGCTGTTGTTGTTGGTAAAGATGAATTCACTGACTAATTTCAGCAAGTTTATGTGTGAATTAAAATAATGTTAATCAAGTTGAAGAGCGTGCGGCAAGTTTTCCCTCTGAGCGTAAAGCGCACAAACTTCATGCTGAAAACATGCTGAAGGTTATCAGTGAATCCACGTTAAATGTTTTTCGTGGAGAAGCATTCATAACAGAAGAAATGCGAAAAAAAAACAAAACAATAACAAACTATGTCGCTCTGATCTGATCTGCTTCTCGCATTCACTCTGCGGTGGTTATTTGTGGAGCGGGTTGCTGTCTGTGCCTGCCTGCCTGCCTGCCTGCTTCGGCGCTTACTATGCGGCCAGCCTAAGGGCGCGTTTATGGTGGTGATTTGTTGCTTTGCCATTCCGGGCTGAAACTCAAAATCGCATGGGAGCAATAGATAACGCATCTCTTTTGCCCCAATGAATTTTTGAGTTTCAGCTCGGCTTGGTTCGGTTGTAAGTCAGCACTATAAATGCGCCCTAAGACAATTATTGCCAAAAAATATAAAAAATATTTTTGCAAATATATTTTTGAAATGTTTTAAAGAGTAAAATTTACGAAACATCGATCTAGCTGAATATTGAAGCATTTTAACGGTATTATTTTAAATAAATTATGAGAAGGTACCCACCTCGTCAATCTAATGAAGGTGTTTTTTTTTTGCAATGAAGGTGTCACTTAAAAAGGTCAGGTTAAGAAAGTCATGGAATCGTTTCGCTCAAACATGCCAGAAAAATTAACGCAGCTTCAAAGTTGAAAATAGTCTGGTCTGACGACTGTTATCCATTCGTGGGTTAAGTGGTTTATATTGATACATTTAGATATATATTAGTGTGTATCTTTAGACATATATAAAGATATCTGTGGAGTTTTGACAAAACAACTTAAGTCTATCTGAAATTCAATGTTATTTTCCAATCATGTCCCCTCTCGTAGTATCACCATAAGAACTGCCTCCTACCCTTGGTTCAATAACCGAGTTCAAAACGCTATAAACAAGCGAAGTAAATAACACAGTTTGTGGAAAAAATACCCCACAGTTGAAAAATGGGAAAACTACAGATTAGCTAGAAACGAATCAACACGTATCTTAAGACACTAAAAAAATTGAATTTCTTCTCCAAACTTAAAACATCTCTTTCTTCAAAAGATTTGTGGAACAATATCAAAAACCTGATCAAAAAATTAAATCAAATGCAGTCGGAGCAGATGGAATTCATTTTATATTCTTGAAAGAAATCTTACCATTTTTTCTTAGTCCACTGACACATATTATTAACCACTGTTTCACAACATTTTGCTTTCCAAGTTCTTGGAAAACTGCAATTGTTCTCTTTGTTCCCAAAAAAGAAAACAGTAGCGAATGAGCCCAATGATTTTAGGCTAATTAGCATTTTATCGTCATTGTCAAAAATTTGTGAATCTCTAATGGCTTATTAAATATCAAGCTACCTATTGCAAAATTAGCTGTTATCTCCACAGCAGTGCTGGACATAGTTGTTCTACTGCTATGGTTAAGATTTTGGACGATATAAGAAACTCATATGAAAATGGATCAGTAACTCTGCTATGCTTACACGATTTTTCAAAAGCGTTTGATACAGTTAATCACTCTTTACTCTGTTATAAGCTTAAATATATGTATGGTTTCAGTGACAGCG